>OX463238.1:31741440-32941440 GCA_949820135.1 Sylvilagus floridanus | reverse complement strand
TACAAATGTCTCTGATAAAAATGTCTCAGACAAGAAAAAAGGAAAGAGGGCCGGCATCGTTTCTCACTTGGCTGATCTTCCACCTGTGGTGCCGGCATCCCATATGGGCACCAGGTTCTAGTCCCGGCTGCCCCTCTTCCAGTCCAGCTCTCTGCTGTGGCCTGGGAGGGCAGCAAAGGATGGCCCAAGTGCTTGGGAGACCAGGAAGAAGCACCTGGCTCCTGGCTTCAGATTGGCACAGTGCTGACCGTAGCGGCCATCTGGGGAGTGAACCAACGGAAGGAAGACCTTTCTCTCTGTCTCTCTCTCTCACCATCTAACTCTGCCTGTCAAATAAATAAAAAAAAAAAAGGAAAGAACAAATTTGAAAAACTGGTGTCTTTGAGATACCATCAAAGATCCAACTCTTATGAATTCCTGAAAATATGGAAAAAAGAATGGCTTAGAAGACTTATTCATGGAAATAACAGCAGAAAGTTTCCTAATTTAGAGAAAGATACGGACATCCAAATACATGAAGCACATAAAACCCTAAATAGTCATGCTCAGAAAAGATCTTCATCACAACACTATACAGTCAAACATCCTAAAATGTGTAACACAGTAACACCAGGTTACCTTTAAAGAATATCCAATTAGATTGGCAGTGGATTTCCTAACAGAAACCCTCCTAGTCAGGAGAGAATGGAGATATATAGTTGAAGTCCTAATAGAAAGAAACTGTCAACTTAAAGCACTATACACAGTAATGTTCTCATTTATAAATGAAGGTGAAATAAAGACCTAAGACAAGCAAAAATTTAAAGCATTTGACAACAATGGACCAGGCTTAGATATCATACTTAAGAATGTATCATGGGCCGGTGCCGTGGCTCACTTAGCTAATCTACTCTGCCTTCGGCACTGGCACCCCGGGTTCTAGTCCCTGTTGGGGCACCGGGTACTATTCCCGGTTGCTCCTCTTCCAGTCCAGCTCTCTGTTGTGGCCCAGGAGGGCAGCAGAGAATGGCCCAAGTGCTTGGGTCCCTGCACCCGCATGGGAGACCGGGAGGAAGCACCCGGCTCCTGGCTTCAGATCGGTCCAGCATGTGGGCCATAGCGGCCATTAGGAGAATGAACCAATGAAAGGAAGATCATTCTCTCTCTCACTGTCTATAACTCTCTATCTCTGTCTCTCTCTCTCTCTCACTGTCTTCTAACTCTGCCTGGCAAAAAATAAATAAATAAATAAAATATAATAAAATAATTTATTACATACAAAAATAGAGAAAGATAATTAGCAGTGTGAAAGAATGTGAAGGCAAAAACTTAGTAAAAGAGAAAATGATATCCACAACAAATAATAGGAACATTTATGAAAAAATGATGAGACTAAGACATTATTTATTAATAATAATTTTGAATGTAAAGGGCTAAATTCCACAATTAAAATATATAATCAAAAGATACTGAATGGATTAAAAAACAAAACCCACCTATATGCTACCTACAATAAATATACTTCACCAACAAAAATAATACAGAATGACAGTGAAAGAATGATAAAAGATACTCCATGCAAATGGAAATGATTAAGGGGTCAATTCAAAGGAATAGGTCACCATAGTAAACGCACCCAATGAAAATGAAATTTAATGATTGAAAGGGAGACATACACTTCAACACAATAATAATGACAGGCTTCAACACTCTACTTCCATCAATGGACAGTTTAACCATCAAACTAAGAAGTTTCTGCATAAAGGAAACAGTAAAGTGAGAGGGAACTTATGTAATGTGAGAAAATATTTGTAAGTTGTGCATCTGATAAAGAATTAATATAAGGAACTCAAGAAACTCAAAACAAGAAAACAATCCCATTGAAAAATGATCAGAGGGAAATGAATAGGCATTTTTCAAAGGATGAAATGAAAATGGCCAACAGACATATGAGAAAATGCTCAAGATCACTAGCCATCAGGGAAAGCAAATAAAACTGCAATGAGGCATCTTCTCACCCAAGGTTGGCTATCATCCAAAAAACACTTGCAAATGCTGTGAAGGAGGCAAGGAAAAAAGTACTCTAGTATACTGTTGGAGGGAATGTAAACTAGTACAACCATTGTGTAAGACAATACGGATATTCCTCAGAAATCTGAAATTAGATGTGCCATTTGACCCATACCACTCTAGAGAATATAACCCACAGGAAATGAAATCAGAGTATGTAAGAGTTACCTGTACATCAATGTGTATAACAGTTCAATTCACAATAGCTAAGATACAGAATCAACTTAGATGCCCATTAAGTGATCATAGGTGTAATATGAGTTCTACTGGGTTAAAATCAATGTCATCAGAACTGTGTTGCTTCCAGAGGCTCTAAGGAAGTGTACTGGGTTGGATGGTGATCTCTCAAAAGATGCGTTCACATCCTAATCCCTGGAATTGATGAATGTGAGCTTATTTAAAGGGTTTTGCTGATGCAATTAAGTATCTCAAAATGAGCTCATCTTGGTTTCTCCAGGTGTCCCTAAGTCTAATGACAAGTGTCCTTGCAAGACATAGAAGATGAGAAGGTCATGTGAAGGTCAAAGCAGAGACTGATCTCATGTAGCTCCACACAGGAAACAGCTAGAATTACGAGAGTCCTAACTTTAGGGGGAGGGTGGCTTTGCTGACACCTTGGTTTTTTTATTTATGGCCTCCAGAGTTGTGAGAGAATAAACATCTATTGTTGTAAGCCATCAGATTTGTAATACCATGTTATAGAAGTTCTAGAAAACTACTACAGGGTGAATCTATTTTATTATCTGTTACATCCTAGAGGATGCCTAGGCTTTGGGTTTATATTACTGTCCTCCATCCTCAAAGCCAACCAAATGGTATCCTGAAGCATCTCTCTCTGCACCTGACCCCAGCCCTAACACACCAACACACATCTCCTCTCCTTTTATTTTCCTCTTCCACTGATGACTCATGTAAATACATATGATTCACCTTGATAAACTAGTATCACATTTGTATTTTAAGTTCTTTCTATTAGCACTTCAATTCCATTTCCAACCTTAATTTATCCTTTCCATATAACATAAATGTTGCCAATTCCAAAGAACAGGATTTAGGCATTTTTGGAGGAATTTTAGTCTGTCCACCATGTGAACTGTGACAAAACACCATATATTATCAAGGAAAAAATGCTATAAAATGATATTTGGTACTGAAAAGAGAGGTTGATAGACAGAGGTCTCCCATTGACTGGTTAACTCCCCAGATGCTCACCAGCTAGGGCTAAGCTAGACCAAAGCAAGGAGCTGGAGACTCAAAACAGGCCTCCTCTGTGAGTGGCAGGATAATTATTTGGACCATCACCTGCTCCCTCTCAGTGTGCATGTTAGGCAAAAAGGTGAAATTGAGAGTGCAGCCAGAACTTGAATCCAGGCACACTGATAGGGATGTGGACATCTCAAGGTTCATCTAGTGGCTATAATAAATGCCTGCTTCATTAGTCATAATTTGTTCTAAGACTTATCACTATCCAGCTGTCTATCAAACACTCCTCTTCATTGTCATGATCCATAAAATAATATTGATATGAAGAATGAACTGGAGGTATGTGAACCTGATGGTACACAGGAAAATTCAAAGGCTATTTTCACTGTAGTAATTTAAAATAAATGCTGATTTGATGTGGATTAAAGAGACAATATGCAAAAGAAATTAATATGAAAAACTAGGGAATTAGAGTAGGGATTTGTGACCATATAAATTTGAATTAAAAATCTAGTTTTTATTCATCATTTCACTGATTTTAACCAAATACTATAATCTCTCTGATCTTATATTTCAACTCCAAATTGAGGTTAATTTCTGCTTTATGAGCATTTTGTAAAATTATTTAGAAAAGGCACTTAATTTCCTGAAGTACATTAAGGACTCAGTAAGTAGTGATTTTTACAGGAACTCAGTGAATGGTCATCTTTAAATTTCTGCTGTTTTTTGTTTATGGCTAGAGCAGATATATGAATGTACAAGAAAGTGTACAATTAACGATGCTATTTACATTTAGCATTGACAACTGAGAGTATGATTATAAAACTGATAATGATGGAAATACAGTTTGGAGAACTGGCTTAATGGATTACAGATGATGAATCTGGTTTGGCCAAACTGAATTTAAACTACTAGTATGAAAGAAATGTGGGGATATTCATGGCAAATGAAATTATGGCAAATGAAAGCTTGACAATCCATTAAGAGTTATGAAATCAATTGATTCATGAATGTTAATAACCTAGTCATCTGCAGTAAGTTGCAGCAAGGCCTGGGGAAGGTGCTATGCACAGCAGGTTAAAGCCATGGCCTGCAGCTCCAGCATCCCACATGGGCGCTGATTTGAGTCCCCACTGCTTCACTTTCTATCCTGCTTCCTGCTAATGAGCCTCAGAAGGCGGCAGAGGATTATCCAAGTATTTGAATCCCTGCACCCACATGGGAGACCTGAAGAAATTCCAGGCTCCTGGCTTGGCCTGGCCCAGTTGCAGTCATTGCAGCCATTTGGAGACTGAACCAGCAGATGGAAGAACCCTCTCTCTCTGTCTCTCTGTCTCTCTGTCTCTCTCTCTCTCTCTCTGTGTGTGTCTCTCTTTCTCTCTCTCTGTAACTCTCCCTTCAAATAAATAAGTCTTTAAAAAAAGAAAAAAATAGTCGCAGCAAGGCCTGAACTAGAAGGGCAGTTGGTCGGTATATTTCATCTTCTGATTAAATTTTCTATCCAGTCATTATCTTTTTAAGATTCATTTATTGATTTGAAGGACAGAGTCACAGAGAGAGAGAGAAAAAGAGATCTTCCACATACTGATTTACTCCTCAAATGGTAGTAACTGCCAGAGTTGGGCTGAAGCCATGGGTCAGGAGTTTCTTCTGGGTCTCCCACATGGGTGCAGGGGCCCAAGCACTTGGGCCATTTTCCACTGCTTTCCCAGGCACATTAGCAGTGAGCTGGATTGAAGTGGAGCAGCTGGGATTGACGAAGTGCCCAAACAGGATGCCAGCACTGCAGACAGCAGCCTTACTCACTGCACCACAGTGCCAGCCCCCCTCCAGTCATTATCATTTTTTCATTTTCTTTTCTTTTTTAACTTTTATTTAATAAATATAAATTTCCAAAGTACAACTTTTGGACTATAGCAGCTTTTCCCCACATAACCTCCCTCCCACCCACAACCATCCCATCTCTCTCTTCCTCTCCTATCCCATTCATCAAGATTCAGTAAATGGGCCAGTCTAAGTCTTCCTGAAGGGCACCAGTGGGTTTGCCTAACCAGGGAAATTGCAGGAGGAAGAGAAGGAGGGTTAGAGTGAAAGACAAAGGAAGGGAGGAAGAGAGGGAGGAGAGAAAAGGTAGGGTCTGTAAATTCAGGAGATAATAACCCAAAGACCAAGTAACAATGTTTCATGGCCCAATGCCTGCTAGATAATGAAGAATAATATGGACCTGCAATTATATGATACAAAATTTTTAATCTTCCAAAACAATATTAAAGAACATTTAGGCAGTAGCTTCTAGATGGGTAATCTAGGCTTCATTTGTAATGTTCTTAATGTTAGCACCGGTTGGGTTGCTTAATTCATTTTTATTAAAAATTATTGTAACAAAAATTCCCAGAGATACACAGTTGCTATGTGCTTTCTGTGACTATAAATTGCCTACTGTCAATTTCTAGGGAAAGTGCATTTAGATAATAGAGTTAAGATACAATTAAGAATTGGCAAATAGAAACTAGGCCAATAAATAAGAGCTCAGAACTCATTGTTAAGCAAAATCTCTATTATTTTTCAGAATCTGAGAGATTTTAGAGACAAGAGGCATGAGAGCACTTGGTGTTCCTGTTTCTACTTGGTAATCATTGAGTTACCAAGCAAGAGAACAGAGAGGGTTTCATTAGAAGGGACAAGCAAATAGGCCATTCTGAAGAAAGGTCAAGGAGGCAGAAAGGAAGAGATTCACATGAATTTATTCTCAGCACTTATCTCATAACACAAAATGAAACATCAACAAAGAAGCAAGATTGTGGGTGGAATTAGCATTAACGTAATTTTATAAAGAAATTATATATGCTAAAGTAGAATAAAATTAAATTGGTAATCTTGACAATTCTTTTAACATCACAATATCAAGGAATACATGTATTTTTCTTTAATTTACTTTTCAAAAAAGTGTATTAAGACTTTATATATCAAATACCTAAAGATACCATGGTTATATATTGATATTCATTGTTTACTCTGAAAAATCGTTTTCAAAGACTTGAAAATATAATATATAAAAATGTTAAACTATTTTTCAGACATTTATTATGAAAGATATATAGGTCAACTGTTAATATTTTTACATGGCCGGCGCTGCGGCTCACTAGGCTAACCCTCTGCCTTGCGGCGCCAGCACACTCGGTTCTAGTCCATGTCGGGGCACTGGATTCTGTCCCGGTTGCCCCTCTTCCAGGCCAGCTCTCTGCTATGGCCCAGGAGTGCAGTGGAGGATGGCCCAAGTCCTTGGGCCCTGCACCCCATGGGGAGACCAGGAGAAGCACCTGGCTCCTGGCTTCGGATCAGCGTGGTGTGCCGGCCGCGGCGGCCATTGGAGGGTGAACCAACGGCAAAGGAAGACCTTTCTCTCTGTCTCTCTCTCTCACTGTCCACTCTGCCTGTCAAAAAAATAATAATAATAATTTTAACAGTCAAAATGTGTTTAAACAACAAGCACACAAATGCTTAAACTAAAGAAAACTCTGGACCACTTCCTTCTGAAGTAAATAAATCGCTGAAACAAAGTTTATTAAAAAGTTCAGCATGATAAATAAGAGTGTCAATTGTTAAATCAACAACGGAGTCACTACACTTGCTCCCCATGTAGGATCTCTTAATGCATTGTACTATGCAAATTAATAAACTACTACGCAAACAGTACTTTATACTTTGTATATCTGTATGGGTGCAAACTATTGAAATCTTTACTTAATATACACCAAGTTGATCTTCTGTATAAAAAAATAATTGAAAATGAATCTCGCTGGTGCTGCTGCTCAATAGGCTAATCCTCCGCCTTGTGGCGCTGGCACACCGGGTTCTAGTCCCTGTCAGGGCGCCGGATTCTCTCCCGGTTGCCCCTCTTCCAGTCCAGCTCTCTGCTGTGACGCAGAAGGGCAGTGGAGGATGGCACAAGTGCTTGGGCCCTGCACCCCATGGGGGAGACCAGGAGAAGCACCTGGCTCCTGGCTTCCGATCAGCGCAGTGTGCCGGCCGCAGCGCGCAACAGCCATTGGAGGGTGAACCAATGGCAAAGAAGACCTTTCTCTCTGTCTCTCTCTCTGTCCACTCTGCCTGTCAAAAAAAAAGAAAGAAAAAAAAAGAAAGAAAATGAATCTTTATGAAGAATGGGATAGGATAGGGAGTGAGAGATGAGATGGTCGCAGGTGGGAGAGAGGTTATGGGGGGGGAAGCTGCTATAGTTCAAAAGTTGTACTTTGGAAATTTATATTTATTAAATAAAAGTTTTTTAAAAAGTCACAGCATGTATTTTTCATGTTTGGTTTTATAAACATTAGTATGCTTCAGATGTGATGTTAGAAGGTATTTTCAAATTTAACAGATGTTGGGGTCAGTGCCGTGGCACACTAGGTTAATCCTCCACCTGCGGTGCCAGCATTCCTCATGGGCACCAGGTTCTAGTCCCGGTTGCTCCTCTTCCAGTCCAGCTCTCTGCTGTGACCCAGGAAGGTAGTGGAGGATGGCCCAAGTGCTTGGGTCCCTGCACCCACATGGGAGACCTGGAGGAGGCACCTGGCTCCTGGCTTCAGATTGGTGCAGTGCCGGCCATAGTGGCCATTTGGGGAGTGAACCAACGAAAGGAAGACCTCTCTCTCTCTCTCTCTCTCTCTCTCTCTTTCTCACTGTCTATAACTCTACGTGTCAAATAAATAAATAAATAAACAGATGTTATAAAACATCTTGTGATAAGATTGTTTCAAAGATGTTTTACTTCTGCCACAACTCAGCTTTCCCTGGCAAAAACAAATTCACTCAACTTATTTGTTCAATTGCCAGCAGGCAGGAATGGAAACTTACATACCTCATTTGTTGGAACCAACAAGCTATGTACTATTCACTGCCTTACATTTCAAATTATATATATATATATATATATATATATATATATATATATGTATGTATTTCTGGTTTTTCCTCCATCATTCTTAGAGTTTTACCATTTTTCTTCACTTCTAAAGCCAGATATTTATTCTAGAGAATATTTCCTTATTTGAATTATTTATACCAACCCATACATAATCTCTTTTTCTTTTTAATCCATTTACCCTTAAGAGTATCTATGGGCCGGCGCCGTGGCTCAACAGGCTAATCCTCCGCCTTGCGGCGCCGGCACACCGGGTTCTAGTCCCGGTTGGGGCGCCGGATTCTGTCCCGGTTGCCCCTCTTCCAGGCCAGCCCTCTGCTGTGGCCCAGGAGTGCAGTGGAGGATGGCCCAAGTGCTTGGGCCCTGCACCCCATGGGAGACCAGGAGAAGCACCTAGCACCTGGCTCCTGCCATCGGATGAGCGCGGTGCACCGGCCGCAGCGCGGTGCACCGGCCGCAGCGCGCTGACCGCGGCAGCCATTGGAGGGTGAACCAACGGCAAAGGAAGACCTTTCTCTCTGTCTCTCTCTCACTGTCCACTCTACCTGTCCAAAAAAAAAAAAAAAAAAAGAGTATCTATGAGGTAGATATAATAATGGCTATTGACACAGGATTTGAAATCATACTGGCTAACTCCAAGTCATCTACTTTCAGTTCTACGACAATGAGTTTATCTTCCACACAATGCTGCTTCAATAGTTTTATAGATACTCCCTGATGAAAGTGGCTCTGGAAAGGCAGGCATTGCTGTGCAGTGGGTTAGGCCAGCACTTGGGATGACCACAACCTATGTCTGGATGCTTGATGTAAGACTTGGCTCCACTTCTGATCAGATCTCCCTGCGAATGTGCACTCTTGGAGGTAGTAGAGGCTCAAGTACTTAGGTCCCTGTCACCCATGTAGGTTCCTGCCTGCTGGCTTCTTTGTTTTTTTTTTTTATTTTTATTTTTATTTTTTTGACAGGCAGAGTGGACAGTGAGAGAGAGAGACAGAGAGAAAGGTCTTCCTTTGCCGTTGGTTCACCCTCCAATGGCCGCCACGGCCGGCCGTGCTCATCTGATGGCAGGAGCCAGGTGCCAGATGCTTTTCCTGGTCTCCCATGGGGTGCAGGGCCCAAGCACTTGTGCCATCCTCCACTGCACTCCCGGGCCACAGCAGAGAGCTGGCCTGGAAGAGGGGCAACCGGGACAGAATCCAGCGCCCCAACAGGGACTAGAACCAGGTGTGCTGGCGCCATAAGGCGGACGATTAGCCTATTGAGCCACGGCGCCGGCCCCTGCTGGCTTCTTTGGCCTACCCAGTCTATGCTTGCTTTGTATACTTTTGGTGAAGTGAACCAGTAGATGGAAGATGCCTGTTTCTCCTCTCTCTCTTTCCTTCCCTCACTCTTTTTCTGTTGTCTCTTTTTTTCTGTTGCTTTGCCTTCCAAGTAAATAAAAATAAATAAACTCTTAAAAATTGTGTTGTAGGGGATGGCACTACGGCACAAGTGATTAAGCCACACCCTGCAACATCAGCATCCTATTTTAGAGTGCCAGTTCGAGTGCTGGCTATTCCACTTCCAATCCAGCTCCTTGCTAATGTACCCTGTGGAAAGCACGTCAAGATGGATCAAGTGCTTGGGATCCTGCCACCCATGTAGAAGACCAGGATGGAATTTTGGGCTCCTGGCTTCATGCTTGTCCAGCCCTGATCACTGTTTCCATTTGTGGAGTGAACCAGCAGATGGGAGGTCTCTTTTTTGTCAGTCCCCCTCTCAGTCACTCCTTCTCTCTCTGCCACTTCCTCTCTCTCTGCCACTCTCTATCTCTCTGATGAGTAAATAAAATAAGTTTTAAAAACTTCTATTGGAGTTCTTTGGCACCCTCTTAGAACACAGGTGAGCAGATTTTTACCTTTGAGGTCCTTATAACATTTATTGAGCTCTTATTATTATTAAAAAACATACTTTCATGTCAAATATTTACTCAAATTTATGGTCTTTCTCAGTTCCTACTGGCTGAAAGAAATAGATAATGTGCTGAGTTTAACAGTGAGTACTTTACAAGACTGTCAAAACCATGAACTATAGCTCAAGGGAAGGCTATATTTGAGAATTCTTAAACATTTGAAGTGAAAGTACATTTTCTACAATAAAAAGAAATTTGTAAATCTTTTCAGCTAAATGTCATTGATCAGAAGACCCTGAGGTCATAACTATAGTGATATTACCTCCTCCAAAAGAAACATTATAGTTTTCACACTTGATCTCAGCCAAAAGGCCGAGTTTCTTTTTTTCTGATGTGATACAACAAATGAATATTAATCAGCATCCCTTAAGCATATTTGTCAAAAATAGTGGTTCTAGAGACAAGAAGCAGCAACTGGTCATGGAAACACTCGTTGTGAAACTTGGGGTATAAAATGCAAGACCCTCAACTTTCCTCCTGGAAAATTTAGATCAGTGAGGTTTGGCAGATATGGAAACCATAGAATCACTGAAGATGAAGTATTGTTACCTCAACTCCTTGTAATTACAGAAAGAAAAATTAAGTTCGAAGACCACCACAGTGAGTCAGAACCAGGTAGCATTCCAACCCAGATCCTTGGATTCCTAGATCTGATGCTCTTTATACAACATCATGTCTTCTCCAAGGGCATGGAGTGTGTGCCCCATCCTAAGCCATATGTTCTCATTGCTACATGTGTTGAAGAAGGAGTGAAAGGGTGGTTTGAAAGTGATGCTATAGAGAAATTTTAGTACTAACTGGGCCTGTATGGGGTGAATAACCTTAAGATCTTCCTGAGATTGTATGCTATGAGCAGCTCACAGCTGGAGTTAGCAGGTTTCAGCTGAGTAATTTAGGAATCCCACTCTCGTTTGTACTCTTGTCTTTAAGTGTGTAATTATTGCATGGGGAGTAATCTCAAGAAATGGTCAACCATCACAAACAACTTCATAAAGCAGCAAGTGTGTTTTTATCTCCCTGGTAATGGATAAAGAAAGCATTGTTCCTGTTTGTCACGACTTTAAGATAAATTCACATAGGAAAAAAATGCATTTCAACTCTTTCAAATTCAATATTGTCATCATCTCACTTTCAAAATACTTGTAACCAATCTATAACACAGCAGTTCCATGTTTTGCTAAGATAGCTTTTTTTTAAAAAAAATCAGAAATTGTAGAATAGGTATTAGTAATTATTTCATTCATTCCTACAATGACCTTGATAGATAAAGCATGAGGTAGCTTTAGTTTCCAAGTGAAATTATTAAAAAAAAAAAGGCCCAAAGTCAACATATTCTTCCTCAGGCTAATGAGAATCAGTAGTAAACATTTTGGAAGATATAAACATAGTTTTAATACATTAGGTTCTGAGTTTCCTCATGAGACTATCACAGTCTTTTCAAGCAAATTGTTGTTAGACGTGGACTTTTAATCCCTGCTGCTAAATCAATAGCCTAACAATTTTATTTTCTTTCTTTCACTCCAAGAGTATCAAGGAATTTTCTTCAAGAAAGCACTCTGAGAAAGGAAATTTAAAATCTACGCAACAAAAGAGTATAGCATTGATCCATTTATTAAGAGAAGGAGTAGAGCATAAACACTTTGAACATAAGGCCTACTTTCCATTTTCCATGCCCAATGCAGAGAAACAAAATAGGATAAATAAAGCCACAAACCAAAACAATAAAATCCTTTATTTCCTAGGTTAAATATAACCTCTCCCTTGTTATTGTTACTATCATTATACTATAGGGCCAATGGTGAAATACTAATGAGCAATTACAGTATTTTTAGAAAGAGTCCAGGCAATAAAACAAGCTGCGAATGTGGATATTCTACAGTTAGAGCCTGAAGAGCTTTTCTGCCTCCCTGCCCTTCTCAAACAAGGGATATTCAGAAAAAAGACACCCAGAAAAAGGACAGCGTAGGAATGCTAAGCTTTTTGAAATGTGCACCCTCTCCTGGCACCTACTGAAGTAAAAGCACTGAACACATATTTTATTTTCATGTTCAGAACCCTAGTGATTAGCATAGTGATAATTCTTACTTGGTGACCATCATATTTGTGTGCAGAACACGTGGTTGACATTCCGTTTAACCATCACAATCAGTCCATGAGACACACATTATTATTCCCATTTAACCAATGAGGAAATGGATTTTGCTTTGGCAAGTTATTCAAGTTCACACAATAACTGGAAAAATTATATTTTTGATTTTAAATCAATCTCATTCTAAAGCTGATGTTCTTTTCTGAATTGTGTAGTCTACTTATCTTAAGACATTACTGAGGACTAGTGAGCAAATCATTTTAACTCTATTTTAACTCTTAAGAAGTGTCAACATGGTTTACAAATAAAGATCTTAGAGTATGTTCAAAATAGACCCAGGAAGAGCTTAATAAACCAGTCATATGGAATTTTAAATCAACAAAGAAAAAAACTCCGAACTCTTGACAAATTTTTCCATTTAACTGATGTTGATTTAAGTCTGCATCCTTAGAGTGGTCAGATTCTCTAATCAGGAGTAGATACTCTAGGGAAGGTGAGCTACCATTTAATCCCATCTCCAAAAAATACATATATTCCAGATGTGGCTACTACAAGTTTCAGTTATCTTTGGGTCTCCCCAACATCAGATTTTCTCAATTTGTGTAACAAATGTTAGAGATTCCTAAAAAATGAAGCATGTCATGTTGAAGGTGTGTTAATGGCTCAAAATATAGAGTAACTTGCCTGAATACCATAGAAGGTATTGGACTGAGCCCTTGATCCCTCACCATAGAACTGACTACCTAGATCTCATTCTTAAATGGTCCTGCATTTACCCACTGAGTCCAGCAGATTTTTGTTATATTACTCAGTATTAACAGAGTTAGCTAATGTCACAAGTGTCTTGAGATGAATCTTCCACTGGATTATTGTCAGAATATCAGAATATATGACTGTTCATATGTAAAGAAGGGTTTGTGTGTCTGTTTCATGCCTGTTTGCCATGAAATACCTGCACATGTGACAGAATTCAGCTCAAGGTTTGCTTTCTTTTCTTTTTCAATTTATTTGAAAGGCAGTGTTACAGAGAGAGAGAGAGAGAGAGAGAGAGAGAGAGAGAGAGAGAGAGAGAGAATTCTTATATCTGCTGGTTGACTCCTCAAATAGCTGCAATAGCCAGGCCTGGTCCATGCTGAAGCCAGGAGCCAGGAGCTTCATTCAGGTCTCCCACATGGGTGCAGGGGCCCAAGGACTTGGGCCTTCCTTTGCTGCTTTTCTAGGTGCATTAGCAGGGATCTGGATTGGAAATGGAGCAGCTGGGACTTGAACCGGTGCCTATATGGGATGGATGGCAGTATTGGCAGTGGTTTAACCTGCTGCACCACATTACCAGCTTTCAGTGCCCAGTGGTTTTCATTTTTATGAGTGGGGTAGGAGAAGAATCTGTTTTTACAATAACACTCAATCTTAAGGATCAGTGATAGTTATCAAAAGAATTCCAATTGCTATAGGTAGCCAAAGAGACTTAAATCACGTCAAGTAAAGTATTTTTCCAGTATCATGGCAACAAGTCATCACCAACTCTGACATTACATTGGCTGTTTGTCACCCCCTCAATGCTGCTACCACTTTTATATCAGCAAAGGGAACACTAGAAGTCAGGAAGGATGCTCTTGTACCATTTCTAAACTCATAATTGGAAGCACTGTGCTTCCAACAGGTCTCAGGGGAGATTGGCAGGTCATCAGGCTGCCTGAAGATACTACCATCTGCATATGTGAAAAAGCCAGGCCTCCAAATGGCCCAACAAACTGTTATTCTCCTGGAACTGGGGCCCCATTCAGATTCGAATTCCAAAACAAATACCCTCAGAATCAGGAACTGCTCCTTCAGAGTATCCTGGATTGGTGAGCTTTCGTCATGAAAACTGGCAGATATGTTCTCTCAACAAAAATTTAAAAAGTGGCTTTTAAAGTGGCCAAAGGATGATGCAATTTTAGGGTCAGATAAATACCATCTGCATTTGCTGCCTCACAGTACAAGGGAGAAAAGAGCCTGACCTCCTGTGATTGGAAATAGAGCAAGACTCATAGATAGGCCTGGTACTGAGGTTGGAGCCCTGGATGCATGAAATAACTAATGTAAGCAGTTTTGACATTATTTGGCTCAGACAAATCAACCTAACTTCACAGGAAATAATAATCAAATAATTAGTAAGTGTGCATATACACTTTTTTGTACAGAATGGATTTCTACCTAATAATTCAAGTCTAAATGCTGTTTGGCCAAATAATTAACCCAGGGCATAGCACTTAACTAAGACAAATTTTCTTTATTTTTATCAAATCTATAAAATCTAATGATGGGGCTGGCACCGTGGCTCACTTGGTTAATCTTCCACCTGCGGCACTGACATCCCATATTGGGTGCCGGGTTCTAGTCCTAGTTGGGGCGCCAGGTTCTAGTCCCTGTTGCTCCTCTTCCTGTCCAGCTCTCTGCTGTGGCCTGGGAGGGCAATGGAGGATGGCCCAAGTGCCTGGGCCCTGCACCCGCATGAGAGACCAGGAGAAGCACCTGGCTCCTGGAGAAGCACCTGGCTCCTGGCTTCGGATCGGCACAGCACTGGCCGTAGCGGCCATTTGGGGAGTGAACCAACGGAAGGAAGACCTTTCTCTCTGTCTCTCTCTCTCTCACTGTCTATAACTCTACCTGTCAAATTAAAAAATAAAATAAAATAAAATCTAATGATGTCCCTCCTAAAAAATGAGTATTGCCTTAGTCGTACAATGGTCACAAAAACATACGTGTTCTTAGGTCTTAATGAGTTGTTACACAGTTCGTAGTAAAGAATATCAAATCATATGGGGAAGGTTTATAAAACACTGCTTAAATGAAAAATACCTGTAACTTTTCGCCTTCCCATTCAGTGTAAGAGGGACTGAGCTCATTTCCAAGGTTGCTCATGACTTCATGACTTCCAAAGTGTAAGAAAGTTTCAGAGTGTTTTTTTTTTTTTTGACCTGGGTCAATAATTATGAATTTATTTAGTAATTTTATATTTGTTGACCTATAGTTGATACATAAATCACCAGGTTCACTGTAGAGTAGTTGGAGGCAAAAGAGACTCTGGACTCAGACTTAGGGGCAATTCTCATATTTTCCTCTCACAGGTATAATAATAAAAAATACCTTATACAATTGTTTTGAGGATTAAATCATGTAGTCTCCAGAGAGTAATAGTATACTGTTTACAATAAATGTTTTCATACTTAAAATAATTGCATATTCTGATTTTCTATTCAACTTTCTTTCAAATATAATTGTCTCCTAAGTTATCTATCCCAATAAACGTTGATTTTCTCATTTGTTTTCTTTCTTTGTGGGCACACTAAACCTTGTTATCCTCTTTGACTTCCACGGTTGTGTGTCCACTGCTGAAAGCAATGCTGAGACAGGGAATGAAGAGTACTGGATCGGGACAAAGAAGTGCTGGTTTGAAGTCTAGCTATGTGGCTGAGGGCAAACTGTTTAATTTTCCTGAAATTCACTTCAAAATTATTCCAAAAATTAAATGAGACACAGTACAAGTGCCTATCACTGAGTCAGCTTATAATAGATGCTAAACAATTATTAACTGATTCACTCCACTTGAAAGACATTGTCATATGGATCTCTCCTTAGTTCTATTGTAGCTCATTGATTAGTGCACCCTTGGTGTCCACCTGATGATTAAATATACCCAGACTTCATGAGTATAATACATTCCCAACTTTATTTGACCATATGACACAGGAGCCGAGTGTGTGAATTGTTTGTTATTCACTAAAATGTCTGAATGTTCTGTTCAAGCATGCTTACAAGTTCAAGAATGCTATTTTCTTTGTGAGTGATGTCCAAACACATACAATGTTAAAAATAAATTACAGGGAAACATAGTGAGAAATGAAATTTACCAGGCAGAAGATCAAGAGGAATTAAGTGCCAAAGCTCTGGACCAAATATGTATAAAATTGATTTGACTTACTAAGTTTCACACAAATAGAGTTGTATTCAGGCGGTGTACATAGACACACATGCACACACACATCTTTAACTGTGTGACTACATCCTCAATCTGCTGCCCATTTAGAAATCTCATGAATAAATAAATATAAATAGGTTATTTTCATTTTTTAAATTCAGCTTTTTATCTGAAATTTAAAACCAAGCATGAACCAGCATATGAACAGAAAAGTTGTAAAGAGTGTGGTAAATTGGGGAATGTCCAATTTCTGT
The DNA here is from genome assembly GCA_949820135.1 of Sylvilagus floridanus. NCBI lineage: Eukaryota > Metazoa > Chordata > Mammalia > Lagomorpha > Leporidae > Sylvilagus > Sylvilagus floridanus. The sequence goes on along the minus strand of OX463238.1, from coordinate 32,925,014 downwards.
TTTTTTTTCTAGGTAAAAGAACTTCATCTTCTATCTCTTCTTCTTGATTAAATTTTTCTTTTTATTTATAATTTTAGCAGATTTATACATGTTTACTTTTTAGAAAGTCAGAGTGACTGAGAAAGGAGAGAGAGAGAGAGGGAGAGAAGGGAGAGTTCTTCCATCCCCTGGTTCACTCCACAAATGCTCACAATTGTTTTAGGCTCCAGGACAAAGGCGGGAGACAAGAGCTACAACCTGATCTCCCTTGTGGAAAGCAAGGATGCAAGGATGTGGAGCAACTTCTGCCGCCTTCTCAGGGGCCTGAGACTCAAACTAGTAATCAGACATGAGATGTGAGCATCCCGAGAAGCAGCTTCACCTGCTGTGTCAAAATGCCTGTCCCTAGTTCTGCTCGTTTTTTAAGCTTCTTTTAATTTTTGTTTTGGATGACTTCTAGACTTGAAGCATGGAGTACTTTCACTCCAAAAATTTGCTGGATGATTTAAGGTAAATGGTTTCTGTCTGTTTCAGCTCATATCTATGTATCCTTTGGGATTCAGCTTCAGTGTCACAGAGCAAGTTTTTCTTGTATTCCTGCTTCTTATTCAGGACCAACAATACACTCTTCCTTTGTAATGTTAAAACACTATGCATAATATTAGAACTGTGGTTTTCTTGACTTTAGCCACCAAGCTAAAAATCTTTAAGGTAGGATTTTGATTTGTTTTCTCTTGAGTCCAATCAATGAGCACAGTGCCCAGCATCAAGTGATTGCTCAATAGATATTTGTTCAACTGAAAGGAATATATTTAAAAACAAGTTTGTGTATCTAAATTTATTCCAATGTAATCCCCAAGTTTCCACTAGTCCAAGAAGAATGCTTCTTTATGTACAGCTTCCTGAAGGGAAGCTTGATGTTTTATGATGGTTTAAAAATTAATTAATTTGTTTTTATTTGTTTCAAAGGGAAAGAGAGAGAAAGAGAGAGAGAGCGAGCCCATCCACTGGTTTACTCTCAAATACCTGCTACAACGTTGGCTGTACTTGGCTGAAGTCAGCAGAAAGGAATTCAATATGGGTCTCCAAAGTGAGTGGCAGGGTAACAAGTACTTGAGCTATTAATTATACTTCCCAGGATGCCAATTAGCTGGAAACTGAGATAGAGGGTTGAGCAAGGACTCTATCCCAGTCACTCCCAAATGGAATGCAGGTGTCCCATTTGTGGAAGTGAATTCATCTCCTGGCTACTCTTATGTACATGACCAAAGTTCCACTCGAGCCATTTTTTTTCTGCTTTGCAAAAGAAAAAAATATTAACTACTCCTTCCTACCCAACAAAAGGGACAAGGGCATTTGCCTGCCCTATCAGTCAAATAAAGGATGATTTTCTTTAATTGATCAGAACTCATTCTCTCGGATAGAGATATTTCATTTATCTGATGGTCCCAATATCAAAATGGCAAACTGCAAAATACACAGAGGAATAATAGCTGAATTTAAGAGAGCTGATTTATTAATATTATATAAAGGGTTGTCCAGAGGAGAGGGAAGAATGCTAGAGCAGAAGGAAATACAGCTACTAGTTAATAAGAGTCCTATATAAAATAGGATTGTATTCATTTAAGATGGCAGACTTCTTAATGTCATTTCAATTTGTTTGTAGAGATAAGAGAATACACTTGATTTTCTTTACAAGGAAAATAAAAAAAGAGAAAACAATTTACACACTCAAGCTGCTATATGTCTCATCTCTAAAAAACAGTCTGTAAAAAGTTTATATTTTAACTGTCAGTATTTTATTTATTAAGAGGCACCACATTGTTAAAGATACTAGTTTCTTTCAAGGAAATAATCATTCTATTCTGTGTTTTATGTAGGCAGTATTGTCTCCATTTAAAAAGGGAGAAACTAAGCAAAAAAGATACTAAGTTTTTTGGACATAGGAATACTACTAATAAGGCAACAAGAGAATTAAGCTATTACACATTTTTGTTTTTGTGATCTCTGGGGTTAATTTGTCTAATATTTCTAAATGACACTCAGAAAAAAGAACAGTTAGAGCAACAATGGACTCCAACAGACTATTACCATTTCAGGTAAAATGAAATAACTAAACAACTATCAACAGATGACTATCTAATATGCTAAGCACAAAAAGACAGAATGAATGAATAAAAATATTGTATAAACCCCTATATTGAAAATAACTTCACAAGCAGTTGCAGTACAACACAGAATAGTAACCAGAAGGTAGAATAGTTCATTACTGCCTTCCCCTCCTAATAATGTGGAATGTTAATTAAAAAAAAAAACTGCATATTATTCTACACTGTAGCACTAACACGGCCTTTGTTAATCAGAGGTCAATTCAAATACATAAATAGTCACTGGATGTCCATCATGGATTAAAATTTACATTGAAGTTCACGTTGAACTTTCTTGGTAGTTAAAATTGTGTTGTCTAAGCAATAAGTAATCTTTCTTTGTTCATCTTCCTGCTCCTGGGTTTAATGGGAGAGGAAATCACTACGGTACTGCAGCTTCTGGCTTTGGTTGATTTACAGTATCCCCTTTAAGTGTTATTCTAGCACAGCATCTGCAAGAGAAATCAATTGCATATTCCATACGGGTTCTTTCTCTCTTCTGAAAATTTAATATGCATTTTAATATTTTCAAAAAGTGATTTTTGCAGATAGTGTCTTATTGATTTCTAATATGAAGGCACAAAAATCACAGTCCAATGCTGTGGCACAGTAGGTTAAGCTACCACTTGAGACTTCCATATCCTATACTGGTACCCTGGTTGGAGTCCCATCTGCTCTGCTTCCTATCCTGTCTATTACTAACATGTCATGGGGGAGGACAGTAGTTAGCAGATGATGGTTAAAGTTCTTGGGGCCCTGCCACCCAATGTGGGAGACCCAGAGAAGTTCCAGACTCGGTTTCTACCCAGCTAAGGCCTGGTTGTTGCATGCATTTGAGATATGAATCAGCAGATGGAAGATCTCTCTCTCTCTTTCTTTCTCTCTCTCTCCCTCTCTCCATCTTACTTTCAAATAACTGAAAATAAATGGAAAAACATTTTAAAAGTCACATAATGTGTTCACTTGCTTATATTGGTTTAAGTGCCCCCCCAACACTTTTTATCATTTGGTCTGAGCCAAAGATTTCAAACTGTTATATATGCAACATCTGTGAAATTTGAATTAATTCAGACAAAATAGCTTTTAAAATCCTTTCAGTTGTAAATGTCAAGCACTCACACTCTCTAGATGGAGAAAAATCCATGCAAGAAAAAATAGTAAGGTGAAAGCGTATAAAAGCCTGAAAAATAACTGTGTTTTTGTGTATTTTAAACACACAGTTACAAATTCATTTCCAGTATCATCACTCAGGTACAGAGCAAAACTATGTAATGTCTTTGCAGTTTTTCTCCTCAGAATTTTAAGAAATATTAATGAAAGAAATGTCTCCTCAAAATATGTTTTTTGTTAGACATACTCATACATAAGGTTTTCAAAATCATATTTAAACTATCAGTGTTCTCTAACATATTTATATCTGATATCTTGCTTTGGCCATTCCCCAAAACAGTAAGAAAAAAAGAAATTTAGACAAAATTCTATACAAAACCTTCTAATCTTTAATCAATTGAAATTATCTTTAATTTATTTTTAAATATTCCTTAATTAAAAATGTTTTCAATACACATAAACTGTACATTTGTATGGGGTACCACATATTTCCATTGTCTAATGTTCAATCAGTATAAAAATATCTATAAATCTCTGAAAAGATTTAACATTTCTTGGGGCCAGAATTGTGGTGCAGTGGGTTTTGCCATTGTCTGCAATGCCAGCATCCCACAATGGAGCACTGGTTCAAGTCTTGGCTGTTCTGCTTAACATGCCTGGGAAGAGAGTGGAAGGTGACCCAATGGCTTGCTCCCTGATACTAATGTGGGAGACCAGAATAGAGTTTCTGGCTCCTGGCTTTAGCCTGACATAGCCCTGGCCCTGGTGGCTAGATGGGGAGTGAATTAGCAGATAGAAGATCTGTGTGTAGGTGTATCTCTCTCTCTCTGCCCCATCATCACTCTGTCTTTCAAATGAATAAATATATTTTAAAAATTATCAGTTCTTTATGGTGAAAAACATTTTGTCTTAAATGTCAGGATTTCATTCTCATATTGCTGAATAATAGTCCATTGTATACATATAAAACACATTTACTTTTTTTAAGATTTATTTATTTACTTGAAAGACAGAGTTACAGAAAGGCAGAAGCAGAGAAAGAGAGAGAGAGAGAGAGAGAGAGAGAGAGAGAGAGAGAGGTCTTCTATCCACTGATTCACTCCTCAGATGGCCACAATGGTTGGTGCTGTGCCAATCTGAAGCCAGGAACCAGGAGCTTCTTCAGGTCTCCCACGTGGGTGCAGGGGCCCAAAGACTTGGGCCATCTTCTACTGCTTTCCCAGGCCACAGCACAAAGCTGGATCAGCAGTGGAGCAACTGGGACTCAAACCAGCACCCATATGAGACTGCAGGCAGTGGCGTTACCTGCTACACCACAGTGTTGTCCCCATAACACATTTTCTTTATCCAGTCATCAGTTGGTGGACATCTAGGTTGATGCCACACCTTATTATGAATTGGACTGTAAAACCATGAGGATGCAGGTGTCTCTTTCATATGTTTACTTCATTTCCTTTGCATATATTCCCAGAAGAGACATAGTCACGTCATACAGCAGAATCACTTTTAGTTTTAGAGGAATATCCATGCTATTTTCTGTAATGATTCACTAATTCACATTCCCACCAACAATATATTAAGGATCTCTTTTTCCCACAACCTCACCACATTTGGCTATTTTTTGACTTTTTGATAATAGTCATTCTAACAAGAGAGATGACACCTCATTGGGTTTTTTTTTGTTTTTAATCTGTGCTTTACTTGAATTCCTTATGTACTCAGGTTATTCAGTTCTTATCAGATATATAACAAATATTTTTTCCTGTTCTTACATTGTTTCTTCATTCTGTTGATTGTTTTCTTTTTTATTCAGAGATTCTTTAGTTTGATGAAATCCCATTTGTCTATTTTGCTTTTGTTTCCTATTATATTAAGGTCTGATCCCCCCAAATTCTTGCATCGTCCAATGTCCTGAAGCATTTCCCCTATGTTTTTCTCTAGCAGTTTCAAAGCTTCAGGTTTTAATTTAGGATTTTAATCCATTTTGAATTTATTTTTGTACATTATGAGATATAGGGGCCTGATTTCATTCTTATGCATGTAGATATCTATGTTCCCAGAACTAGTTATTAAAAATACTATCTTCATTCTGATGCATGTTTGTAGCACCTTCAACTGACTGCACACAGACACACACAGACACACACACACACACACACATTTACTTCTAGGGACTTTATTTTATTTCATTGGTCAATACATTTGTTTTAATGACAATACCACGCAGTCTTAAATACTACAGATTTGTAATATAATGCCTCCTGATTTGTTTTTTTTTTTCAAGACTGCATTGGCTATTCAGGCTCTTTTGAGTCCATACACATTTTGTAGTGTTTTCTCTAGTTTTGTGAACCATGTCATTGACATTTTGATAGAGATGGCCATGAACCCATAATTTGTTAGTACTTTTAGGTTTATATTGAATAAAAGTACTGGAAGTTGGTATCCTTGCCTTCTTAAAAATCAAAAACAGAGGAAAAACTTCAGCTTTCCTACATAGTATGATGCTAGCTAGCTATTTGTTTGTTATATATGACCTTTATTATGTATGTATGTATGACTCCTCTGTACATAATTTGCTCAGAGTTTTATCATGACTGGGTATTGAATTTATCAAATGCCATATTTGTGTCTATAGAAATGATACAAATTTTTGTTTTTCATTCTGTGGTACGATGCATCATGTTTATTGATTTGCATATACAGAATGTTTCTTGTATCCCTGGGATGAATCCCACTTGATCATGGTGAGTAATATGCTCAATGCACTGTTGGATTTAGTTTGCTAGTATTTTGCTGAGGATTTTACATCTGTTTGTTCATCAAATATGTTAGCCTATAGCTTTCTTTTATCATCTTTCTCTTATCTGGTTTTTAATGTTGTGGTAATACTTTCCTCATAGCATGAGTTTGGAAGAATTTACTCATTGTTTATTTTCTGAAATGATTTAAGAAGTATTGGTCTTATTTACTTAAATGTTTGTTAGAATTCAGCAATGAAACCATAGGGTCCTGGTTTTTCCTTTATTGGGAGACTATTATTTATTCAATTTGACTACTCATTATTGATCTGCTTAAACAATCTATTAATTTATGATTCAGTATTGATGAGATATATATATCCAAGAAATTGTTCATTTCTATAATGTTATCAAACTTTTGCCTCTTCATTATAATCTCTCACAATCTTTTGTATCTCTGTGGTGTCTAGTGTTATATTTCTGTTTTCATCTCTGATTTTATGTATTTGTGTCTTAACTTTTTTTCTTAGTCTGAGTTTGTAAATTTTGTTGACCTTTTCAAAGAACCAGCTCCTCATTTCTTTCTTTCTTCCCTCTCCTCCGCTTTTTAAAAAGGTTTTTAAGCCTCTGTGCCACTCATTTGTGGTCTGAATTTCATTATTCGTTTCTTTATATCCATTTTAGATTTGATTTGTTCCTAATTTTATAGTCCCTTGAAGTATAGTGATAAGTTGTTTGTATGAAATATTCCTGCTTTTTTGGCATAGGCATCAATTATAAATTTTCCTCTCATTTATTTAGAGATGTTGTATAATTTCCATGTAATTATGTAGTTTTAAAAATTTTTCCTATTATTGATTTCTAGTTTTATTGTATTTTGAACAGATACTTGATATGATTTCTATTTTTACAAATTTGTTAACAGTTGTTTTGTGACCTATCACATGATTTATCTTGGATGATATTCCTTGTGTTATTGACAAGAATATGTATTCTTCAGCTGTTATATGGAGTGTTCTCTAGATGTAGGAATCTATCTCTACCTTTATATTAATGAACATTTGCTTTATGTATTTAGGTGTCCTGATGTTGGGTGCATATTTTTTACAGTTGCTATTTTTTCTCACTGAGTTGTTTCATCATTGCATAGTTTTCTTCTTTGTGTGTTTTTACTGATGTTGATTTGAAATATGTTTTAAACTAACATAACTATGTCTGCTCCTGTTTCTTTTGGGTTCCAATTGCATGAAATATTTTATTCCAACTTTTTATGTTCAGTCTATGCATGTCCTACAGGTGAAGTGAATGTCTTGTAAACGACATACAACTGGGCCTTATTTCATTTATCCAGTCTCTTTTTTACTGAAGAATTTAGTATATTTATATTTAAAGTAGTTATTGATAGATAAGATCTTACTATTGTCTTTGAAAATTGTTTTTAGTCCTATTGAAGTTCTTTTCTTTCATTCTCTTTTACAATATTGATTTGTGATTCTAACATTTTCTGTAGTAGTGTGCCTTGATTCCTTGCTTATGATTTTTGATAATCCTTTTCTAGATTTTTGCATTGTGGTTGCCATAAAACATACTAAAACTTATGGCTATAAAATTATTATGAAATAATAATTTAACACTGGTAATAAAGATGTGGAAAGACACAGCAAAGAAACCAAGAGATAAGACAGAGATAAGAAGTAAGACAGATAAGAAACATTAAAAAAGAACTCTACATTTGTGCTCCATTTCTCTCCACATTTTGAATATTTTACCACTTTCTATGTTACCTATCTCTTAACATGTTGATGCAATTATTGTTTTTAATCTTTACACTAATGCGATATGAGTCATTTATATACTATATTTACAATATCAGAGCATTCCAAATTTATCTGTAGAGTTATTATCAGTAAGTTTTCTAACTTCTGATATTTTCTTCTTACTCATTAGCACTCTTTCTTTCAGTTTGAATAATCCCCTGTAACATTTCTTATAATGCAGGATTTATGCTCATAAATTATCTCAGCTTCTCTTTGTTGGTGAGCATCTTTATCATTCTTTCATATTGGAATGATAGCTTTCCTGGGTGCACTATTCTTGGCTGATGGTTTTCATTTTCCTGTCAGTATTCTTAATGTTCCTCTCAGTCTGTAAAGTTTCTGCTGAGAAGTCTGCAGTCAGACAAATTAAGACTCTGTTATATGCTTCTTTTCTCTTGCAGTATTGAGAATCATTTACTTTTAGCCTTTAGGAACTTGATAATAACATATATTTGGGTATACCTGGTTAAATTGAACTTGACTAATGGCTTCTGGCCTTCTCGTACATGGATATGGTATCTTTCTCTAGATTTGGCAAGTTTTTTGTTATTATATCTTTGAGTATGCTTTCTACTCTTTTGGTAATCTAAAATCCTCCTCAAATCCCAGTAACATGGTTATTTTCTCCTTTCATGCTGTCTAAATTTCCTACATGCTTTTTTCATTTCTCTTGATGGTTTTTTTCCTCCAATGTTCACTTTCAAGTAAACTGTCTTCAAGCTCACGGATTATTTCTTTTCTTTGATATATTCTGCTTTTAATGTCTTTCATTGCATTTTAAATTTTGCTTAGTGTACTTTTTGGTTGAAGCATTTATTTATTTTAATTACTTCTATCTGTCAATTTCTCTGTTTGGGTATTAAATCATTTATCTGAGTTCTTTTGCAGTTCATTGAGATTGCTTAATATAGTTACTTTGAAATCTTCATCTGAGAATTTGAAATTTTCAATTTCTAGATGGTTGGCTCTCTATATATATTTTATCCATTTTGAGAGCTCATGGTACCCTGCAAGTTTTTGACACTTGTTGCCCAGTGAAGGATTATAGTAATCTGTATTTGTTTGTGAATGTCCTTCTAGAAATTCTGGGCAACCTAATTATTTCCTCTTTGACTATGGAAATTTCTACTATTTCTACACTAGACAGTACCCATAAGTCAAGATTTGCCCCGTCCATTGTTGATACATTTTTCCTGTTCATTTGTATAATACTTACTAATCTACAGTTGGTGTGTTATTCAGAATGTAGTGGGAAATTACCTAAAAAGGGTAAAGCATCTCTCAGCTTTTTCCTACAGCATAGAATCAGACACCTAGTTTTGTAACCATCATTGACACAATGCTAGATCACACTCAAGCTAACAAGGCATCAAAAACAATACAGCAATTGCTTTGGCAGAATGTATACTAAATTGAACAATACAGAGAAGCCTAGCATGGCCTCTGCTCAAGGGTGACAAGAAAATTTCTGAAGACTTCCATATTTTTGTCTGTAGTAAAAATTATAACACATTAAAGAAAGAAATAGAAGAGACACAAAATAGTGGAAACTTTGTCCATGTTTATGGACTAGAAGAATTCATATCATCAAAATGTCCATACCATTTACAGATTTAATGTCATCCCCCCAAAATTACCAATGACATTCTTCTCAGATCTAGGTAAACAATGCTAAAATTCATATGGAAACACAAGAGACCTTGAATAAAGGTCTTGAATAAAGCAATCTTATACAATATAAACAAAGCCAGATGAATCACAATACCAGATTTCAAGATATACTACAGGGCATTTATAATCAAAACAGCCTGGTACTGGCACAAAAAATCGACATATAGACTAACAGAACAGAATAGAAATCCCAGAAATCTGTCAACACATCTGTAACCAACTAATCTTTGACAAAGAATCAGTCCATGGATAAAGGACAGTTTCTTCTACAAATTCTGCTGAAAAAAATGGATCTCTGCATGCATAAGTATGAGACAAGAACCTTGCCTTATACCTTAAAAAAGAAATCAGCTCAAAATGGATCAAGGATCTAAATCTATGAACTGCTACCATCAAATTACTAGAGGAAAACATTAGGGAAACTCTAAGACTTCTTGGAAAAGATCCCAGAAATACAGGCAATCAAAGCCAAAATAAACAAATGGAATTACATCAAGATAAGAAGTTTCTGCACTGTGAAGAAAATATTCAACAAAGCAAAGAGGTAACTGACAGAATGGGAGAAAATATTTGCAAACTATGGAACTGATTAATATGCAGAATCTATAACAATCTCAAGAAACTCAACAACAGCAAAACAATTCAGTTAAGAAATGGGCTTTCTCTCTCTCTCTCTCTCACTGTCCACTCTGCCTGTCTAAAAAAAAAAAAAGAAATGGGCAAATGATTTGAACAGGCATTTTTCAAACAATGAAATTTAAATGGCCAACAGATGCATGAAAAAATGCTCAGGATCACTAACCATCAGGGAAATGCAAATCAAAATCACAACGAGGTTTCACCTCAACCCAGTTAGAGTGGCTCTCACACAGAAATCAGAAAGTAGTAAATGCTAGTGTGGATTTGAGGGAAAAGGTGCCCTAATCCACTGTTGGTGGGAATGTACACTGGTGCAGCCACTGTGAAAGAGAGAATGGAGATACATTATAATTGTGAATATAGACCTACCATATGATCCAGTCATCCTACTCCTGGGAATTTACCCAAACTAGAATGAATCAGCATATGAAAGAGTTATCTGTAACCCCATGTTCATTGTAGCACAGCTCACAATAGCTATCATATGGAATCAAACCAAACGTCCAGCCATCAACGAATGGATAAACAAAATGTGCTATACATATAATATGGAGTACTTATCAGCCATAAAAAAGAATGAAATCCTATCTTTTGCAACAAAATGGATGCTACTGGAATCCACTATACTTAGTGAAATAAGCCAAAAAGAAAAATACCATATGTTTTCTCTGATCTGTGGTAATTAATAGAGTACAAAAAACATAATTGATATTTTGAGATTTGAGTATTGTTTCTAGCCCTTGTCTCTACTGTTGAGGAACAGTGTTTTTTTCTTCTTACTGTTTGTTGAATTATTTACTTAGTGGAGGGTTAGACTTATGATTATTAAAAAAATACCTGAAACTATGTCATTGTAAAAACTGAAAGAATAAGACAGGAAGCAGGAGAGAGGTTTGGAGCATGGGTGGGAGGGAGGCTAATGTGGGAAGTATCACTATGTTCCTGAATCTGTATATATGGAATATATAAAATGTGTTCACTGTATTTAAATTAAAAATTTTTTAAATAAAATAATCAAAATAAATATAAATTTAAGAAAATATTAAAAAAACACAAAAAAGTGCATCCTGTGAATAGGCCCTATATATTACATGGATTCATTTTCTTCAGACACCTAAAGTATTAATAGTTTTCATCAATAAAAAGTCTGGGCTTTGTCAAATGCCTTTTTTGTGTTGATAGATATGATATGTGACTTTTGCCTTTCAGTGTGTCGGCATGGTTTGGATAATGGCTTGAGTGTCCTTCAAAGGTCTATGATAAAAAACGTGGTTTCCAGAGTGTTGCTATTGGGAGTTCAGAGGGACCTTTCAGATGTGAGGTCTAGTAGGTGGTCCTAAGGTCTTAGAGTCTTGTATTCTTTAGGGATTGTGGGACTTTAGTCATCTGACTTCCTTCTTGACAATGTGTGCTCTTCCAAACATACACATACTCCCACCACTATGTACCATCCACCACCCTCACCAGTGCCCATACCAATGGAATCACCCTATCTTTGACTTTGAACTCCCAAAATTGTGAGCTACAGAAACTTTTTCTTTTTATAAATTTGGCTGCTTCAAGTATTTTAACATAGTGATTAAAAGCTGACTAGTGCATCTATTAATGTAATGTGTCACATTGATTTGTGTACATTAAATGATCTTGTCTGCTAATGGTAAATCTTACTTGATCAGGATATGTAATCTTTTTGATGTGTTGCTGAATTTGATTTGTTAATATCCCATTGGGATTTTTGCAACAGTGTTTATCAAATATGTATTGGACTGTAGTTTGCTTTGCTTGTATTGACTTTGGGTTACATAGCAAGTGATGTTGTACTCATAAAATATGCTAGGAAGTATTTTTTAGAGCTGTATTTTTAAAAGAGTTCAAGAAATACTAGTATTAATTTTTCTTTGAAAGTTTGGTAGAATTTAGATGTAAAGCCATATGACCTTGGTTTTTCTTTGTTAGGATTTTTACTGCTTCAATCTCTGTTACTGATTTGTTCTGGCTTCCTATTTCTTCTAATTCAACCCTTGTAGGTTGCATTTTTCAATGAATTTGCCCACTTCCTCAAATTATCAAATTTGTTAGCATATGATTGGTTTTTTTGTTTTTTATTTTGACAGGTAGAGATACAGACAGTGAGAGAGAGAGAGAGACAGAAAGGTCTTCCTTCCATTGGTTCACCCCCTAGATGGCTGCTACGGCCGGAGCTATGCAGATCCAAAGCCAGGGGCCAGGTGCTTCCTCTTGGTCTCCCATGCAGGTGCAGGAGCCCAAGTCTTGGGCCATCCTCCACTGCCTTCCCAGGCCACCGCAGAGAGCTAGACTGGAAGAGGAGCAACCGGGACTAGAACCCGGCACCCATATGGGATGCTGGCGCTGCAGGTGGAGGATTAACCAAGTGAGCCACGGCGCTGGCCCCTAGCATATGTTCATAATTATTTCTTATATTTCTATTTCTGAGGTGTCTAGCTAAGAGATTGTTGGTTTTCAAAAGTCTTTTTATAAATAAATTCTTAGTTTTATTAACATTTTAAATGTTTTTTACTGTTCTCTATTTTTGTTCTGATCATTATTGTTCCCTCTTGCTAAAATTGGTCTAGTTTGTTCTTTTCTAATTAGGTATAATATTAGGATATTTATTCTGGAGTTTTTTTCTTTACAGAGATAGGCATGAATGCTCTATATACTTACCTCTTATAACTGCTTTTCCTGTATCCCATAGATTTGGGTGTGTAATATTTCTCTTGACATTTTTCTTAATACAAAGATATTTTTAAATCTTTTTGATTTATTTTGTGACCCATTGGTTGTGGAGGAATATGCTATATAATTTTCAAATATTTGTCAGTTTTTCAAAATTTCTTGTTATGATTTCTAATTTCATACCACTGTGGTCAGATACAATATTTGATACGTTTTTTTATATCAAATTTGTTAAAGCTTATTTTGTGGCCTACCATACTGTGCTGCTATTGGATGAAAAGTTCTGTTTATGTTTGTTCAGTTCATTTTGTCTAAAATGTAACTTACTCAGTTCTCCCTTAGTTTTTTGTCATTAATTTGTCCAGTGTTGAAGTCTCCTACTAAGCTTTGAGCAGGGGCATTATCATAGCCACTGAAATTTATCTGACTCATGATCACTGCTAATTGAAATCCTCTACTACTATTGTATTCATATCAATGTTCCTGTCATATCCATTAATATTTATATAAGTTGCTCTGCTGTTGGGTACATATACATTTACAGTTGCTATTTCCTCTTAATGAACTGAGTGCTTCATTAGTAAATAATGAATTTCTCTTTTTTTTTTTTTTTTGACAGGTGGAGTTAGACAGTGAGAGAGAGAGACAGAGAAAAAGGTCTTCCTTCCATTGGTTCACCCCCAAATGGCCGCTATGGCCAGTGCACTGTGCTGATCCGAAGCCAGGAACCAGGAGCTTCCTCCTGGTCTCCCATGTGGGTGCAGGGCTCAAGCACCTGGGCCATCCTCCACTGCCTTCCTGGGCCACAGCAGAGAGCTGGACTGGAAGAGGAGTAACCGGGACAGAATCTGGCGCCCCAACCAGGACTAGAACCCGGGGCGCCGGCACCACCGACAGAGGATTAGCCAAGTGAGCTGTGGCGCCAGACAATAATGAACTTCTTTTGGTGATTTTTTTGACATGGAATATATTTGATAATATATAATCACCTCTATTTCCTCTTGATTGCCATTTTTTATGTAATCTCCCCTATTAATCTTTCACTTTCAGTATGTTTATGTCCTTAAGGATAAAGTAGGTCTCCTCTAGGCAGAAACAGTTGGAGCTTTTTTTTTTAAATCCATTCAGCCTCTCAATGTCTTCTGATCAGAGGACTGATTCTATTTTACATTCAAAGTAATTGTTGATAGGTAAAGATTTAGTGTTGTTATTCTGATAATTATTTATTGGTTTTTTGCAGATACTTTGTTTTTTCACTCTTTTCTGATTTGGTGATTTTCCAAAGTGTTTCTTAACTTGGTTTCTCATTATTGATTTTATGTCTACAATAGATTTTTTTTTCTTTGTGGTTACAATGAAGTTTACATAAAATATTTATAGTTACAGTAGACAGTTTTATACTCATAACTTCAATCTCATACAAACACTCTAGACTTTAAAATGTATCCTTTCATTTAATGTGTTTTTAATAACCTATAACAGTTGTTATTAATTTTTATTGCTCTGATTGTAACATTAATACTAGAGATAATATTTATAGAGCACCATAAGAGTACTGGAGTATTCTTGATTTGATTATGTATTACATTTATCAGTGAATTTTACACTTTCACATATGTTTTCATGTTAGTAATTGGTTTCTGCTTGAACAACTCCCTTAAACTTTTCTTATAACAACCTTATAGTGATGAGCTTCCTTACATTTTGTTTGTCTTGGAAAAACTATTTCTTCTTCATTTTTCAAGTACAGCTTTGCTGGGTATAGTATTCTTACATGGTGATTTTTACTTTAATTTCAGATTTTAAAGCATATCATATTATTCTCTCTTGGCCTTAAAAATTTTTGCTAAAAAAATTTAGATAGACTAATAGAAATTCCCTTGTATGTAGCTGTCTTGATACTTTTACAATTGTCTCTTTAACTTCTGACAGTTTCATTACAATATGCTTATATCTCGCTTGGAGAGAAACTCTTTGGTTGAATCTGTTTAAAGCTCTTTGAGCTCCCTGAATTTGAACACTAGTTTCTCTTCTAAGACGTAGCAAACGTTCAGCAATTAGTTAACTAAGCTTTCTGTCCTTATCTTTGTCTCTTCTCCTTCTGGAAATCCCATAATGCAGTGTTTGTTCACCTAATCGTATCCCATAAATCTTGCAGGCTGCCTTCACTGTTTTTCACTCTTTTTGCTCTCTAAAGACCTCTCTTCTAGTTCATAGGTTATTTGTTCTGCTTCATCTGTCTACTACTGAGCTTCTTCACCACTTTATTGTATGAAAAAAAAAGCATTGATCAAATCCTTCAGCTCTAGGATTTCTGTTTGGATATTCCTTTAAAACTGTATCTATTGATTTTCATTCAGATAATGCATTCTTCTCTGGATTTGTTGAATTGGTTTTTTTTGTATTGTCTTTTAGCTCACTGAATTTTATTAAGATCATTATTTTTAATTCTGTTCTAGGGAATTTACAAATTTCCTTTACTTTGGGATCAGTTACTGGAGAATTATTGCATTCCTTTGTGTGTCATGCTTCTTTGCCATTTTATTTTCTTATACCCCTGTATTAATGTATATGCACCTGATGAAACAATATTCTTTCATACCTTACAGAATAAGTTTCAGAGGGAAAGACTGCATCTGCTAAGTCTTAGTGCTCCAGTTAGGAAGGACATGGGTCTGGTTCTAAGTAAATTCAGTGTCATAGTTTCCTTGTAGCTCCTTCAGCTGCAAGAAATGACAGTGATGACAGTGGGTGCTTCATTAATCTAGGATATAGGAGTTTGTTAAGCAGTAGTGACACCATAGGTTTTAGGTGCCTCAGAAATAGGGACTTTTAATGTCTTCCTATTCTCCCTGCAATGTGGAGCCTTTGCTTAGAGGAATCCTTCTTGGTATTGGCTCTGGCATGCCAACAAGCAGCTGGTGCGATGCTGGATTCGAGGCACAGGGGCTCAGTGTGGCTTTGGAGTCAGGATCCTGGGATCTGGATCCAGAGATCCTATTGCAATGCATGGATCTTAAAGGTCAGGTTCATCCTGAGGCAAGGTTAGAAGTAGATTGACCCCACAGTGATAGTCTATGACTCTATATCTGGAACACAGAGGGCTGATGGTAGCTGTGACTGTAACTCGAGGTAAGACAGAGCAATATCACGGTTCTGGGGAGTAAGAAGAGCTCTGGAGGTTTGGGCCACAGGAGCAGGGTACAGGTACAATTCATAAACTAGACCAAGAGGGCACTGTGCCAACTTAGGCCCTGAAAGGTAAAGCTTTGCAAAGTGGTGACTCTGGACTTGGGATGAGGAGGCATAGTAATATCCCTGTGGCAGGAAGGATAATGGACTGGCAGACATAGCTGCTTCTTGAGCCCTTGGGAACAGGGAAGAGCAGAGAAAGACCCCATTCCCTAGTGAGCAGCTCAGACTCTTAGGGCTAGTTCTGTTGAAAAAAACAGGGTTCTACTGTTGTTTGGCCTGCAAGTTGAAGTGTCTCAGATTAGCCACTGCTCTGTTCCTCTTGGATACACATTACTTCAACCCTTGGATGCATGATGGCTGGGCTTGGTCAAGACACCAATTCCCTAGTAGGTGATGTGCTGATCACCTTCAGTACAGGGAGGACCATGACTGCTCTGGAGTTCCCAGGAGGCAGTGCACCCTGAACAACAGTGCAGTAATGTCTGGGATAGTTGGATACAGCAAATATGATCTTACCAAATAACTATGGAGGGTAAATATTTTTTCTTTGTATTTCTTCTTTTTTAAAGTGACTCCTCAAGTCTTCTGACTACTGATTTAGTTATCTCCTCCTTTTTTTCCGGATGCTTTGTAGAAGTTAGATTTTCTGAATATAAGAACTTTTCTATTATAAGTATTGCAAATAGCTTTTCTTACACAAGGACTCCTTCTAATGGTGTCATTTGCTAAACAGAGTTCATAATTTTAAAATAGTCCCAATTTATCAATATTTTGTTCTGTGAAGATGCTTTTGTGTTAAAAGAGAAGTTCTTTGTATTAATACAAATCATTTTATCAATGTTTTCCTTAATGGTCACGGTACTGTATCCTAATTATCTTTACCCATGGATGGTTACAATGATTATCTTTATATGGAAGCTTTAATGCTTTATTTATGATATGTAGATTTTAAATCTTCCTGGAATTGATTCTCTAAAAACATTTTAAAAATTATTTAAGACACAGGAGATTGCGGGGGAGGGAGGTAGGGCAGCAAGGGGTGAATAGAGAGGCAACCATCCACAAAGGCCTGTGACACTGCCAGATCAAAGCCAAGAACCTGGAACTCAATCCAAGTCTTCCATTTGGGTGACAGAGACCCAGACACTTAAGCCATCACCACTGTCTCTTGGGTGTGCATTAGAGGAAGCTAGAATCAGGATCAGAGCTGCGATTTAACCCAGACATTTCACTATGGGATGTGAGCATCCCCACCCATAGTCTTAATCACCAGACCAAATGCTGGACTTCAAATTGTTTTGAAATGTGGGGTAAGACAAAGGTTAACTTATGGATACCCAATTTCCTAATTGGGTGTGGATACCTAGTTAATGAATATGCTTTCTTTTCCCCACTGCTCTGCAGTGGCACATTTGTAACAAATCAAAGGACTCAATATGTATGAATTGATTCTGTACTTTAAAATATATACCATTATTATTTTCAACTAGACTTGTACTAACACCATGTTTATATATATATATATATATATATATATATATATATATATATATATTGACAGACAGAGTGGACAGTGAGAGAGATAGAGAGAGAGAGAGAGAGAGAGGTCTTCCTTTGCAGTTGGTTCACCTCCCCAGATGGCTGCTACGGCCGGCGCACTGTGCTGATCTGAAGCCAGGAGCCAGGTGCTTCTCCTGGTCTCCATGCAGGTGCAGGGCCCAAGGACTTCCATCCTCCATTTCCCTCCCAGGCCATAGCAGAGAGCTGGACAGGAAGAGGAATAACCGGGACCCAATCCGGCACCCCGACCGGGACTAGAACCTGGTGTGCCGGGGCCGCAGGCGGAGGATTAGCCTATTGAGCCACAGTGCCGGCCCCATGTTTATATTAAGTCTATGTGAACACAGATTTTCTTTTCCCTTGCATAAATACCTGTGATCGAGATGGCTCAGTTATATGGTTAATATGTGTTTAACACTATAAGAAACTGTTGAACGCCTCTCCAGTGTGGCTGAACCACTTTGTACTCACATCAGCAGCAATATATGAGAATTCCAACTGCTCCACATCCTCATGCTGTTATCTTCTGTGGTGTTTTCTTTCAAAGATTTATTTATTTGTAAAGGCAGAGTTACTGAAAGAAAGTGAGTCACACATACAGGCACACAAGGACAGAGATGGAGGGAGGGGAGGAGGAAGGGAAGGGGGGAGGGAGGGAGGGGGGGAGAGAGAGAGAGAGAGAGAGAGAACTTTCCATCCACTTATTAACTCCCAAAATGGCCTGAATGGCTGGGGCTAGGCTTGGCAGAAGCCAGGAGCTCCATCCAAGTCTTCCATGTATGTGCAGGGGACATCTTCTACTGCTTTCCCAGGTGCTTTAGCAGGGAGCTGGGTCAGAAGTGGAGAAACTGGAACTTGAACCTGCACCTATATCGATGCCTGCTTTGCAGGTGGCATTTAACCCACTACCCCAAAATATGGGCCTCTCTTGTGGTTTTAATTTGCATTTCTGAACATTGGTTTTTGTGTTTATTGGTCAACTGTATACCTCCTTCAGAAGTCTATTCAAACCTTTTCTTCACTATTTGCAACTGAGTGATTTTCTTATTGCTGGACAACTAAATTACTTATATTTCTATATCCACATCCTTTGTCAGACCTGTGATTTGCACATATTTTCCTCCAGTTTGTTGTTAGGTATGCCCTTCCCTATATAAGATTTTATGGGAAGTAAATGTTTCCATTTTTATAAAGTTAAACTTTTCAGTTATTTCATTATTATGCTTTATATGTTCAATATTATATCAAAGGATTTAATGTAAGAAAGTTTCTCCTATAGTTTTATTATAGAAGTTTTATAATATATTTTATATTTACATTATGAATAAAATGTTGCATAGGTTTGAAGTACTGATTAAATTTTACTGTTTTTTTAATATGAACATGTCATTGTTTCAGCACCATTTGTTGAAAAATCTTTTCTTAGACTTACCTTTATGCTTTCACAGTGGGACTCTGCACTTCATTTACATTTATTAGTATTAGAAATACAAAAATACAACTATTGTTTGTATATTGTTGTCTTGCAACCTTCTTAAACACATGCATTACTTCTAGTTGTTATGTAGATTACACTGGATTTTCTACATAGTTGATTTTTTTTTCTAAAAATATAGTTTTATACCTGCTTTTTAATTAATGTGCCTTTTATGTATCTTTCGTCTCTTATTGATCTGGCTAGAACCTTCAATACAAAGTCAAGCGAAAATTTGAAAGTAGATGTCTTATCTTACTCTTTCATTTGCGAGAAGGAAGTCAGTATTTGCCATCAGGGAAATGTGGATTTTACATAAAATGCCTTTTATCAGTTGAATAATTTCCCTCACTAGTCCTAGCATTCTTATTATACCTCAAATTTTAGACTCAGAGCAATCTTTTTTGCAGCTGTGCAGCTGGTCATATAGTTTTATTTTTCCAGTTATTATGATGAATTATGTTTAATTTTTGACTATTAAACCATAATATTCCTATTATCAGTAACGCATGTATTGAGTTTGATTTACAAAACTGTTTAAAATTTTTATTCTTTTCACAAATAATGACGACAGTTTTCTCTCTTTGTAATATTTTCTGATTTGATATCAGGATAAGACATGCCTTGTGACAGAGCTGGTTAATATCCCCTCCTATTCAATTTTCTCTTTATGTTGGTAAATGTCAGCATAATAAGGACTATAGTAGCTAAAGTATGCATGCTCAGTTCCTGTTCTACTTTCACCAATCAATTAAGTCACTGAGGAAATGGCAAGTGGTGTAATGTGTCAGGAGAGACCATAAATATTATCCTACAGGATGTTCCTCACTTAACATAAACAAAGGTGAAAGAACAGTTATCATTATATTTTCTTTTCCTCTCTGAAAAAAAAACTAAATTCAAGTCCATACTTTATTATATGAATAAGCCAGGGACTTCTGAAATAAAACCATATTTCAAAAGTAATGAATGCTTCAGAGGTTCCTTGAATTTAAGTGAATTAAGGGGCAGCCATAGAGTGACTTGTGCTTTCTTCATTTCATATATTGGGGGAAATGAAGAAAAATATTGGCTAATTCATTCATAGTTAATGGCAAAACAAGACACCATCAGAACTCTTGCCTCTCATAGTTTCATAGTTTTTTTCTTAGTTCTGTATTTGTTTCCCAGTGAAATTATTTGTGGCTTTAGAATCCATCTCTAAAAAAATGAAATACTGTCTTTTGCAACAAAATGGATGCAAATGAAAACCATTATACATAGTGAAATAAGTCAGTCCCCAAAAAACGAATACTGAATGTCCTCCCTAATCTGTGGTTACTAATAGAGTACCTAAAAGGTAATCTATAGGAGTGAAATTGACAATTTGAGATGTGATGATTTTTTTTTCTTACGCCATTCATTGGACTCTTTACTTAGTGTTAATTTTATGTGTATAAAGTTAATTGAAAATAGATCTTTGTAAAAAAAAATAAAAATGGGAATAGGAGAAGGAGATGAAGAAGGTTAGGAATGCCAGTGGGAGGGAGGGTGGGGTGGGAAGAATCCCTATGTTCCTAAATTTGTATATATAAAATGCATGAAGTTGTATACCTTAAATAAAAGGTTTCTAGGTAAAAAGATAAAATGCAGTATCATAGTAAAGAAATCCTTATCAATAGCAGATTGCTTTTACTATAACCTAACATCTTCATATTAGAGCTCCCAAGGGCTTGGTCTCAGGATTTTATCTCAGTGCACATCCCCCAAATGAAGCAAATATCTGTTTTCCCCATATATTTTCCTTGTGGGAATTATTCTTTCTCAATGCCACATGATATGGTAGAGTTGTGATTCAAATTCCCTCATTTTACCTGCTATAGTGGTAGAAAGGTGATCCAGGCTAGGACCAAGTCTGCCCTGAGGACACAACAACTGATCAAGGTCCTTTTGGAGACTGATGTGATTATTCATTGATAAAATATCACTTTTTCTCTTGTGAGACATAAGCTGAAAGTACTGTGTAAACCTGAAGGTGGCAGGGCCTTGCTTAAAAAAGGACAGAAAGCAGAAACTGCAGCCGAAAACATGACAGGGTGTGTGTGTGTGTGTGTGTGTGTGTGCATGTATTATTATACATTACATGTTATTATACATAATCATAGATTTTTTTTTAACAGGCAGAGTGGACAGTGAGAGAGAGAGCCAGAGAGAAAGGTCTTCCTTTTGCCATTGGTTCACCCTCCAATGGCTGCCACGGCCAGCGTGCTGCGGCCGCCGCACTGCACTGATCCGAAGCCAGGAGCTAGGTGCTTATTCTGGTCTCCCATGGGGTGCAGGGCCCAAGCACTTGGGCCATCCTCCACTGCACTCCCTGGCCACAGCAGAGAGTGGGCCTGGAAGAGGGGCAACCGGGACAGAATCCGGCGCCCCGACCGGGACTAGAACCTGGTATGCCGGCGCTGCAAGGTGGAGGATTAGCCTAGTGAGCCGCGGCGCTGGCCAGATTCTATCATATATACACACACAACTGTATGAGAAATGGAATATACAATCATATATGTATAGATACACATATTCAAATGATAGAGACAGAGACACAGAGAGAAACAGTCATACAGGAATCATTTAACATCAGGCAGCAGATATGCCTACAACTCATTCCCTACTCTTTTAGTTCACACATTAGGAAACTGCCTTATTTCCAAACAGTAAACTTTATTTTGTCACTTTCAACAAGTACTAATCACTATGTTAAGTCTTTTTATTCATTCACATGTGCTGAGAGCTTGTATTATTACATTCCAACTTTAGACTCTCCTCTGAACCCCAACTTCATATCTATTAATATTTGACTTTCTGCTGGGATTAAATGATTCAGAGACAGCTGAACCTACTGTGTTCAAAGCCAAACAACTGGTTTCTACCTAAAAGTTATTTCCTGCTTCATGCTTCTGCATCTAAGTACATTACCAGCACCATTGAGTTGTTCAAGTCAGAAAGCCGAAACTCAACTTAATTACCTGCTTCCTCTCTCTTCCCCACCCCACTGCAATCCATCAACTAGACCTGCTGTTTTCACTCCCCAAATTAATCAATAAATCTACTGCCTCAATTTCAGCCCAGGCCAGTGCTCTCCCTTGCAGTACTAAATGTCCTTCCAGCTGCCTCATCACTTTCAGTCCTTATTCCCTTTAATTTTTTATCTGCACAACCCTTAAAAGATTTTTTAAATATATAAACTAGGTCACTTTGGTTGCTTGCTTGGATCATTGTACTCACTTCCAATTGCACATAATTTAAATGCTCGATTCCTTTTCATGGTCCAAAAGACTAGATAACTTTAATTCTCTCTCTCTCCTGGCTCCATTTATCCCTCTAAAAGCCCTCTTCACTGCTCCCCTGTTTTTCTCTCACCTATTCCTTTGGCAGGATACTTCTCTTCCTTTTAGCTCAGTCTAAATTACATCTTCACAGAAAGATCAATTCTGGCCTCCTATCTGAAACAAGTAAGCCTCAAACTCTCAGGTCATTTAATTTATGCTATATAAGATTGTTAACAATTATTTGTCATTTAGTTAGCTTTCTTTTCATCTTCTTCCCTGACTAGTTGGACTCTAAGTTCAAGAATGAAAGAAACTATATCTCTTGTCTATCACTAAATTTCTGTTAGATTACTCATGCCTAACACAATGTCAAGTACACACAATCAAAAGCATATAATGAATGAATTAAAAAATCCATGAAGTACAGATGGGTGAACTATGCAGGATCTGCTATAAAAGAACAGAACAAGGAGTCCACTAAAGGAGTGAAGTCAGAAGAGTGCTTTGGAAGAAGAGTCATGTGAATTTGAACTCGGGCGATAACTTTGAAAATAGTGGGAGGAAAAGAAATAGTTTCAAATAAAATGTGGAAGAATAAGATTTTGAGTGTGTGGAGCGATTGGAGGAAGTGGTGTATAAAGTTTATGCACTATGTACACAGACTCCTACTCTGGATATTTATGGAACACAACTTCAGGGTATAGAAAATAAGTCAATAGGGAAGTGAGGGCAAACTGTAGACTTCATTAGATATCAATTTCATTTAGTTTTACTAATTATAGGGGTAATGAAGGATGCATATAAAGGAAATTACATTAGCAGTGGAAGGAGGAGGTAACAGTGACAAGGTGATGTGTTGGTAAAATCTGCAATCAAAATCTAAGACTCAAAGCTAATTCAAATTTAAATGACTAAGTCCCATTAATGTAGACAGGAAAACTGTACAAGAGGCACTGTGTATGAATCAGAAGGAGGACAAGCAATGCCTGAATAAATTAAAACATATGATTCAGAAATACCTAGAGGACATTTGGAAAGATGGTGCTAAAACCTGGCTGAAAAATAAAAGGATAATCATCAGTGATTGTCAATAGAAATGTATTGAATATACACTATAGACTGAGCATATCAGTCAAGGTTCACTTCAGGAAATAGATTTCACTCAGCTTATTTTTAGTGGAAAATCATTTAGTACATTTAATACAGGAAATTATATGTTTACACAATCAGCGGGCACACTTGAGGACCTTTAGGGAGTTCCTGCCGTCAACTACCTCTCAAAGTTGTCAGGTACCACTGCTGCCACACAGATGTCAAGAGTATGTGTTTCTGTACTATCCACAACTACAGAAGTCAGAGACATTCCAACTAGCAAGAGAGCCAACAAACGATGTGAGTCCAACTCCTGCTTACCTCTACTCCAGCTGCAACGTGTCTGCTCAGACTGGTGCGGGAAGTACAAATTGCCCCCAGTTCCTTTTTGACTTCTTCCTGCCTTGCAAATATGGTTTAGGTGAATCTCACTGGTAAAGCCTATATAAGATCCTGAACTTTGGTGGTAAGCATGCCAGGGAATATGTAGTGCCAAGGCTCCCAATGCTTACATTTCAGGTGGCACTGCAGGAGGACGTACTACAAGAAGAATGGACACTGAGCGCTTAATACAAGAATGGATACAGCCCAACAGCATTGCCTGAAGCATCGCAAATACACATTTTCTCACTTTCCACCAAAAAAGAAGTCATATCATTACCTTTGTGTTTTATATATATATAAAATCTATGTATATAATCAATGTATATACACACATATACATAGACATATATGTATATATACACATACATACACATGTATATATGTATATATAGATGCATGTATATACACACACATATTAAATGAATGTGAAGACAGAGAAACATTAAGTAACTTGACATAGATCCACATCTAAACAGTAGGGGAAACATTTGTTTTCAGGCATTTTGACTCAAACACCCAGGTGCCCATGTACTTTAACCCTGAGCAGCAGTTTTCTTAGAAATAATAATCCCAAGGAACAGCATACCAATGAGCACAGAATAGAGGCTAGATTTCTGGGCGCTTCCTGGATAGAGAAGAGAGTATCATTTTGTTTGTAAACTATATATATGAAGTACATGAAATATGTTCAACTTGTATAAATAAAAAATTCTTTGAAAAATACAAAACAGGTAGAGGCAGCAGAGGAAACAGCTGAAACTACTCAAGAATGTGAGCAGTATGCACCACACTCAGAGTCAGCGGAGCTGGGCTTTCTCAAAGACTAGGCAAAAGACATCACACCTGGGGAATCATCATATTAGAAGTTGAAAGTTGAAGCGGAAGGTAACAGAGTACCACTGCTTCATTCAAGCTACCCTCCTGGTTTCATGTCAGGTGGCATTTTGCAATCATTCACTACACATTGTTTAATATGGGGCTACCTCCAGTATTGCTCCTGCTCAGACACAGGAAAGTGTATTAGTAGGAACATGCACTGATGATGATATTGCAGAAGAGGAGTTCTTCTTGCTGCAACATTAGAAATGTTTTCGAAGTTTTCCAGATGGTAAAATTTTGTTCTTTATATCCCAAGAAGGGGCCTCATTTGGTTAATTCTTTTGCAACAAAGATCTAATTAAAACCCTTTGGAATTTAACTACTAATACTAACTGCTATGATGCATTACAAATGAACAGATATAGACAGCCAATAAGGAAAAGTTATATTGTGTATTTAAATGACTCAATCTATAATCCTGAGAATAACTATGATTTGCTCAGTGTTGAAGAATGGACACCTGGTTATTGAATCTTTATTAAACTTGTGGCTGATTTTGCCTCCACAGAATAACCACCATGAAAAATGCATTCTCCTAGTAAAAGTAAGACTGACCTAGTATCACTGTAAAATTTGGTAAATTATGTGGTCCAACAGAAAATTAACCTGTTTTCGGAAAAATTATTTGGGTCATTCTTCTGCTTTTTTAATTAATTTTGAAACATTGCTACACCAATGAAAATGAAAAAAATGATGAGGGAGAAAAAGACAGAAACATAAAAAATAAAATATTTATTTAAACAAAAATATACACACAGTGTACAATGAATATGGTTTACATAGAATAAAACAAAAATGATATTCTTAAATGCAAATATAAAAAGAGCTAGTCTACTTGTGTCTCATTTCCTAGGAATACATATTATTGGTTCATCTGGAATAAATGAGAAAAACAAATGCTAAATTTTATGATGAGTACCACAAGAATCTGAGAGTAAGATGTTAAATTAAATAGAATAAAATATCCAGAAATGAAAAATATGTGTACAAAAGATTGTATGCATGCAGTGAAATGAGAATGTCTACAGTTACAGACATATGTAGTACATCATTTGAAAAAGTACTGAACATGAAATATTTTTAAATGTTGATGGTAGTATCAAAGTACTACAGGAATTATACAGATAATATAGCAATCTTGGCAAAATTTGTATCAATAATGCCTATTAGTGAATAAAATACACAAAGTGATCATCAAGGATGTGCTGTGAGATCCTGCCCATTAGTAACCTAGGAGTGATTGGAAACACTGTTAAGTTAACAATATGCTATGCCCATGGAAGGGCTACATCTTTTTCCTAAATACTTCTTTATGCTTTACTCTTTGCATTAAGTATTCTTGAACTTGATATTCACTCTCTCCTGGTACTATCATTAAATTAGAACTTGTTTTTCTGTTTTAATTAAAGAACTCAAGCTCATGATGGTTGACTGCATGTACATTTTTGGGGTTTACATTAGCTAACATTTTTGCTATCTCCGTGTATTAATAGCCAAACATGATTTATTTCTTTTAAATCAGAAATGTTTTAGACCATCTCTTATTTTCCTAGGAATAAAATTCATAGTGATTAATGCGCACCATGACAAAGAAAGAAAATTTGCATATTTCTACATTTTAACTCCACATGTAGTTTGCTTGCAATATTTTATCTAAGACTTTTTTTTTTGCTAAAGGTACCATCTCTTTGATGCAAAGTTCTAAATTCAAACTGCCAAGGAAACAAAAAATATAACATATTGAGACTTTATGAAGCTCAGAAGAAACACAAATAAGGGGGTGGGGAGCAAAGCATACTCAGATTGAGGCATGGCTAAATTAACACTAAAATTGGCAATCAACTACACAACCCTCAACAAATCATTCTTTTTCAGGAGTGCCTAATTTGGAAAGTCTCCAACCATTAGAGATAATTTGTGTTCAATATGTTTGCTTCCATCCATAAATGCCGATCATACGGTGTTACAGTTTTTTAGATCTTTGATAAGATTTAATTTTTTTCCTAAAAGATCACAAAAGATACCCTGCATATTGAAATAAAATGACATACAATCCTGCTTGGAAATTTAACACCTAAAACATCTGTGCTGATTTAACATACTGCCAGAGTTTAATTTGTTTAATCTAACAGTTAGGGTATGAGTTGAGCTATATTTATTAGAGTCTTGGTATGGTAATATGCTACTGTTTTTGCTATTTTTACCAAATACCAAAATTATGAGTTCAAACACTGAAACACACTTTTCAGTGATGATCTGATTAGGTTACCATCTCCTGGAGTTTATCCCTGAGTTTTTGCTTGCACTAAAGCTGCAGTATGAAGACTTCCTAATAGAACATCAAGAGATAAGTTTCCAAATCCATCCCTACAATTTAGTAATCTAATTATAAATAAAATATAAACATAAAATATGACCTGTAGCCTAATGGAAGTCTTTGAAGAGAGTGAAAGTTAAAAAAAAAATCATAGCTATCTGAAGATGACTAATTGTATTTAATACATTTTAATAATGTTGTATTGCTTCCAATAATTTGTTATTTTCTGGAGAAGTGATGGCATTCAATTTTGTGCTGATAAATGTTTTACAATTGACCTTCTAAAAATTAAAATCTTGATTTGCAGTGTGTGCCTGTTTCTGTGGTGTACATCCTCCCAGTGTGGCTAATTTCAAGCTAGCAGTGTGATGCTCTGAACAGAGAGTCAGGAAAAGGTGCTTAGTGGCACCCTATTATAAATGGTTTCCACAGAAATCTAAAACACCTCAAAAGCACAGAGAATTAAAAAAACCTAGTCAAGTAATTAGGATGTTATAAGTTTTGATTATTACCTTTGTTTTTAATAAAATGTTCCTAATTGCATTTCATAATTCCATATATTGGAGTGGTTAAACAAGCAGCCTAAAAAAAAATCTTGAAATGTAATGATTAACTTTCATGAATCAGCAAAAGTCGGTTCAAGAACACCATTCCTGTCATCTTTGTTGTGAAAGTATTAACCTATTCTTGGGGAGTGGTTTGGTTTCCTTAGTAAGAAAAGCATTACTGGCTTTAGTGAGATTTTCCCCTTCCCACTGAGTCTTTCTGTAAAATGTCATACCTCAGGGGAAGAGGAAGTATCCTCCACCCAACTGCTAGTTTATAAGGCACCACTGTTTCTTTATATATATGTGTGTGTGTGTGTGTGTGTGTGTGTGTGTGTGTGTGTGTTTTAATATATTTGACAGAGTTACAGACAGAGAGAGAGAGAGAGAAACACAAGAGAGAAAGGTCTTCCTTCAGTTGGTTCACTCCCCAAATGGCCACCACGGCTGGAGCTACACTGATCCGAAGTCAGGAGCCAGGTGCTTCTTCCTGGTCTCTCATGCAGGTGCAGGGCGCAAGCACTTGGGCCATCCTCCACTGCACTCCCGGGCCACAGCAGAGAGCTGGACTGGAAGAGGAGCAATCAGGACTAGAACCCGGCGCCCATATGGGAGAATTAACCAAATGAGCGCTGGGCCCACATCACTGCTTCTTAGAAGGGTTAGTTATATAAAGTGAGGGTGGAGCTGAGTGATGTGGAATACTGCCCTAACAAGGTGTTAGTCATTTTTTTTTCTTATTTTTATTTTTTGCCAGGCAGAGTTAGACAGTGAGAGAGAGAGAGAGAGAGAGAGAGAGAGAGAGAGAGAGAGAGAGTTACAGACAGTGAGAGAGACAGAGAGAAAGGTCTTCCTTTTTCCTTTGGTTCATTCTCCTAATGGCCGCTACGGCTGGCGCTGCGCCGATCTGAAGCCAGGAGCTGGGTACTTCTCCCATCTCCCACGCAGGTACAGGGACCCAAGCACTTGTGCCATCCTCCACTGCCCTCCTGGGCAGAAAGATGGACTGGAAGAGGAGCAACCGGAACTAGTACCTGGTGCCTCAACCGGGACTAGAACCCGGGGTGCCGGCGTCTCAGGCAGAGATTTGCCAAGTGAGCCATGGTGGTGCCAGCCAAGGTGTTAGTCATTTTAATGAAATTTATCACCTGGATCAAATGGATGCTCTGACACACTGGCTTATGAGGCTGATCAAATTATTTCCATCAGTGGGTGGTTTTCACAGAGTGTAGACAAAACTTAGTGCAATACAAGAAAAAAAAAAATAAAAAACAGCCACATGAGAAGTAAAGAAATGGGTGCCTCTAAGTATGAATGTGTTTTCAGTCAAATATTTCAAACACTTGTGGTTGACTGTTCTGGGCAAGGTTTGCAGATGGCAGATATTTTGTCACTGGTTCAACTATAATCAGAATTCCACCTTTTCTTATTTTTAAATATGTTTTTCCTTGGGTTCTAGGAATATTTCAAAGTTGATATCTACCTTTGAATATATGAGAGAGGAAATATTTTATGAGAAAAAAAGTTTGGAAATGTCATTTTCTTGGTTCATTTTTTTGCCCAATATGATCTAAACTAAGCTGGGTATCTTTAGAATGAAAATGTAGATAGCAAGGCAACTGCTGCTATTTCTAACATGGAGACTTAAGTTTTTGTCTTTGTTTAACATTGCTCTTTGATTTAGAATATCTATATAACTTAAGAAATACAGAAGTAGTTGTGCAAGGATACTTAGGTTATCTCTCAGTAAATTAGCAATATTTTTATATGAAACATCAATTCTCTTGATGAAATCCAGTTTTAGAAATATGCAAAATTATAGGCTTTTATAATGAAATGCAAAGACTATGCTAATAATGAAAATGCATATGGATTTGCATTACAATGTGCTTTACCTTTTGAGATTTCTATTTTGCTATTTATTTAAAAGGAAAAAAAGCTCTGAAATGGCTCTAAAATTAGAAAACCCTATTGTTGTCTATACAGTTAAAATATTTTCTCCACATTTGCCTCAAGAGATTTCATTTTTTAAAACATAAACAAAGATTATTGTTTATGAGAGCATTTACAGAATGCTAAGTCACATAAGGTCTCCTGGCACTCAGACCACCAATTGACACACTGAGGCTTAATAGCTATTCAGGAAGGCCTCTGTTATCCTAATCATTTTTTTAAAATTCAATATGATAATGGAAATAAGCACAAGTCCAACAATTTCAAGTGAAAATGAAAAAATCATAGATTATATTTAATCACTAAAATGGAGAAAGAAGCACAACAGGGAGCATCCAGATAATTTTGTTCATGAATAGATTCAGAGTACACAGTACCTTTTCATTGTAAAGGCAGTGGTCTGACTATTGCCTCAATAATGCCCATAGGTCATTAGATACGAAAAATTGAGAATTCTAGTATGAAAAATCCTAAAAGGTTAGTTAAAATTTGTAATGATTCAAAAGACTCAACAAGGGACTAGAGATCCACTTGTAATCCTTATTTCAAGAGGTATCTTTAAAAAAGAGATACCACTTCAGCTACACAGAGAACTATCAACCATCCACTGAATGTGGTCACAGCTAACAGAGGTCTATAGAATAACCCTCTGGCATTTCCAAGGGTGATTTATGCTCTGTATATCATGCACCACTTGTGACAAAGGAAAAATAAATAAATTCTTAACATTTGGAGACAATGGGTTCTGTACTGTAAACTTCAAGTCCGTTGATAAATCCAAATTTTTCTTTAATGAACTAGTATGTTCCCTCAATTGTCACACATATTTCGCATAGCAGTTTAGAGGAGGAACAAGCCACAGGCTCGGAAGTGGAAGTGTGTAAGGAAGTAGGAAGAAATTTCAATCATGATTCTGCAAGTATCTAGCTGAAAGATTGCCTTTATTTACCCACTTTCAAATCACAGTGTCATGCAAGATGATCTCCAAGAAAACATCTAATAGAAATTTTGAAAAACTTTTTAAGAATGGTGGTTTCAGGTATGCACTTTTATTGAACTACTCAAGTCCATGTTCAGGTAAATCCATTATCACTTTAATGAGCTGGACATTTTTGAAGTACAGGCTAGTAGATGATGTTTGTTTCTCATTAATGATGGCTGCTTTTGTCTTATAAATGCTTATTCACATATACCAAACTGTGCTGGACTGCATATTTATACCAAGGTAATTGCTAGCAAACAAGATAACTTGCATGAACTTCACTACACAGAGTCTGGACCGATGGAAGTTTTTACTTTGAACATCAACACGTCGTTCGTCTTTAATTTCTTAGCAATTTCAGTTTCTTGCAGTGGTTTGTTATATTGCTGAACTCTCTGATGTGTGCTACTTTGCTAACACTGTACTTACACCTCTTTAGGGGAAGGCATTGCATCTGGACTGGATGGCAAGTCTTAGCAAGCCTACCTGCAAAGTACTTTAGTTATATCACGAGTTTATGTGACCAAATTTCAATTTGCTAGAAAAAATTTTAAAAGTCCCTCATCTGGACTATAAGTTTATCTATGAGAAAGACTAAGAAGTAGTGCTACAGGAAGCCTCTCTCCTTCTTACCATCAACTCTTCATTTTAGGTGCAGTATACCTCTCTCTGAAACATCCCTACTCCTATTGAATCAACCTCAGTGTTCTCAGTCCATGAATGAAATGAACCTTTTATGGACCCATCTCAACCAATGAGGGTCAACACATAGAAGCTTAGAAATAGAAACTGTAAAAAATTTTTAATGGATTTTTGAGTTAAACATTGATAGCTAGTCAAGTAGATCCTAGACTTGGGCAAACATCTGTATCATTTCCTCCCCCAAATTCATAACAATAAAAGAACTGGAAAGACCAAGGTAGAGATCATCCAATGGAAATGTATTTGCGTTCCTGTTTATTTACATGTTGGTAAACTTAGGTGTCAGCTTTTCCGTAAGTCCCCTCTGGAGGTCTGTAATACTTGGGGAAAGCCATCAGCTGTAGCATGTTGAAAGCATACTTTCTGCATTTGATATTCTTCAGCACATTCTCTATGCGGCATCCTTCTCTGGTGAAAGGGGAAAAAGCACAACTTCATGAAACACAGAATAAATAAATATGTTTTATTTGTTCAATGCAGAGTTGTGTCAACAGTCCAGGTAAAAATAACAAAGAGTCAACTCTACATTTTATTTTCACAAGTGATGATACATCTTACAAAATTAAATCCTAGGCCAGGCCCAATACCATTATTGCCTTCGGAAAGAGATGATTAAAGTCTCTTTGTTCTTAACATATATTTAAAGTTTAATAAACTCTTTAAATATAATTTGATCCACAATACAGCTTCACTTCAGTTTCATAAATATATCTGCCATTTATAACTTTTCCATAAATTAATTTCTCACTCTCTTTAAAACACATTAAAATCTATATGTAGCCCTAAGGATGCAGGTTCTAGGAATAAGGCATTTAATTGATTAAGTCTGGCCCTATAGATTTTTAAAGGAAAGTTTCATTTCTATTTTACTTCATTATTTTAGCTGTGCAATGAAGAGAGAAAATGGCTTTCCGAACAGCCTGTTCCAAGTCTCAGTTTGGTAAGGGAAGAGTGCTTCTCCACAGACAGTACAAAAGTCACAGGTGCTAAAAGTGGTGCATCAAGACACAAACAAGACTTTGTTAAAAAGAATAGAAAAGTACTCTGAAAGCCAAATCAACCCAAACAATAGTTACAAACAGGTTAATTTAATTACAAAACATAAATAGCCATTCTTGTCATAAAGTTACTTGACATAAAAGGTTAATTGCAGCAAAGAAATGAAACACATTAGAAAACCAAACAGAAGTTTCTATCAGCTGATGACAACTACGATGTTGGCACAGTGAAAATAAAGTCTGTAACCTCCCACATCTCTAGGACTTGTCTCAGGATTTCAGAGTGTTGTGCAAATTCGGTCTAAATTTCCTTAATCAATTTCATGGGGAGAGGAAGTGGAGGTTCAGAACTTCAAGCTTTCAGGATTCTGTTCTTTGTCTTTTTCCAAAGACAATAATTTAAAAATTCTTGAGCAAGTGAACAGTGGGAAACACTTTTCCATGAACAAAAGAGCAAAATAATTCACTTAATGCATAGTACTTTTTGTTTCTTAAATTTTAGGAAAAACAAAGACACTTACAATTCAAACATTGTTTTAAATTCTGTGAACCTGAAAATGTAGAAATATTACAGCATTGTCCCCATAATTTAAAGTCCATTTTCATTTGTAGA
The DNA here is from genome assembly GCA_949820135.1 of Sylvilagus floridanus. Taxonomy (NCBI): domain Eukaryota; kingdom Metazoa; phylum Chordata; class Mammalia; order Lagomorpha; family Leporidae; genus Sylvilagus; species Sylvilagus floridanus. Next base: position 32,892,214 of record OX463238.1, on the reverse strand, counting down.
AAAGAAAGAAGTACAACATAAAACTTATTGGTATTTGGCTAATAATAATGCAAGACTTAAAATGAGCCACACAACTAGCAGGTGCGAGCTGACAAGCAGCAAGGCGACAGGGTAGAAGTGTCGAGAAGTTGGCTTGTTGTCAGTTAGACAGCCTGTCTCAGGATCATCGGATTCACTCAGTGCTCCCTGGGTTTGTCTGCTGTTAAACAGGGGGAGTTAGGGGAAAAAGAAAATAGTAGAGTGTTCACACAGTAAAGAAATTCAAGGTTAAATATTCTGAGAGACAACACATTATTTTAGACAATACAGACATTATGGATGAAGATTTTATGCTAATAAAATAGCTCCAGATGCATACTGTGCATCCATTTCTCCACTTATGACATTGGAAAAGGGTATTTAAAACATTTCTTTTGCCTTTTGTGCAAGAAGTTAGAGAAACCTATGGAGATATTTGCACAGATTAAATCTGTAGGTGTAAGGAAAAATTAAATGAGCATAATGGCACCAATAAAAAAGACCACATGAATAAAACCAAGAGATGGACCAGTTCATAAAAATTATCTGATAAATACATCTTTAGGAAAGGCAATGAAAAACAAAGGATGTAGTTGAAGCAAATGGATGTGTTTGGTGCATTTATATACACCCTACTGGTATTTTACCTATATAATAAAGTTATAAAAATGATTCATTGAAATGATTTGGTTTTTAAAATGAATGAAACATCTGACATGTCATCCTTGCCAGCCATGATATCAGTTTAACAGAATCCGACTCAGCACCCTTCTGTTCGTTCAGCTCGTAAATTATCTTGTTTCCTGATAATCTTACTCAAATATAGGGACAAATCTGCTTCATGTGGACTTCTGACCTAGAAAGGAGATCTGTATTTTTCAAGTGATCCTTCAGAAAGTAAGTGATCTAAACTTCCATATTCTGTATTTTCAATGTTACGTGAAAAGAACAACAAAAAACCAGTTACTAAATATAACTGCCTAGAACCAGTTCTAATTACAGCAAATCTGAAATACATCATACTAGTTTTAATTGAAAGTAAAATTCTTTTCTATGGCATATTTCATTTGTATTCAGAATTTCAGTCACATTCATTGGTCAAGAGTTCTTTAAATCTATTAGCTCCTGTCTCCTCTCTGTTACTCTGCCTTTCAAATAAAAAAGAGTAATAAATTATATATAATGTATACTATATGCAATGAAACATGAATTATATATGATTTACTCATTTATTAATATATATTAGTTATATATAATTCATTTAGCTATTTTTATTTGAAAGAATGGGTTACAGCAAGAGAGAGAGAGAGAAATATCTTTTATCTGCTGGGTCATCGCCCAAATGGCTACAATAGTTTTGCCTGCCTGGGACAGGCCCAAAGCCAGGAGATAGGAACTCCATCCCTGTCTCCCATGTGGGTGGCAGGGACTCAAGTAGTTGAGCCACCGACAGTTGCCTCCTAGGGTGCACATTCGCAGGAACACTGGATTGGAAGAAGAGGTGGGACTATATCCCCCTTTCAATATGGGATGCAGGTGTTCCAAGAGTTGGTTTAGCCCACTGTACCACAACACCCACCCTAATTCCTCCATATTTTGAGGCAGAGAACTGCTTCTTTCTCAGTCTTATGAAACTTCCTAGGCAAAGGAAACTTCAAAGAAGCCCTTTGGCCATGATCTCTTTCCAAACATATGCAATCCCTGAAAACTTCCAGTATCAACATTTTAGAGTCTATTGTGAGCCAGTTGCTGCTATGGGCACCTGGAATACAGTGGCGAGTAAATCCGATAGACATTTCCTCCACCAGGAAGTTTATTTTTGAGTTGGAGAAGGGGGCACAGAAAAATAAGATTAGAACTGGCATGACGAGAAAAGTCAAGCAGGTAAGGAGAAGAGTGAGAGTGTGAGTGTGAGAGAGAGAGAGGGAGAATTTTTAAATAGGGTGGTTACAGAAGGTCTCACAAAAAAATGACACAAAGACTGAAGTTGAAAAGCGAGAGAGCCATTTACATGTTCAAATTAATTTCCATTACTTAGAAGTTTCCTGATATAATGAGACAGGTAAATGTAGGTTGGGCGATAAAGTGGCATGAGAGAGTGTTGCGCCAGTTGTTTCTTGAGGATGGTAGCAAAGGAAGTGGCCTGAACTAATGGATGGGCAAACTGGAGGAGAGAGTCCACTGTTAGGAACCTCACTGCTGGCAACGAAAGAAAAGGACATTGAGGTCACTGAGGACAGCCACTTGAAGTTCCCTCCTAGGACCACCTCCGCAGGTGGTATTTGAAGGGACTGCATCATCCCAGAGTTGTTTCCCAGTGATTCATTGAGAGCAGAGGACAACAGTATTAAGACTTCGATTTTGGTAGTATGTACATCATTCTTTTAAACTTCTATTTTTCATATATTCCATAAATCACATATTAGTAGCATAGCACATAGAGAAGCAGCTGTGATACAGTAAATCAGAACATAGACTCCAGCGTGAGACCATCTGTTCAAACTCAGTGCTAACACTTGCTAGTTAAGTGACCTTGGGCAAGTTATTCCACATAGCATGTCTCCATTTCCTGGCCTGTTAAATATATACACCATGAAAACTATTATGAAGTAACATCTTAGTCAGTATTTACAAAGCTCTTAAGAATTCATATGACAAGCATTCCATAAGTTGTTATTGTTATTTCATCTGTTTATCAATAAATATACACACCTTGGTAGTATAGCTAGGGTCTTTTCACCTAGCAGGAATATGTAATCAAACAAGGTTGTGAGCCACTGATCTGGCCCACTGATCCTCAGAAGTGGGTGCACTGTGGGGTAGCCCTGGAGAAGCGGAGTGTCAGTGACAGAAGTTCAACTCTATCAATATTATTTGTTTACACCTCTATAATAGAATTCATTGTATACCACCTCAGTGACCATTTTATGAATGAAGAATAGTCATAATTACTTCCAACAAATCATGCAGCAGTTTGAAGTAATTTAAGATGCCAAAAGCACTGTGTTATGGTCTGAAAAGAAGAGGTAAAAATGGTCCAGGAAGAGGGGAACAAAACAAAACAAAACACATTTCAAAGTTCACTCCATCCATGGTGTGCTGCGGACAAAGCTCCTTCAACGCAGGTATGTGCAGGAGATTGGAGGATGCGGGAGGGGAGGCAGGGATAAGCAGCCAGAGCAGCTGAGTGAGAGGTTCGAATATCCTGGGTTTTCTGATGTGCAAATAAAAGAGAAGTGCTCTCAAGTAAAGCTCATATTCTCTTCTTTTTCCTAACCTCAGTCATAGCACATATTAGCCACATTAGCTTCAGCAAAAACTCAACTTCTGTTTCATTGCAATTTCTCCATATATACAGAAACAACAAACAGGGTTGTTGAAAGGACTGAATAAGATGAAAAATACACAGTACCAGGCATAGAATAAGGCACTAATACATTTTAAATATTATAATTGTTATTATCATTAATATCCTCCTTACTAACATTGTCCCTTTATCTATATAGTTTAAAGGTATAGATTATCTGTAGCTAATTTAAAAACTTTGTGGAAACCCTGGCTCTTCTCCAAGATTCCATATTGGGAAAGCAATACAGAAGTCTTTCTTTCTGTCTGTCTATCTATCTATCTACCTATCCCTTTATTTGTCATAAATATTACATGCTGATTATATGTTGAGGTTAAAATATTTGTTAAAATAAATCAATAGAATAATACAGGAATACTAAAATTTCCCTATGGAGCCACCCTGTACACAGGCCCTGGCTGATGGAATACTCAGGTTGAAAAGCAAGTGGAAAATGTCTTACTACAAACACAGGGACTTTTGCCTACAATTGCAAGAGCACATTTAAAATTTTCCAGTTGGCATGCTGTATATGCCTTCCAAATGTAAATTACTAAATTAAAAGGGTTTTGGTTCTGTTTTTGGAGGGGCAGTTTTATAATTGAATTAATTTGTTGTTTATTAACTTGTGTCTCCAGAGAATAGAATAATGCATTAACATGCCTCTCATAGAATCTTCCTATCATACATTCAGAATTCAAAGCAACTTGGCTTGTGAGGCTTCCATAGCACTGTAAGCTCCAGGCCCAGGAGTGTCACAGAGCACACATGGGTGGCCTTCGAGCTATTTTCTTGTTTCCTGCTATGAATAGTACAAATATAGTCACTCTACTTTATGTTTAAACACTCTGCAAGTGCAAAATGCAGACGATGTGTTAAGAAATAATGTCAGTACAGTAATTTCCTCATGGGCAGATTTTTTTATGACAAATAATTAATTGCTGTCTGACTTGCAAGGTACCCTGACAATCCAGTGTCATTAGATTCAGCAGCTACTGACTGGTAGATTTCCACGGAAGCAAATCACAATGCCATTTCCACAGCAAATAAGACGAGATCAGACATTTAAGGGCAGTTACTGAATCTGCAGGACAGAAAATCTTCTCTTCAAAGGCCTGTCAAAGTAACAATTTAAAATAGAAACAAGGAATACGGAATGTCTCTCTTTTAACCAGTCACCGCCTATATGAGGAGACATTTCCTTAAATAAGACCCAATCTGTGACTTGATGATATTTTCTATCACACAGTATCTTTAAGATATGATGCTGTATCTTACCTAGATCAAAAGTCATCCATTGGCGATATCCTCTTAAATCATTCAAACCTCCAAAAACGAAAGGTGGAGCCCTCCTTCCATCCCTTGATGGGTAACAATTCATTACAAGTTCTGCTATTTGATATTGTATTCTTTAACCACTGTAGCTCTTCAAACTCCCCAAAGGAAAATTGACAATTAAACTGAATTGAAAGCTCTTTCCTATGATGAGCAAGCTGGTTTTCTCCTGTAGTAATGAAACTATTTCACATTTAATTACATGCTTCCTGTTTGGAGTGATGGGCACACAATCTTGGAATTATGAGCCCAGATTTTAAAGTGAGTTTCTTACAGAGATTTTATAGGCATAATACTCATTTGATGAATCAATATTAATGGAGCTCCACGTTTCAGACCTTGGACTGCTGAATTGCATCAGATTTGAAACATGTAGGTTTGTATAAAAATGAACATAGTTCAGGACTGATATCAATGAAAGATTTGAGAGTAGTACAAGAAATCATAGGATCATAGATTCTTGGATGTAAAAGTGATTTTAAAATATCTTCAGGCTGAATGTCTATATTTTATAGAAAAGGAAACAAATGTAAAAGTCTTTTCTATGCTTCTCCAACAACAAGCAGCAAAGCAAGATTCCTGAGAACTTAATTCTGGTTTTCTTATGACCATAGTTTGATAAGATAAAGGAAGAAGGACTAGTTTTTATTTTTAAATTTGGATCAAGGTCCATGAAATTAGATGACTAAAACTACACTTAGATCACATCCTTATCTATTAGAATATTAAAAGTAGTTTTCTAAGACAATTAAAATGATTGAATTACTTAAATTTTTAAAAACTATTATTTAAATAATACAATGGCTGAAAACTTCCCACTGGCCTAGAAGTAAGAGTAGCTGGTGGTCAGTGGACCACTAGCCACACTAAAAAGGCCTTCCTTTGATCCAACTGGATTCAGAATCTAGTTCAGAACATATTATTTCAACCATAAATGAAGAAACTTCAATCTTAAATGAAGAAATTACCTAGAAGACAAGACAATGATACTTCTTTGAATGTACAGGTCATGAAATAACATTTTAATTCTGGAGAGTTGGCTACCAAAAAATATAAATTTGGGGCAGCATTAAGCAAAATACCCACCCAAAGAGTGGGGAGTTTGACCAGAAAGCTCTGTGCACACATCTAACATGCATCCTAAGGGAGAATTATTGTCAACTAGAGGTTCCAAAGCAAGTACCAGCATGAGAATGGGGTTTAGAAATGGGGAAATTCGGAGCAGCGGCAAGATGGCGGAATAGGAAGGGAGCACACCGACAGTCTGGGGAGAGACAGTTTAATAAAAGTGGAGATACTGCAGGTTCAAGGAAGAGTAGGGGAAGAAACAGCAGAGAAAACCCTTCTGGAACTGGTGATTCACAGTGGACCTGCGTGGAGAGCGTGGGAGCCCGCAGTTTGGGACACCAGCAGCAGATTCAACACACCAGCGCTGGAACGCGAGGTGAGCTGAAACTCAATAGCCCGAGATACCAGCAGGGAAGCGGAAAAGGGAGCCTAGAGCGAACAAGGCTTGAAACCCTGCGGGGAAAAGTTCGCCAGGCTAACTAGAAGAGAGAGAGAGAGAGAGAGGGGAAAAAAAAAAGTGACCCATACGGACACGAGCTTCTCTCTCTCCGCTCACCTCTCAAAGGTGAGCAAGACAAAGAGCAGGCGCCATTTTGGAATACGTCATAAGCAGGGTGACCTCGGGTCGGCACCGGCCCCGAGCCTAGCAGAAAAACCTGACTCTGGGTGGGAGGGGTGAAATAACAGGAGATTAGAACCTAATGAATGTGTGGTGCTAATGAACTGAGACTGTGAAAAAAGAGACGGTGGGGGAGAGAACTCACGGAAATCACGAATTCATGTGAGTACTCTCCAGAGACGCTACAGTTCAGTAGCCTTGGCAGCCCAGTGGGAGACTACAGGAGAATCTCAGCCCACACAAAGGGCCGCAAAGATTCCTTCTCTGGTCCTTGGGAAAGAGCTTCCGAACTCTGGCTCCTGTGGGTATATCATTCGCCTGCTAACCACCCCCAATTCCATTCAGCTGTGTGGAATTACTTCCCTTTTGAACCAAAAAAAAAAAAAAAAAAAAAGTAACAGAGAGATTTACCACCCCTAACCTGGGAGTGTCTCCTTTGACACACCCTCAACCCTGAGGAACCAAACAGAGCTATCAGGCCACACCCATCTCAAGCCTCTAAGGCTCCATCAAAAGCAGACAGTCCACTTAATCTAGAGTCATAGTATAACAAGAAAAAACACCACAGTGAAGAAACCAATATGCCAAACAACAAACACAAAAACCAAGGTAATAAGAACAAGGAAGACACTATGGCATCCCCAAATGAAAAAGACACCCCAATTCAAGATTACGAAGATGATGAGATAGAAGAAATGCAAGAAGCAGATCTCAAAAAATTGAAAGAACACTAAGAAGTACTCAAAAACAAATTCTTGAACTACAGAAATCCTTAATGGACAAGGTAGAAAATCTCTCTCGTGAAAATGAAATATTAAGGAGAAATCAAGCTGAAATGAAACAACTAGTAGAACATGAAACTGTGATAGTGACGAGAAATCATAATGAAGTGAAGAATTCAATAGATCAAATGAAAAACACATTAGAGAGCCTTACAAACAGAATGGGTGAGGCAGAAGAGAGAATATCGGACTTAGAAGACAGAGCACAGGAAACTATACAGTCGAACCAAAGAAAAGAAGAGGAAATTAGAAATCTAAAAAATATTGTTGGGAATCTACAGGATACTATTAAAAAACCCAACATTCGAGTTCTAGGAGTTCCTGAAGGCATGGAGAGGGAGAAAGGATTAGAAGGCCTTTTTAGTGAGATAATAGCAGAAAATTTCCCAGCTTTGGAGAAGGACAGAGACATCCTAGTACAGGAAGCTCATAGAACCCCTAGTAAACATGACCAAAAGAGATCCTCACCACGACACGTTGTAATTAAACTCACCACGGTGAAACAGAAAGAAAAGATCCTAAAATGCGCAAGAGAGAAACGTCAAATTACACTCAGAGGATCTCCAATTAGACTCACGGCAGACTTCTCATCAGAAACCCTACAAGCTAGAAGGGAATGGTGAGACATAGCCCAGGTACTTAGAAAAACTGCCAGCCCAGAATATTATATCCTGCCAAGCTCTCCTTTGTGAATGAAGGTGAAATAAAGACCTTTCATAACAAACAAAAATTGAAAGAATTTGTTGCCACTCGTCCAGCCCTGCAAAAGATACTTAAAGATGTGTTACACACAGAAACACAGAAACACGGCCATCAACATGAAAGAAGGTAAACGAAGGGAATCTCACGGCAAAAGATCACAGGGAATTCAAAGCATACATTAGAAAATATCTGGCAAATGGCAGGGCAAACTTACCACTTATCAATAGTCACATTGAACGTTAAAGGTCTAAACTGTCCTGTTAAAAGACAGAGATTGGCTGATTGGGTTAAGGAACAAAAACCATCTATTTGCTGCTTACAAGAAACACATCTTTCCAACGAAGATCCATACAGACTGAAAATAAAAGGATGGAACAAGATATACCATGCCAACAGAAATGAAAAAAGAGCGGGTGTAGCCATCTTAATATCGGACTACATAAACTTTAACACAAAAACTGTTAAGAGAGACAAAGAGGGGCACTATATAATGATTAAGGGATCAATACTACAGGAAGATATAACAATTATCAATGTATATGCACCTAATTACAGGCCATCAGTTTATTTAAAAAATTTGTTAAGAAACTTAAAGGGAGACTTAGACCCCAACACAATAGTACTGGGGGACTTCAATACTCCACTCACAGATATTGACAGATCAACAGGACAGAAGATCAACAAGGAGACAGTAGATTTAAACAACACTATAGCCCAAATGGATCTAACAGATATCTATAGAACTTTTCATCCTACACAGAAAGCATTTACATTCTTCTCAGCAGTACATGGAACCTACTCTAGGATTGACCACATACTAGGCCATAAAGCAAGTCTCAGCAAATTCAAAAGAATTAGAATCATACAATGCAGCTTCTCAGACCATAAAAGAATGAAGTTGGACATTAGCAACTCAGGAATCCCTAGAGCATATGCAAACACATGGAGATTGAACAACATGCTCCTGAATGAACAATGGGTCACAGAAGAAATCAAAAGAGAAATCAAAAATTTTCTGGAAGTAAATGAGGATAACAGCACAACATACCAAAACTTATGGGATACAGCAAAAGCAGTGTTAAGAGGAAAGTTTATATCAATAGGTGCCTACATCAAGAAACTGGAAAGGCACCAAATAGATGAGCTTTCAATGCATCTCAAGGATCTAGAAAATCTGCAGCAAACTAGACCCAAATCTAGTAGAAAAAGAGAAATAATCAAAATCAGAGAAGAAATTAACAGGATTGAATCCAAAAAAACATTACAAAAAATCAGCCAAACAAGGAGCTGTGTATAGGGAAGCAGTGGATATGTGTGTAGAGATAAGTCCCTGTAAAAAAATAAAGAAAATTGACACCCCATTGGCCCAACTAACTAAAAAAAGAAAAGACCCAAATCAGTAAAATCAGAGTTGAAAAAGGACTTATGACTAGAGCCTAGGGAGGTTACTGATGCCATAAACAAGAGTGTCGAATTGTTAAATCAACATCAGGAGTCACTGTGTACTTACGTCTCATGAGGGATCTGTCCTTAATGTGTTATCCAATGTGAAATAATGCTATTACTAGTACTGAAACAGTATTTTTACACTTTGTGTTTCTGTGTGGGTGCAAACTGATGAAATCTTTACATAGCATATATTGAATCGATCTTCTGAATATAAAGATAGTTGCAAATGATTAAAAAATCTTGGTGTTAAGTTGGAAATTGCATAGAAAATTAATCAATTTAAAAATATATATGTCATGTAGGATCTCTGTCCTTAACGTGCTATACATTGTGAATTAATACTATAACTGGTACTCCAACACTATTTTTCACTTTGTGTTGCTATGTGAGGGCAAATTGTTGAAATCTTTACTTAATATATACTAAACTGACCTTCTGTATATAAAGAGAATTGAAAATGAATCTTGATGTGAACGGAAGGGGAGAAGGAGTAGGAAAGGGGAGGGTTGCGGGTGGGAGGGAAGTTATGGGGGGGAACCCATTGTAATCTATAAGCTGTATTTTGGAAATTTATATTCTTTAAATAAAAGCGTTATTAAAATAAAAAAAAAGAAATGGGGAAATTCACAAATGAGCAAGTGTAGGGCTACCACTGTGGCACAGTGAGTTAATCTGCTGCCTGTAACACTGGCACCCCATAATAGCACAGGTTCAAGTCCTGGCTGCTCTGCTTCCAATCCACCTCTCTGCTATTGTGCCTGGGAAAGCACATTGGGAACATGGCCCAAGTGCTTGGGGTCCCTTCTCCCTTGTGGGAGACCCCGATGCAGTTCCGGGCTACTGATTTCAGCCTGGCCCAGCCCTGTGTGGCCATTTGGGGAATGAACTAGCAGATGGAAGATTCTCTCTCTTTTTCTATCTCTCTCTGTTTTTCTCTCTCTCTCTACCTTTTAAATAAATAAATCTCACCAGAAAAAAAGAACAAATAAATTTAAAGTGAGAAGAATTCATTGGCTCTGAGGGGGAAACACTTTATGATTACATGGTTGTTCATTTCGAATTGTCAAATGCTGTGTAATTTATGGCCTGAGTCACCTTGGGAAGCAGTGGATATATGTGTATAGGGAAGCAGTGGATATGTGTGTAGAGATAAGTCCCTGTAAATCATGCCCTATTCTATGATAACTGCTTCTTTCATATTTTATTCACTCCTTAAAAACAGTCAAACTCGGCAGAATTATTATTATCTCCTGGGGCTCAAAAAGATTTTAAACTTGATCAAGTAGCAGATGGGGGGCTTTTCTCCCTGTCTGTTGAATGAAAAAGCCATGTCCCTTCTCCTTTTTGACTGAGATCCCTCGAGCACATTTTTCTGCTCCCTCTCAGAACCAGGCAGATGTGCTGTCTTGTCCATTGTAAGATTAGATTCAATGACCTCTACAATTACTTTCATCTCTATTTTTCTGTAATTCTTTGATGCTCTTAAAACATCACTGCTGTACTCCAGGGATGAATATCTTTTCTACTAATAGAATAGGTGGCAGTTCAGTAAGAAATAGTTGGGATTGATGGCGGCATATTTGGTCTCTAAAATTGTTCTTTCTCATTCTCATCTATGTTCACATCTACTTTTGAGAATTAAAACAAACCCCCCCCCCCCAATTGACACACATAACTGCTTAATTGAATTAATTTAATTTTTTCCTGGCATCATTTTGTCCTATTTCAATGTTAGAGTTTTATAAAATACCTAAAAATTGGGAATATCTTCCCACAGGTAGGTAGACTCCAACTAGTGACATTTTCAGGTTTAAACATGGCTGTGAATAGAGACAATGCCTGTGCTCAGAGCTGCAACTCAAGAACAGATAGGAAAGTCACCTGGTAGGAACAATAAGTGTTTTCTAGGAGAAAAAATAAAGAGAAAGAGAAAGAGAATGAGCTGAAAGTACAATTGCTTCCATCAGATCATTATCAGAGAACCGATTCCAGTTTTGATATTTGATTTTAGAAAGAGAAATATTTGGGTCAGACCCAGAAACAAATAGCATAAATGAGGAAAGGATTGAGCAAAAATCTTTATAAGGAAGGATTTAAGATAAGTTTTAGATAAGAGAAGGCTGATATATGAAATGACAGCTACATTTAAATATGAATAAAGAGAGGTGATAAAATATTTTTATGCATCATTTTGTAATTTTCATTTTTTCTATGTCTTTATCTATTTATTTAGGCTGTAGTTGACTGTAAGTACCCTCTGGGATTTGGTAGTGCTGAAAACAAGAGCTGCCAGAAATATATATATTTGCTGTCCTTTTATGAGAAGAGAAATTTGAGGTATTATCTTTAACGGTAGCAGAGAAGTAAAGGGTCCTCAAAACTTGGGACAAAAAGAGAGACAAGATGAGGGAGAAGGTGAGGAGGAGATGACAGATTCAGAGACAGAAGTGATAGAGGCGAGTACAAGGGTCAAAGACTGGTGCCAGCTAGGTGACACCTGTGCCTGGGGATCAAGGACCAATGGAGGCTCAGGGCTGTAGCACTCATGGATGGAGGGTGAGCTGTGGTTACTAAGCAGCCTCAGCAAATGTCTGTCTGGATTTTGGCTAGGATGCAGTTAAACGTAGAGTTTAGATATAACCATGATGAATAGGAAATGGGAGCCACAATGGCTGAGGACTGCAGCAGACAGTCTGAATGTTTCACTGCAAGGTAACTTTGGGGCAGGAGAAGAATAATTGAGATTGACATTTAACCATTCTGGCTGGCTAGTAGCTGAAATGAGGAATGAAGTCTATTTAAGGAAAAAAATTGTAAAACAAAAAATAAACATACATTAAATCGTATGCATCTTAGTGAGCAAATGGAATTTCTGCGAAGATAAACATGCATGGATATAGATACTTGCCTCTGACTAATTCTAGCTCTCTTACAAGGCAATTATGCTTTCCTTTGTACATAAACTTCAACAAGGTTTCTATGCTTTAATTACATCAAAGGAACAGGCAGATAAAACACAGAAGATTAGTCATTCAAACGTTCTGTAAGTGTGTTTGTTGCTAAAGTATTTAAAATTGTAAACAACCATTGTTTCACTGCCTAAGTGTGTCACTATCTTGGAGTTTCTGATAAATTTTATCCCCATTTAGGAGGAAATTAATGCAAAAATATATAAGGCTTCTGATTCCATTGATAAGAGCCTCAGATAACAATGTTGTAAATCCAACACCATCTCACTCTCTGTTGGAGCAGGAAACTAAGCAGACAGCCTGACTCCAGAGTTGCCCTTACACTCCCAAATAAAAATAGACATCCATACATACAACTCAGTTACAGCCTAGGTTATTCTGAAAGAAGCCTGGGTAATGTGTCAGGTATCAATCATGAGAAAGAAACACCTCGTCATGAATAACTCAAGAAAGAAATAAAAAAAAATGTTCAGGATCACTATTCATCAGGGAAACGCAAATCAAAACCACAATGAAGTTTCACCTCACCCCCGTTTGGAGATTCCTCAGAAACCTGAATATAGCCCTACCATTACCCAAAGGAAATTAAATTGGCAAATAAAAGAGCTGTCTGCACCTCAATGTTTATTGCAGCTCAATTCACAATAGCTGAGACATGGAATCAACCTAAATGCCCATCAACAGAAGACTGGATAAAGAAATTACGGGATATGTACTCTATAGAATACTATACAGCAATAAGAAAAAAACTGAAATCCAGTCATTTGCAACAAAATGGAGGAATCTGGAAAACATCATGCTGAGTGAAATAAGCCAGTCCCTAAGTGACAAATATCATATGTTCTCCCTGATCGGTGACAACTAACCGAGCACCCATAAGGAAACCTGTAGAAGTGAAATGAACACTATTAGAAACAATGACTTGATCAGCCCTTGTCCTGAATGTCAAGGAGCAACTTACTATTTTATTCCTTTTAATATTTTTATATAAAGCTTTTATTTAAAGAATAGAAACGTCCAAAGTACAGCTTATGGATTACAATGGCTTCCCTCCCCATAACTTCCCTCCCAACCGCAACCCTCCCCTTTCCCGCTCCCTCTCCCCTTCCATTCACATCAAGATTCATTTTCCATTCTCTTTATATACAGAAGATCAGTTTAGTATATATTATGTAAAGATTTCAACAGTTTGCTCTCACATAGGGACCCAAAGTGAAAAACACTGTTGGAGTACTAGTTATAGTATTAATTCACAATGTACAGCACATTAAGGACAGAGATCCTACATGATTTTTTTAAAAAATTGATTAATTATCTATGCAATTTCCAATTTAACACCAAGTTTTTTTAAATCATTTTCAATTATCTTTATATACAGAAGATTAATTCAGTATATACTAAGTAAAGATTTCATCAGTTTGCATCCACACATAAAAACAAAGTGTAAAATACTGTTTCAGTACTAGTTATAGCATTACTTCACATTGGACAACACATTAAGGACAGATCCCTCATGAGACGTAAGTACACAGTGACTCCTGATGTTGATTTAACAATTTGACACTCTTGTTTATGGCATCAGTAACCTCCCTAGGCTCTAGTCATAAGTTGCCAAGGCTACGGAAGTCTTTAGGGTTCGCCGACTTCGATCTTATTCTGACAGGGTCATAGTCAAAGTGGAAGTTGTTTCCTCCCTTCAGAGAAAGATACCTCCTTCTTTGATGGCCCTGTTCATTCCACTGGGATCTCACTCACAGAGATCTTTCATTTAGGTCTTCTGTTTTTTCCAGAGTGTCTTGGCTTTCCATGCCTAAAATATTCTCATGGGCTGTTGAGCCTGATCCAAATGCCTTAAGGGCTGATTCTGAGGCCAGAGGGCTATTTAGGACATCTGCCCTTCTATGAGTCTGCTGTGTATCTCGCTTCCCATGTTGGATCATTCTCTCCCTTTTTAATTCTATCAGTTAGTATTAGCAGACACTAGTCTTGTTTGTGTGATCCCTTTGACTCTTGGACCTATCAGTGTGATCAATTGTGAACTGAAATTGATCACTTGGACTAGTGAGATGGCCTTGGTACATGCCACCATGATGGGATTGTATTGGAATCCCCTGGCACGATTCTAACTCCATAATTTGGGGCAAGTCTGATTGAGCATGTCCCAGATTGTACATCTCCTCCCTCTCTTATTACCACTCTTATATTTCACAAAAATAGACAGATCGACAGGACAGAAGATCAACAAGGAGACAGTAGATTTAAACAACACTATAGCCCAAATGGATCTAACAGATATCTACAGAACTTTTCATCCTACACAGAAAGCATTTACATTCTTCTCAGCAGTACATGGAACCTACTCTAGGATCGACCACATACTAGGCCATAAAGCAAGTCTCAGCAAATTCAAAAGAATTAGAATCATACAATGCAGCTTCTCAGACCATAAAAGAATGAAGTTGGACATTAGCAACTCAGGAATCCCTAGAGCATATGCAAACACATGGAGATTGAACAACATGCTCCTGAATGAACAATGGGTCATAGAAGCAATTAAAAGAGAAATCAAAAATTTTCTGGAAGTAAATGAGGATAACAGCACAACATACCAAAACTTATGGGATACAGCAAAAGCAGTGTTAAGAGGAAAGTTTATATCAATAGGTGCTTACATCAAGAAATTAGAAAGGCACCAAATAGATGAGCTTTCAATTCATCTCAAGGATCTAGAAAATCAGCAGCAAACCAGACCCAAATCTAGTAGAAGAAGAGAAATAATCAAAATCAGAGAAGAAATCAACAGGATTGAATCCAAAAAAACACTACAAAAAATCAGCAAAACAAAGAGCTGGTTTTTGAAAAAATAAACAAAATTGACACCCCATTGGCCCAATTAACTAAAAAAAGAAGAGAAAAGACCCAAATCAGAGATGAAAAAGGAAATGTAACAACAGACACCACAGAAATCAAAAGAATCATCAGAAATTACTACAAGGACTTGTATGCCAGCAAACAGGGAAACTTATCAGAAATGGAAAGATGCCTGGACACATGCAACCTACCTAAATTGAACCAGGAAGACATAGAAAACCTAAACAGACCCATAACTGAGACAGAAATTGAAACAGTAATAAAGGCCCTTCCAACAAAGAAAAGCCCAGGACCAGATGGATTCACCGCTGAATTCTACCAGACATTTAAAGAAGAACTAACTCCAATCCTTCTCAAACTATTCAGAACAATTGAAAAAGAGGGAATCCTCCCAAATTCTTTCTATGAAGCCAGCATCACCTTAATTCCTAAGCCAGTAAAAGATGCAGCATTGAAAGAGAATTACAGACCAATATCCCTGACGAACATAGATGCAAAAATCCTCAATAAAATTCTAGCCAATAGAATGCAACAACACATCAGAAAGATCATCCACCCAGACCAAGTGGGATTTATCCCTGGTATGCAGGGATGGTTCAATGTTTGCAAAACAATCAACGTGATACACCACATTAACAGACTGCAGAAGAAAAACCATATGATTATCTCAATTGACGCGGAGAAGGCATTTGACAAAATACAACACCCTTTCATGATGAAAACCCTAAGCAAACTGGGTGTAAAAGGCACATTCCTCAATACAATCAAAGCAATTTATGAAAAACCCACGGCCAGCATCCTATTGAATGGGGAAAAGTTGGAAGCATTTCCACTGAGATCTGGTACCAGACAGGGATGCCCACTCTCACCACTGCTATTCAATATAGTTCTGGAAGTCTTAGCTAGAGCTATTAGGCAAGAAAAAGAAATCAAAGGGATACAAATTGGGAAGGAAAAACTCAAACTATCCCTCTTTGCAGATGATATGATTCTTTATTTAGGGGACCCAAAGAACTCTACTAAGAGACTATTGGAACTCATAGAAGAGTTTGGCAAAGTAGCAGGGTATAAAATCAATGCACAAAAATCAACAGCCTTTGTATACACAGGCAATGCCACAGCTGAGGAAGAACTTCTAAGATCAACCCCATTCACAATAGCTACAAAAACAATCAAATACCTTGGAATAAACTTAACAAAGGACGTTAAAGATCTCTACAATGAAAATTACAAAACCTTAAAGAAAGAAATAGAAGAGAATACCAAAAAATGGAGAAATCTTCCATGCTCATGGATTGGAAGAATCAATATCATCAAAATGTCCATTCTGCCAAAAGCAATTTACAGATTCAATGCAATACCAATCAAGATACCGAGGACATTCTTCTCAGATCAGGAAAAAATGATGCTGAAATTCATATGGAGACACAGGAGACCTCGAATAGCTAAAGCAATCTTGTACAACAAAAACAAAGCCGGAGGCATCACAATACCAGATTTCAGGACATACTACAGGGCAGTAGTTATCAAAACAGCATGGTACTGGTACAGAAACAGATGGATAGACCAATGGAACAGAATAGAAACACCAGAAATCAATCCAAACATCTACAGCCAACTTATATTTGATCAAGGATCCAAAACCAATCCCTGGAGTAAGGACAGTCTATTCAATAAATGGTGCTGGGAAAACTGGATTTCCACATGCAGAATCATGAAGCAAGATCCCTACCTTTCACCTTACACAAAAATTCACTCAACATGGATTAAAGACTTAAATCTACAACCCAACACCATTAAAGTATTAGAAAACATCTGAGAAAACCTGCAAGACATAGGTACTGGCAAAGACTTCTAGGAAAAGACCCCAGAAACAAAGGCAGTGAAAGCCAAAATTAATATTTGGGGTTGCATCAAATTGAGAAGTTTCTGTACTGCAAAAGAAACAGTCAGGAAAGTGAATAGGAAACCGACAGAATGGGAAAAAATATTTGCAAACTATGCAACAGATAAAGGGTTGATAACCAGAATCTACAAAGAGATCAAGAAACTCCACAACATCAAAACAAACTACCCACTTAAGAGATGGGCCAAGGACATCAATAGACATTTTTCAAAAGAGGAAATCCAAATGGCCAACAGACACATGAAAAAATGTTCAAGATCACTAGCAATCAGGGAAATGCAAATCAAAACCACAGTGAGGTTTCACCTCACCCCAGTGAGAATGGCTCACATTCAGAAATCTACCAACAATAGATGCTGGAGAGGATGTGGGGAAAAAGGGACACTAATCCACTGTTGGTGAGAATGCAAACTGGTTAAGCCACTATGGAAGTCAGTCTTGAGATTCCTCAGAAACCTGAATATAACCCTACCATTCAACCCAGCCATTCCACTCCTTGGAATTTACCCAAAGGAAATTAAATTTGCAAACAAAAAAGCCATCTGCACACTAATGTTTATTGCAGCTCAATTCACAATAGCTAAGACCTGGAACCAACCCAAATGCCCATCAACAATAGACTGGATAAAGAAATTATGGGACATGTACTCTAGAATTCTATACAGCAGTCAAAAACAATGAAATCCAGTCATTTGCAAAAAGATGGAGGAATCTGGAAAACATCATTCTGAGTGAATTAAGCCAGTCCCGAAGGGACAAATATTATATGTTCTCCTTTTAATATTTTTTTTTTGTTCTACTTAATACTATTGGTTGAACTCTTTAATTGACACATAATTATTCTTAGGCGTTTAAATTTAACTGAAAAGTGTTCTCTGTTAAATATAAGAGTGGGAATAAGAGGGGGAGGATATGTACAGTTCGGCATATGGTCACTCTGACTTACCCCTAATGGTAGAGCTATAAACGTGTCAGGGATTCCAATTCAATCCCATCAACGTGGCATGTATCAATGTCATCTAAGTAGTCAAAGTGATCAGTTTCAGTTCATAATTGATCATAAGTATAGGATTAAGTGTCAAAGGGATCACATAAACAAGACTAGTGTCTGCTAATACTAACTGATAGAATTAAAAAAGGGAGAACAATCCAACATGGGAAGCGGGATACACAGCAGACTCATAGAAGGACAGATGTGCTAAACAGCACTCTGGTCTCAGAATCAGCCTTTAAGGCATTCAGATGTGGCTAAAAAGCCCATGAGAGTATTTCAGGCATGGAAAGCCAAGACACTCTGGAAAAAAAATGACCTATAAATGAAAGATCTCTGTAAGTGAGATCCCAGCGGAAAGAATGGGCCATCAAGGAAGGAGGTACCTTTCTCTGAAGGGAGGAGAGAACTTCCACTTTGTCTATGACCCTGTCGGAATAAGATCAGAGGTGGTGAATTCAAAGGGCTTCCACAGCCTTGGCAACTCATGACAAGAGCCTAGGGAGATTACTGACACCATAAACAAGAGTGTCAATTGTTAAATCAATAGCAGGAGTCACTGTGCACCTACTTCTCATGTAGGATCTCTGTCCTTAAATGTTGTACTATGCGAATTAACAGTAAAACTGGCACTCAAACAGTACTTTATACTTTGTGTATCTGTGTGGGTGCAAACTGTTGAAATCTTTACTTAGTATATACTAAGTTGATCTTCTGTATATAAAGATAATTGAAAATTAATCTTGATGAAGAATGGGATGGGAGAGGGAGTGGGAGATGGGATGGTTGCTGGTGGGAGGGAGGTTATGGGGGGAAAAGCCGCTATAATCTAAAAGTTGTACTTTGGAAATTTATATTTATTAAATAAAAGTTGAAAAAAAAGAAAGAAATCAGTTCAGCTTCTAATTATCTCGTTCCATTTAGCCTCGTCTTCTTCCCTTCCAAAGGATTACATTAAAATCTATCATATTGGCTTATTATGGGTATTATGTTAAGGCACACAACACATATTCAATAGCAAAAACAAGTAAACAAAAATAAGTAAAACTTGTTTCTGTTTCCTTCCCTTGCTAAATCTCAGTTCATGAGCAGTCAAGGAGTACCTTGATCACATGTGCAGATGCTTAGTTCTCACAGTTCCTTCTTTCTTGCTCTCTAATGCTGAAATTCTTCAGGTTTCAAGGCAATGCCCTTTATTTCATGCTATATATACTCACTATAGTTCCAAAAATTAATGACTTTAACATCATTTTACACTGATGAGTCTTAAATGTAGCATTCTGCGTTTGACCTTTTCTCTGTATTATAGTCATACAAACTATATTCCTAGCTAGATGTCTGACAGTCTAAGAAAAGAAAACTACAATATAACTTGAGTCTCAACTACTTTGCTGCCACCCTGAATCAGCTCCTTCCTTCTTTTCCCATTACAGGAA
Organism: Sylvilagus floridanus; assembly: GCA_949820135.1. Classification (NCBI taxonomy): domain Eukaryota; kingdom Metazoa; phylum Chordata; class Mammalia; order Lagomorpha; family Leporidae; genus Sylvilagus; species Sylvilagus floridanus. Next base: position 32,872,722 of record OX463238.1, on the reverse strand, counting down.
ATGACACTTACTGACTCCCAGACCTTCCTGTTAAACATCTCATTCCACCTCGATTCTTCTGTATTCTGTATACCCTGCATCCATCCATCAACAAGTCAGACTACTTGACTGCATCTTCATTGTCTCAATTTGACTGCAATCCACTGTCACGTTGCCTGTCTATTAGCAAAAGCTGTTTATTTTATCTTTACTAATATTGCCCTACTATTATGTTTCACTACCATCTAAATCTCCATTTAGACATATGGAAAAGCAACAAACACACTATCGTAGTTGCATTCTAAAAAGATATCCTGAAGAGCTTTTGTGGCATAAAAATCCAGCTGTGTCTTAGCTGCCTTCAGGGAGCCAAGCTTGTCAAAACAGCAGTGGTGCTTATCCATCTGCAGGGAAGTAGAAATATTTTCAACAGCTCTGCACCCTGGGACCAAGGCTCTGGAATCTCAAAGAGGAAGTTCATCTACATCCGTTTGTTGAACAATCTCTTTGGTTTCTCAAGATTTTCTACTCTCTCTCACTGCTCCCACTTCTACAGTATTACAGAGTACTAAAGGAATTCTATTAACCTTCTGAGCAATGGGATCCTGATTCTGGTCTTAATTGTTGTAGCTGAAATAGCCTTGAGCTTGAAACAGCTCAGCATCAGATATCATTCTCAGTACTGTTTATTCTCATATTCTCAACCCAGTATTTGAACTGAACTCTCCCAAAAGTGAATTAAAAATGTTACCTCTGGAACTATTAGAATACTCACCATATTCCCTGGAAGGATGGTACCTTTCTTTCCCCGACCTTCCAGTATTTCCCCATTACTATTTCCCAACTTCTCATTTTAGTCCCACTGTAGCACACCCACAGTATGTTGCTACTATTTATACAATTAACTCTTGTAAATGAAGGCTGATGAAAACCCATGTAAAGAGAATAAAATACATTCAAGAATCTTAAATTTTGGTTTTTAGATGCCACAAGTATTTAGCTAAGTGCAACAACAATAGAAGTTACATAACCACAAAAAAGTAAGACTATAAAATTTGCCAGGGAAGAATAACTCCTAATGTGTATCTCAAAGTGTTGTATATATTACACCATAAATATCTGTTATAGAGATTCAGAGATGAGGGAAGGATTCTTGAGAGGTAGAATTTTGTGATGGATAGTGAAGGTGGAATGGAGATTCAATGCCTAGAACCAGAATGGAGGGATATAAATAACACAGAAAGGCATGGAAACCAGAAAATATTTGGTGAATTTGGGAATGACCCACATTTTCCTTTTGTTATAATGATGAGAAATCTTTGAAAGAAGGAAAAATAGTAGAATACTGTCTTTTGTTGCTTAACTATTTTACATAATTTATTAAACATACTTTACATAGTATATACTGAATCGATCTTCTGTATATAAAGATAATTGAAAATGATTAAAAATCTTGGTGTTAAATTGGAAATTGAATAGATAATTAATCATTTTTTTAAAAAAATCATGTAGGATCTCTGTCCTTAATGTGCTGTACGTTGTGAATTAATACTATAACCAGTACTCCAACAGTGTTCTTCACTTTGGGTCCCTATGTGAGAGCAAACTGTTGAAATCTTTACGTAATATGTAGTAAACTGATCTTCTGTGTATAAAGAGAATTGAAAATGAATCTTGATGTGAATGGAAGGGGAGAGGGAGCGGGAAAAGGGAGGGTTGTGGTTGGGAGGGAAGTTATGGGGGGGGAAGCCATTGTAATCCATAAGCTGTACTTTGGAAATTTATATTCTTTAAATAAAAGCTTTATAAATATATATAAACCATATTTTACAATAAGAAATTTAAATACCTTGTTTTTTTGTAAAGATATAATTTTACTCCACTCTATACTCACAGGTTTAATTCACCACTTACCATAATATTCAACAAGTAAAATGTAGGAAGATCACAATCCCACAGGAGCAAAAACAATGGCTGAAAACGACAATCATATCACAAGATGTCCATTTCATTCATTTTTTTTTTGTATTCTGTATTAACTACCACATATCAGAGAAAACAAAGTCAAATATCTTGTTCTAAAACAAGGTGGGGCTATGATGTAAGTGTTCATGATTGATGAAAAAATTGTAGACTTTAATTTCTAGATGGAGGTAGACTAACACTGAAGGCTTATGAGCAACAGAATGTGATTAGCTATATGCTGCAGGATGGCACTTGGCAGCAATAAGTAGGATGGTCTGAGCCAAGACTGAATAGGGATGAAATAAACTGGAGACATGAAAACCAATTAAAGACCATTAAAATGATCAATGAAACAAGTGAAGAGAGCTTTAACAGGGAGTGGAGGAAAGAATGAAAAGGTAGAAGTAATTTGAAAAGATAGAATAGATGTTAAGAGCACAAATAGAAGAGCGGGGACAGAAAAATTACCAAAAACCCTTTAGATTTTAAGGACTATGCTTAAACCAAATTTTTTTCATGATTTTAATTAGATATGTATAATAAAATGTTGGCTTGGATAGAATCTATATCATAATTTTGTATCCTAAATTTTGAAGTTAATGCCAAAAAAGCAGGCTAAGTAGATGAAATTATCCTCATACAGAGTAGAAGGTAACTACAAAAAATTCATGGAAAAATTAAAATAGGTTTATTTTGGTGCAAAATTTTTGGAAATCATGTACTGTTTTTTCATCAGCCACATTCTCCATGTATATTTTCAAGATCCAGACCCCTGGATCTCAAAGGGGTCTTAGATTTCAAAAAATTTTGTGTCAAATTAAGCATGGCTTTCAATTCTATTTTCTTCAACCTTTTGAAGTACCCTCACATGTGTTAAAAACTGAGGGCAAAGTGAGGGGGAATCATTGCATTTGTAAGGCTGGTTAGGAAGGAGGCAGACAGTAATCCAGGACATCAGAAATAGTCACTGGTGCTAAGAAAAAAAAAAAAAAAGGGTATGAAAACCGCAAAAAAAGCTACTGCTAGAACAAGGAGGTTGCAAAGTCAACGAAGAACACGGGACTCCATCATTGTGTGACTGATAACCTTTGAATTTTAGGAGCAGGAATCTAGAAGCAACTGGTGAAAGAGTGGTGAAGAAAGGCAGGCAGAGTCTGTTCAACTATTACATTAAGAACACTGACAGGAGACAGGAGTAAAGACATCACAGAACCTCAAAGGATAACAGTATAGACAAATTGAGACAGGCTACGTGAGGGGAGTGTGCTTGGAGGCATGGAAGAAACAGTAAATAGGGAAATTCAAGAGGAATATGGGACAGTTTGCCATCACTTATTTTGAGGAAAAACAGAGAAGAGGACCAGTCATAAATACTGAGATCTCATGGCTTGTCAAAAAGTCCCTGGTAAATCAGAGTCCACAACCTCAAAGAAATCCCTGATTCATCTGACAGGAGGCTGGAGATAAAGGTGTTTAGGAGGAGGGTGTGTAGAGGATGCAGAAAAGTAACCTAATTAGAAAATGTACCACTTTCCATTTTGTGATACAATAAGACATTTTTATAATATATCCTCAGCGATTTAGTAGGAAAATAAATCCAACCTGAACTCACAATTAATGTCAAAAAATCATAAATCATAAATGAGAGTATTTACATGACTGATAGCGTGTTGTGAGTAGCGTCTTTGTATATAATCTTGAAGTCCAGTACTACGTAGATTCCAAGATATTAAAGAGTTTGTACACATAGAAATTTCAATAGGTGTTATTTATCTCCTGAATGGGTTCCGTTTTTATAAGCTATTTGGTTTAAAGCCTTCTAATGAACATATGCACATGAACGCTATTAATTAAAATGTGTTATCAACAGAAATGATGATCAAAATGATCACACATTGCTCTGCAGCTCCTTTTCATTTCTTTTTTAAAGAAGATTTATTCATTTGAAATTCAGAGTGGCAGAGAGAGAGGGAGAGACACAGAAAGAGGGATCTTCCATCAGCTGGTTCACTTCCCAGATGACCACAATGGCCAGACCAAAGCCAGGAGCAAGGAACTTCATCTGGGTCTCCAACGTGGGTGGCTGCCTTTCCAAGGGCAGGGATCTAGCAGGGAGCTAGATCAAAAGCAGAGCAACTAGGACATCAACAGGTGCCCATAGGGATGCCAGCATCCCAGGCAGTGACTTTGCCCACTATGCCGCATGTCTTTTGATGTCTACTAGTAATTAATGACCTCTAATTATCTGGCACTAGATTTTGTAACCAATCTACCATTTATGATCCTGGTCTCTAGGAAATTCCTTACAGTTGACTACCCAAAACTTCAATATCTACTTATGGTTAATAAATAGCCTTAAAAGATGTCCATGTATTTTTAACCGATGTATTTTCAACTGATCAGTCACATCCTTTCCTTTTTCTGTTTAATGGTTCATATTTATTTCCTATTTTGTAAATGATAATTGTCCCAGTGTGAATCACAGCTGCTTTACATGGTCATGTGCTGGCACAGATGAGAAAGGGGTTATTTTGGCCTTGGGACTCACAGGCAACTTCACTGGCTCTTGTGGAAGCCAGCAGGTGCCAGAAATGTTTGGAGACAGTAGACTGAAGGATTATAATCAATATATACTAATGAACCTGTTTCCCTATTTGATTTGTGCCTTTCATGCCACTTGAAAGCACAGGATACAACTTCTTGAATACCATATTTCCCAAGTAATTTGTCATTAAATAGTAGGAAAGTCTGATTTTGAAAAACTCAACCAAGATTTCTAGTTTACTGTTTATTTACAAAATATGTACTAAGTTTTAAGTACTATGAATATAAAACTAAAGAGGATAAATTACCTGCCCTCATGAGGCATTCAAAGAAATGCGTCAATTCAAAGATGCAAACAATAAGCAAATAAATATGTTTTAATTTAGATAATAACAGGAGCCCTGAGAAAATATAAGTCAGGGGAAGGAGCTTGAGAGCAACTAGGAATAAGGACTGTATTACATTAATGAGCTGGTAATTAAAAAAACTATGGATTAACATTTTATAAAACAAACTCTGAGACAACCAAGCAACTATGCTACCCTACCTCTCCAAATTTGGATTCTAGTAAGAATTATTTGAATAATACAAAAATACAAAAAGTATGACTTATGAAAACTTAAACTTTTATCATAAACTAAGGAATAATTTTGACAAGGTGATTTTGAATTTTAGAAACAATATTTGTTGAGCATATAAGACATTTTAGAATGAAATTATAATCCAAGACAGTGATGAGGAGCCCCAAATCATGTACTAGCCTAGAGGGGAGAGGGATTGTTTTGGCCTTGGGGCTCACAGACAACTTCATTGGCTCTGTGGAAGCCCAGTAGGTGCCTAAAAGATGTTTGGAGATGGTAGAGTTGAAGGATTGATTAGGCAAATCAACTCAGCAGAAGTGAACAAGTGCATGAATAAGGAAAATAAAAAGCAAAAGTTGAAGGTGCCCAGGCAATTCTGACTAGTCCAAATGCATGACAGTCGAAGATAATAAGGAAGAGGTGGTGATGAGATAGGAAATGCTGATCAATCCTTAAGTGGAAGGCCCTTACATTCCAGGAAATGTTAACGTTTTCTGCAGTAAGGAGAGACAGGATCATTGTCAAACTGTAGGGGAAAAAAGCTCTTTGGTAGGAAGGGAATATGTAAAGTAAATGGGAAGGTAAGGGACTGGAGAAAAGAGTACAATTGAGATACTACAGTAGTCCAGGTGAAAAGTCACAAAAATCTAGAGTAAAGCAAGAGAAATAAAAATGAATGAGGCCATATAGAAAAGATGAGGTGGGTGAACCTACATCCCAGAGAACTCTCCTATTATAAGCAGAGGGAGCAGTTATAAACTGTTACAGAAGACAGTATTTTATCTCAGATATATTTTTGTATTTTCTATCCTCTTTTTAACCACACTGAAGCAAATAATCAGACTGCACTTAACAGAGCCCTCATTTCTGACACTTGCAACAATTCTCTGCAATAATTCTTGGAATGGCTGTGTTGTTTGCCAAACAGATGGCTATCAGGGACAGTACAAAATATCACTGGGAGTGGATTGTGGTAATTGCTTAGAGTTAACTTTTAGATTAAAATAAAGTGTTCCAGCAGTTTCATTCTAGTAGAACCAAGAGAATTCTAAGGGCATTGCTGTTTCTTTTTTCTATCCATTTGGTCTGTGCTTCAATGCACATCATTCAGAAATCACATTCTATATCGACTCTTGTGTTCAATTGAGTAAGACACAAAAACACAGAGCTTGGAAAGGGATTTTTATCCCTACTTTACTGCTTTGTTTAGGCTTCCTCTCAATTGCTTAAAGCTTTTCAGATGGAGTTGGAGTTAGAAGAAACTGTTGAAAGGTCACCTGGTTCAACCTCTTCATTTTTCAGATGAAAAAGCCAGGGCCTTCCAAGGAAGGCCAAGACCTCATTAGTAGTCCACAGAGTAGAGTTGCAACGTGTGCAGAACAACTAGATTAATGATATTCTTCTGCTCCACACAGCGAGGCAAAGTCTCTCTCTGCATGCATGTTCCCTAACAAAAGGGAACGAGTTACTTCCTCACTCTGCAGGTTTTACACATGGGGAGGACAGATGCAGAGATGAGCAGGGGATAAGGAGGGATGGAGCTGGAAACTACACACACACTACCTGAGAACCCTCTGTGCCTCAGCCATACGCAGGAATTTTGCTTCCTTTTCCTGGATAATTATGGTGTGAAATTAGCTTTTCTGAATCTGTCACAGTGGCTGCTCTTGCACCAGCATATTGGCCACTAAGAATTCCATGATGTGGAAGGAAGGAAATGAACACTCATCCCTAAAGCATCAACAATCTCATAAAAAGCTTATAATAAAAGTTACCAAGTATTGGGTACTGACTGTTTTTATAAATGATGACCCCTATACCTACACCCTTGTGGTCTCCTTTAGTCCCTTAGCCTTAATATACCCCTATAAGTTAGGTACAGAGATCCATTCTGAGAAAGGGAGAACTCAGGCATGGAGAACTCAGGCATGGAGATCTTAGGCATGGAGCCTAAGTTTATACTGCAACATGAGGAAGACAGAGAAGTTGAATCTAGCACCTGACTCCTAAATTTATGCTCTGGTATAGCTTACATAGCTCTTATATAGCAGTACCATACTTTCTTTCTCTACATTCTTCATTGTGCAAAAAACTACGCAGATTACAGTACCTGAATTCATGGCTTCACACTCTATCCAGCACAGCTCAACATCCCCAGAGTTTTACAGAAACATATATATTATTCGTGGTAAACAAAATAAATGTTTTGATTCTAAAACTTGGTGAGTGTGAACTTAGGATGACCAGAGAGCTCTGGTTCACACCTGCTATGCAGCAGAATTGACATGAAAGAATGGTGGAAGGGCGCCACAGTGCAAAGGTACAGAATTTAAAAAGAAAGACAAAGACAAAAGACAGAAGTGAAGACTCGTGGTGTTTTCTATGTTCGTGTGTGTTAGATTTGTTTTATGAATTGGGAGCATATAATTATGTGAAAGGTGAGTGGGAGAGAAGAGGAGAGAAGGCACAGTCATGCAGAGGGAGGAGGAGATCAGGCAGGTGACCAGCAGGGAAAGAAAAGCCACCTCACAATCATACAATTCCACATGGTACACTTCAGTTTAAACTACTAGCTTGAAAATACAGCGCATGATGGAATGAAGTAGAAACACAAGACTCAGAAAAGCCAGCAAGGAAACTACTGAAATAAACCAGGTGTTAGACAACTACCGCAGATCCAGGCTGGCAGAGAGAAACTGTCAAAGCTAAATGACACATGGAAGGGCAGCCATGGTAGAATTTCAGTCAACAGACAAGCCAGAGAGATTCACATCAATGTTTACAATTACATTGGCCTTCATTTTTACATGCTTATCTTCATGGCCAGTGAGAAAGAAGAGTAGCTAGCCTATTGCACTTATGCAGCTTTGGAGTTGATTGCCAGCACACATATTCTAGAAATTATGGTACATGTTACTACCCAGTTCATGTAGTATTTCAAACCACAGTTATGGGAGGATTCTGTCATCATATAGCACATCATAAAACACAGGGAACACAGACTGTTGTCACATGCATTTTAATTGTAGCTGAATGGTATCGTGTCATAGTGAATGAATTGTGCCAACTCAAATGTTGTTGGCTTTGATTTACGAAATTTGTACATTTGTTTTGGCTCATAGTTGTACAAGAACTAACGGCATAGGATGTTAATACTGGTTTTGCATTTGGGCATATAAGTAATGCACACTAAGTGTAATTTATATCCAGGGCATATGCTGTGGCGTAGTGAGTTAAGCTGCTGCCTGCAGCGCTGGCATCCCATATGGGCGCCACTTCGAGTCCCAGCTGCTCTACTTCCAATACAGCTCCCTGGTAATGTTTTTGGGAAAGCAGTGGAAGATGGTCCAAGTCCTTGGGCCACTGCACACACGTAGGAGATTTAGAAGAAGATTCTGGCTCCTGGCTTCGGATTGGCCCAGCTCCAGCTGTCTAGGCCATTTGGGGAGTAAACCAGGGGATGGAAGATCTTTGTCTCTCTTTGACTCTGCCTTTCTCAGTAATGCTGCTTTTTGAGTTAAATGTATAAATCTTTAAAAATATGTAGTTTATATCCAAAAGGAGGAAATGTAGTAATTGCTTTTCTTTAAAGAAGTTTATAAAACATATCAAGTTGAAAAGAAAAAAAAAGGAAAGAAAGGAAGAGGGGGTAAGAAGGTATCATCATATTCTTAGGATCATATCTATCAAATTTATGAAATATGTTTTCTATAAATTAATAAATAAAATGTAAATAAAACAGAGAAACAATGTGATACAAATAAGATTGCTTTTTACTACATTGGCTGTGATAAAGGGAGCCAACTTGCAGGAGTGATCTGCAACTTCATAGTTTAAGTGGACTGATGGTTTGGAAGTCAAATTGCAAAGGCGCAGGAAGAAATTAAGGGATTCAGAAGTAACAGTAGTATAAACCGCATCAAGAAGAGTATATTATTTGTCAAATTTAGGAGGAAGAACATAAAGTGAAGAAATATAAGAAACAACCAGTCACATAACATATGTATTTAACTCTTGGTACAAAAGTTGAACATGGATAAAATGTGAGTTTTAGGCAAATTTAGTGGATACGAAATAAATGTGAATATATCAAGAAACAAAAATTTATTTGATGGCTGAATTAATAAACGGCGGTTTGTAAGAAATGTTAAAAGACAAAGTATAAATAAATATTGAAGGCAATACAGACACTGTATTTCATCACTGAAAATTACAAATCAATTAACTAATATGTGTGGGTCATGCACATGAGAAGTACCCAAGACATCAGTAACTAATTTCATCACTTTCATAAGGCAATGAGTGACTGTTATTGAACTCCGGAATTATAGGACTAAAACATACATTCATTCATTTCATTATTTTTCTGAGTAATAAACAAATAACTCTGAAAATCAGCTTTCAGGGAGGTGATTAAGGGATTATGAAAAATTGAGTTAATCTAGTAGTAACCTAAAACATTCTTATATAAAATGTGAAGTTAAAATTTGCCAGGACTCACATCCTTTTGTTTTAGAAGACTGTATCTTAATGGATGCCATTCTAATAAAAGAATTAGCTATCTCCTTCATTACCTTCATTACTATAAAACACATGGCACTAAAAAAATTAATTAAATGAGAATAACTGAGTAAAATAAAAATATACATTATTAGTTAATGGATTCCTAAAAATTATATAAATACTATTTTTAAAAAAATATTAATATTTATAATAAAACAATAAATTTATAATAAATTAATAAAATGATAATATTTTTAAAAAAATTCCCAGGAGATAGCATTGTACAAGGTACATAGTGATTCTATATACAGCATCATACTCATGTACCAGGGAGTCAGACAATTTTAAGTTTCAATCTGGCTTTTACTTTTGTTATCTGGGTTACTTGGAGAAGCTATAAAATTTTGCTAAATATAAATTTTATCATATTTAAACTGAGGACAATAACAGTATCATCATACATAGGTTAATGTGGAAGTTAAAGATGCATACACACAAACAAAACCATACATGTGTCTGTGTGTATACATATATACATGTTTACCATATCTGGCATATATTAAGTACTCAATGATTGCATAATTATTAGTGTCATTATAGTCATTAATTATTATAAACTGAATGAGAATGGAATAAGATACAAAGTATTCTAAAACTGCTAATTTTGGAAAATGCACAACAAAAAATATTTATAGAAGTCTATGCAGATTTATATGTGGTTTTTAATAACTTGTTTTAATTTATATCTAGGAACAATGCATATTAAGTATTCTTTTTAAATCTTACAAATCGAAATCTGATAGGCTATTGAACAAGTGGTTCTTTTTTCAAGAAAAGTTTTACTTATAAAATATTGTCAGCTTGATTTTATTAAACTTTTTTAGTGCCCATTTCTCTAAAGCTTCTATTCTATATCTAATTTAATGATCTTTACAACAGAAGAACTGACTCATCCAACCTGTTTTTTTTTTTTTAAAGAAAACAAACTGAATCCCACAACCTTATCATTTATCTTATCTACCTGAAATAATCATTAAATTCTGGTAAAGTTTTGCAATAACACTTTCAGTAAGAAATAATTTATATATATTTTTGTTCAAATATTTATACTTTTAATATTATAAATATTCAATTTCTTATAACTTATATAAAGATAATTACAGAGATTGGGTGCATAATAAATTAACATGCATAATGATTTCTGAAGAGCAATATTATTGCTCTTTTATTATTAAATCAGCTTATTTCCTGTATAGGAATTACTTATTTGAAATTTGGTTTTCAAGAAACTCCAATGTGATTACTGAATTATAACCCATGTTCTCCAGTGTTAATAAATATAATTTAGAGCAATTGTGTTAGATAAAACTTCAGACAATACATAAGCTTCTCTATACCTCTCCACAAACAGGCATATATTCACACAACTATATTATTCTTCTGCTAAAGACTACAACCAGGAAGACATTGAATAGCTTGGTTTTTTTAAAAACATAATGCTTTTATCTACTTACCAAAACTGATAATATTTGAATTTCCTAGTTTACTAACTCAGAATTACCTACATTGTGTTAAGGAAGGAATGATGGATGTGCAAGCTGGGTTAAGAAATCAAGTTTCCTTATGGTAACTTCATGGTGTAGTTTTCCTAGATTTCACATAAAATTGTGTTAGTGGGTGTTGGGAGCTGATATCAAGCAATTTCTTGGATTTGAGTGGTTATATCTCAGGGATTCACTTTATAATTTTTGAAGTGTATCTACATCTTAGTCAACTATTTCAACTATTAATACTTTAAAAAGCATGTTGTAATATGCATTGTTATATTATGAGGACATATTGACTAGAAAATGTTTTTTTGGGGGCACATATTTAACATCATGAAAGTAACCAGTGTTTGAAGCAAAATGAATTAGGAAAGGTTGCCCTACAAGAGTTCAATGCAAGTTTAAAAACACAGAAAATAAAAACTCAAGCAGTTACTAAAATTATCACCACAGACAAGTTCATTCTGTCTCAAAATGTAAGGTAAAAAATCAAACAATTATCTAAGTAATTCTGACAAAATATGTTATTCTTGTATATACAGAGATCACATATCAGTGGAATTGGACCTTTATACTAGATAAATGTCTCAATTCTCTTTTCACTTGATTTAGGATGGAATCTAGGGCTATCCTAAAAAATCCTGTGGGTACAAGACAGATGTTGTGGTGCAGGAGGTTCAACTGTGGCTTAGGACACCCACATCTTACACTGCAGTGCCAGTTCACGTCCTAGTTACCCAATTTTAGACCCAGCTTCCTGCTTACACATTCGGAGAGGGAGCAGAGTGTGGCTGAAGTGCCTGGGTCCCTGCCCCCTCATTAGAAAGCTACATGACGTTTTGGGTTCCTGGATGTTGCAGGTATCTGAGGAGTGAATCAGCGGCTAAAATATCTATTTGGCTGGCTGGCTGGCTCTCTCTCTCTCTCTGTGTGTGTGTATGCGTGGCACTTTCAAGCTGATGAAAAGAAATAAATATAAATTTTAACAGTGAATAAAAATTAAAAGCGTCTAGTCCAGAACCTATTTCAAAATAAAATGTGCGAGTATTATTATTGCAAGGAAAGATAATCACATCATCCTCACCTTTTCATTTCTCTTGGAGGGGCAAGAAATTTGAATTGGCATACCACACAGAAATCTTCCATTGTTCTGACTTCCTTGGAACCAACATTCAAGTCTTTTTTCTTTTTCTTTTTATCAAGAATAGACTACCAAATTCTCATTATATTTAAGTGTTTGTAAGCACTTTACCCACCCCACCCCACAAAGCACCTATAAATTTCTGTACTTCTTTTACTATACTTCTAAAAACCATGATTTATTAATCTCACTGTGCTCAATAAGCATTGTGTATCTGTACTTTTGATAACAGCTACAGATAAAATACATTTTGTAGAGTCAAGACACGTAATAGTACAAATGCTCTATTCCCTGCAGATTTCCTATAAACTCTCTATTAAGTTGTTTTAGAGCTGCTTCACAAGTGTAGGGACTGTATTGATGAGATTTAAACATCATTATCGGGAAGACGTGCTCCTCTTAAAGAACTATTAAAAGGGTTGTGGGTGGGGGTGAAGGGTTGGCAAATGAGAACCACACTGGTTCAAAGAAAAGAGCAGTAGCAAAAGCATTGGGGGAAATGGTTTCTGGGCTTGGTGCTCTGATTAACTAGTGATGTGTGCTTAAACATGATTAAATTTAACTAAAATGGTAGAGGCTGGATAGTCTCTAAGCCTAAAGTATATTATACTTTAACATTTCTATGATTTACCAATAGAATCCTAAATCTGAATTTCTAACTGTGAATAGTATTAGATGATAGAAATATGAATACATTTGGTACAAGTCTTCAGATAGTGAAAAGATATGGAATTCAACATTAATATCTAGATCTCATGATGAATGTCTGTGCTGTGAAGCTAAAGCACAAAGGAAGAATGCACCATCATAGAAGATTTATCATCCAGGGTAGACTTCATAAATGTGGTGTGGTTTATCAGGCAGAGGAGGGAAGGGCACAGCAGACAGGGCCAATGTGTATCTAGAACAGTGACTTCAGGGAACTGGTGGACTGGTTGTAGGGAGAAGAGCTGAGGGATTGTCAAAAACCAAAGAGATGAGAGAACCTGCGATAGCCCACAGAACTGTTCTTAGGCAGTTAGTGGCAAGATAGGTGTTTTGAAACATGATTATGGGCAGCTACATAGAGGACAGATCCATTGGGAGAGGAAGTCTAGGGAGGCATCTAAATCCAACCTCAATGAAGGCTGAAGATTGTGTTATCAACACAAAGGGAATATGTACATGTTCAGACTCTAGGGATGATGTTTTGCTGGAAAACACTGGACACTGTGACTCATATTTTCCTCAATGGCTTCTACTACATGATCACACACAGGAAGGTTAACCTGTGCTTGTAGCCAAGGTCCAGACACGTAGAATATACTTTAATACACTTGAGTGTTAAACTCAGAATTTACCTGAATCCCTTGATTTTTCTTTAAAAACATGGAAAGTATAACTCATATGTGGGCAATTTTGTGAGGAAGTGAGTAACTAATTGTTAGCCTCAACCAGAGAGCAAGAATGTTACATTGAGAAGGCAAATTCAGCCCTTTCTTAATTTATTGTTGATTGTACCTCTAACATAGACTCCAGCAACCATTCTTTAAACCAACTGATACTGAATTTACTCCCACTTGAAATTTGGGCTATACATATATAACTAGGACTAATCATTCATTCTTTTCTATAGAATATAACTTAGCATTTCTGTCATAATATAGGAAAGCTGGGCAATATACATGTTTTCCTAAAATCTTTGTTTTAGGCACTTCTTAGGACCCTAGGAAGACAGACTCTTTCTTAGAAATATTTTATGATTCAAACCAGCCCTCCCCACCTTCACATATATTCTTTGCACAGCATTCCTGACATATTAGGCATTAATTGATAAACTTTGGAAGGGAATGGTGTTATACAGGATATTAACAAAAAACACATCTGTTCATGCCATTTGTTGCCCTGTCACTCTCTGTTACATACAATGCAAAATAAACCAAAACTGGGATGGGTGCCCCAATCCCAAGTTAATAATACAGTGAGCCATGTCACTGTGCCTTTTATCTAGTTATGCAGAACTGCATGGTTTCAGCACAGGATCTGGAAACATCACTATCATATGTGAATCATTTTAATATGCATGTGTGAGATAATCACTGCTACAAGTTCAAGTTCATTACAACTTCAAGTTCCAGCTGGGAGTGAAACTTAAATTGAGGCTGAAATGGGTTTTGCTATCCCTATTGTGATACTTAGAGAAAGAGGCTTTGCAATGACAGGGAGAGTGATTCTGGGGCTGCAAACTGAATTTGAGACAGTTCACCACATATGAACACACAGACACACACACTAATTTAAAAATGGGATGGCTCTCTAGTAGTTCAGAGGGTCCTTTTTTATTCTTGGGAACTTTTGGGGGGCTTCCTTGTATATACTTGGGATCTATAGCATCTATTTTAATATTTGCTAACATATTAGCAAACTTTATGCTGTGATTATATGAGGCTACACAGTTACACAAGATTCCAAAACCATGCTTATATACATCCACAGGGAGATAATGTCATGGCATCAAGTGTCTGTGAGATGGAGATAATGACATACATAAGTCACACTTAATCTTTATTTTGTACTGTCTATAAAGGGGGATAGATGAAATAAAATGCTCTGTTCTTCCAGGTTTGAATGTATGCCTCAAATCAGATAATTACCACTAGAATCATTAGCTGAAGGTTCCCTAAGTGATAGAAGAGTAATTAAGTGTGTGGACACATATATGTGTATATAACACTCCAATTCATTAGTTTGAAACTTGTAGGCTTTTGGTCTCATGAATTCAATAAATATCTTTTCTGTGGGCCCACTCTGACCATTTATAATTCCAAAGTGGCAAGAACCATGGAAGTAAGTAAGTTTCAGGGACGGAGCAGGGAGCAATCAAGATCAGATTCACGTGGTTTGATGCTTAAAGGTATCGCTATTAATACAACACTGACAAGCACTACCTTCCAAGAAGCTCCTCAGAAGAGATTCACACTCTGCATGCATTCTTGTCATGTACAATATACACACAATTCCGCAGTACCTGTGGATTGTGAACTTTCATACCAGAGATAATGATACATACACATAATCATCAACTTCAATTAATAAGGAAATGTAGATCTTTATCAAATAGGAAAGTTATATTCTTTATCTTATGCTCACATATTCCAAGACTAGATGAGATCATGATTCTTCAATTACTAATAACACTACAGAAATGAAATTACATTGGTATTTGAGTTAACTCAAAGGACTTTGTTACACAGGTCATATTCTGGGCCATTAGGGTTAGTAATCATGAGTGTTAATTAAACAATGTGTTTATTTATCTCAACGTCAGGAGAGAGAGAAGGGGGGGAGGAGAGCGGGAAAGGGAGAGAGGGGGTAAGGGAGAAAGGGAGAGAGGGAGAGAGGGAGAGAGAGAAACTTCCTACATGCCGACAGTATCCGGGGATGACGTCAGGGGCTGGAACTCAATGAAGGCCTCCAGGTGGGTGGCAGAAACCCAAGTACCTGAGCCATCTTCCTGCTCCCATATCTGCATTAGCAGAAAACAGGTCAGGAGCCTGAGGTGCACATGAAATTGGGACACTTGCTTAAGGGCTGTGAGCAGCTGAAGTGGAGTCTTCACCCCTAATCCAAACATCCTCTCTGAAATGGTCATTTTAAATCTTAAGATTACAAATACCACTTGCTTAGTGTTATATTAACATTATTTAATTTTGTACAACATATTTCTTTTTTACAGAGTTTTGTTCCATGGAATATATAAAGGATTCTTTAAAAAGGAACAATAGAAGTCAGTATTTTAATACTTTGTGATTTTAAATTGATTTATTTCACGTGAGAAAGATGTAAACTCTCTAAACTCTGCTATCCTAAGTAAATTTGATTTTAAAAAGAATTCAAGCTACAGAAGATTAAATGATGTATCCCTTTTCCAAAATGTTACTTTTAGTGAAACATTTGATTAAGAAATTAAACATAATGGCTTATGAAACAGAGACTATCTAAACACAGCAAGATGATGTGGCACCTATAAAAATTTAATCTCACTAAGGAAGTAAGAGATAGGGAAAGGAAGAAAGTCACATTCAAGGACTTTGGGTTCCTAGAACAAACTAAATCACTGTAAGTATTTGGATGTTTTCGTCAGTAATACAGTGCCAAAAATGACTGCAAGCAAATATGCCTAAAAATGACACATATTTTACAAGGAAATGATTAGCCTCAAGCACCAAATTAGAAAATCTACATCTGCAAAAGGTTGGTAACGTTAATATTTTATGTGTATGGTTTTAATGGGGCACGCTGATGAAGTTGGAAGTCTGCTGTCCTCTAGTTGCCTTTGGAAATCTGAACACCATCCGTGATGAGGAAGTTAAGGAGACACATCAACTCTGAGCTGCATTTGGTAACTCAAATAGACTTTTTTCCTTTGTTCTGGTTGCTTGGGAACTCTGAAGGCTCTGATCAGTTTTCACCTCTTACCTGTCAACCATATAAAAGATTTAGTGGCAAAATATGCTAAGGAGACGAGTTTTTGTCTTAAATTTTATTATACTCTTTGTGATGTCAGGATACCATCTTTCAGAATGATAGGCACCACGGAAATAAGTAAATATGTTGGGAGAAGATGGGAACTTATGACTGCATAATGACAAATCAAGAATTAGGAAACATAGCACATTTCACATGAACTAGTGTAATGATTAAAAATATTGCATTTTAGGATGAGAATGTTAAAAATAAACTAAGTTTTTTATCTGCATTATTTTAGCTGTTTGTTTTATTCTGCCTTTACAGATAGTTTATCTGTAATCAAACTCTTCATTGGCTGTGAATTACATATTCTTTGTTATTTTCCACTCCAGTATTAGTTAGCCATTGACCGTCAACATAAAGCAAAGCTTCATTCAAGTAAGCAGCTGCATTTATCTGTACTTAAGATTCGAAAAAGATCGTCTCTGTAGCTTTTCTATATGTGTAAGACAATTTGACACATATTCCCAGTGTAGGACTTGAAACTGAGAGGTCAGATGATGCTGACATTAACAAAGACCCATAGGCCAAACTAGAAATAAATTTGCCTGGGTATGAAGATTATGGAAATTCTTACACACCCATAGGCAAAGAGGAAGGCATAAAATCCAGAAACAGTGACATTCCATTACCTTGAGCTACTGATGCTTAACTTAGATCAAAATTATCTTTCTTATTCCCTAAAACTTTCTGAATCTCCATTCCTTCTTTCTGGTTTGCTCTTTTTGCTTTTGATTAAATATTTCTAGAATTCACAGTACCTAAGGTTCAGTAAAAACAAAAAATATATATTTTTTATCAATCCATTATTCCTTAAGAATTCAAATGCTTCAGGTAAAGAGAATCAGAGGAAGTTGCCCTCCTCCTGTGAATGCCTGGAACACTTCGGGGACCCAACCAGATGGCACTCAGAACAGGCAGCTCTACATTTCTTGCTTGGGCATGCCTTGTCTCCCTTACAAAATGGGAGCTATTTTAGGGTAAGGGACATATACCTGCTTACCATACTAGAGAATAATGTATAAAAATACACCACTCCATGAGAGCCAAGTGTTGTTCCAGCTCAGGTTTTTGGTATTATATTTTGGCTATGCATATATACTAGCTACTACTAAATAAACGCATTTTATTAAAATTGATTATGACTTAGTAAATATTAGAAACACATTAGCACAACACAGAGAGTCTTGGTATAGAGATTTTATAACTTCATCAGTTTATACTATCAAAGAGACTTGAAAATGAGAACTGATTCTGATTTTTTGGAGTCACTTAAACAAAAGCCATTCTTCATTTCTTAGATCATGCCTGTTTCTTTCCCTGACAGCACCTTTGAAGGAGTTATTTTAGGGCCAATCTGATTTCTATTTCAACAGCATACAAGACACCAGATATTCTCCAATTCAATACTGCACTGAAAGTACTGCAGGATTCATACCACTTGTTTAACAATTCTGAATGAAATCCTCAGAAACAGGAAGGATTTGAGACTTTGAAAAACAAAACAGAAAAACTGAGATGAAATTCTATTCTGAAAAGATAGAGGGAATATTTTTAATTCCACTCTAAAATCATAATATTAAAACTACTACGGAAGATTCTTGGACATACTCAGTTTATGAATATCTACTGCATGGTATCTGCCTCTAACACAGCTTCCCCTACTTTTAAGAATGAAGGATAGAGATTTGTTTGGGTTGAGAGGTAACAGTGTTAACAAGTATTGAGAGGAGATCAACTAAAATTGAAATTAATGAGAAGGAGTGGATTTGTTGTTGTTGTTCTATCCAGCTACAAAGGAGGAAAATGCAGGAGGGTTAGAAATCATTTAGAAAACCAATGTATTTATGGAGGAATGAGGGCTCCTAAACTTGGATACTTATGAAAGCCATTTTTCTAATTTTTCTTAAGGTTATTACTTTGTCAGAATCATAATTTGATAAAGTATTCTAGTTTAATATTAATTGTCAATATGTCCTAATCTTCAGCCTCTAGCAAAACCATGCTGACATTTCTAGACTAAGCAATATCATTTTTCTGCCATCCCAGACAGCGCCTCACATTTCTCACCCCTCTCATCAATCCTGTAGTTACTCTCTTATCTCTGTTTCCAAAGCGGTTTGTCCATCATACCACCAAAGGCTTCACCAATCCTTATTTCTATGCATGTGATTCTCTTCCAATAGGTTTTAAGCTGTTTGAGACAAGGAACACGACATATTCATATGCTTCAATATGAAGCATAATTCTTAGTAACTAATATGCACTCAAAATGCCTTGCATTTTGATGTAGGAGGGTGTCCAAAGTCATCTACTCCTTATGATAAATAGCATCTGCCATACTGGAAAAATAACCAGGAGTAATATCAGATAATTTTTGCAGAAGCGATGCATAGTCAACAAGTCAAGTCTAGGCAGCCCCATTAATGCAAAAGGAAACAGAGTGGGTCACTGGAATGCTGTGCATTTGCCCTTTGTGGTAGCAAAGTCTGGAAGGGCACTTGACTCACCTCCACGAATGGCATGAAGTGCAGTTAGCTCAGAGTCTCATTTGGACTCTTGTACCTTGGGTGGACCTGCATGAGGAAAAGCAGGTGCCAGGTAACTGCAGCTGTTCACTGGTATTCTGCCTCCTTTCTATCACTGGACTGCTTGTTCAGTTGGAACTGAAGGGAAATTCACATTCAACATTTTTTTTCAATATTTTCAAATGTGCTTCAGACTTTGTGGTCTAGTTTAACCCAACAACCAAGTGCAAATTATTTTTAGACTGGGAACATGCTATGTACACAGAATAGTTTTTATCTTTTTTGTCTTTTGTGCTTTGTTAATGTAAATACCTGACAGAGTGATGGAGGGAAGGAGAGAGACAGAAAGACAGGGGTGGCAGGCTTCCAAGTACTTAGGTCATTTTCTGCTGCCTTCCCAGGCACATTAGCAGGGAGCCGAGTCAGAATTGGAACAGACACTCTTCTCTGCACTATGCACTCTGATATAGAATGCTGTTTCAACTGGCAGCTCATCCACTGCAACATAATGCAATTGGTATTTATCTTTCCAATAGTCCACTATTTATATACTTATGTAAGTGGTTAGTTGCAGAGCTCTTAATTATCCATTAATTAAATATCATTAGATAGAAGAAGTCTAACAAAACCTGGCCCATTTCTTAAGGCATAGGAAACATAGGAAATACATAATGCCCATTTAGGACACTGTAAATAATGAGGGCTGACGCTGAAAAGAATAAAAACATACTCATTTATAGTCTACTGAAAAGTAGCAAGTATTAAAGTAGAGCTTGGAAGAAACTTTCACTAGACAGCTGTTGACATGACAAAGGACTGTACTCTTCATTACCTGTGAGAAAGTTTCTTTAAAAAGGTCATTTAATTTATGGACCCATCAATAAAGAGATAAATATAAACGTATCATCTGAAGTTCCTAGAAGGAGGGACTTTGAGTAAAGGGATCTACTTGAACCATTTCCTAGCTGTAAGGTCTTTAGCAAATAATTTAACTTCTCTATGGCTATTTCTTCATTTAAGACTTAATACACAGGATCTGGGGAATAAATATGCAAAGTGCCTAGAAAAGTGCCTTATACTTTTAAAATAATATACAGATACAAGAAAGAAATAGCAAGAAAGGAAGGGAGTGAGGGAGAGAGGAAAGAAGGAATACAGAAGGAAGAAGGGAAAGGAGGGAGAATAAGTAGGCAGCTCTTCATTTTGTTTTGCTTTGCATTTCCATGTTAAATTCAGAATGCTTTGTCTGCTACTTATAACAAATGCATTGAAAGGCAGTGGTAATACTGGTCAGGTGGACTGTTCCCTACTTTCACATCTTAAAGGGCTTTAAAAATTCCCATGGGACACAGCAAGCATCTTCAAATATTTGCCAGGCTTGTCTAAGTGATGAGAAGTTCATCACTCTATGTTGATCTAGGCAGATGAGGGGATCAATGATTGCAAGTTGTGGGTGGCAGGCTTCAGCCTAACATTTAGGTAAGTTTTATAAACTATAGCTGCCAACATTGGAGTGAGTTGGTTACACAAAATAACAACTTCCCCTGCTATCAGACATGTGCAAGAAAAGGTTAGCTGACAAATCTGTCAGGGATGTGGTGCAAAGAATCCCTGCCTTGTTTGGCAGGGTCGCTGGATAATCTCTGAGGTCCTTTCCAAATGTTAGTCTTAAAATACCATTAGGATGAAAAGTCACAATAGCACAGAGATAGAGGAAGTTTGAAAATTGATTTTTAGAAAAGTAACAATGAAGGAAGAAATAAAAATTTTATTCTATTACTAAAAGTTTGTGGTGCTGATAAAAAACAATAGAAACATTAGCAAAGAAAATTTGGGAGAAGCTAATGCAAATGTTTATAATTACTCTTTTCCCAATTTGTCTCATTTTAATGAGATACATAAATGTGGACATTAAAAATGAATATTGAATTTATTGAAAGGGCAGTGTAAGTATAATTACATGTCAGAAGTCAAACCAAAATGTGTCATTTGAATGAAAATGCAATTTAGAAGCATGATTAAGTTATATCTAAGCAAAAGGAATAGTCAACATTTTCTAATTTTTACATATTATATATTAGCTTATAATATATCAGGCATTATATATATTATATAATACATATACATATATTCATATCTTTAATGCTGGCCTTTAAAGAAAGCCAAAGAGTAATGCTAAAAAGATTAGTTACTTCTTTTGAAGACTAAGTCTTGAACAGTTGCTGAATTCAATCCTCCCCAACAAAAATGGTGATTCTCTGAAGGGACAGTTTCCTCAAATGCAGAAATCTCCTCTTGAAACAGTAATTCTGAACCCATCCCCACTGCTGCCCAGGGAAGCTTCTCTTCACAAGGTACACAAAGCATATATCCTTTGTCTCTCAACACGCCCTCTCCTGTCCATCATCACATCATCACACCTGAAAGAAGCACTGAGCCCTTCCTGTTAGACTCAAACCACAGAATCTTCCAAGGAAATATCTACCACAAAGCTTAACTGAAGGGCCAATACAGACTTAAGAACAAAACCAAGATTCAAAAAAATAATTGGATGAATATATGCCTTAATATAAGATATCCAAATTTTGGGCCAGAAGACATCTAGTTTCCAACACGGATTTAACAGAAAAATATCTATAGACCTCAATTAAATATCATGACAGAAATGGAAAAATATGCTAACTATACTTATAAATCATTTTTTTCTTAAGTCAAAATACTCTCCCTTGACTTTAACTAGGTACCAATGGGGGGACAAAGGCACAGAAGGTCTCTTGTATTTGCATAAGAATTCTGCTCCAATAGTTAATGTTTTACAGATGCATGGCAAAATTATCATCTTGCCAAGCATTGTCCATAAAGGAGAAACCAGCATTTATGGGAGTGCAGACTGCCTTCCTTGCTTATTGCTAGGAAGTAGTCTAGATGACCTGCTAAAGAAGAAAGCTTGCCTCTGAAAGGGAAGGAATCCCTGACTATCTAGAAGATGGATATCATCCACACTGACCCAGTAAAGACCCATCACATTCTAAGTACAGAGAGATTTTTATTCTGTGCCTTCCACAAACTACACTTAGATTTTCCCAAGATTCTTTTAGTTTTGCATCTCTTCTTGATGGTAAAAGATTTGTTAAATCTAAATTCAATTTGTAAAAGTTTATTTATTTTAATTGAATGTGAGAGTAAAAAAGAGGGAGGGAGGATGGGAGAAAGAGAGATAGACAGACTTCCACCTGCTGATTTATACTCCAAATAGCCAGAGCTGAGCCAGGCTGAAGCCAGGAGCTTCATCTGGTTCCCCCACATAGGTGGTAAGGGCTCAAGCAATTGGGCCATCTTCCACTGCTTTCCCAGGCACATTAGCAGGAAGCTGGATCGGAAGTGGAGCAGCCGAGATTCAAATGGTGCCCAGATGGGATGAGGTTGTCACAGGTGGCAGTTTAACCTGTCATACCACAATACTGGCTATAAAATTTCACTTTAATTACTTATGAAACTCCGGGAAGAAATTTATGGAGCTCAGGAACATATTGACAAAACATACTAATACTAGTTTGGCACTTACTTGGAGATTTGTATATTCGACCGTCACAAACAGCTTTAAAATTGAGATTAAAATTTTTAAAAACACACATATAAGCTTGTTTTCATTAGCACTAATATGCTAACATGCCCAGACTCTTAAGGCTTTTGAAAAGGACAGGATATTTTTCATTTTCCTTTCATCTCTGCATCTGTGCCAAGGTTATTAGTATATCCTTCTTTTGTTATTCAGAGGATATGGGCAAAGGTAGCAACATAAGCACACACACATTTATCATTAAAAAATAAACAAGTTGCAAAGAAACATGACTTTCTTTTACCTTGAAACAAACAGAAATGGAAGTCAGGGTTCCCATTTCCCATTATGGTCGGAAACACAACCTTGCTGAATAAAATTTTAGCTTATAAAAAGAAGTTTAAAGGTTCCACTATGGTGAGTTTATAATTTAGGACATGAATATCAAAACAAATAATTTTTAGGGCCGGTGCTATTGCATAGTGGGTGAGGCTGCCACCTGCAGAGCTGGCATCCTTTGTGGGTGCTGGTTCGAGACTCATCTGCTCCACTTCCGATCCAGCTCTCTGCTATGGCCTGGGAAAGCAGCAGAGGATGTCCCAAGTCCTCGGGCCTGTATACTCACATGGGAAACCCGGACGAAGCTCCTGACTCCTGGCTGAGGATCGGAGCAGCTCCAGCTGTTGTGGCCAGCTGGGGAGTGAACCAGCAGATGGAAGAACCCCCCCCCCCTCCCTCTCTATCTCTCTCATCCTCGCCTTCTCTCTGTGTGTAACTCTTTCAAGTAAATAAATAAATAAAACTATATAATTTTATGAATAGACCTACTTAACCCCCAAATAAGGCTACATGATTTAGAATTAATTTCTAATTATCTACAGTGTTTACCTACTAAACAAATGTAAAGAGTAAATCCTTACTGCAAAGTCATTTTTAGGAAAAGTTAGGTAGAATTAGAGCATCTCTCCAACATGTCATATCTTTTATTAATCATTAAGTTTAGCAAAGAAAATAAGCTCAATTATGTTCAGTGACCACACAAGTTTTAGCAACTATTAAGCTATTAACATGCAAAATCACATTATACGCATATGGATAAGCCTAGGTGAGGAGATGTTAAAATCATTAACTGCTTGTTGGAGTTTGAGCTTTCTATTGTTAGTCAGCTACAGACTTCTCCAGAAGTTAGACTGACTGCACAGCTTCCTCCATTGTATCTGGATATTATTACGATGTAATACTCAATAATATGTACCCTGCATATATGCATATTACATTTTTGCTATCTGAAAGGAAGAACTTCTTATTTTTTCTATAGTTTCTAGAGCTATTTTGTGTTTTCAATAAATGTGTATTTCGAAAGCAGCTACAGTAAAATCAGCTCATTCTTGTGAATAGGAAGGCATTTTCTTCTTTTTCTGGCAAAAGTAATGTCTCCTGAGAGCGCTAATAGGCCTCTTTCTCACATTTGTTCTAGTCTCTTCAAGAGGAAAAAAGTATTTATCACAAAATCAAGTAAAACTGCTATAAAATGCTATTTGAACTTGTGCTATAAAATTAAATTATGGAACAGAAACTGAACAAAAGATTGTATCTCTTGTCTTTTTGTTTTCAAAAGCAAAAGGGCATTCAAGATGATTTGCAACCTTTACAATCATATAAAAATATTTTTCTCAATTAGCAAGGCAGACGACATTTTGAAGACACACAAATTTGAATTAAAAACCTAATTTTTGCATTTTGAAAAAATGTTAATAAAACAGCTTAAAGAGTGAAAGAAGTAGATTAAGAGAATCTGGAGAAGATACAGGGAATGTTTAGTAAGTATTTTTACTCTGCTTTGTTCCAAAAAATAAATAAATAAATAAAGGCAGTTTAAATGGGCTGGTCAAAGTCAGTAAAGACAACTGGAGGATGGCTCAGGTCCTTAGGCCCTGCACCCACATGGGAGACCAGGAGAAGCACCTGGCTCTTGGCTTTGGATGAGCACGGTGCGCCGGCCGCAGCGGCCATTGGGGGATGAACCAACAGAAAAGGAGGACTTTTCTCTCTGTCTCTCTCTTTCTCACTGTCCACTCTGCCTGTCAAAAAAAAAAAAAAAAAAAGACTACCCTTTGGGAACCAATCCAGTAGTGATACCAGTAACTAAAAAGGCTGTTTCTTATACTTTCTTCAATACACTTTAATACAATCACGCCGATTCCTTGTTTAGTAAGAACACTTTTATAGGAAGCCAGTATGACAAGGAAGCAATAGCAGCAATAACAAGAATTACCACCACACATCTGTAGAAGTCATATCCCCCAGTCAATATCTCCTGATCCTTACTGTGTGACAAGGGCTGTAAGAGTTTCCGTGATTATTTTTCTTTTTAGTTCTCACAACATCCCATGAGCTGAAGATGCTGGAAAAATTGCCACAATAATAGTTTGACTTTATCAAGTGTTTACTATATACTAGAACCAGCAACCATTTTTTTAAAATATACATGATTTCATTTTACTGATAATGAATAAATGTGCTCTTAGGATTTCATTTCCTTTGCTAACAAGTAGAGAAACTAGTCAGTGTAACTGCAAAATCCTTCTGCTTAACCACCGCACTAGACTATAAATGCTAAACCAAAGCATCTTGCTTAAGATTGAGTTGGTTTATTTGTTGGATTTTAACATATTCAGAGCAGTGAATCCTCCGAAACAATGCTGTGAGACTTAAGAAGCATCATATATAATATTAATTACAACTAATAAATTACCAATTCTGCAGGTGATATACTTCACAGATTACATTCTTGATCCCTATAATGGCATCTTTACAGCCATGGGAGTTCTGATGTGCCCACCAAATGGAAGAGGGTGTGGTATAATTCAGCATACTACATTTTGGTTCATAAGCCTTTAGGGCATTACTCTTTGGGCATAATTGTATTACACTGGTCATCTGAATTTCTCTGTCATCCATGATCTTCCAATCTGGAGAACACTTTGCAGTATCTTACCTGCTTTTCTGTAAATGCCATAGCCTCACTGCCCCATTCTCTTTGGCATTGACTTGTGGAGACCTTAGTGTGCTCTCCTGTAATAAAGGCTGATTTGAAGTCAGAAGAAGGGTTGAAACCATTTTAGGAGAATTTTTTTTTTTTTTTTACCAGAGAACAGTAAGGATTCTGATAGAAAGCTAAAATTTTTCAGTCATGCATTGACAATGTATAGATATAATAGATTTGGGTTTATTTTCATGTGTGTCAGGATAAATATAGTAGGCACCTTCAGGGTGTAAATACCATTATCGGGGGGGGGGGGGCTAAAATAAATAACTGCTCAGATGGTGCTGGTGGAAAATATCCATTAGGCGGTCAAAGGGATATGATGTAAAAATCACTTCTTCCTGTCTCTACCTTGTAGGCACATAAATGGACTCCTGAGTTTTGGCAAAAGTGCCACCCCATAGCTTACTCAGGCCCGAGCACTTGTGCCTTATCTTAATGAGAACAAACCCTTTCCATGAATATTTCTTGTTACACCTCATTTACCAACTGCAAATGCATCAGTCATTTTCATAATAAAATATAGGTGCTTGTTTGTGTCTCAGCTGGAAATTTCCCTCTCTCGTTAAACTGGAACTCTGCCCCCCTGCCACTAATAATCCTCAGATCACACTGCAGGCTCCTGTCAGAACCTTGCATTTCTCTATCCAAACCCAGCACACCCTCATGTCCTATTTCACTGTGATTTCATTTGAAAAATAAAATAACATAATAAAATAAAACATAAAAATTACAAAAACTAACACATCAGAAACCCTCACTTCTGGATTTACCTAAGCACAATGTACCAATGGTTTATAAATGCTAGACTCCTTTCTTAATTGGCAATAATGTATAAAACTGAAATGAATGTATGAATCACTAAGGTTGAGAATGGAGATATCATCACTATTTAGATGCATGTTCACTCTCACTCATCTTGCTGGGAAAATACAAATTATAACAAAATATCAAGATAATTATTTTTACTTAACAGAAATGGCAAGACCTGTTACAATGTAAGTACTGGAGCCTGTGGAGAAGTGGGGCCACATGTGTATGGCTTGTGAAATATAAATTATTTTGAATAGCAATTTGGAAACATCTAGTAGAAGTGAAAAGAATAAATATCTTACCACTCATTCTACTTATCATTTTACATAATGGATAATCTAAAATACTTTTAATCATGTATATCATATGAAGTCATCTATTATATAATTGTTTATAATAGCAAAATATCAGAAATCAATTAAAATTCAACAAGAGAATAAATATTATGGGTGATTCATACAAGGGAATATTATACAGCCATAAACAGAGAATTGGACTTCTATAAAATAAAGATATCAAAAAAGAAAATATTAGCTGAACAAAATGAGTTATTCAATGTGACACTCATTTGGACACTACTCATTCAAGGAAAAATACTTAAGAAATGTAATGAAATGAGCAAGTGATATTTTTAGCCTTATCCACTTGATAATCTTAGTCTAGGATATCATAACTCCTTAACACATACCTATATAATACTCATTGTCAAAGACACATCTCAAATCCTATCTCTCCCAGGACACCCTCCCTGCCCCAGCTATACTGCTCCTTTTTATCATCTGAACCAGTTTAATTATTGATTATACTCACTAATGATTTGGATTAAATCTATTATTAAATATGGATTTCATATTATTCTTAAGGGGTCTAAGTTTCCCCATGTAGAATGTTTAGTATAATTCAACTCTTTTTAAAGATTTAGTTATTTGAAATAGAGTTACCAAGAGAGGGAGAAACAGAATGAGAGATCTTCCACCTTCTGGTTCATTCACCAAATGGCTGCAATGGCCAGGCTAAAGCCATAAGCCAGGAGCTGATTTGAGTAGGAGGGACCCAAGTATTGGGCCTTCTCTGTTGTTTTCCCAGGCACATTAACAAGGAGCTGGATCAGAAGTAGAACAGTTGGGATATTGGCACCAGAGGTAGTAGCTTAACCCACTAGACCACAATGCTGGCCTCAACTTTAATATAATTCTTAATGTACAGTATGTATCTACTATTAGCTGCAATTATCATTACAAATTCTCCTTTTGTCTAGCATGGTAGTTTGTGATAGTAGAAATTAAAAACATGTTTATATTTTACTATGATAATGATGCTGATATATTTCTGCTAATGACTTTTGTGCCCAACTCACCTCTTGAGGTAGGATTCCTGATGTATTATTTGCAAAAAAATCCTAACTTTCTTATAAAGTCTCTGGGTATTCAACAACTGGATGTTCCCAAGTTGCACTGGCTGCAAGTGAGTGTTGAGAAACTATTTTCTGGGAACCCAGATGAGTATTGACCCCTAATCTATACCTAGATTCCTGGTTATTACCAGAAGGACAGTATATGAATTCCAGACCTTGTGGCCCATAGACACTGAAAGATAGTTTAAGGCTTTTAGAAGCCAGGTACTAATGCTATGGTTTTCTTGACCAGAGGAATCCAATTTTAGGAATATCCAAGGAGAGAATCTTAGAGAAGCCTGGTATTGGGAAAAATAAGTGGAGTTGATAGGGGTGAGGAAAGTGTGCAGAGCAAGGGTAACATTTATGAAGTATAGTGCTTGCTACCCACTGGGCACTGAGATTTTAAATAAGCAATTCCAGAGTTTAAAATTTTATTTAAGTTACATAAGCTTAATGGATTTCATATACACAGATTTAGGAATATAGTTACACTTCCTCCCCTACTCTCCCTCCTGCCCATGTTCCAACACTTCTCCTCCTCATCATATTCCTGCTCTTAATTTTCACAAACATTCATTTTCAGCTTACTTAATAATCATATAGTTAACCCTACACTAAGTAAAATAGTACAACAAGTAGTATGATGAGAACAAAAAAAAAGAGACAAGGGATATAAACAAATATTGAATCTCAAAATGCCTATTTCACTCTGATATACTACATTTCAGGTACTCTATTAGTTACCTGGGATCAGGAAAAACATATAGTATCTTTTTGTGATATGTTTTGAGTTGCAAACATCATGTTGCTTTTTTTTCTTTGCAAATATCATGTTGTAAAAGATAATATTTCATTTTTACAGCTGAATAGTACTCCATAGTGTATAAACATGATAATTTATCCAGTTAACAGTTGATGACATATGGATTGATTGCATATTTAAGCTATTGTGCATTGTGCTGGAATGAACATGGGAGTGCAGTTAATGCTTTAAGCTGCTGATTTCTTTTGGTTTGGGTAAATTCCAACAAGTGGAATGGCTGGATCATACGGTAGGTCTCTATTAAGATTTCTGAGGTATCACCATACTGTCTTCTATAGTCACTGCACCAATTTAAATTCCCACCTACAGTGTACCCAACGGTACCTTTTTCCTAACATCCTTGCCAGAACATGTCATTTGTTGATTTCTGTGTGAGAGCCATTCTAACTGGAGTGAGGTGAAACCACAATGTGGTTTTGATTTGCATTTCCCTGATAGCTAGTGATCCTGAGCATTTTTTCAAGTGTATGTTGGCTATATGAATTTCCTCTCTTAAAAATGCCTGTTCAAGTCCTTTGCCTGTTTCTTAACTGGATTGCTTCTTTTGCTGTTGAATTCCTTGAGCTCTTTTTAGATTCTGCATGTTAACACATTATCAGTTGCATAGTTTGTAAATATTCTCTCCCATTCTGTCTATTACTTCTTCACTTTGCAGAATGTTTCTTTTGCAGTGCAGAAGCTTCTCTGATTGACATATCCCATTTGTCCATTTTTGCTTTGACTGCCTTTGTGTCTATGTTCTATCCCAAAAAGTCTTTGCCTATTTCCAATGTCTGGCAGAGATTCCCCAATGTTCTGTAGTAATTTGATAGTACTGGGTCATAAATTTAGGTCTTTGATACATTTTGAGTGGATTTTTTGGTAAGGTGTAAGGTAAGGGTGTAGTTTCATATCTCTGCACATGGAAATCCAGTTTCCCCAGCACCATTTGTTGAAGAGATTATCCTTGTTCCAGAGAATGATTTGAGCTCCTTTGTCAAAGATAAGTTGGTTGTGTAGATGCATGAATTGATTTCAGGAGTTCCTGTTCTGTTCTATTGGTCTACAAGTCTGTTTTGTTCCAGTACCAGATGTTTTGACTACAACTTCCCTGTAGTATGTCTTGAAAACAGGTACTGTGATGCCTCTGGTTTTGTTTTTGTTGTTTAAGACTGGTTTACCTATTTGGGTCTCCTGTGTTTCCATATGAATTTTAGCATATTTTTTCTACATCTGAGAAGATGATTATTGGTATTTTGATTGGGATCACAATGAATCTGTAAATTGCTTTTGGTAGTATGGACATTTTGATGATATTGATTCTTCCAATTCATGAACATGAAAGATTTTTCCATTTTCAATGTCTTCTTCTACTTCTTTATTTAGTGTTTTTAAAATTTTTATCATAGAGATCTTTGTCATCCTTGGTTAAATTTGCTCCAAGGTATTTAATTTTTGGAGCTACTGTGAATGGGACTCATCTTAAAAGTTCTTCCTCAGCCATGACCTTGACTGTGTATACAAGGCTTATTGATTTTTCCATGTTGATTTTATATTCCTGTCACTTTACCAAACTCTTATGAGTTTCATCAGTCTCTCAGTGATGTCTTTTGGGTCATATATATATATATATATATATATATATACATATTCATGTCATCTATAAATATGAATAGTTTGATTGTTTGATTTTTCTCCAATTTGTACCCCTTTGATTTTTTTTTTTAACCTAGTGGCTCTGGTTAAAATTTCCAAGACTATATTAAATAGCAATGGTTGTCTGGTTTTGCATCTTAGTGGAAATGCTTCCATTTTTTTCCCCATTCAATAGGATGCTGGCCATGGGTTTGTCATATATTCCCTTGACTGTATTGAAGAATGTTCCTTCTATATCCAATTTGCTTAAGATATTCATCATGAAATGATGTTGTATTTTATTAAATGCTTTCTCTGCATCTATTGAGATAGCCATATAGTTTTTGTTCTTCAGTTAGTTAATGCGAGTATCACATTGATTGGTTTGCAAATGTTAAATCCTCCCTGCATATCACGGATAAATCCTACTTGGTCAGGGTGAATGTTTCTGATGTGTTGTTACAGTCTATTAGCTAATATTTTGTTGTGGATATTTGTATCTATGTTCATCAGTGATATTGGTGTATAGTTTTCTTTCTCTGTTGTATCTTTTTCTGATTTAGGAATTAAAGTGATGCTGGCTTCATAGAAAGAGTTTGGGAGGATTCCCTCCCTTTCAATTGTTTTTAATAGCTTGAAAAGAATTGGAATTAGTTCTTCTTTAAAGGTCTGGTAGAATTTAGCAGTGAAGCTGTCTGGTCATTGGCTTTCCTTGTTAGGAGGGTCTTCATTACTGATTCAATTTGTCTTGGTTATTGGTCTGTTTAAGTTTTCTCTGTCTTCATGACTCAATTGTGGTACACTGTATGCGTGAAAGAATCTATCCATTTCTTCTACATTTCACGATTAGTTGGCATACAGCTCTTTGTAGTAATTCCTGATGATTCTTTTTCAGCCAGGCTGCTGGTGCTATTGTGGGGAAGTTGGTGTGAGTAAACCTGCCCCCTCAACTTCTACTGGGTCCATGAGCAACCACTAGCAACCACAAGCCCACTGGGCTCCAGTCTGGACTCACACCATGTTCTCTCTCCAGCTGCTTCATCACGGGTTGCTGCACTCCAGTCTCACCTGCTCTGTCACCAAGCTGCCATCCACTCCAGTTCTCAGCTGTTACAGTTGTGCATTGTGTTCATCTTCGTGCTGTGCATCTGCACCCTCCACACAGGCCCACAGCATTCCTCTTCCTCTTGTAGAATTTCCAGTGTAGTTTTCTCTCCAATTTTCTCCTGCATGTGCACTTCCTACATTTTTTAAACTTTTTATCTCTAGTCTAACACACTATGTAATTCCTTAATCCACCATCTAGGAGTCTCCTCATAACATTTTATCAAGCAATCTCATTTATTACTAACCTACTGGATAGAGTGGGTGTGGTCCTTAGTTTGCAGATGAAGAAACTGATCCAAGGAAATATACTAATTTGTCCAAAGTTGGAGAGATAATTAGTATAAGAATAAAGATTTAACATCTGGTCTTTCTGAATTTCATAACTTGTGTCTCTGTCAGAAGTTATTTTTTGTTTCATTTAGGTGAATTTATGTATGATCTTACTTTCACCACATATAAGAAGCACAGATTCACACACTTACATGTCTAATCTTCACTAAGTAATTTTAAGAAGTGAAAATAAGTGATTTAGTTGAAAACATATTGTAAATCTGATGGTTGCCCTCAGGAACGGGGAACATCTGGCCCATGGGCTCTTTAAGGCACACAATCATTTGGTCTGGCCCTGCCAAAGCAAATGCAGGCAGGACTTGAAATTCAATAAATCTATAACAGATTAATTTTTAAGTTGATAGTTTTGTGTGGCCTGCAGTTGATGTTATAAATATCCAAGCAACCCTTGGGAGAAAAAAAAATTTCTCCTGACTCTAGACTTGAGTCACCAATACTAGAAAAGAAATACAAATTAAGAAGAAGACATAGACCTGAAAAGCATTATCTTTCTACTAATAAAATAATTTAACAATGTATCTTGTCACACAAAAATACAGGAAATGGGTCCTGTAAAATCTTTGTAGGTCACTTCTTGATGCTTCAGTAAGATCAGTTCTTTTTGAGTGGTTCATTTGTGAATGACTTGCTTAAAGGTAATTGCTCCAACATTATTTCTGATATGGGCTAAGACACATAGCTAGATTAGGGTCACAAACTGGAAGCCACACCTCCCCCACCCCATATAATCCTATCCAGCCCCCTGTCAATCAAATGACCCCTTCCCTAGGATTTACCTCCCCATCACTTGGGACCTGATGGCAGTATCGTGTAAGCTCATGAGAAGCCTGGTAAACGGAAGAGCTCTCTCTCCACATAGAGCCAGATTGAGCAAGGTATGTAAATCTCTCTTTTCCTTCCTGGCCCAAACACCCTGAATAGAGTCAGTTTAAATGTAATTATTAGCCATGATGAAGGTAACTTTATATGGGCTTACTCTTGTTATTTATCACAGATTTCTACCAGAGTAATGTAAAAAAAAAATCACTGAAATTCTCCAGGGAAGGTATAACAATGATAATGGAAAATTATCCTTATTATGTAGTTCTTCAAAAATACAACCCTTTAGAATAGTCAAGAAATAGCTGTAAGTCTCAATTATTGATGTTTACAGTGCTTATAATTTTCCTTTATATATGAAATAAGAGATAAAAAGAAATAATAGCAGCTTTTTTCAAAGTGTTACAATCAAACAAAAATAAAGAAAATAAGGTAAAGTACAAACTTACCAAGGAAAGCTGGAAAACATTCCTCTATTTCAACAGCAAATGAACTACACTAAGCAAAAATTGAACCCCACGTGGCAGAAAGTTTTGATAAATATAATCTTTACTGACCTCTATTGGTAAGGTTCACTTATTTTTATAAAGCAACATTCCACACATCATGTTTCCCAAAAATACAAATTTCAGGTTTCAACATGAGAATATGCCATTCCACAAGATAATAAAATCCAGTAAGTCTGATGGGTGTTTACTCCCTCTCCTATGAATTAAATATATACTAAAATAGAATGAATGCAACTCTATCTTAATGGTGATAAATAGTTTGTATGCTAAAACTTACCACAATTTGTCTTACTAATGGCATATCAACTATCTTAATTTTAAGGACCCATTATAAAATGACAGAATGACAGAGTAATGGAACATTAAGCAAATAAAGACACTTGAGCAATATGGTGCCACATTGCTACATTGTATACACACATACTCTTTGAGTTCCTGTTAAGGGAAATAACAGTGCAATGACATTTTTGTTTTAATTTACTTTATGGTATTTTTTTTTGTTCTACTTAATACTATTGGTTGAACTCTGTAATTAATACACAATTATTCTTAAGTGTTGAAACTTAACTGAAAAGCAATCCCCATTAAATATAAAAGTGGGAATAAGAGAGGAAGGAGATGCACAATTTGGGTCGTGTTCAATCGGACTTGTCCCAAGTGGTAGAGTTAGAAACATGCCAGGGGATTTCAATACAATCCCATCAAGGTGGCATGTAGCAATGCCATCTCACTAGTCCAAGTGATCAATTTCTGTTCACAATTGATCATAATGATAGGACTAAGAGTCAAAGGGATCACATAAACAAGACTAGTGTCTGCTAATACTAACTGATAGAAACAAAAAGGGAGAGAATGATCCAACATGGGAAGCGAGATACACAGCAGACTCATAGAATGGCAGATGTCCTAAACAGCACTCTGGCCTCAGAATCAGCCCTTAAGGCATTTGGATCTGGCTGAAAAAACCATGAGAGTATTTCAGGCATGGAAAGCCAAGACATTCTGGCCAAAAAAAGAAAAAAATGAAATGACCTAAATGAAAGATCTCTGCAAGTGAGATCCCAGTGGAAAGAACAGGTCATCAAAGAAGGAAGTACCTTTCTCAGAAGGGAGGGGAGAACTTCCACTTTGACTGTGACCTTGTCTAAATATGATCAGAGTTGGTGAACTCAAAAGGACTTCATAGCCTTGGCAACTCATGACAAGAGCCTAGGGAGATTACTGACAGCATAAACCAGAGTGTCAATTTGCTAAGTCAACAACAGGAGTCACTGTGCACTTATTCCTCATGTAAGATCTCTGTCCTTAATGTGTTGTTCAATGTGAATTAATGTTATAACTAGTACTCAAACAGTATTTTTCACTTTGTGTTTCTGTGTGGGTGCAAACTGTTAAAAGCTTTACTTAATATATGCTAAATTGATCTTCTGTATATAAAGATAGTTGAAAATGAATCCATGTGAATGGAAGGGGAGAGGGAGCAAAAGATGGGAGGGTTGCGGGTGGGAGGGAAGCTTTTGGGGGGGGAAGCCATTGTAATCCATAAGTGTATTTTGGAAATTTATATTCATTAAATAAAAGTTAAAAAATTTACTTTATGGTGATAATTAAATTTTGCAACACAATGTTTTTTGCCAAAATATGATGTTTTAAATTAAGTTTTTCATAGTTTTCATCTGATCTATTAATCAAATATGAATGTGCAATGCCCTACTATCTGCAGAAGCATTGTCATAAGATGGCTCTCAGCATTCAGTGGAGATTCCATAAGTAAAGACTGGATGCTGACACTGGATTCTTCCTTTCCTAAAAAATCTGCTAATTACCACCCATCATTTTGTAGAATTGTACTAAAGATAATCAAGGGACAATTCAGCCAAACACATACATTTCAAAACTCAAGGAAAAGCTCGATACATCAGGCTTTTAGACTTATCATAAAGTCACCATTGCCAATTGCTGGTTTAAACAATAAATAATTTAATACAGACTGTACTTAAAGGATTCTCAACTCAGATTCCATACCAGAGTCTCCTCTCTGTAGGACTTTTGCCTTTTTAAAAAATTTTTCTATGTTTAATGGGTAATGAAAGTTGGAAATGTTTTCATCCTATAATAACAACCAGTAAGAGATCCTTACAGAATGAGATCCACCCAGACATCTTCTTAACTTTCTAATCTGAAGTCTTTTCCGTCACGTCAGAGTGTTACTAGAAACTGTGACAGGTGTGCACACCTGCAGGTGCTCCTGAGTTTATGATATTTCATCCCAAATATTCCTATCCTGATCTGACAATATCTTGTTAAAATTCGCATAATACTCCTAACCTACCAATTGCTAAAACGTAATAACATATCACCAACTGTTTCTCCTGATCATGTGGCTGCTTGGAAGTTACCGATCCTGACAGCTGTCCAGCATTGCAATAGTGTTATTACATCTATCACTATCTAAGCAGAAGATCCACATTCAAAATGCAAAACATGGTTTTACTGAATAATTCTTGCCCTCACATATTATAAACTACCCCAGGTCAAACCATCGTAAGTCCAGGACCATTTATGCTAGATGTGTAGGGAAAGAATGGATTCAGACTGAGTAAGGGTTTTTTGCTGCCTGTTTGTTTTAGAATTCAGATCGAAATCTTTCTGAAACTTTCAGCTTCATCTTCTGGGACTGCTGATGTAAATATTTCATGATTGAGTGACAATTTCTATATGTTTAATGTCAAATGTCTATGTATGCACAGAACTCTCTATAATGAGGATACTTTAAAAAGTTTATGGAAAAACAGAATTGAAAGATAAGTTTATTTTGGTGCAAAAATTTTTGTTTAAAATTTAGATACAGTTGGTATGGCTTCTGAATTGTGAAAAATATGCTAATGTAGGATGGTAAAAATAGGGGGGCCTGGGTATGGAGTACATCAGAACTCTTAGCACAACTTTATATTTTGTCTTTGCAAATTTAAAATTATTCTGAAACAAAAAATTTTAAAAAATGAGATAAATATGCAGTTTTTCCTTCTACATATTTTCCACCTACTTTCTGAAAATCGCTCTATATAGGATCCAACATTTTAGAAACTGATGTCATTCATTCATTTACCCAGTCATTAAATATGGAAAACTTATATCAACGGGCATTGTTCTAAGCACTGGAAATAGAAGAGCAAACAATCCCCACCTACATGGAGCCTCCGCTGGTAAGTGGTGAAATTTTAGAACCAACAGCTACCTGGAGCCTTATTTCTGCTCATCTATAACCTGTTGCCTCTCCGTACATAGTTTACACTGGTACAGAGATAGCCACAAAATGAAAGAAAAACTTAATATACACATAGATAACATAAAACTTGGGAAAATAACGATATGAGTGCCTTAGTGAACTTTGAAACAATCCAGAGAAAATAAGCAGAAAGGTGGTTGGAATAAATTAAAAGTAAATTAAACTGCAACTGGAGTATTAA
Organism: Sylvilagus floridanus; assembly: GCA_949820135.1. Classification (NCBI taxonomy): domain Eukaryota; kingdom Metazoa; phylum Chordata; class Mammalia; order Lagomorpha; family Leporidae; genus Sylvilagus; species Sylvilagus floridanus. Next base: position 32,835,918 of record OX463238.1, on the reverse strand, counting down.
GCAAATTTAAAGCTCAAAAACATAAAAGTGAAATTCCTCCCATGGGGAGACCAGGAAAAGCACCTGGCTCCTGGCTCCTGCCATCGGACGAGCGCGGTGCGCCAGCCGCAGCGCGCTGACCGCGGCGGCCATTGGAGGGTGAACCAACGGCAAAGGAAGACCTTTCTCTCTGTCTCTCTCTCTCACTGTCCACTCTCCCTGTCAAAAAAAAAAAAATTAAAAAAAATCCAGGGTTGTAGCCCAGAATATGTGTGAAATCCTTAACAAAATTCAGATCCCTAGATCTACCTCAGATCTCAATTAAAATCCACATGGAATCTAAACAAGCTGTTTAAAACGTCCCAGAAGGGTTAAGATTATGATGCTCATTTTACTTGTTTTTAGTATTTACTTATTATTCCAGAGGGAGGGAGGGTGAGAAGAAGAGAAAGAGAGAGACTGAGTTTTCATAAAGTCACTCCCCAAATACCTGTGATGGTTGGGGTTAGGCCCCAGGAAAGCTGGAGGCAAGAGGATAATCCAGGCCTCCTTAGGGCAGCAGCAACTCAGTGACTTGAGCTCTCACCAGGGATCAGCCTTAGCAGAAAGCTGAGTCTGAATCTGGAAGCAGGGATCAAACTCAGGCACTCCAAGGTCACTGTGCCAAATGTCCCAGTGTCATCTTGTTTATTTACAATATCTATTTATCTTCATCTACTTGAAAGGCAGAGTGACATAAAGGGAGAGATGGAGAGAAGGGGAGAAGGGGAGAAGGGGGGAGGGCGAGAGGGGAAGCAGGAGGAGAAGGGGGAGGGGGAAAATGGGAGGGGTAGAGATATGGAGGAAAGGCAGAGGCAGAGGTAGAGGCAGAGGGAGAGGGGGAAGAGAGAGAGAGGGAGGGGAGAGGAAGAGGTAGAGGCAGAGGGAGAGGGGGAGAAAGGGAGAGGGGGAGAGGGGGAGGGGGAGAAGGGGAGATGGGGAGAAGGGGAGAGGGGGAGGGGAAGCAGGAGGAGAAGGGGGAGGGGGAAAATGGGAGAGGGGTAGAGAGATGGAGGAAAGGCAGAGGCAGAGGTAGAGGCAGAGGGAGAGGGGGGAGAGAGAGAGAGGGAGGGGAGAGGGAGAGGGAGAAGGAGAGGGAGAGGGAGAGGGAGAGGGAGAGGGAGTATGATCTATCCACAACAGCCAGGGCTGACTCAGGGTGAAGCTATAGAGCCTAGAACTCCATCTAGGTATCCCACATGAGTGGCAGAGGCTGACACACTTGAACTCCTTTCTGCTGCTTCCCAGAAAGCTTTAGCAGGAAGCTTGATCGTAAGTGTTGTAACTGGTATACAAGTTGGCATTGTTGGATCCTGAAGCATCCTCTTAACTCGCTGCATCAAAATAGTCACCCACTTATGTTCATTTAAAAGCTGTTGTCTGGAGGGTAGGTATTGCCAGATGGCAAACTGAGGAACTTGGCAACACCTCATAACCCATAGAACTATAAAACTGGACAATGTTATTAAAAATCATTTCAGTTTTCTGGTAATCAGCGAAGAACTTGAGAAATATTTAGAAAACCTGCTACATATGGGGTTAAAACATGGGGGGACCATGGCGGTCTTAGCTGGTGCTTCCTCTCTGCATTTCTCCATCAACATCTACCACAGGGGAAAGCAGCAACTTCTCTATCCTAGGGACCTGACTGGATATTGAGGTGCAGAGTGGAAATGTCCCACTCGCATACCCTTCCAGAAACATTAGTGTCTTTGGTAGCAAACAAATGCTAATGACAGCTAGCCTCACAGTGCAGTCCTCATTGAGTTCCAGAACAAGGCAATAGGCAGAAGTGAACAGGGACACCTTGGAAATGATAGAGCCATGGAGGGTGTTGGTAAGCTTCCACGTTTCTGGCTGACCTGGAAGACCTAATAGGGCGTGACAGAAACAAAGGACATAGAGACTTGAAATTCCACAACTGTGACTGCACTCCCAAACTCACAAGCAGAGCACAACAGCACTGATGGAAGCCTTACTGGATTCAATTTGTGAGCACCATCTCTGTCCACACTGACTCCCCGTGAGCAACAGTGACACAGGTTGACCCCAGAAGACAAAGCTAAGCTACTATGTCAGACATAATTGAAAACATAAGACTAAAAACAAAGAAGTTGCTGTATAGTTCTGAACAGCAGAAGATAGCAGAATAAATTTCTCTGCGGTCTTCTCTCAATGTATTCGACCATGATGTATATTTCTTTTCTTCTGGACCACCAGACACTATGTTTAACGCCTGGATACAGTGGAGAATGTATGGATAAGGTTGGGATTAAAGAGTTTACATTCTAAAGCTAGTGTGGCTTTGCAATGACTAAGGATTTGGTCACATCACTCTGCTTTTGCACATAGTCCAGCATTTCTAAAAGTTTATGCTCTTTTGAAATTTGAAAGAATTCAAATATATACCAACTTATTTTTTTAGTTTTTTTTTTTTTTATTTGACAGGTAGAGTTATAGACAGTGAGAGGGAGAGACAGAGAGAAAGGTCTTCCTTCCCTTGGTTCACTCTCCAAATGGCCACTACGGCTGGAGCTGAGCCTATCCAAAGCCAGGAGCCAGGTGCTTCTTCCTGGTTTCCCATGAGGGTGCAGGCACCCAAGCACTTGGGCCATCCTCCACTGCCCTTCCGGGCCACAGCAGAGAGCTGGACTGGAAGAGGAGCAGCTGGGACTAGAACCCAGTGCCCATAAGGGATGCTGGTGCCACAGGCTGAGGATTAACCAAGTGAGCCACCGTGCCAGCCCCCATACCAACTTATTTTAAGTGACAACATTTTGTTTCATTTGATGCAAAGAAAATAATATTAAAATATAACCAGGAGACTAATGTTCTAATAGTGGCTCTACGATTTTCTGAGTACTCTCTGGCAAAACACTCTGCAGCTCAGTGTCATTATTTAAAAGGTGAAAAATTTAGGGCAACTTATTTAGTTCAAATTCTATGAAAATTTTAAGGACATTAATGTAAAAAATTGTATGAAACCTATCTAGGCATACCTAATTGAATAAAATCCTTCCATAATTAGTGCAGAGTTTGAAAACATATGTACATTTATGAAGGGCCATTTAAAGATTTTCTTAAATTGGCAAAATATATTTGGAATCTTATAAAAGTGTTGGCAGCACATTTTCTTATTGGAGTTAAACTTTGTGTGTGTGTGTATATATTCACACACGTAAGACTACATAAATTATAATTAGCTAGATTTTATTGTACCTGGAAGAGCAGAATGGCTATATTATGACCTTATATTAATTTAAAAAATCTTAGATTTACTGTGTGGCAGAGTTCTAATCAACTTACCTGTTTGAATTAATTTAATCATCAAGATGTTTCTAAGCAGTGAAAACTGCTATCAAGTCTGTCTTACAGATGAGAAAACTGAGGCATCAAGATGCTGACTAGCTTACTTAAGCACTGGGATCCAGTAAGAGATGAATTTACAATCCTAATCTCTTATCTACTCTGGTATGTTGCTAGAGCTGACTAACCTATAATCTGAGGTAACACAGAGCACCCAGAGAAGGGAAAGAAGGTAGTTATTAAAGAACAGTACATGTCTTTTTTAAAAAAAACACATGTACATGTATACACACAATACAGACAAACTCTTATACTCTCATGCAACCCTCACATGTACATAAAACTAAAGTTTAACTTTAAAGATCTAAAATTTCAGCAGCAAAACAGCAGGGTTATTACCAGAGAAGTGGTGATATAGAAGACGGGAACATTTGTGGTTTTGAATGATATCTGGTACCTTCATTTAGTTAACAATCCAAAAACAAACCCATATAAATGTTATGCTATGAGCAGTTGTGTTGCATACAAAGCATAGATTCTGAACAACACTATGCAATACCAAAGTTCCTGGTTAAATAGTACATCACTATAACAGATGCATACTTTATTTACTTGTCTGAAAGATTCTTCCAAACTTAAGGGTCCACTCTTCCCTCTGCCTGAAGTAACCAGCTAACTAACCTTCCAGACAACTTGCTAGCTCAGTCACATGAGTTCTATGGTGCACCTGGCATTTCATCGCACAGGCTCCTGCTCTCTTCATCAGACACCTGTGTGCTATCCACAGTGACATTTGTATTATTTTCTCTGTATCTGAAGAATTTCTTTCTCAGACTCTGAATTTTTCACATTAGTGCTGAGATATTACTTTTGAAAGAATTTTTTTATACCAACCAAATGTGTTTTATATGGCTGAGATGTTCATGTCAGGCCTGTAAGACATCCTCATACATTTATCAAAAAGTTATGATAGAACTCACTGAACAATGAAAATGCCAAGAGACATGAAATGGAATAAAATAGAGGACTGCAGAAGTCTCTCATTAGTGGAAAAACATACAGGCATAGCGTGAGCGCAGGCAAGCATCAACGTCTCCATTGGAAGACTGCAGCAGTTAAAAAGAAAATTGGGAACAAACGGTGTGCCAGGTAAGAAGCAGCCCTCTCTAGTTCACCACTAGACATTCCTGTCTGGAACCTGGAAACCTATCCCATGCTTCCTGGTGTAATTCTGAGCTAGCCTTTGTAGCAAAAAGACAGTTTAATTTAACTTTTTAATTAACATGTGCCCTTGCTGATGGACATAGTGAATGAGGCACATTTTCCTTCCCATTATGGCTTGGATTTTAGATTTAATTACAGCAGAAATGAATCAAGAAACATGACTTGGGGCATAGCATTTTAAATGTCAGCAGAGTAATGATTTTAATACTTTATTTTAAAGTACCGGTGTTATCCCATCTTTATGATGAGTGATGTGAAAATAATTTTGGGAAGGAGGTTGCTGGCTGCTGACCCAGAGACCCTGTAAGGCATGGGAAGCCCACCTATTAGTGATAATTAGAAGGGCTTTGTTTGTGTCATGACTTAGTTCTATATTGTGCATACTTATCCCTATTATTTGTCAAATGAATATGCTCTTCAGGTGTGACATATGAAGTGTTCAGAGCCTTTGAACTTCAGCTAATGATAAACACTCTCCACGCACAGGATCAAGTGTGTTCACGTCACATTTTCTTTTATGTCCTAAAATGGGTGGGTTGGGGGACACTTAAAACTATTTGCTCCCTTGTGTCATCCATTATAAGCTATAGAGTTATAATGGAGTTGCTAAGGATTCACTCCTCCAGTAAAATATGAAATTTGGGGAAAAAAAGGAAAAAACTCAAAAAGTGACCTTAAATTAAGAGCAAGCTTGAGGACAGATGGGATACCTTCTCATACAGTCCAGGGCCCGGATGAAGAAGTCCTTGTGTAACTGGTGCTCATCCCTCAGGATCGTGCACTGTTCCAGGGTCACTGACATCGACGTCCTGTCTTTGGCACTTTTACAACAGGTGAAACGAATACCGTTTAGCTTGCGACAAATCTGTAACATACACACCAAGAAGTTTATTGTTCATGTGCAGATTACCATCAAGTGCCTACCCCCTCTAAACACACCAAATTGCTGTAGGACTTAAAGTGGACTGGTGGAAGTCAATTGGCTCAATCTGCTCTACGAAACGCAAAGGCATCATTTATGAATTCATTTCATTGATTTTTATATATGAGGTGTGGAACTGTTGAGGCCATATGAGACATGGAGGAGCCAGCAGAGGATGCAATGCCACTGAAAGGATGCTCGATTTGCAGTGGATGCTGATGATAATCAAAGCTCAGGAATAACACTTTCATTTTAAAAGGAGAAAAGCCTACATCCCCTGGATAGGACACTTGATTTTTATCCTAACTAGTTATATCCTCTTGTTTTATATCTAATAAATCTTTGCTCATTTTGGTTTCAGGTATAAGAATATATGTATGCATATATATATATATATTCTATATAGAGAGAGTTAGAGAGGTATATATATATATAGATAGATAGATATAGATATAGATATATAATCTTTGAGAGTCAAGGAGAGAGAGAAAGAGAACATGAACTCCTATCACTGGTTCACTCTCCAAATGCTCATGAGAGCTGGGATAAGTCTGGACCCCAAATTGGGAACCCAGAACCCAAACCAAGTATTCCGTGCGGGTGGCAGAGTCAGAACTATTTGAGCTATCCCCTGCTGCCTTCCAGGCTGTGCATCAGCCGGAAGCTGGAATTGGAAGCAGAGCTGGGGCTTTTTGTTTCCTATATAAGCTTATTTTTTCAATTTTAAAATGTAACAATTTTTAACATTTTATCATATTCACTTCATGTATAGACATTATACATACACACAGACACCATTTTTTCTTATAAACATGGATATTATTATCCCAAATTGAGGGATTCATGACAATGATCATGATATCAGGAAGAAAGGGCACATTTCATGTACATGGCATGATTCACTGAAGCAACATTTATAACTATAAGCCAAATCATATGCCATCTGCACAATTGTTATACTCAAGCACCCTGATATGGGATGTGGGCATCTTCACCAGTTGCTTATCCACCAGGCCAAACCTATGTCCCCAAAGTTATGAGATTTTAAACATGCACATGGCACCTCACTACAGATAATGAACCATTCATCAATACCAACACAGAGAATGTAAAAAATAATCATCAAGATAGATAGGGAAACTGAGATTTAGGTAGGTCAAGTACCTTCACACCAGAGCAGAACTTGGATGCAAATATATCTCTAGCCGAGTCTAATGAGCAATTCTTTTTAACTTTTGTGATGTTCTATTTCTATCTATAAATCTTTTTGCTACTCTGATTTAAGGCAGATTACAATCTCTGAGCAGCAATGCTCTCCTCTCTCAATACTTTATGGTTAATAGATGAATCACTCAAATCCTTTCTCTTCTATACTGTAGTAGAGTTCTGCTATGAGATATCAGTAATCAACCTCAGCATCAATAATGCATTTAAAATAAATCTAATATGCATTCAAAATAATTCTACTGTGATAAAATAAAGGACTACTTTGTCATCAAGAAGTCTTTAAAAGTTCCCTGCATTAAAGAGAATATATAATAACACAGCTTATGAAGAATTTTTACCCTATTTTAACTGTGATTTTGATACTTAAACTGGGATTTACTCATCTTTATTTTATTTAGAACTTCTGTGATTTCTATTTCCAATATAAGTGAGAGAAATGTCAGAGCATGATTTGAAATGCAATATTTTTTCATTTAAAAAGCTGTAATTCTTACAAATAATTTATATTCCAGTTTTTTAAAAATCTTGACTATGTATATTGTATTAATGTAGACGCTAATGACTTTATGATTTTTGAAAAGAATTAATATTCTTAACAACATATTGTTTATTATATATATATCAATACCACTTTGGAGATTCAGTGTTCTAAATTTAAAGTCGAGTGGAGATGGAGGCAATTCCATTATTGCAGTTGCTGGGTTGTAATTTCTGATTTCTAAAACTTCTGAACTGTATGAGCTCGATTTAATACAATCTATTAATATTGTTTTTTTTAAAAGCTCAACTTTAGTATTTAAATTCAATGAACATAAAGCCAAATAGCTTTATATTTTTCATTTAAATTTTAAAACATTTAGAAAATAACTGTTTAATTAAATAGATTTAAAGAAGGCAGGGAGATGAAACAGAGAAATGAAAGTTTTGGGACTTGTCAAAAGCAATTTCTGTATTTTTTACTTTAAGGTCTCCTTTTTTTAAGGTTTTATTTATTTGAGAGGCAGAGTTACCGACAGTGATAGGGAGAGACTGAGAGATCTGCTAGTTCACTCCCCAGATGGCTGCAATGGCCAGAGCTGGGCTGATCTGAAGCCAGGAGCCAGCAGCCTCTTCTGGGACTGCACAGGGGCTCAGGGTCCCAAGCACTTGGGTCATCTTCTACTGCTTTCCTAGGCATAGCAGAGAGCCAGATTGGAAGAGGAGCAGCCAGGGCTAGAATAGGCAATGAGATGCCAATGATTCAGGTGGAGGATTAAACTACTGTGCCACAGCCCAATTCCTTAAGGTCTATTTTGTACCAACAGAATTTGAAACCAAGCTATTAGCATACTGTGATACTAGTATTCATTCAGTCAATGGTATGTTATAAGCTGTATTTGGTTAAGTACTCACATTTCACAAAGTATATATTAGAAATGCATAGGATTTTTGAGAAAAATTTTAATATATTTAGATGGAAAAACTGCAGCAATGAAAGATTGTATGCATTGTGACTGCATGTGTATATGTCCTTAATTTATCTATTTATGTATCTTCCAAATAGGTATATTATGATGTTTCTATGATTCTGAGATGTCAGATGGTCTTGGAAAATGCTCAAGGTACCTTTATACTATTAGCAAAAGAGAAAAATATAACATGATCTATCACTGCAGAAACAATGAGAATTAACAATCACCTTAGTCTTTAAGGATACAAAGAGCAGTCACAATGGAGGAAAGAACTATTAAACACAACGTTCATGTAATGCAGTATGGCCCTAAATGGGGCAAGTGTGAATGAGTTGCCTTAAAGCCGTATTTCCTATCGTTCCTTTGATGTTCTTCCCTAGGATTCCAAAACTGCATGAAAGGAAATTAAAGCAGCATACCTCTACCTTGGTCTCGGGAAATTATTTTATATATCTCATAGCAAATTATCCAATCATCTTTTCCAGAAGAAGACAAATAATATGGGATTATGATTAAATACTGGCAATAGGGAAAAAGCTGTTAGCTGTTTTAAATACAACTGATAGAGAATGAATAGAGTACATTAGAAGCTACGTTAAGTTGAACTCAAATTATAAGAGTTACACTGTAGAAATTACAAATGTGGCATTCATCACAAAGATTCCATTGTGTGCCTTGCCTGATGAAAGACTTTTCTAATAAAAAGATTTTGGGGTGTGAATATTTCGTAAAACTCATAAATTTCATATGAGCTTTGACTCAATGGTTGCCATATAGGAGCTCAAAAAATATAGGCATGAATCTCTCACACTAACTCTTAACAGAGCCTGGGATGGAAAAGGAGACAGATCTTCCACCCTTAGGGTGTCAATAAATGAGAAAGAACCTTACAAAATATACCTCATTACCCCCAAGAACAGTCAGTAATAAATTCTATGCCAATATCTAAATTAACCAACACATTTACAAGCTCATTAACTGAACGATATGTCCAGGAGGCTTACTGAGGCTGTGAGCCAGCGATCTGATAGCTACATTCATTGAAACTACATGTCTCTGGAGCAGCAGTTCAAAATTCTGGTTAACATGGGCAACTGAGATTGCAACTGAAACCCTAGGAAAATACGAAGACCTCATTTTAATTCAAAGTGACAAATATACCCTGGGCTTATAAGAACAGTCAATGAGTAGGATTCTTTCTTGTTAGGTACATCTCACTTCAAGTTATGTTCGGGTCTATCAATACAACATTCAACAAGAATGAAAATGCATAATGATCTGACTAGCAAAAGACAACATCAGGTAACCTAAAGTCCAGAGATTGGACTCGGTGTAGTAGAAAATCTTTGATGCTTGCTGGTCATAATGTGATGGGAAACAAGATTTGGCATGGAAATGCTTACCGTTGCAGCCAACCACATGATTTCCACATTCTTTCTTTTTTTGGCTTGTATATTTTGATGAAGATTATCTAGTAATCCTTTAACATCATGCTGTTCTTGAAAATGTGAAATGTCTGAAGGAATACAAAAGGAAAGAAGGAAAAAAAAAAGAAAGGTTTAATATTAAGCTGTCCATGAAGTTTTCTTTAATAGATTTAAAAATGGAATTTTAAAAACAGAAAATGTCATTTGGAGCAGAGAGCACCTGAGAATAATCATGCTTTTTCATCCCTTCAGCTTTATTCTTTACTTGGAAGAATGCTTCAGTTTCACCCATTCTCTAACCTTTGTGACCGTGGTAATATATATAGTAATACAATATTATTTTAATTAGAAGGAAATTATTTTTGATGAAAAGGATGGCAATTGTCTTAATCAAGACATAAGCCACAGATGCTATGAAATACAACCTTTGTTTGTCATACAGAGAAATTTCTATACAGCTTCTGCAGAGACAGAGAAGTCTTCCATTCATTGGTTCACCTCTAGATGGCCGCAACGGCTAGTGCTACACTTGATCTGAAACCAGGAGCCAGGAGCTTCTTCCATGTTTCTCATGTGGGCGCAGTGGCCCAAGGACCTGGACCATCTTTCACTGTTTTCTCAGGCAATAGCAGAGAGCTAGATGGGAAGAGGAGCAGCCAGGACTTGAACCAGAGCCCATATGGGATGCCCAGGCACTGCAGGCAATGGCTTCACCCACTTTGACACAGCACTGGCCTCAGAAACAGGTCATTTTTATGTTTTTAAATTGTCAGGCCAATACTTTTATTTCTATAATGATCAAACTTGCTTTATTCAGAGCACATTTCCTTAAAACCCAACACTGGGGTTACTGCCAATATTTTCAACCTAATAAAATCCTGCAACCACAGAAATTCAGGTCTGGGCCAGGGAAGGAGAATCATTAGTCATGACTAACTCATTAATAGGTGAAGGTTCAACATATAATTATACAATTTGATGTATCCACTGAAAAATATGGTATACACATAGAGCATGAATGGTTTTAGGCTGAGAATCCTTTTCCTCAAATACGAATACAAGCAGTAGGTCTTGTTTTATTTCTTACTCCTAAACTTTTTTTTAAGATTTACTTATGTATTTGTAAGACAGAGTTACAGAAAGGCAGAGGCAGAGGCAGAGGCAGAGGCAGAGGCAGAGGCAGAGGCAGAGGCAGAGGCAGAGAGAGAGAGAGAGAGAGAGAGAGAGAGAGAGAGAGAGAGAGAGAAAAGTTTTCCATCCACTGGTTCACTCCTCAGATGGCTGCAATAGCCGGAGCTGTGCTTATACAAAGTCAGGAGCCAGGAGCTACTTCCAGGTCTCCCACAAGAATGCAAGGGCCCAAGGACTCAGTCCATCTTCTACAGATTTTCCAGGCCATAACAGAGAGCTAGATCAGAAGTGGAACAACCAAATTCAGAGCATAGATTTTATCACAGGAGGAGAGAGGAAACTGCCTGGCAACAGGCTGTGATTGGTTAGGGCATAGACCACCCTTGACCTGATTGGCTGCCTTGGCTATTTAAGCTGCTGTACCAACTGAAATAAACAAGTCTGCAGACTGCTCCCTTCTGGCCTGCTTTCACCCAGCTCCCGAGGTCTGTGTGGTGACTCCACACCTCTTGCCCCACCACATTCCTTCTCTCAGAACGAATCCACAGCAACAGGTAACAAAAGGGACTTTCATTCCAACTAAATATGGATATATTCCAAAACATTTGAGGCTATGGACAGTGCCATGGCTCGCTTGGCTAATCCTCCACCTGCAGCGCCGGCACCCCGGGGTTCTAGTCCCGGTTGGGGTGCCGGATTCTGTCCCAGTTGCTTCTCTTCCAGTACAGCTCTCTGCTGTGGCCCAGGAGGGCAATGGAGGATGGCCGAAGCGCTTGGGTCCCTGCACCCACATAGGAGACCAGGAGGAAGCACCCCGCTCCTGGCTTCGGATTGGCCCAGCGCCAGCCATAGCGACCATTAGGGGAGTGAACCAACGGAAGGAAGACCTTTCTCTCTGTCTCTCTCTGTCTATAACTCTGTCAAATAAAAAAAAATTAAAAAAATAAACAAAACATTTGAAGCTAGACAGTAGGAGTGGATTCTCAAGTATTTGTTATTTATAATTTGTTTTTTTTTGTTTGATACTTTTGTAATTCTCTTCATAAAGCACTGATAGAAGATGCTGAGAAAATTATTTCTAATGTCAGTTCTACCCCTGCTATGAAGTGTGGTCTTGGGTGAGTTGCTTAGCCCTTTGTCCATATTTCCTCAATATAACCTTATCAAGCTTCATTGATTTGTAGTGGAAAACAATAAAAGCCTTAGCAGAAGAGCCAATATTATCAAATACTGTGCCAATTCTGAAAAGACAGAGGGCATACTAATAGTTCTTATAACAGAGTTCAAATTTCCCTAATAGCTAGTGATCCTGAGCATCTTTTCATATGTCTGTTGGCTATCTATATTCCATCCTTTAAAAAACACCTGTTAAATCCTTAGCCCATTTCCTAACTGGATTTCTTATTTTGTTACTGTTGAGTTTCATTAGCTCCTTATATATCTTAAATATTAATTCTTTATCAGATGTACAATTTGCAAATATTTTCTCCCATTTTTTTTCAGTTGTCTCTCTGTTGAATGTTTCCTTTGCTATGCAGCTGGCTATTATCTAAAAATTAAAAAGAAAATGCTGGTGAGGATGTGGGAGGAAAGATACCCTAATATACGATTGGTGGGAATGTAAATGAGAACCACCATTTTGGAAGATAGTACAGTGATGCCTTAGAAATCTGAAAATAAATCTACCATGTGGACCAGCCATTTCACTCCTGGGAATTTATGCATAGGAAATGAAATCAGCATATAAAAAAGTGATCTGCATCCCCATGTATATAGCAGCTCAATTAACAATAGCTAAGATATAGAATCACTCCAGATGTTGATCAACTGATGACTGGATAAAGAAATTGTGGTAATTTACATGATGGAATACTACTCAGCCATAAAAAGGAATGCAGTCCTGTCTTTCACAACAAAAATGGATGCACGTGGATATCATTATGCTTAAGGAAATAAGCTATTCCCAAAAAACAAATGTGTTTTCCCTGAATTGTGGTAACTAAATATATTGTACAAAAATGCAATGTACATAGGGAAAAAAAAAGTCCTCATAATCTCGGATGGGAGGAAGCCTACTTTCTAAGGCAACAGGCACAACTTAACCAAAGTAGGAAACACTTAGATCACACACATACATGTACACACGCACACACACACGCACACACACACACCACAATCACAAAATAAAGGTCTATGATCCCATTGATCCTTGAAGGAACACACTAGTTAAGTTGAAATGCCTCTATTTTCTCTTATTTTTTTTTCTTTTCCAAGAAGTCTTTGCTTATGCCAATATCTTGCAGTTTCCCAAAGGTTCTCTAGTAATTTGATGGTATCAGGTCATAGATTTGGGTCCTTGATCCATTTTGAGTAGATTTTTGTGTAAGGTGTAAGGTAGGAGACTAGGTTCATCTTATATATGTGGAGATCCAGTTTTCCCAATACCATTTGTTGAAGAAACTGTCCTTTCTCCAGGTATTGATTGTACCTCCTTTTATCAAAGATATTTTCTATTTGTTTTGTCAAATGGGTTTTCTTCATACAAGAGTCCTGACTGTGACACTGACCTGAATTAAAAATAGGTTGCTGACAAGTAAACAGGAATGAGATCATGACCTCTCAGTTGATTGAATGGTGATACTGATGATGTCAAGTCAGTAGCTTCATTCTCTCATGACCCTATGACTTGATGCTGCCAGAGTATTCTACTATGAAATAGAAATTAGAATAGCAGACACAAAATTTACATGGGACTGGTCACATCCCAGTTCTGAAAATGGATGTAGTCCTTAACTTTTGAAATCAAGGCTAGTTCAGGGATAGGCATCATCTAGGCCAGTCAGAACATAACTCTGACTTCAGCAATTGTTTAAAAGGGATAAAAGTGACATTCGCTGCTGTGGTCCAATATAGCTTATGGAGAGGGATGCAAAACACTCTTTTTCCCTCTCGTTGTGCATGGGGCTAGTTCCTGATAGCCATCTTAACAAGAAGGGGCCATATTCAGGATAAAGTCATTATGTCAAGAGCATCAAAATGATAAAATAGTGGAAAAAGTATATTTTTAAAAACAAATTAATTTTATTTACTTGAAGGGCAGAGAGACAGAGAGATTCAAACAGAGATATAGAGAGATCTTCCATATGCTGGTTCACCCTCTAAATGGCTACAAAAGTCACGACTGGAATAGACTTAAGATGGGAGCCAGAAATTCAATGTAGGTCTCCCATGTGGGTGGCAGGCACTCAACTACTTGAGCCAGCACCTGCTGCCTCTTACGGTGTGCATTAGTAGGACTGTGGATTGGAAATGGAGCCAGGACTCTTACCTGGATGCTCTAATATAAAATATATGTGTCTGCCAGCGCCGTGGCTCAACAGGCTAATCCTCCGCCTTGCGGCGCCAGCACACCGGGTTATAGTCCCAGTCGGGGCGCCGGATTCCGTCCCGGTTGCCCCTCTTCCAGGACAGCCCTCTGCTGTGGCCCAGGAGTGCAGTGGAGGATGGCCCAAGTGCTTGGGCCCTGCACCCCATGGGAGACCAGGAAAAGCACCTGGCACCTGGCTCCTGCCATCGGATGAGCGCGGTGCGCCGGCCGCAGCGCGCTGTCCGCGGCGGCCATTAGAGGGTGAACCAACGGCAAAAGGAAGACCTTTCTCTCTGTGTCTCTCTCTCTCTCACTGTCCACTCTGTCAAAAAAAAAATTAAAAATATATGTGTCACAAGTCGTAGCCTAATAACTATGCCAAACACTTGCCCTTGACAAGTATCTTTTTATACTGCAGAATAACTAATCCAACCCTCTCTTTAGCTTACTTCCCTTGCTGGAATTTTCAGTTAATTAATAAATTTTCTATATTGTTCAATCCAGTTAACTTGGGGTTTTATCACTTAGAACTCAAAGAATTTTATTGTGTAAATGGCTATGTTTGCATGCTTAATATGGAGCAGCCATGTTGCAAATGTGTACTGTTGATTTTGAGTGAGCAAAAGAGAGAATTAATGGAGATTAGTGAATCAATTATGTTTACAGTGATAGTGTAAAGATAGGGCACACATTCTTCAACACTCCTTCTACTATGAGGTGGAGTTTGTATTCTTAATTTGACTCTCGTGGGCTTTCGGTTGTTATGAATAACAGAGAATAGCAGAAGTGATGCGACTACTTCAACAAGGTCATCAATGAGTCTATAGGTTCTGTCTGATTATTACTTTGAAACTTAGCTGTCTGTATTCCACCTTTTGATAATATCCCTCTAGAAACCCAGATAATGTGTAGAAAGAAGCCTAAGACACATGGAGCATTCTGTGTAAAGGCTCAGCATATCCTTTGAGGCAAGTTAGCAGGGACACTAGAATGTGAATGCAGAAAGCTCCAGATGACCACAGCTTCCGTTCACTCAAGTGACCTTCAGTCCTTCTACATTCTATCTGAGGTCACAGATGGCACAGGGAAGAAACAAACCATGCCCCTCTGTGAGTATCTAACCCACAGAATCTGTTAAGATAGATAAAATTATTCTGACTTTATTTCCTTTGCTTATTTTATTATTTGAAAGGCAGAGAGGCAGAAAAGAGTGGGAGACCCCATTTGCTGGTTCGTTCTCCAAATGCCTGCAAATACCAGGCCTGGGCCATTCAAACTCAGGTCCTATGATGTGGGATGCAGCTTCTGAAGCAGCTTCTTAATCACTACACAAAATGTCCACTCCCTTGTATATCAGTAAATTTAGTAGCATTTGTTACCTAAAATAAGTAAGGAGAACAATTCCAAAAACAATGTAGAAGGTGTGTACTTTTAAACATGAAAAAGTTTCCACATAAAGAACAATGCTTTTATGGTCCATTCTGGTTAGTACTATATGCTGTAAAGAAAAGTCTTTTCTATAATTAAATCCAAAACAATTATAGTTTACACGTGAAGACAGGTAAAAGCTACTGAAATGTCTTAAAATTGAAAATTATGTTCCTTTATGCAAAAAAAATCTTGAAAAATACAAGAAAGAAGGTTTACAGAAATGTTCTTTTTAAAAATTGATTAGGAAGAAGGCAATAAAAAGAAATCAAAATCCCAATCTGGTGAAAGCTGGATGGATGACCTGTGGTTTTTCAGCATAAACTATTACATGAATCTCAATGTTATATCACTCAAAGAAAGGAGAAAAACAACATTAAATGCAATTGTTAAAATAAGTCCAAAGCAATGTCTTAAAAATTTTTGAGATGTTGTCACCCAATATTGTACATTGGAGGCTATAAGATATGTTTATGGGAGAAGCATAGAATTATATTATTTCCTAATTTCACCTTTTAAGAAAGTTTTCATGATTTGATTTTTTTTAGTCACACAGTGAGAGAGAGAGATAGAGAAAGGTCTTCCTTCCATTGGTTCACCCCCCAAATGGCCACTACAGCCGGCACGCTGTGCTGATCCAAAGCCAGGAGCCAGGTGCTTCCTCCTGGTCTCCCATGCGGGTGCAGGGCCCAGGGACTTGAGCCATTCTCTGCTGCCCTCTCAGGCCATAGCAGAGAGACTGGAAGAGAAGCAATCGGGACAGAATCCAGCGCCCTAACTGGGACTAGAAGCCAGGGCGCCAGCGCCACAGGCAGAGGATTAGCCTAGTGAGCCGTGGCACCGGCCTCCTGATTTGATTTTAAAATCTACAGTCGATTGAAAGTCATGTGAAAGTTTTGAGGAGAATGTAGTTAAATTTCTAGCTTCTCAGTTTCTGAGGTAGATCAATGTGCGGATTACAGAGTTGAGTGAAGAAAGAAAACTTGATGTTGAAAAGAAGATTTACACAAATCACAAGCTCTGTCTTCTTGTGAACCAGGTAGAACTGTGTAGGCAACTACTGCTACCTGTGTTCAGGGAGGTCAAGGTCCTAGAACTGAACAAAGGTAGATGATTACTTTCATTTTCCCCAAGCCAGCTGCATTTTCCCCTAACAGTGGGAGTAGCAAGGAAAGGCCCACTGAGAGCACACATTACCTGCAAAAGTATAAAGAATAGGATAAGAATGGATTACTCAAAGCTGAGTCAGATCAAAAAGGCAGCTTTTGAGGTGATTCCAGTGACTTAACTCCTCACCCTGTGAAAAAGCAAGCAATTTCCATGGCAAGAGGATTCCAAGATGGTTGAATAGGGAAAAGACATGTTGGTTTTGTCTAC
This sequence comes from Sylvilagus floridanus, assembly GCA_949820135.1. Taxonomy (NCBI): domain Eukaryota; kingdom Metazoa; phylum Chordata; class Mammalia; order Lagomorpha; family Leporidae; genus Sylvilagus; species Sylvilagus floridanus. The sequence continues at coordinate 32,819,040 of OX463238.1, read as the reverse complement.
AGGAAGACAAAAAAGAAAAGCAGAGAAACTGCATTCCCAGAGTTGAGTTGTAGAATAGTTTGGCAGTGAAAATTCTACATCAACAAGATATCCACTGAAAGAGCAGACAATCCATGAAGCCACTGAGGCACAGTTCAAAGATAAATGTCAGGGGCTAGTGTAGTGGTAGAGTGGGTAAAGCCACTGCCTGTAGTGCCAGAATCCCTTATGGGTGCCTGCTCTAATCCCGGCTGCTCCACTTCTTATCCAGCTCTCTGCTAATGTATCTGGGAAAACAGTGGAGGATAGCTTAATTGCTTGGGCCCCTGCTCTCACATGGGAGACCCTTCAAAATTTCCTGGCTCCTGGCTTTAAACAGGCCCAGATCTGGCTGTTGAAACCATTTGGGGAGTGAACCTGCAGATAGAAGATCTCCCACTTTTTCTCTCCTTCTGTCTGGAAATATTTCAAATAAATAAAGAAACAAATAAATAATTTTTTTAAAAGATAAAAGCCATCAGAGGAGAAAATCAACAATTGTTTCCACAAATGCTTAAAAATTAACATAGAAATACAAGCAGCAAGAACAAGGAAGACAATATGACTCCCCCAAATGAACACAACCTGATTTCAATATTGGAATGTAAAGATGATGATATAAATGAAATACTAGAAAATCAATTCAAAAAATAACATTACTCAAAAACACACAGAAACAAATTTTTGAGATAAAGGAATCCACAAATAATATGGATTGAAATTTTTGCTAGGATAGAGATAATGAAGAAAAATCAAATTAAGATATTAGAAATAAATAATTCAATATGTAAAATAGAAAATACAATGCAAATATTCAAAAAAAGACTTGGTGAGTCAGAAGAAATAACATCCAAGATAGAGACAAATCCTTGGAAATAGCTCATACAAAAAAAGAGATTAGAAAGAAACTATCAGATAACCAAAGATGTAGCAGGAGTTTCTGAAGACATGGAAAAAGAGAATGAATTAGAAGGCCTACTCATTGAAATAATAGGAAAAATTTCCCTAATTAGGAAAAAGAAAGGAACATTCAAGTAGAGGAAGAATATAGAACTCCTGCTTAAAAATGACCAGAAAAAGTCTTTACTAAGATACATTATAGTTAAACTTTCAACAGTACAACAAAAAGAAAAAAGATTCTAAATTGTTCTCAAGTGAGACATCAGATTACCTTCAGAGGATCCTCAAGTAGATGAACAGTTGATTTCTCTTCAGAAACCCTAGAGGATAGGAAAAAATGAAAAAACAGAGTCCAAGCCCTAACAGAAAATGTCAACCCAGAATACTGTATTCTGTAAAGCACTTTCATTCATTAATGAATTTGAAATAAAGGCCTTCCAAAACAAACAGAAACTGCCTGGCCTTGTTCAGTCTTACAAATGATGCTTAAGGATGTGATACACACAGAAAAAGAGAATGACAGTCATCATTATGAAAGAATGTGAAGGCAGAAAATTTTCTAGTAAAATTACAAAGGAAATTCAAAGCAAACAATAGGAATATTTATGGAAAAATGTTAGGACCAAATCATTACTTACGAATAATAACCTTGAATGTAAATGGCCCAATTCTCCAATTAAAAATATAGAGTGGCCGAATCAATTAGAAACCAAAACCCAAGTATCTGTAACCTATAAGAAACACCCCTCATCAACAAAGATACATGCACATTGAAAATGAAAGGAAGAAAAATGTATTTCATGCTCACAAAAAAGCAAAATGAGCAGATGTAACCATCCTAATATCAGACAAAATAGATTTCAAGAGAAAACTGTTAAAAGAGATAAAGAAGGGCATTATGTAATGATTAAGGGATCAATTAAACAGGAAGATGTGATAATCATAAATGCATATGCACCCAAGGCCAGGGAACCTGGCTATTTAAAACAAGAGATCTAAAGTGATACATAGATTTTAATATAATAAAAATGGGGGACTTCAACACCTCACTTTCATCAATGAACACATCAACAGAAAACATACCATGTACCTTCTCTAATCACAATGGAATGAAGCTGCGAATTAATAACTTAAAAAAACACTAGAAAATATGCAAACACATTGAGACATAACATATTCTTGAATGAACAATGGATCATAGATGAAATTAAAAGGGAAATCAAAACATTCCTGGAATCAAATGAAGATGGCAATAAACATAAAAAAAAACTTTATGGGATATAGCAAAAACAGCAGTCTTAAGAGGGAAGTTTCTACCAATTAGTTCCTACATCAAGAAATTGGAAAGACATCAAGTAGAGCTATCATTGTAGCTCAGGAATCTAGAAAAGCAACAAGAAACAAAACACAAAATTTGTATGAGGAAACTAAAAAAAACAAAGCCAGAGGAATCACAACACCAAACTTCAAGCACTACCATAGTGCAGCTATTATTAAAACAACCTGGTAATGGCACAAAATCAGTAGACAAATGAAAATGTATATAAACCCCAGAAATTAATCCACACATCTACAACCAACTATTCTTTGACAAATGAGCTAAAATCTATCCCTGGAGAAATGAGAGTATCTTCAAATAATTTTGCTGGTAAAATTGGATATTTACATGTAGAAGTATGAAACAAGACCCCTACCTTGCCCTTTACACAAAAATCAATTAAAAATGGGCCAAGGATCTAAATCTACAAACAGTATCAAATTACTAGAGGAAAACATCAGAGAAATTGTGTCAGATATTGGCATAGGGAAATACTTCTTGGAAAGTCCCCAGAATCAAAGGCAATCAAAGCAAAAACATCAAAATTGATTACATCAAACTAAGAAGCTTCTGCACTGAAATGGAAACACCCAACAAAGTGAAGAGGCAACCAACAGAATGGGAGAAAATACTTGCAAACTAGGCAACTGATAAAGAATTGATATCCAATATATTTAAAGAGCTCAAGCAGGTCAACAAGAAAACAAACAATTTAGTTAAAAAATGGGCAAATGACTTGAACAGGCAGTTATCAAAGGATGAAATACAAATGGCCAACAGATACAAGGAAAAATGTGCAGGTTCACTACCCATCAGGGAAATGCAAATCAAAACCACAATGAGGTTTTACCTCACCCCAGTTAGTTTGGCTCTCATACAGAAATTGACAAACAATAAATGCTGGCAAGGATGTGGGGAAATGTATACTACTGCACAGTTGGTGGGAATATAAACCAACAAAGCCTTCATGGAAGACAAAATTGAGATTCTTCAAAGATCTTAAAGTAGATTTACCATATATCCCAGCCATCCTATCCCTGGGAATTTACCCAAATTAAATCAAAACAGTATATTAAGGAGTTATTTATATTCCAATGTATATGGCAGCTCAATTCACAATAGATAAGTTATGCAATCAACCCAGATATCCATCAACTGAAGACTGGCTCAAGAAAATGTAGTATATATACATTATGGTGTATTACTCTTCCATAAAAATGAATGAAGTCATGTTTTTCACAACCAAATTGATGCCAGGAGAAACTATTATGCCTAGTGAAATCAGTCAGTATCAAAAAGAAAAATGTCCTATATTTTTGTATTAATATATAATACAAAAATGTATAGGAATGAAATGGTCACTTTGGATATAATTGTCATTTTTATCCCTTGTTTATATTTCTGTAGAATGACGGTCTTGCTACTATTTACTTGTTGAATATTGTGACTAGTAGTGACTTAAGCCTGTGAATATAGAGTGAATTAAAATTATGTCTTTTTAAAAACTTATGAAGAGAGGAGAAGGAGGGGGGAAGTGTTATTTTCTTATTAAAACTGTACCTATGGAATGTATATAATCTGTTCTATTTATATTAATTAAAAAATTTAGAAAAGAAAAACAAAAGAGTTGAGCCTGGCTGCCTAGCCCGTGAAATACACCAAGGTCAAAGAGCAGCCTAACATAAAGGTGCAGATACCTAACAAAGTCCTCCAAAATAAGGGCCTCACCTTTCCTATGCCTTTATGTTTTCTGATAACAAAGAAGGAGTTGATTTGCACCTACTATAATCTTAGCCAATGAAAATGGGAGATGGCTGAGAATACTGGACCTCTTTCCAATAGTCATGGTCTCTGGCTTTCCTACTTGGCAACTAGAGGCAAGTAAGACTGAGAATGTCAGTATTTTTTTGTACACAGAACAAAATAAATGACTCCTGAAGTAATGGGAAAGACAGAAATGAAGTGAAATAGAAGAGCATCATGGAAATAAGTGTGAATTATAAGGCTCCAAAATAAAATGCAAAGAAGTAATAAGGCTACAAAGCCATTCATTTGGCCCCTGTGCTGACTTGAAGTAACCTCTAGTTTGATAACTTAGATATTTACATATTTACAGTTTATAGATGGCAATAAAACTGCTTTTCCCAATAATTAATCTTTGAGTCTTCAATTTCTCCCCTTATCTTACTTTCAAGGAGAGGTCATTTAGTTAGGAGATTTCTCAACAGAATTGGGTGAATGAGGAAATAGAGGAAGAAGGAAAGTTGGCTAGAACAAGAGACATCACATTGCGGTTTGAGGAAGAGGAGAATGGTAAGGAAAAGTGAATCCGTAAGAGAATTATGTACTAAACAGCTGAGTCAATTAGAGCTGCAAAAAACACTAAGAAATGTATAATAATAAGTTGTTAGTCATCTCTTCTGGGATGCTTAATTAAAGGTTGGAACTGATTTTTAGTCAGCTTAGTTTGTTGGCCTTTTCAGTGTATATATTATGATGAAACTTAGTCATCAGACTCCCCTATATTAATTTAAGTCAAATCCAGTATTTATTTCCAAAAGGAATGATGAATTCTAACATTTTTATTATCCACCTTACTTCTCATTGAGGGAACAAAGAACTTAATGGTGATGATTTCAAAGCTCACATATAGGATTATTTGAAAAGAAAAAATGCACTTAAGAAAGAGTATCAGGGAATTAGTGATTGCATAAAAATTCATAGAATATTGATTTGAAAGATTATACACAAGAGCAAGAAAGAGGCTATTGAAAAGAGGAGAGGAGCAGGTTGGTTCAAACTACAGAAAGAACTTTATAATTAAGTTTAATTGGATCAGTAAGTTTCCATATTTGCACACAGGAAAAGCATAACACTCTTGAGAAATTCAATGTGCACCACAATTTGTACCTTATCCATCTATTTAAGATTCATAAGTGTAGTGTGACACCTTTTTGTCAAAGAAATTGACAGCAAAAATATTAACTTTCTTCTTGTGGTTGGATAAAAGTAGAAAGCACTTTGAAGTACAAGGTATATATGCATTAATTATTTTCATTTGGCTGGCACTGAAATATAAGCAGTCAAAACATCAAGTGACTCACCAGTAAGCTTTCAACTAAATTCATGTCTTTTAATTTTTTGTCATATGTGCCGACTTACTAGACTGATATATAGGGAGACAAGTCAATCTTCCAAGAGTGGTGGCCTTTGGAATTTAAAACGTTAGACTTTGTAAAGAGGGGAGAGCTCCAGTAGAAAGGCAAGAATGAAGAAAAATACATGTGTGAATGGAAGGCTAGAAATCTAAGTTTGTGCCTATACATGCAACAGAGCAATAGAGCCGACCAGGAGATCTGATGGATCTAACTATGTGAAGATCACCAAGCAATGTAGAAGTTACAAAGATTAGCACCTAGTTGGCCAGGCAAGTGGACATCTGTATACGCGTACAAGTAGAACTTGGTGGCCTATGGTGTCCATGCTCTGTGCTTTGACTCAGTCTACAACTTAAAGGACACTAAAGTTTTATGACTGAGGTTTTAAGTACATAGAGAAAATTAAAATTGATCATTAATTTGTTTCACTTGTGCTTTCAAAAGTGCCACCCTTTCAAGTGTTTTCAGATAAAAAGAAAATCTTTCAGTTTTTGCCAATGTCAAGAGCATTAAAATCTCTAAAATGTAAAACATCAATATTTCTTCTACAATGAGCTGAAAACAAATTTGAAAGTATGTAAATTTATAAGCAAAAAATAAAATATAGTGTTAGAAATATTCAAATTCTAAAAATATGTAATTTTAAATTCAAGTCAGAAGCTCCTATATAGCTATGGTAGAACAGCCATATAAAAATGAAAAGAACTCAACTGGGAGTCATCACACATGGAATGTGGTCCCTGTTTTCCCATTAGCAGAGTCTATTAACCTAGCAAAATCTATCCTGAACCCTAAATCCCTCATAGCAAATGACAGTGTTAGATTATATCAGTATGTCTTACAATTTACACTGAGGAGTGCTCATTTAACAAAATGCTAATGGATTTTTATTTCAGTTTTTTGGTAGTCCCACAATGCACAGAAAAAATTATTTTAAATAAAATTAAGTAGATTTACTTACTATGGACTAGGATCTATAAACTACATCTAGCAGACTAACACAGTCAGTAGTTATTAATTTTTTTGACAGATACAGACAGTATGAGAGAGAGAGAGAGAGAGAGAGAGAAAGGTCTTCCTTCCATTGGTTCACCCCCCAAATGGCTGCCATGGCTGGCCAGGTGCCAGGTGCCTCTTCCTGGTCTCCCACGTAGGTGCAGGTGCCCAAGCACTTGGACTATCCTGCACTGCCTTCCCGGGCCATAGCAGAGAGCTGGACTGGAAGAGGAGCAACCAGGAGTAGAACCCGGCACCCATATGGGATGCCAGTGCTTCAGGCGGAGGATTAACCAAGTGAGCCACAGCACCGGCCCCCACAATCAGTATTTATAAAGCTCTTTCTATTTTTTGTTTCATAAGACATAATTTCATTAGAACTCAGCCATATCCACAGTAAGCATATCATCTTTGGCTTATATTGTATGACAATGTCAGAGTTCAGATCATATGGGCTGAAAACCATATGGCCTTTCATAGGAAAATTTTGCCAATCATGCTATAAGTCTTTCCAGATCTTTCAATGTGATAATATGAATTCCAAAATCATTTACATAAAATACTAGAGAAGCCTTTTATCATGCAACAATTATTAACAGAAATATTGTTCCTTGAGAGAATCTGTTAGATTATTCCCAAGGTCTAATATATTTCTTTGTTCTCTATTTAAAACATTCTATTAAATCATCAGATATATCATATTGATTCACATATTCAACAAATATTTATGTATAGAAACTACATGTCAGATAATGTTTTTCATATCTTGAATTAAAATCAGCACACCTAAGGATATATCATAAAGTTTATGGAAATGGAATAAAAATGTTTTAGTACAAAAAATATTTGAAATGCAGTCATATAAGGGGTCTTTAAAAAGGTTGTGGAAATTTGTATTATAAAATAGCTATGCATGGACAAGGATTTTTCTCCTCCTCTAGCTTACATTCTGGTGAGGAAGTATTGTGGAATCAGTTAAATGACATATTCCACAATAGATGATGATATGTTATATAGAGAAAAATAAAGAGAAAATTGGACAGGGGTGTGGGAAGATGCAATTTTAGGGAGGTTATTCAAGAAAGGCCTGAGAATATGGCATTTCACAAACAGCAAACACTTAATGCACGTTTTAAAAGTCCTAAAAATGAGAAAAAGGTCAGTGTGGAGCAGAGTACACATGTGATATAAAGAAAGACCAGATGATGGGGGCCAAAAATCTGTAGGTTGTCAGATTATTTGGAATCTTAGGAGTCACTAGAATAATTCTGGTTTTTACTCTGAAAAATATTGAAGAGTGGTGGCAGTTGAAAGGGTTTAAGGAGACACATGACTAGACTTTCATTTAAAATAGTCACACTGGGTGCTGTGATAAGATTAGACTGGATGAGTGGTGATGAAGTAAACAAAGACTGGGAGGAAGCTATTTCCATAACCTGGAAGGGAGATGAGAAGGGCAGGCAGCACAGGGTGCTAGCTATACAGGTGGTGAGAACTAGTGTACATAATTTGACAGCAGCCCCATTGAGATTTTCTAACGTACTTGAAGTGGGTTAGGTTTGAAGGAGAGGGAAGAATCAAAGCAGCTCCATTTTTCCCCCAAATCAATTAAAAAGTTGGACTTGATATAAACTTAGATGAGGAAGATTTTAGGAAGAGGAAGTTTTTAAGTATATCAGGAAACAAGTTTGAGGTATTGATCAGGACATAGACTTTTAAAGAGGAGAGATGGACTGATAATGTGGAAATGGAGATCAATGGTCAATAGGTGGTATTTAAAGCAATGAAGTTATGTTCAGCTAGGGAGCAGAATATATGTCCCTGGTCTGAATGCTAGGATGCTCTCACAAATCAGACTTCAGAAAGATAATGACAGGGATTGGTAAGAAGCAGCCATAGAATAGGAGCAATCCCAGAAACCCGGTGGTCTGGAAGCCAAGTGATGGAACTGGAAACATCTCATCATGTCAAATCTACGTGCTAGATCAAATAAGATGAGAGCAGAAAATGGAGCATTGAGTTTAACCATGTTGAAATCCTGACAACAACAGTTTCAGTGAGGCTGTGTGGATGAAAAGCTGGCTGGAGTGAATTTAAGAGAAAAACAAGTAGAGAAAAACTAGAAACAATCAGTAATCTTCAAAATACAAAATACACTTTCATCTGCTCATTTGGGATGTTTTCAATTCTGAGGTTGTCCCTGTATAATATAATTTCCTCCTATAATGTCCATCCCTTTTAAACATTTTTGAATGTGTATGCAAAGCCAAACATATGTGTAATACATGAAATATCCCCCACCCCATTATCTGAGTGTTTTCAAATATACATGTATTTGAAATAAAGTAAGCAGATCAATTACTACCACATAGTGAGGAAAAGTTAATAACTTAGAAATTTATTTTGGAACTCAGAAATTGTTTAGTCTGTATCAGAAAGCCTCTTTGGGAATCAAAAACACACAGATTGGTTGACGACCTTGTGTGTGGTTAAGGGGTGTGTGTGTCTGTACATGTGTTTGTTCATGTTGTTGGATGTACTTGTCTCACTGTGATATTTCCTCATTTTACAGATTCAGGTCATTTCTAGAGCCTGTTGAGGTCTGGAGAACCTGGCTCCAGATGTGGCAGCTTCAAAGGACAGAGAGCACTCTAACACCCAAGCAACACACAGCAGTGAGGCGCGTATCAACCCACGTTAACCCCGATTTTATGGAAAGCAGTGAGTGGACTGGTATTCAGATGCACCCCTTCTGTTTATGGAGCACCACCCTTCTCTGCAGCAACACGTAATGCATGGATTTAGTATGTTTCTACCACATACTTTCTGGTTTGTGGCAGAGCTCCTAGAATGATCAGTTACTGAAGGAAATATCCTTGTAAGTATTCTTAACTTTCATTGTTTATTTATTTTTTAATTTTAGCTTTATTTTAAAGGCTGAGTGACAGAGAGAAGGCAAGACAGAGATTTTCCATCCAGTGCTTCACCCCTCAAATGGCCACAATGGCTACGGCTTGGCCTGAACAAAGCCAGGAACCTAGAAGTCTATCCACGTTTCCCACAGGGGTGACAGAGGCCAAAGCAAGTAGGCCATCTGCTGCAGCTATTCTAGGTGCATTAACAGGGAGGTGGATCAGAAGAGGAGCAGGGGCCAGAGCTGTAGAGTAGTTGGTTAAGCAGCCGCCCACAGCAATGGCATCCAATATGGGTACTGGTGTGAACTGCTCTTTTTCATCTGATTCTTGAAACCTCTCATTTTTAGGTTTACTTATCCCTCTGAAGTGCTGTTTTTTTTTTATAAATTTTACATTGAGTTTTAATTTTTTAATAATTTTCCTGATTTTAACCAACTTTGTTCCTTTGATCTATTTTTAAATGACAGTTAAGAAAAATTGAAATATGAAACATAAAAATATAGAAACATGAAAATGTAAATTCCAGTGGCATAAAATACTTCAGCTTTAAATAAATTTCACTCCATTAATCAAATGTTAGTTCAGTATACTAAACAGAATTCTTACCATGCATGCCTGGCTTTCACAAATTTGATTTTTAAGAACTGGATATTAATTATGACAAAAGGATTGAGAAGATATCAGAGAAAATGATGATTGATCTTATTTTTAAAGTTAAAAGTGGGTGTGAATATGATCTTTTTTTTCAAGGTTTATTCCTCTCAGCTATCAAAATGACTATGGAATGGAAAGAACGGGGCCATCAAAGAAGGAGGTACCTTTCTCTGAAGGGAGGAGAGAACTTCCGCTTTGACTATGATCCTGTCGGAATAAGATCGAAGTTGGCAAACTCAAAAGGCTTCCATAGCCTTGGTAACTCATGAAAAGAGCCTAGGGAGATTACTGACGCCATAAACAAGAGTGTCAAATTGTTAAGTCAACAACAGGAGTCACTGTGTACTTATTTCTCATGTGGGATCTGTCCTTAATGTGTTGTTCAATGTGAAGTAATGCTATAACTAGTACTGAAACAGTATTTTTACACTTTGTGTTTCTGTGTGGGTGCAAACTGATGAAATCTTTACTTAATATATACTAAATTGATCTTCTGTATATAAAGATAATTGAAAATGAATCTTGATGTGAATGGAATGGGAGAAGGAGCCGGAGATGGGAGGGGTGCGAGTGGGAGGGAAGTTATGGGTGGGGGGGAGCCATTGTAATCCATAAACTGTACTTTGCAAATTTATATTTACTAAATAAAAGTTTAAAAAAATTAAAAAAAAAAGACTCTGGAAGACCAGAGAGACAATGGTGGACAAGCAGGGCTCTGAACACCAACCCTAAATTAGACTTCACATCCTTTCAAAATGTTTTGTACACAGGACATCAATCCTCAAGAGTTTCTCTACGATTTCTGGAATTCTTCAGGCGTTACAGCCCACTGTCCTAAGCTGGTAGTTTTCACTCTCGGTGTTTACCCACCTAACACGTGGTCTCTCCTTATATCCCTGTAATGTAGTTTCATCCCAGGATTTCTTATTAAAACTTCTCTATCAAATGCCATCAATGATTCATAACCCACTAAATCCAATAGCTTACCTTTAATCTTCATTCTTCTTTCACTAATGGATTTTATATTCTTGCTCATCTTCCTCTTGTATCAAATAATTTCTCCATTTTTGTGGTTTCTTAACCATCCTTGTCGTCTACTTAGGATTATTTTCTTCCTATAATGCTCTTATATGTTTTTATTCTCTATGAGGGCTACATAAAATAATTTCTCTATACTAAATTATCTATAATATTAGGTTCTTATTAATAATTTTACAAACGGAAATAATGCATAGTCTGTTTTGTTTTTCTTAATGTAAAAATGAAATATGTGACAATGAATGAGCACACAATGACTGTTGGAAATGATCCAGGAGAAAGTGAGACTTATTGAATACCACCAACAATAAAAAAAATCCTTAAATTATTTAGAAAAAGGATCAACACTCAAAAATAGCAAGTGTTATTCTGGAAAGAAGCTTAGAATTAATGTAGATTACTTATTGACTATATTGAATCATTAAATTGCCAGCTTGTAGGCCCATAGTTCATACGTTATTAATTTTACATAATCCATAGTGATCAGCACTGTTTCAGCTCCACTAACGCCTGCTAAAAAGAATGTGACGTTTCCAGGCTTCTATATATGAAAATGTTCCACTTATCACAAAACTAAGATTCTTTTAAATAAAAGTATTTTTGCATGCAGTTCTCACAAAGATGTCAAACATTCTAGAAAGCATTCAGAACCGCTCACGAAGCCCTGAATATCATTCTTTCTTAACTCACAGTGCTAGACACCACTCCCTTGCAGTGCTAAAAGAGGAGTGCACAAGTGCTGGAATTCTAAATGGCCTATATGGAAATACCCTTCTCCTTGGTTCTGAATAAACAGAGAGTTTGGATGTCCTAAGTTGACAGTCCCACCTCCCTCAAATGAGAAAGAACCGCTTTACTTGCTCCTTTTACTAACTGACTCTGAAACATCGAGTAGTTTGTGCCAGATCTATAGAAATTCTCTATTTTATTGATAATGTGAAATTTAAATGCCTTAATGCTTTAGGTGGTCATAAAAAGGGACTTAAAAACTATGTTGGGGCCAGCGCTCTGGCACAGGTTAATTCTCCACCTGCAGCACAGGGCATCCCAACAGGCACTGTTTCACGTCCCAGCTGCTCCACTTCTGATCCAGCTCTCTGCTATGACCTGGGAAAACAGTAGAAGATGGTCCAAGCGTTTAGGCTCCTGCAGCCACACGGAAGACGAGGAAGAAGCTCCTGGCTCCGGATCAGCTCAGCTCTGGCCCATTGTGGCCATTTGGGTAGTGAACCAGGGGTTGGAAGACCTTTCTTTCTATATCTCCTTTTCACTGGCTATAACTGTATATTTCAAATAAATAAATTCTTTTTAAAAAATGTGTCAGATCATCAAGCCCAATGTGAAGATCAGAGAAAGAAGAAGAAGCAGCACTAGTGCCTGTTCACTGGAATTTCCCCAGTTAGTCATAGGTGTAAGAAAAAATTTTTTGGAATCAACTGAGATTTCTATTCATAAGTTCCATAGTTTTACCTTTTTTTTTGCATTTTTAATGGCACTGAAATTAATGTTCTGGCATGAACATTCAAGACAGCAATCAAGGTAATGAAGCAGGTGTAAGCCCTGCCACCTTGGCAATCAGTCTGTTTAGTTCAGATAAACTCAAAACACTCTCAATTCCTCACCCTATGCTTCTTGTGACCTCTATGTCTAACCTCTAGTGAAGATTTATAATCAAGAAATTAGTATTGTTGTCTTCTGTAACTTGCATACTTACAATCAGGAGGCATCTTTTCCATAAATGTTTTATAATATTCTTTTAGAAGTTCAAAATTTTCCTGATTAATATTTTCTTGCAAAGAGACATCTCCAAATCTAAAAATAGAAACAGAAGAGTAGTGATGGGGTATAAAATAGCACCGGGAATTAATACTTCTTATTTTTCTTTTTATATGAATGTCAACAGTTTCCTTTCGGAGGCAGGCTCTTACTTGTTAAAGTTACATTACACAACGGTGAATTCAGCATGCTCTAGTCTACGGCGTGATTCACCAATCACTTCTGAAACACCCAAGTAGTCTCACAATCATCAAAAGTGAACAGAAATGAAATACCAATTGTAAAACACGGGCCCCCAAGTGTGTGCATAATTGGTACTTACCCAATGTCAATCTGCCCAGACTAACCTGTACTTCTCCTGAGGGCTGCATTTTTCCATGTATTTAAAAATCCTCTTTCTTTATATCTGCCTAATTTTCCTCTTTACCCTTGACAGCTCTCAGAGGAGTCCAGAAGACCAGGACTGCACCCTGGGCTGCATGCACTCTGGCACACTCTGTATGCTACTACAGGCACAGGAAGAGCACTCCCCGCTCCTGGAGAGTAGTTCACTTCTGCCCAGGCCACAAGGGCCAGCTCTGTCTCCCCTTTCCCTGTAAGGGCAAAGTCCAGTCTCTGTAATTTTATACCTAACTTCTCCACAATTGCTTCCAGAACATCCAGTGGGAATGTAGTTATACTTAGCACTTTCAGTGCAGTATTTAATGGCCCTGGGACTTTTCAAATGCTAACCTTCCTCTGACAAGAATGCCTTACTTTCTTCATTGTTTGATGGAGTCTTATTCATCCCTCAAAGCTCTGAAGAAGCCTCATGTTTTCTGATTCCCATGAAGGGAACTGCTTCTGTGAATCTTTCTCTCTCTTGCCCTATTTCCTTCCTTACATCTGTGATTATTGCAGGATTCAAACTGTAGAGTAATATTTTTAATGTGGCTCCTTAGTGGACAGTAAATTAATTCAGAACACTGATCATATCTTGTGCTTCTTGTCATTATTCTTCCCGTGCCCTGTGGCTTGGCAGAGTACTGTCTGGTAGAGTCAATGTCCAATTTCTATACTGAGTTGAACTTGGAGAAAATGCTATAGAGAGTCTCCTTATGATCTGGAATAGGTCTTCTAACTTTTTTACTAGAATTGACCAGTGCTTTAAAAATAGAATTAGTATAATGGTCAAAATGTTTGCATCCTCCAAAAATATATATGCTAAAACCTGAATCCCAGGTATGACTGTGTTTAGTGAGGAGTCTCTGAAGAGTCATTAAGGTTACATGAGGTTGTGGGAGTTGATATCTGAACCTATAGGAATAATGCCCTTAGCAGAATGGAGCCTCCCTCTCTCTGTGAACAAATGGAAGAGTTCATGTGAGCACACAATGAGACCAACAGTATTCATCAGCAAGCCAGGAAAAGCCCACTAATGAAAAAACAGATTGGGTAGAATCTTGAACTTGGACTTCCCAGCCTCATGAACTATGACAAAATTTTCTTTTAAGTCACCTAGTCTATGGTATTTTGTTGTAGAACTTAGTACTTCCTTATTTAAGAATGGATATCTGTAACATGTTTTGATTTGGTGTAGATATGTAGTAAAATATTAGACTTGAGGGCACGGCACATATAAGATGCATATGTAAGCTGGTAAAGTTCAAAATTTAGTACTATATAAAGGAAGCTCAGAGAGCACAGTGGAAGAGATTTGCTCGTCAGTAATTGGTGGATAACAGAGTGCTAATTAAATTCAGCTTTTCTGATTCTCTCAGTATTTTTCCCTACTTTGCTGTTTTTCCTGAAAGTCTTGTGTGTCTTATACAGATAACAGGTATCTACAAATTGCATTTTTAATATGTAAGAGTGATAGAAGGGTTTGAGAGAGACATCTGTTAAGTAGTTGACTGACAACTAAAACAGTCACAATGTCATGAGTGATGCAAATTAATCTACTGTGGAAGCCCTGAAAATGCAGGGCTCTACAGTCCTTGAAAAGTCTATAAATATGACTCTAATTTCTCTCTCAAGATCACACTCACAAGCCTTGACTTACTAATTCAAATCAAAAACACTCCATACTGTAATGTCACAAAGGAGAGACAATTTTGAGTGCTGATTTTTTTCCCCAGGGTGTATAATTTAAGCTCAGGAATATGATTCATTTAAAACATTAGATGGAATGTATATATTCCATATATATATATATATGGAATATAAACTAATCTTAGATATTGAATTTCAAACACATTTAATTATCACTGAAAGATTCTTATACAATAAAATAAAATTATATTCTGATTTATATATACTGCAAGAAGAGATTAAAAGCATTTCCATAGCTGGAAACTAAGATGTAATATAAACCTTTGTTATCTATTTGTAACTGACAAATTAAAATTATGGAAATCTGTGATGCCTAGGAAATACCTTTTGATAAGAGGCAAAGGAGGAGAAATAGTTTGAAAATAATAGATGGCAACAGGAGTCATCAACAGTTTTGGCATTCAAGAGGGTTATAACAGTTGTAATATTTTTGATTTAGGAAAAGACATTTGTGACACCCTACAATGTATTTAACAAGTCACAATAAGGAATATATTTAGACACATTTAAAATGTTACCTAGGAAGGAAGGAGACATTTAGAGAGTAAATTTTGGACAAGAAAGCATTTTAAATACAAAACTATCAAATTCTCCAAAATTCTACCTGTGGGGGAATTTTTCCAATGAGGCCTTACAGCAAACTAATGACATCTTTCTCTAAAATATTTTAACGCTCTGTTTTGTGAACTTTAAGTGTTCACAAAATTTTCTGATATCTCTACTCGTAAACTATGTTAAATGCAAATGTACTTTGCTTAAAAAAGCATTTTTTACAGTGATTTGCGTGATCATGTATAATCATTTGTAGTCTGGCAGAGAAAGTTATTACAGAAAAGATATTTGAACGTTACTAAAAATAAATATTACAAAAGGGAAAAAAGACTGTTTTAAATCCATAGTTTTTTACACAATTAGCTGAGTTTATAATATTGATATATATGAATGGAATTACTAAAATGTCTTTTTTTTTTTTTTTTTGACAGGCAGAGTGGACAGTGAGAGAGAGAGACAGAGAGAAAGGTCTTCCTTTTGCCGTTGGTTCACCCTCCAATGGCTGCCGCGGCCGCCGTGCTGCGGCCGGCGCACTGCGCTCATCCGATGGCAGGAGCCAGGTGCCAGGTGCTTTTTGCTGGTCTCCCATGGGGTGCAGGGCCCAAGCACTTGGGCCATCCTCCACTGCATTCTCGGGCCACAGCAGAGGGCTGGCCTGGAAGAGGGGCAACCGGGACAGAATCCGGCGCCCCAACCGGGACTAGAACTCGGTGTGCCAGCACCGCAAGGCGGAGGATTAGCCTGTTGAGCCACGGCGCCAGCCAAATGTCTTATACAAATAGATACTGTGTTGTCTATGTGAATACTTTTGTATTAGCACCAATATGTTCCTCAGTGTTTTTCCCACATTTAAATTTGATCTGAAGCAAGATTATTTAAAAATCAATATTTTACCTTGTTGTATCAAACAAATTGGTACAGATAAAAAGGAAAATGCTATCCACAAATCTAAATTCTATGAGCAGAAACATAGGATTTCCCAGCATTCTCTAAAACAAGCAACAAAAGAAGAACAAGCAAATGCCAATTTTATACCCAAAGCTTACCTCTCAGCAAGAGTTTGCTGCTCATTGATTCCAACATTAAAAAGAACTGGGTGCACATGAAGCAGTTGCCCTTCTTTAATCTGTTGAGGTAGTGACTCAAACATCATGGCTGGAAGCTTGACCTCTACCACATAATGTTCACTGGTGCAGGTGAGGGACAGAGGGAAGAAGCATTACCTATGTGATTTCTGTTATGTTATTTTAGATACATTGGAATGAAATAATAGAGTTGGAACACAGCACTGATTTAGTTTTTGGCTGCTAAGTGCTTATTTCCTGTTGTTTACTCATTCAAGAATCGTTCACTCATTTCATTATTAAATTACTTGGCATAAGGAATTGTAAAAATTTGTTTGTATGTTTGATTTTTCCTCATTACTCCTTCAGGAATGGAAACACACTTAGTTCATTTTTGTGTACCCAGGGCATGTGTATAGAGTGCCTTAATATTTGTTTAATTTTGTTTCAATTATTTTTAAAACTCCCAAGACAAGAAAAGTGAATTAATGATGAATATTTTACTGTAGTAATGATGAATAAACCAAGCCATTAGTAATATTTTGGCATGTCCTAATTGTGATTATTATTGATGAACCTCCCTGTTTATGATGGTCTGATGGAAATGTAATGGTTTTATTCATTAAGGTGTATGGGGGGCTTGCTCAATTTGCAACATTGGTATATCACAGGAGCATTTTTCATTGGAAATTTCTATTAAAATTCCCCTAATGTTTAATGTTAAAAATTTAAATTGATTCATAATGTATGGTTAACAAGAACAGCCACTTGTATATTGAAATTTGATATCTTCTGCTATAGAGTGAATTTAATATAGAAGTGTAAGTTTTCCCAGAAACTAGGCAAAACCATGTATTTCAAGAACTATATACAGGGGTGTAGTTCTGTAACTTTATTTTAAAAGGAAGCAAAGGACAAACCATTAGTCTCTTTGTAAAACTTTAATTTCTCCACGTATAACATCATTGATAAACACCAAAAATCATTGATGCTAAAATGTTTCTTTCTGGCTATGAACTAAAGAACTCAGATGTTCATGAATCAATCTAGCACGGAGGTTAATAGCACCTTCAGATGGAGGGACCGTTTTGCTTTGTTGAATTGCTCTCAGGCCCCTTTAAAGTAACTTGGGTAATAGAGGGTTGGTGTTTATTTCAAGTCTTTCAAGATTATGAGAAGCATCAATGATTCAATTAGTACTGAAAAGTTACGGTCCTAGGGTACGATGCATTATATAATTTCTTTGTGATCAATTTTCATTAGCTTTATTAAAACAGTATTGATAGAAACACACGCATTTTAAGTATATATCTCAGAGGCTTAGAAAATTTACAGAGCAGTGCAATTATGATCATAATCCAGTTTTAGAACATTTTTATCACAGTAATACAGTATCTCTTCTCCCCGTAGGTACTCAACCCTACTCCCATTGTCAGTCCAGAAGCCACTCTCTCCTATACAGATGTTACATTTCTGCTTGTTTCCTAGGAGTAGATTCACATAAGAGTTCATATTTTCCTGTCTGGCTTTTTTCACTCATGTGATGGCACTATCAGTGTTGGTTACCTTTCAGTGCTGAACAACATTCTGCTTTCTGGAGAGAGCACATTTTGTTCATGAATATGTTAGTTTATGGACTTGGGGTTACTACATGATTTTGGCTATTAATAATGGTGCTGTTATGAATACTCTGGTACAGAGGTTTATGTGGACATGTTTAATTTTCTTATAGTCATATGATAATTTAGTATTTAACTTCTTAGGAGGTTGCCAAAGTTTCCAAAGTGGCTATATCATTTTATATTCCCACCAGTAGCAGCTGAGTTTTCCAGGTATTCTGGATCTTCACCAATACTCGTTATTATCTGACTTTTTGATGATGATGATGATTTTAGTGTGAGTAGTACCTAACTGTGGTTTTAATATCTCTCTGTTAATGGCTGGTGATGTTGACTGTGTTTTCATGTGTTTATAAGCCATTCATAAATCTTTTCTATTCAAACATTTTTCACATTTTAAGTTAGGGTTTTTGTTTTGGTATTGAGCTGTAAGTTTTATTTATATATTCCAAATATAAGTCCTTTAAAATGAATATACATATATTTTATCACCTGTGACTGTATTTTAATTTTTTAAATGATTTTTTTTTCAAATTGTCAAGAGGAGAATAAATAAATAAATCTTAAATAAAAAAGACTACTCCTAGTATATACCTGTATCCCATATCAGAGTGCCTGGATTTGCGTTATAGCTTTACTTCTGATTCCAACGTTCTGCTATTGCACAACCTGGGAGGTAGTTGGTGATGGCTCAAGTACTTGAGTCTCGGTCACCTACATGGGAGATCTGGACTGAGTTTCCAGTTGCTGGCTTTGGCCTGCCTCAGCCATATCTGCTGCAGGCATTTGGGGAATGAATGAGCAACAGGGAAATCTCTGTCTCTCACTGTCTCTCTCCTTTCAAATAAAAATAAATAAATAATTACATGGAAGTTTAGTATTTTGATGGAGTGTATCAATGTTTTGTTGTTTGAGGCAGGCATTTGTAGTGCCTGCATCCCATATGGCTGCCAGTTTCAGTCCCGGCTGCTCCACTTCTGATCCAGTTCTCTGCTATGGCCTGGGAAAGCAGTAAAAGATGGCCCAGCTCCTTGGGCCCTTGACCCATGTGGGAGACCTAGAACAGGCTCCTGGCTCCTGGCTTCGGAACGGAACAGCTACAGCTGTTGCGGCCAGTTGGGCAGTAAACCAGCAGATGGAAGACCTCTCTCTCTTTGCCTCTTCTCTGTGTAACTGTGATTTTCAAATACATAAATAGATCCTTAAAAATATTTTGTGCTTTGACTTTTGCCTTATATTTATTTAATAACTCTATTTAACCCAATTCACAAATATTTCCTCCTGAGTTTTCTTTAGAAGTTTCATAGTTTTAGCTCTGAGCAATTAGAAACTATTAGTTTTTGTGTATGTATGTATATGAGGTTCTCAAATGTTTCTTTTGGCATAAAAATTGTCAAACCTCAGTTTGCTTTTGCTTTTCTTTTCCTTTTTTTTTGAGAAGGCTCTTTGTTCTCCACTGAGAAATATAGTTCATTCACAAAATTGTTTTGGGTGTTCTGGGCCTCTTGTATTCATATGCACACTTTAGGTTTATCTTTCCAATTTCTACAAAAAAAGACTACTGAGATTTAGATAATACTTGCATTGAATCTATAGATCAACTTGTAGAGAACTGTCAACTCTACAATATTGAGTTATCCAATATCTCTCCATTTGTTGGATTTTAGTAATTTCTCTCAGCAATAATTTGTGTTCTGGGTACATTTCTTAGATGAACTTTGTAAATTTTTTCCTAAGCATGTATTATTTTCAATGTTAGCGTGAATGGAATTGTTATCCAAACAGCAACCATTTCTGACAACTTTCAGAAGCATGTTTTTTTACTCTCCCCTCCAAACTGTGCCAACCCCCACCTATAGTGAAGCAGCCAGAGTTAATGGCAGGCTTTAGCTTACTAAACTGTGTAGATAAAGCTGGGGTTGATGAGAGTGGCCACAGCAAAAATGCCAAACACTCCCACTGTCGTCGCTCAGTGCACACTAGTTTTCATTAATAAATCCTTGGACAGGTGCTATGTACATTTTATTTATTTCCTGAGTCCTAAGGAGGTTGTTTAGGATGGTTCTTTCCCAATATAACATTGCTTTTCAGGGAGAAGAGCTGACAAACTGTTCACATTGTTTTTTTAGGAGTCAACCCCTGTATGCAGGCAGCTTTTTAATTTAGATTCAGCTTGAAGACTTCCTCAGAGAAAGCATCCCCACTCTGCCTATCCCATGTGGACTGGTGTGCTCCCCTTACAGAGTGTGGTAAGAAGACGAGCTTCTCACTTTCGACAGCCAATGTCACATCAGTACAGTGTTGCACTACTTTCCAAGTGTGTGTATGAGTAAATTTTTCTTTCTAATGATTGGAAAATAAGCAGTGATTTGGCTGAAATGTTTAGTTTTATGTGGATGTGGCTTTTCTGTATAAGAAACAGTTACTTCTATTCAATCACATGGCTCTAACCATCCTTCATGGAAAAGTTAAGATACTTATTATATGTATACTACAGACAGGGATATTCATTATCCTTGAATTTTAATATGCTATGTCTCTTCCTCCTTCTCATCTTCTCCCTCCCCTTCCTTCACTTCTCCCCCCTCCTCCTCTTTTCTAGAATAAAAATCTCTTCCTTTTTTACGTTGATATGTTTTCATTCTGACCTAAGAGTGTTCCAACAATAACCTCAGGCAGTTATTTTTTTTCCTTCTGTTGGTTCACCCCTCTAATGGCTGCTATGGCCAGCATGCTGCGCCGATATGGAGCCAGGTGCGTCCTCCTGGTCACCCATGCGGGTGCAGGACCCAAGTACCTGGGCCATCCTCCACTGCACTCCCGGGCCACAGCAGAGAGCTGGACTGGAAGAGGAGCAACTGGGACAGAACCGTCACTCCGACCAGGACTAGAACCCAAGGTACCGGCGCCGCAGGCAGAGGATTAGCCTAGTGAACTGTGGTGCCGGCCCTCAGGCAGTTTTAAAAGTGCTAACACCAGGCAGGCTGATCCGATCCTGGCTTCTGATCAGCGTGGTGCACGGGCCATGGCGCGCTGGCCGCAGCGGCCATTGCGGGGTGAACCAACAGAAAAAGAAGACCTTTCTCTGTCTCTGTCTCTGTCTCTCTCTGTCTCTCTGTCTCTCTCTCTCTGTCAAAAAAAATTAAAAAGTGCTAACACCAGAATGGTTGGAATTCAGAAGACTTCTGATAGAATCAACTTCTCCTAGGATATGACTCCTGTGTTAGAGACCTATTCTATACACCATCATTCTTCTTCATTATTTCTGCTATTTTGCTTATCATGTAGTGACCTTCAAAGCTATTTATTTAAAATCCTTTTCGGAAATCTCAGAGTCTTAGTGAATTGTCAAAAATAATTAAGAAAAATGGAAGTACATACCCCTGACATAGGAATATATCATTTCTAAAATGTTTCTGCTTTTACTGAATTTAATTAAATTCATTTCAAGAAGTATGACACTATTAACTGACCAATTCCCGCAAATGAAAAAACATCAAAAGTTTTAGATTAATAAAGAGAAGCACGTTTTTGTCATGCATGCTATTATTTTGAATTTCTCATATTTTATGGGAAAATACTACCATACTCACTTCAGTACAATTTACTAATATTTGAGATGTTTAGGAATTTTTTAAGACCTCCTCAGGTCACATCACCTGCATTTATTTATTACCAAGGAGGAAAAAAGAACAGAGACGAATTCCCAAATTTTACCCAAATTTTCCTTGACTCTTTTTTTAGGAGTACACAATGCCTATCTAACAAAGCTTAGTCTTAAGGAAATGTGCACAACTTACCGTCTTCCTGTTATGACTGGCAAGACATCATTGGTTTTGGCTTCAATGATTTTAAAAGCTACTTTCTTTAAATCTGAAATGCCAACAGCCATGTCCTCTAGCATTCCAATTTCATCACCTAAATGAGAGAAAAGGTACTGAGTTACAAATGTACTATTCGCACAAAATGTCACTGGCTACTGTACCTCCCTGCTGGAATTTAGTCTAGCATTTTAGTGAATGAGTTTCTGAAGGCAGTGAATACATTCTAAATGCTTTTCCTCAGAGACTGAAGGTTTTCATCAGTGAAAAAAGAACCATCTCAAAGGATTTCACAAGCCAATGTACACTTTGAGGAAAAAAGAACATACACATTGCCTGAGAGGTTGGAGAGGTTTTAACCCCTTTATGAAACACAGTGCAGATTCTTTCCATTGGCAGTGCTGACATTTGATTCCTATAAATAATGGAGATGGCTGAATTGATAACCAAGGACTATGGCTCAGGCTAGTTTTATATTTCTGTATACTGACAAAGTCCGGAAAGGAAATAATTAAGATTCTAGATTAGCAGTGTACAATAATAATGTGAGCCACAGATAGAATTTTCGATTGCTTGGTAGTCATATTTTTAAAAGAATAAAAATTAAAAGGTGAAATTTTAAGGAACATCTTTTACCTAGCCCAATGTAATCAAAATATAATCTCAACTGTACATTAAAATAAACTTATTATTAATATGAAATTATTTTTACTGGTCTTTGAGTGTATGTTTCATACATATTGATTTGAAAAGACACATTGAACTGCTCAATAGCCACATGAGGTTACTGTATTGAACAGTGCAATTCTAAACATTATAGTGTTAAGATTTTAAACTCCAGTCATTGGAACTATGTTGGCAAAAAGCCTTTTATATTCAAAAAGCCAGATGGCTGCTCAAGAGTCCACTCTGAAATAATCTATAATTCCATTTTCAAAACATAATGAGAAGCAAAAGTTACAAGGTGAATGAATACAAAAAACTAAGTTATGTTATTTCTGTAATAGTTGGTGAAACAACAGTTTGCTTCTATTTGCCAAAAAATTATAAGTTAAACATCCTTAGTAATAGGAATATAATTTTAACATCTGCTACATCATACTTACTGTAGGTACTCAGCAATCCTTCATATTGTACTATCAACCCCACTGTATAAAGCTGCTGCAGGAATCCAGGGTCATTTAAACTTGAATGCAGTTTGATGATAAAACCACAAACCAATCCAGCAAGCTAAAAAAAACAAAACAAAACAAACAAGAGATTTACTGGGATCAGGAGGCTTACCATTTTTAAATATTTTAAGACTTTTGAGGCATTATGAATTGAATTCAAAAGTACCAAGTATGTATAACAAACTACAATTATTCATATATACATACTAAAACAAGTTTTCATTCTTTGCTCTACTAAGGCACTGCATGAGAGTCTTGGGCAGGTGATATTGCAAAATGGTAAGGGGCGTGGACTCAGGAAGGTGTATATTCAATTCTGTGTCCACCATATCCAACAGTGAAACCGTACAACATATGAATGTTTAATACTTCCAAATCTTGTTCTTTTCACATGTAGAGTACAGACGGTAGTTCTCATTTCACGGTCATTGAAAGGACACAAGGAAGACATACGTAAAAGGCAGGACATTATGCCTGAGGCCTGTGTGGATCCATTTGTCACTGGACCACCCAGGAAGTAAAATGTGACAGGGAGAGTCAGCTAAAATATTCCCTTTGTCTGGTATGTTTAGAGGGGATGACTCTGGTCTCTTTACCTGCTTGTCTTCTGTGTATGAAACTCACCCACATGGGTGGAAGCAGGTATGAAGACAGGCACCATCAGAGTCCCTGTGATGGAGGCTGGCAGTGGTGATATGAATACTACTGGGGATGGAGAAGGTAGCTCTGCCAAGCCTCTCATTAAGTCTTATACCCTGCAAACTTTTTTAAAATTCATAAGAGATCATGGTAGAACCTTGTAGAAGTTGTGTAAATAAAGGGATCTCTTTTGCTGAGTCTTAGCTGGTCATGTGCATTGCAAGGCTGTTCCCTTCCCATACGCAGCATGCAGACCCCACAGCATAAAAGAATGCGTTTTCCTTGCTTCAAAGACTCCATGGCCTGTGACATAGATCATGCATTTCACAAACTTGGCCATCTCCTTGCAGAAATACATTTCTAACCTCTGGTATGTATCATGCATAAGGAAACACTGGGTATCAGATCTGTAAGGAAAGCATCTCTTTAAAAATAAAATGGCAAAAGGAGCACTCTATCAGCATCGAGGATGGCAGGGTAACAGTTCCACACTGCTCTGCACAGACAGCAGCGGGCACCTACTGCTTGGCTGAAGACGATGTCTCTTCTCAGCGTCAGCATCAGACACTGGGGCAGGCTGTATGCAAGTTCCTGGAGCAGCACAAATGTCAGGGACTGTTTGGCTCGGTTCACCACTTCTCCCATGCAGTCCTTCAGGGTGAGGATGAGGGGGTACAACTGCTCATACCAGTCCTCTGGGGGAGGGTGCAAGAAGAATGGGCTAGGTGAAAGATGGTCTTGGATTATAGAACAGGTTTGTTTGGTTTTTTTTCAGTGAAATTATACATACTATTAAGGATTGAAACTGATTCGATTTCAGGATCTCTAAATGTAATCTCATGCCCCTCTCCCCTTGCCCTGAAACCCAGATGTGTACTCTGTACATGGATGAACTGCACATATCCACAGCAGACCTCCTCTTCTCTCCACTCATTCCTCATCTCTATCTGCACTGCCTGAGCCTAAGTGGGTGGCACCAGTGTACTCTCCCCAGAAACAGAAGTTTTTCTGGACTCCTTCTATAGTGTTCATGTTAACTTGGTCAGATTTGGTTAAACAGATTCTACAAATAATTTCACAGCCCATGAGACATTCAACTTCCCCTTCCCTTCTCCTAGCACCATGCATGCCCTCTTAAGTAACCACCTCCCTCCAGCCATTCTCTATTCAAGTCCAATCTCATCAGTGTTGTTAGAACAGCCTTTCGAATCAGATTGACTCCTTTCTACCACTCACTGTCACTTCCTTACTGACAATCTTCATTTTTAAATTTTTAAGAAAGCTTTTATTTAATGAATACAAATTTCATAGGCACAGCTAACACTAACATATCCAGATTAAAGTCCAAATTCATGAAAGAGCTTCCATTAATGACCTCTGCTTACTTGTCACATTCCATCTCTTAGAACTTCAGTTTCAGTCTTGAGTCCTGGTGAACTGAAAGCATTTGTTTCCCCAAACAAATGTGAAGTCCTATCTCCTCTTCTAAAATGTGTTCCCTCAGTCATCCTCCTGACACTGTCTTCTCTGCAAACTCAGCCCAGACGTTTTCTCCCCCAGGAAGTCTTTGCTGATTTGTCCCACGTTTTCTTTATCAACTCCTGAAGTTTGACAAGTTCACTTCCTTTTGTGCCCATAGCTTGATGCCCCTTCTGTGCTAGCACCACAGCTCTCACACTGCTTTCCATGTGAATGGGGTCTTACTAAGGACAAGGGATTTATGTATTTAAGATTTATTTATTTAATTGAAATTCAGAATTTCAGGGAGGGAGGGAAGGAGGGGGGAAGAGAGAGAGAAAGAGAGAGAGAGAAAGAGAAAAATCTTTCATCTACTGGTTCACTTCCCAGATGGCTGCAACAGCCAGAACTGGGACAAGCTGAAGTCAGGAGTCTGGGTCTCTCACTTGTGTAGCAGTGCTTCACATTTTTGCTTCAGCAAAAATGCATCCACTGCTGGTTTTCTCAGGCCATTAGCAGGGAGCTGGATTGAAAGTGGAGGAGCCAGACTTGAACCAGTGCCATATAGATACCTGCATCACAGGTGGCAGCTTAACCTATTTGCCATAACTCCAGCCTGACATTTATTTTTTCAATCACAGAATCCCCAGAACCTAACATAATGCCAAGCATATAGTAGACACTCAATAAGTTTTAATGAGTAAAGTTAGAATAAAAGTAATTTAAAAATTAAAAATGGAAAGAAATATGAGAATGGCAAGTTTTAGCAGTGTTTTGGATTTAAATCTCCAAATTAGGATGCATAACTGAAACCATTTGTGCTATTTGTATGTCTAGGTTTCTGACATACATCAATTACACAACTATGACTTTGGCATATGAAATAGAAACAAGTCATATTCTATTTCAGTTTATTTGGAGATCAAAATCCCAATGAGTGTCATATATTATTAATTTTGAAATATATGACATCCCATTAGTAGATAAATAAACAGTTGTATGACAAATATGATTCAATAAGAGTATGAGCTGCAAAATTAATTGTGAAGCTAGATAGGAATGATATGATCTTCCCAGCACAAGACTGCAAGCATCATCATGAGTGATGTGACTAGTCAATAACCAGTTCAGAATTTAAAGAAGTTACAGGGAATGATGAAAACAATCATAATCATTCTTGGACTATATCTACTGTCATTTATTTATATTTTAGTGCAAAAGCTAGACAAAATCAACACAAATGGTTGAAAGAATAATTAATGGCCCCAACTTAATAGAAATGTATTATCACTATTAGTATGATATGTAAATATCCATGTGATGTGAGCAGCAATTTGTTTTAAATTACAAACTTAAGTGATATAGTCCTAAAACAGAAGAGAAAGGGGAATTCAATGATAGCTTACTAAATATATAATAATTTAACAAAGAATATAGTTATAGGCATCCTAGGATGAAATATGAAAATCAGTCTATTTTAGAAACCATTAAGTATTGATTTTTATGCTGTCAGTATACATAAAAGGCAGTATAGAGGTACATTAGGCTTATTTTGAGAATAAAAGACACAAGAAAAAAAATCCATGAAGGAATAGCCCACATTCTTATTTCTTATTGTTTGCATCTCTTACCTCTTATTCTCTCTCTCTCTTATAGTCTAATTAATTGTTGCTGTCAAATGAATGAATATGGCAATACACAGATACACACACATGCACATACAAAGACAACACTAGGAAAAAAAAATAAATAAGTTGACCAAGATACAGATCTTAAAGGACAGCAGACAACAAAGTAGCTCTCTTGAGATCATTTTCTACTAAAGAATCCCCACAGATAAAATCAAGCTTGTGTGCAGCAGGTGGCGCTGGTTTATCAGGCTGAGGTGGAATTACTTTGTCATTTATCCATTCAGCTGACTCTCACCTTCTTACAGTTCGCACAGTTCCCAAACCTCACGTATTTATTGAGCATGTAGCAACATACCAGCCTGTGAAAAGTGGTTAATATCTTGTTCATGAATGTGACATGCTCTTTCCTATTAGCAAATAGGAAATTAACTTACCTGACCACTTTTTTTTTCTCATAAAGATATTAGGTCAAAATTCAAATTAAATATAGCTTTTGGATTTCCCTAAAGGTATTTAACGTAGGAAACCTTGTAGAATAATATTTTACTCATTTCTAAATCTATCTTCACAGTTGTTTATAAACAATCGATTCTTAATCTTAAATTGTAACCAGTTAACCAAAGAAAAAAGTGTCCTGTCTAGCCTACTAGAAATGAAATAGAAATCTGGAAGAAAGAGTTTTGTTCTAAACCTAGAACAACTGTTATTTCTTTCTTATAGTAACAGTATTCTAGTGTCTGCATTTAGATAGGTCTGCATTAGATAGGTTCTATGGCTAAAATATAAGGAAACTGACAATACAGGAAAAAAAATTGATTGTGAACCTGAAGATTACAAACATGTGAGCAAGGCAAAATTTCTTATAGTAGGAAGCCTTCTGTGGAGAAACATAAGTCATAAAACTAAACATACTTATTTTCTAGAAAACAAACTATTTAATTTTAGCCAGTAAAGGAAAATTGAACCAGTAAATGCACATTGCAGTGACTACAGGTTTCTTCTCTGTTAATATTCATGCAGTGTAAATCTCAGGTTCTGAAAGAAACACAATGGGAGTATGACAAGCCAAAGAAAGGCTGAAGTCCGTTCAAAAATGGACTTCTTGCTTCACTGAACATTCAAAATCATTCTCACAAAAGAAGAGAAAATGCTTTAGTTTCCTCTTTAAAAAATGTTTTTGGGAAATGAAAATAAAAAAACCTCCAGCTCCCGACAGTCGTGAGACCATTGTTTCTTGTCACTCACGTTATTTGCCCCCTGCTTCACAAGGGATATGACGTTTATTCTGTTCCCTTAATAAAGTCATTTCTGGTAAGGATGAAGATGGTACCCATTTTGTAACATCTAATCAAAGCAAGAAATCCTCAAATACACATGCATCTATCTGAGTTTGGCTTCTTCAAATTTCAGGTAAGATGATCTATTTTCTCTGCTCTCTGACACACACACACATTCCTGTGTGACTGGGAGCTGAGGGCATCCACATCTTTCACAGGAGCTCAGCAGGCTAGTAGGCACTTAAATGCAACACTATCCCTTGGGCTTCCTTCAGTATGGTGGAAAATATGAAGAGAAAGCTTTAGTGTCTCTATAAAAACTCGCTGAGACTCCTTAACCCTGAGAACAACAAGCAGAGTCTTTCCTCAGGAAAACATAAAATGCATGTGGCTTAGCTGAGCTTTTCCTGAGCTCTGTGAAGGGGGCTGGATGCCATCCAAGCAGAGTTGTTTTCCAGCCCTTGACTTGCTTCTCTTAATGTATTCAAGTGAAGCTCATTGAAGGATTCAAAGAATGACTGCCGAGGGCCCCCCTCACCTCCTCCACACACCATCTATTTCCTGTACACGATGTTCACGTCCTCTGAGCTTGATGGCTCTATGTTACTCAGGAGGAAAATAAAAGAGCCAAATATCAACCAACTGTAGCAGAGCATAATGCTTTCTTTCCAATTTCTGAGCATTTTCTTCTCAGGTGTTTGATCTTCTTTGCTCATTTAAAATAATTAACTTTACAAAAATGTGTAACCATTGTTATTTTGGTTATCATAACTTTTCAGGCATAGGGGGAAAAAAAGCTAAAATATTACACACCCATTAAATTCTATACAAACAGATAGGAGAAGAAGCTAGTGCAGCTATTAGGCTTTATCTCATGCAAAAGATGTTTTACTGTGAAGCCAAGCAATTAGAATGGCCGTTAAAGAAGGTGACAGATGAACTCAGATCAAACCTTCAGCCAACATGAGTTTTGTGCTATGCCCAAATCCCATATAGCACAGAAATGATCATGGGTTCACTATTGAATGTTGGAAGGAAAAGGATATTGAAATCTATGCTTATAGAATTATTAATGTCTTGAAAAGGTGTATGTCCAATGTCACACTGGATAGAGTTGCCTATCTACCTATATGCCCTTCTGAATGAGGTTTCTGTTTTTGTCACTTTCATAAAGTGAGGATTTGGAGGATACAGGGTCTGGGAGGGGTGTTTGGTTTGGTAATGTCAAGTCCTGACAATAGGTGGCATAAACTGACCAGAGACAGAAAGGTACTGTAAGGGAAAGGAGAAATGACTGGGATGACTCAATGACTTAGGGGAGGCAGTGAAGAAATACAAGAAAATGTTGATCTTAAAACGATGGAATAAAACCAATGGAAAACTAGGTGTCCACAGGCCCAACAGCAGGGAGAGGGAATGGGGATAAGTGGGAGTAGGGAGA
The DNA here is from genome assembly GCA_949820135.1 of Sylvilagus floridanus. Taxonomy (NCBI): domain Eukaryota; kingdom Metazoa; phylum Chordata; class Mammalia; order Lagomorpha; family Leporidae; genus Sylvilagus; species Sylvilagus floridanus. The sequence continues at coordinate 32,789,502 of OX463238.1, read as the reverse complement.
GAAACAGGATGGTGCCGAGTATGTTTGAGCAGAGCCAAAACTCTAAGAAGCATGGCACAATCTACAGTGGTTCTCAGGATAAATGGAAGCAAGATTTACAGCAACTCCAGAATTTAGGGAGCCCATGAATGTGGTATCTCCCTTAGACTCCACCACAGAGTAGCCTTAAAGCTCCAAGATATTCACATAAATCAACAACCATGTACCTTAAAATGAAATCATTGCAGTATCTACCGAGTGACAATCCAGTGTAAGTGACTGATCTAATTTATCTCCAAGATGTATTAGAAATAAGTCTACTACTCTAGCAAGGGAAATGCTATGAGAAGAACAGAGGCAAACTTTTCCCATGTCAAGAGAACCTTGTTTGTTTAAACCCTGACAGCCTGAGAACAGAGCATTATAAAACTTTCCAGTCTTCCTCTTAGAAAAATAGCAAAGGAAACGTATCAAATGATATCCTGGTTAGACTTCTCATTTCTTAGCACAAAGTTGAAAGCCTTAAGCAAATTCTGCTAAGACAGTTCCCAGGAACTAATCTACTAATCAAACAAGCCTTATATTTGTTGTAGCACAACATTTTGGAATTTGGGTTATGCTAGACCAAGAAGAGTCACATATTCTAATTCCCTGTGCTTATTTTGCCTTTTGGCCCTAAATAAACTATGAATTCAGGACCCTCTCCCAATAACAGGCTGGGTATTTAAAAGCAGAATGCATAGCTCACAGGTCATTGAGGAACCTGAAATGTCTGCTCATATAGTTCCTATAATTAAAATAGTATCCATAGTATAAATGGGATATAGAGCTTTTCTAGTATCTTTTAAGGCCAGTGGAATATATTACATGAGTTTTTAAAATTTCTGCAAATACAATAGAGCCCATGCATACAGATTTATCTTATGATTGTTGAATAAGCAGGAAAGTAACCAAGCATAGTATAAAGGATGCATTTTTCAGAACTTTTTCAGAACTTTCATTGAAGAACTATCTGCCCCAAAGTCCCAGATGGGAGCCATCTCCCCCCACCTCCCCGTTATCCTCCATGCATTACAGGTTCTCTATGGTTGTGAATATTTCCATATTATCAATAAATATAGGTAACAATTTAAGCATAATTCTAAATTAGTAATTTCTGCATAAGACTCTAAGAGATAATACCTATGGAGCTGATTTCCATAGGGTGATTTTATAGTATCACAAATATATGCCTGATAAGACTTAATATCTTGTTAAAAGGCTAATAGCAAAAATGATTTGTACAGAGTAAGATTCAGGAAACTTTCTTTCTGGAGAGAATAAAGGGAGGTTAAGAGTTCTTGCTCTGGAAGACTACGACCAGGGTCAGATTTCAGGCTTAGCTATTTCAGACATAGCCAATACCCCTATGTCTGTGGTAAGAAAAAAATAATGCAGAAATGATTTTCAATCAGGTTTTAACAAATATTAAGTGATCCATAAATGTCACGGTCTAATATTAACACAACAGAAATAAACAAAGTTAATTTCTACGTGCTATCCTGCATTTGCCCCACATACCAATATTTTTTTAGTTAAAAAATGTGAAAACTTGCTGGAGAAGCAGAGATAGGAAACAGGTAAATAGATAGAGACAAAAACAGAGGAAGGTAGTTCTAGCGACTTGTTTATTTCACAAAAACCCACAATGGTTAGGGCTGAGCTGAAGCCAAGATTGGGGGTTGGGAACTCAGTCCAGATCACCCATTTGGGTCCAAGGGACCCAAGTGCTTACACCATCACTGCTGGCTCCTAGGGTGCACCCTATCAGGAAGTTCGAATTGGCAGCAGAGCCACGACTGAACCTAAGAACTCTGATATGGGATGCAGGTGTCCCAAGTGGCATCTTAACTACTATACAAAACACTTGTTCCTGGCAGGTCTTCTAACTCTGGCATTTGGATTAGCATATTCTCTTGGTATTTTTCTACCTGACTGGCCATTTCTTATCCAATTTCTTGCTAGTCCCTCCACTGATTTTTGACATATTCCTAGGTCATTTCCCTTTTCTATGTATATCCAACCCCACTGACATCATTCAGACTCAGGGTTTAAAGACCCATCGATATATTAACGCTTTCCAAATTAATAATGTTAGCCACAATTAGTTACCTGAATTGAAGATTCTTATGTCAAACTTAACATGTTCCAAATGAATTCATATCCTCCACAAAACTACCTCTATCCAGAGTCTTCCCCAATCAGTAAATAGCCATTCCAGCATTTTGGTAGCTCCAGAAAAAAATTTCATTCTCGACTACTTTTCTCTCAAAAAACTGTTGGCATCACTCTCCAAACAGGCACAGAATCTCACTATTTATCACTTCCACCACCACCTTTTTAGTCCAAGTCCCCATTATGTCTCACACGACGGTTACCTTGGTTTTCTAATTGGTCTACACATGGTTCTACCCTTTCCATATATATATTCTAATCTCTACACTACAGCTTAGGCGTCATCCATGTCAAATCACATTAGTCTTTTTCTTTTTTGACAGGCAGAGTTAGACAATGAGAGAGAAACAGATAGAGAGAAAGCTTTTCCTTTTCTCTTGGTTCACCCCCCAAATGGCCGCTACGGCTAGCGTGCTACATGGATCCGAAGCCAGGAGCCAGGTGCTTCCTCCTGGTCTCCTATGCGGGTGCCGGGCCCAAGCACTTTTTGCCATCCTCCACTGCCTTCCCGGGCCACAGCAGAGAGCTGGATTGGAAGAGGAGCAACTGGGACAGAACCAGCGCCCCAACCAGGACTAGAACCCAGGGTGCCGGCACCGCAGGTAGAGGATTAGCCTACTGAGCCACAGCGCCGACAAATCACATTAGTCTTTAAAAACCCTCCAGATGCTCCCCAGTTCCCTCAGAGAAAAAGGCAAAGCCTATACAAACATCCCACATGATGCTTCACCTTCTACTCTAAAATAGCTTGTTTCCTGAATAAGGCAGTCACCCTCATGCCTCAAGGCTTTGTACCAGTTGTCTTCTGTGTTCAACATGTCTTTCCCTCAGATAGCCACATAGGTCACATCCTCAGCTACTTGAGTCTTCACTCAAATATCAACTTGTAAATGACTACTCCCCTAAACTATAATCCCTATCCTAAAACATTACTTCAAGAAACTCCTATTTTTTCTATATCGTTCAACCGCATCTATCATTGATATTATGTAATGCTCCTGCTTCTTATACTGTTTTTAATATCCCTGTGCTACTAGAATATAGGTTTCAGAGGGGCATGTGTGGTATCTGTTTTATCCATTGCTGTGTTCTCAGCATCTAAAATGTCAAACATATACTAGTTACTCAATTAAAAAATGTTGAAAGCCTTTTGAAAGTACATCTCTTTTGTATATCCCTTTTGTTAGTAAATAGACCATAAAAATTATTGAATACAAAGCTGAAGTCCAGAGAATTTAAATGACCTGCCAAAGGGTCTTGTGGCCAATTAAGTACTGAACTGAGGATTTGCCAAGTATCCTGACTTTGAGTCATATGTTGTATTGTTATATCAGAAATCAGTGTAATTTAAGGGAAACAACAGTACTTTTCCTATAAGTCTGGCTAGTCAAAACTGTCATAATGTTACAGGTGTTATTTGAATTTTCCATTTATAATAAAATGTACCCTAATTAGCATAGCCATTACAGAAAACAGTGTGGGAGTCCTCATGAAGCTAAAAATAGCGGTGGACATTTGGTACAGTGCTGAAATATCCACTTGGGGTACCTGTGAACTATATTGGAATGCCTGGCTCAGGTCCTGGCTTCTCTACTTCAAATCCAAATCTTGCCAACGTGCATCCTGGAAGGCAGTAGAAGGTAACCCAAGGATTTGCAGACCCTGCCACCCATGTACAAGATCTGGACTGAATATCTGACTTGTCATTGGCCTGGCTCAGCCTTCGCTATTATGGAAGTTTGGGGAGTGATCAATGGATGGAATATTTCCATCTGCTCATGTCCATCTCTTTGTCTTTTGAATAAAATGAAATAAGAATAGAACTACAATATGACCCACCTAACCTAATTCTTAGAATATATCCAAAGGATATAAAATCAGCATACGAGAGATACATCCACTCCCATGTTTACTGCAACTTTAAATATAATAGCAAAGATACATATTAAACCTAGATGTTCACCAACTAATGAGTAGATAATGAAAATGTGGTATATATGCATGATAAAATATTAGTCATAAAAAGAGAAAAAAATCCTGAACTTTCCAACAAAATGAATAGAACAGGAGATCATTATACTAAATGTGATAAGTCAGATACAGAAGGACAAAAACCACGTGTTTTGTCTCATATGTGGTCGTTTATCTATATCATAAAAAAGAAGGGATACCATATGATTTAGTGTATATGTATAAATATTGTCTTCACTGAATTATACCCTTACATAATATACCCTTTCTCTCATGTTATGATTTTTATCATGAATCTGAAATTATGTGATATTAAAAATCCACCTTTGTTTTCAAAAACTGAAGGTTTGCATAATATTTATATTAGAGTGAATACAGCAAAATGCTAAGAATTGTGGAATCCACATCTTCTCAATTTTTTATACTTTTATGCAACATTGAAATATTTAAAAATAAATATATATGTAGTATGTTTTATTTACCATATTTTATTTTTAAATTGTAAGTATAATTTAGAGAGCTGTTTGACCTGAAACACTTAATTTTTAAAGCTTTTATTTAATGAATGCAAATTTCATAGGTACAACTTTAGGAATATAGTGGTTCTTCCCCCATTCCCATCTTCCCAGCCTTATTCCCATCCCACCTCCTATTCCCTCTCCCATCCCATTCTTCACTAAGATTCATTTTCAGTTAACTTGATATACAGAAGACCAACTCTATACTAAGTAAAGATTTCAACAGTTTGCACCCACACACACAATATACTGTTTGAGAACAAGTTTTACAGTTGATTCTCATAGGACAACTCATTAAGGACTAAAGTCCTAAGTGAGGAGTAAATGCACAGTAACTTCTGTTGTTAATTTATTTTTTTAAGATTTATTTATTTATTTGAAAGTCAGTTACACAGAGAGAGAAGGAGAGGCAAAGAGAGAGAGAGAGAGAGAGAGAGAGAGAGAGAGAATCTTCTATCCACTGGTTTACTCCCCTTTTGCTGTGAGGCCGGAGCTGTGCTGATCCAAAGTCAGGAGCCAGGAGCTTCTTTTGGGTCTCCCACATGGGTGCAGGGGCCCAAGTTTGGGCCACCTTCTACTGCTTTCCCAGGCCATAGCAGAAAGCTGGATTGGAAGTGGAGCAGCTGGGACGTGAACAGGTGCCCATATGGGGTGCCAGCACTGTAGGCGGCAGCTTTACCCACTACACCACAGCACCAGCCCCCTTCTATTGTTAATTTAACAATTAACACTCTTTTTTTATGAAGTCAGTGATCACCTGAGGCTCTTGCCATGGAATGCCAAGGTTATAGAAACCTTTTGTGACCACGAACTCTGTCAGTATTTAGACAAGACCATAAGCAATATGGAAGTTCTCTCCTCCCTTCAGAGAAAAGTACATCCTTCTTTGATGGCCCCTTTTTTCCACTAGGGTCTCACTCAAAGAGATCCTTCATGTACGATATTTTTTGACACAGTGCCTTGGCTTTCTATGCCTGAAATGCTCTCATGGGATTTTCAGACACATTCAAATGCCTTACGGGCTGATTCTGAGGTCAGAGATAACAATTTTTAAAAGCCTGATCCATTTGTTTGTGCTTCAAAAAAATTGTGACGTCCATGCACAGAAATTAATGTAATAAAGAAATATTAATATTTAAATATTTTTATGAAAATAATTCTCTTCTGTATCTTTTATTATGTAAAATAATGCAGATTTTAGTATAATATAAAACCATTGAAATAACTAATTAATACTGAGTATAAGTTTTGAGAATACTAGAATCTTTTGGCATGAATGCATAAATGTGCATATATGTTGAGAACATTGTTAATAATATCAAGAAAACTTGTTGAAGCATTTCTTGTTGGTAGCAGTCACAGGTAAATAAAAGCAGGTCTTTCTTCCAGAACACTGGCCCTATATTATTTGGTAAGAAATATGTTTGGCGATTCAAGAAGCCAATAATAAAATGACATTAGTTCATATTACTCTTCATGATTCCAGTGGCCCTCTGTGGTTGCCAAGACATGCAGGAGTGACCATATAATTAGCAGAATGAAATGAAAACCGGGAAGGTGGAGCAAGATAATGATTGAATAAGAACCTTCACTAATCATCTCCCCCAGAGACAACAATTTGAACACTGATTCATGCACCAGTCTGTCTTTACAAAAGCTGGGGAGGCCAGGAAAGAGACCACAGTCTTATTATTAAGGAAAATCACTGAAGAAAGCAAGAAGGAAAGAGTTGCCCATGTAACCCCTCCCAGTCCCAAGTAATGCAGCCTGGAGAGAGCTGCTTCCTGCTTGGGGGAGGGAGAGGGTGACTGGCTCAGTACCAGACCCACCATGTTGAAACCCAATGCTGGGCAGGCCCCCACAGTCCCAGCCTCTACGTTAGTACGCATAGACTGAGCCTCTGGAGTTATATTAGCTAGGATGATAAGGGACTTCCTCCAGCACACCTTTTCCCAACCTCAGATAACACTGTGTGGAAGAAAACCCCACACATCAGGAAACAGGAAAAGGAAAGCCAGTGTAAGGCTAGACATTGCAGCACATGGAATGCAAAATGGCCTTACAAAGAAGGGAACTAAGCACACAGCATCTTCACCTCCATCTTTAAAGATCAATCCTGAACCAAGAGAAACTTTGCTGGGCAGGAGAAAGGTAAGCAGGAATCTCTCAGAACTCTTCACTCATACCAGACACCAGGGCATTTACTGCTGAGGAACCCTGCAGTCCTATCAGGTCCTCAGCATAATTTTGGGAACTACTGGGTTACCACATTCTGGCAATGCTCCAGGGAAAGATCCTGGGCCATCCTGTACCCTGTTCTCACTCAGGCTCTTGCTTCACAGACCTAAGTTGAGAACCCTGCCCACAAGGGACGGCTTCATCAGCCATCCCTTGGCCCTGGGAAGACTTGGGTAGCACACCATGAATTGCTCAGCCTTCAAAATTCCCCAGAAATGTTGAGTTTCCCTTCTATTATTTTATTGTCCCAGAAGCACCTCTGTGGCCCCACAGATGCATACTCAGCCCTGGGAAGCAACCAGACAACCATTCCTGAGTGCATCAGTCTGTTGGGGTCCCAGGAAGCAAGTGTGGAGCATACCCATCCCCTGGTGTCCTCCCCCAGAAGAATTTTAACAGCCTATTCTCAGAAGCTCAAGACAGTGAGGTCCTAAGAATGAGATGCATGGTCATGCCCCCCAGTTTTCTGGCACAGGAAGCAGCTAGCCAGCCTTCCCTGGACAGGTAATCTGCTAGAGTTCCATTAAGTTACTGGTGCAACACTCAGACATGGTCTGTCACCTGGTTTGAGAACCCTGCTGCAGAACAGACCATGTGTGGCCCTCAGACACTGACAGCCACTCCTATTCTGTTACTGTTACTAGGAACACAGTATCATATCCGCTTGGGTCCATGGGTATGGCCCTGAACTCACACCACTCACAAATACCAAAAGGATACCGACACCTACAGCCAGGCACACCACAGTAGACCTCCTTTACTTAAGGGAACTGGATCCTAACTGTTGGTGCATTCCTACCACCCCTGCAGCCTAGGCTACCAACACAACCACAGAGATCACTATCACTGACTATAGCTGAAGAAGCTACAATAATGCTATAATAAGTGCCCACTTGGAACCAAAGTCAATGAAGTATATCCAAGAAACAGCCTGGGGCACAATGAAAGCAGAAAGTCTTTATCTACAAAAGCTGATTTATAAAATTGGTAGAAGCAACTGACTCATCAAGTGCACAAAAACAATGTAGCAGCATCAGAAGAACTAAAAAGCCTAGCAACATGACATATCCAAAGGAACACAATAATTGTCAACAGCAAAGAAATGAAAACTAGTGAGTTCTGTGACAACAAATTCAAAAAGAATGACTTTAAAGAAACTAGTGGGGTACTAGAGAATACAGAAGTACAATTCAGTGACACTAGGATGATAATTCATGATATGAGAAATTCAAAAAATAGATAAAGAACATAACAACAAGCAACCAGAAATCTTGGCCAGTAACTAACTCAATAAATGGAATTAAAAATATAGCTAACCAGAATTGAGCAGACAAAAGAAAAAATTTAGAATTTTTTAACAACTATTTTCTAAAATTGACACATAAGCATTGTACATATTTATGAGGTACCAAGAGATATTTTGACACATGTGTATATTGTGTGATTAGATCAAGGTAAGCCCATACTTCTCCTCAAACATTTATCATTTTTTGTGGTCAAAATCATTTAAAATTCTTTTTTCTGCTGATGGTCTCCTAAATATATACTTCCTTTCCTTAGTCCTTTATCATGTAAATGCTTCACTTGCAAGTTCTCTAAAGGGGTATATACTTTCAAATGCAACTTTCATATAAAAGAAAGCCATGAATGAATAAGTTTGTGAATGTGATGCTTGGCATAGGGAAAAATCTCAGCAAATATCTACTCGGGCCAGGCTGTGGCACAAACAGGTTGAACCACTGTTGGGAAGGTGTTTGTTCAAATCCTGGCTGCTATGCTTTAGATCCAGCTTCCTGATAATCATTCTAGGAAGGCAACAATACAAGGCCCAAGTACTCTGGCACTTGTCTTACCCATGGAAGACCCAGATGGACTTCCTAGTTCCTGGATTTAGCCTGGCTCAACCCTAGCTATTGCAGCCATGTCAGGGTTAACCAGTAAATGGAAGATCTCCCTCTCTTTCCACTGCTGTCACTCTCTCTTTCAAATAAGTAAATAAATATTTTAAAAAATGATGTATAGCTAATGAATGGAAATATCCCTCTTTCTTTTTTTAACTTTTATTTAATAAATATAAATTTCCAAAGTACAGTTTATGGATTTCAATGGCTTTCCCCCCATAACTTCCCTCCCACCCGCAACCCTCCCATCTCCCGCTCCCTCTCCCATTCCATTTGCATTAAGATTCATTTTCAATTATCTTTATATGCAGAAGATCAATTTAGTATAAATTAAGTAAAGATTTCAACAGTTTGCACCCACACAGAACACAAAGTGTAAAATACTGTTTGAGTACTAGTTATAGCATTAATTCACATTGAACAACACTTTAAGGAGAGAGATCCTACATGAGGAGTAAGTGCACAGTGACTCCTGTTGTTGATTTAACAATTTGACACTCTTGTTTATGGCATCAGTAATCTCCCTAGGCTCTTGTCATGAGTTGCCAAGGCTATGGAAGCCTTTTGAGTCTGTGGACATCGATCTTATTTAGACAAGGTCATAGTCAAAGTGGAAGTTCACCCCTCCCTTCAGAGAAAGGTACCTCCTTTATTGATGGCCTATTCTTTCCACTGGCATCTCACTCACAGAGATCTTTCATTTAGGTGGGCTTTTTTTTCCCCCCAGAGTGTCTTGGCTTTCCATGCCTAAAATACTATCATGGGCTCTTCAGCCAGATCCAAATGCCTTAAGGGCTGATTCTGAGGCCAGAGTGCTGTTTAGGGTATCTGCCATTCTATGAGTCTGCTGTGTATCCCGCTTCCCATGTTGGACAGTTCTCTTTAATTCTATCAGTTAGTATTATCAGACACTAGTCTTGTTTATGTGATCCCTTTGACTCTTAGACCTATCAGTATGATCAACTGTGAACTGAAATTGATCACTTGGACTAGTGAGATGGCATTGGTATATGCCACCTTGATGGGATTGAATTGAAATCCCCTGGCATGTTTCTAACTCTACCGTTTGTGGCAAGTCCGATTGAGCATGTTCTAAATTGTACATTTCCTCCCTCTCTTATTCCCACCTTTATAATATTTAACAGGGATCACTTTTCAGTTAAATTTAACAGTGAATTGATCAGTCTTTGTCCGACTGTTGATGAACAACTTAATACTTTAGCTCTTTTAGTATTTTTTCTCATACTTAATACTATTGGTTGAGCTCTGTAGTTAACACACAATTATTCTTAGGTATTTAAATTTAACTGGAAATATCCTTCTTTCATATGACATGTTTAATTTAACTCTTCTGTTGGGGCCTACCACTTGAAATATTTTAAAATTGTATTTCTAAAATTTATTTATTTGAAATATAGTGTTATGAGGAGGAGGAAAGGAAGGAGAGAGAGAGAAATGGAAGAAGGAGAGGGAGAGAGGAGGAGAGGGAGAGAGGAGGAGAGGGAGAGGGGAGAGGGAGAAAGAGAGGGAGAGGGGAGAGGGAGAGAGAGAGGGAGATCTTCCATCTGCTGGTTCACTCCCCAAATGGCCACAGTAGCTGGGGCTGGGACAGGTCTCCAGTGTGGATGGCAGGAAAGTAAGTATTTGAGCTGTCTTTGGATTTCTTTTCCCAGGTGCATTAGCTGGGAGGCAAATCTGAAGAAGATTAGCTGGAACTTGAACTGGTACTCATATGGGAAGCCAGCATTAACCTCCTGTGCCACAATGCAAATCTCTAATTGCATTTAATTAATTGTTCTCTTCTTTAATTATATCCAGCATATCAATAGATAGCTAATTTTATCAACAAAGGATAATAGAAGAGAAGGAATGATTTGTTACATCTTGGAATTGTCCCTATTTTGGAAACTGGGGTTCATTTTTAAGGTAACTAATCTTGTCAACAGCAAGTCATTGATTACTGGTGATCAACTACTGGCAAATCCTTGTTAGTCACTTGAAAAGTGTGTTAAGTGGAGGAGCCAGCGATAATGTAAAATGTGTGGTAAATACTGTAAATTCTTGACCCCAGAGAGAAATGCAGAATGTACCTTGCAACTTAAAAGGGAATTATGAATCAGGAAAGGACATGAGTACCAAGCAACCGAAACAAATTTTAAGCAGTGATAAATGAACTGTTTCTGTGATCTGTCTGGATGTTTAATTCTTCTGAAGGTGCAAGCAGTGATGACTTAAATCCAATACGGGCTCATTAAGGGAAATCATCACAGGAATTTAATTTCATCGTTGAGAGCTTATACAGTTGGGTAGATTAAGAAAAATAATTCAATAGCATAGGTTATTTGGCCTTTGAAAGGGCATTTCCTGATATGATTATGAAAGACAGAAATACAGGTCAATCAAGAACATAAATGGATGAATATAAGGCTGCTGACCACACATTCCCACAGCATAGGGATTATAAGTATATTTGGAACCATGCAGTCCTTTTTAGTGACATGACTCAAGGACATGTCTTTAGCTTAATTATCCCATCATCTTTAACTATGATATTTATGGATAGATAGCAAATGTATATAAAATATTAATAAAGTAAGTCTGAGTAGGACAGTAGATATGATGGATAAAAGAATCAGGTATTTATTAGATTACACTCAAAAGCAATTTACTTATGGCAGTCATGGGTTTAGACATCCATTTCCTCTATAGAATTGAGAGACCATCTTAATCTTATACACTTAATATTTCACTATGTCTGACATATATGCTTAAATGTTGTGTGAATCTTGAGAAGCCTGAAGGACAGGCCAAATTTAGCAAAGTATAAGGAAATCAATTGAATTATTAGTAAAATGTGGCTGTCAAAACAGCTAAGGAGAGTTGAAATAATATCAATATTGAACAGAATCTACAGGTCAGAAGTCAGTCGTCTTGTGTTGCTCTGTAAATAGTAAGCCCCATTTGTGATATCATGCTTATTTCTGGTGACTTCATAGAAAAATGAGAAAAGGTTTTAAGAAAAGCTATTCCTTTGAAAAATGATCCAAAAAGTGACAGTTTTAAAAAGTACTTGTTTTAGATACAAGTTTAATGTTGAAAAAGGAAATAAATGTGTTATGTTTATTGCAAAAGATGAGATATGCACCAGAGGGTAGAATTAAATGAAATATATTTTGTCCAGAAAATAAAAATGTCTTTGTATGAAGGAATATGTGCATGATAGGCTAGGTGAAAAATAACACGGATATTGTAGGTAACGTAGAAGTTTAAACTGCATAATTATTAGCTTGTATAAAAATCAAAGACTCTAGTAACCACTTATTCCATCTTTGAGTTCCCAGTCTAGTATAAAGACATGTGGTGCTTAACATACTTCACGGGATTATGTATGTATTGAGTGAGGTGAGACCAGATTGCAGCAACCCAAGCCACTGGCAATAATGCTGCAGGAAGAGCCTGGCATGAGTCCAGCTTGGAGCTCAGTGGGGGACAACATACCTGCCAACCTAGATGGAAAAAAAAAAACAGGCATGGGCATGTTTCTCTCTCCCTGACCACCGGACACAGGTTTCCTATAACTAGCTGAGAGAGGATGGGCACCATTTAGGATATATGTAACAGCTGCACTGGCTTGTTTCTGTGTGCCCAGCAACCAGCTAAGAGGAGACCTCTGAGTTTGGCTGGGAGAACTGACAAGGGGCTGGGGGGCCCGTAACTGTGGGAGCCTTGTGTGCTGGGACAGACTGTGAAGACACTGTAGCTGCATGGGAGGGTACAGGGTGTGGCTGAGCCTGTGAGCAGTCACTGTGGACAGCTCCCCATGCTCAGGCCTCCTGAACTTCTGGTGAGAGTAATTTCTGCAGAATCCACGCTCACAATGAGGACTGCATGGATCTCTTGTGCAATTCTTGTGGTGGTGTGGATGAATACTGCACCTGTTGGAGCTAGCACCTGGGCATTGGTCTCCTTGGAGGACAGGAGGTGAACATAAAACTATGCCAACAGAGCTGATCAAACCCTCCCCCATGATTAAAAAAAAGAGATTTAACATGCCCAATGTGGTGTCACCTTGGACACTCCCCTCACCCAAGAGCACTGAATAGAGATCATGGGCCACACTCGGCACAAGGCACTGGGTATTCACTGGAAGAGTATCACTACACTAAGCCTCAAAGAAACAGTCCAAAGATAAAATTCATCACAGGGAAATAATCTCCACAAATGCCTAATAATAAACACAATAATTCAGGAAAAATAACAAGGAAGACAACATGATGCCCTCAAAGGAACACAACAACATTTCAATACTAGATTATAAAGATGAAGAGAATGAAGAAATGCTAGAAATGGAATTCCAAAAAAAATGATGGTAGGATTATTCAGAAGAATTTCCATGGTTTAAAGAAATCCATATAAGACATGAATGAAAAATTTTCCCATGAAATAGAGATTTTAAAAATAAATAAAAAATGAAAAATTGGAAATGAAAAATTCAATAGACCAAATAAAAAATGTAATGGTAAAAAGCCTTAACAACAGACTCATTGAGGCAGAAGAAAGAATTTCCAAGATAGAAGACAAATCTCTAGAAATTTTAGTCAGAGCAAAAAAAAAATAGTATTTAGAAAACTAAAAATAACAAATAATGTTGGAGATTAATGGGATACTATCAAATGACCCAACATATGGATCTTAGGAATTCCTGAAGGTATGGAAAGAGATAGTGGACTAGAAGGCCATTTTAGTGAAATTGTTACAGAAAACTTCCCCAATTTGGAGAAAGAAAGGGACATCCAAGTAGAGGAAGCACATAGAATTCCAAACAGACATGACCAGAAAAAGATCTTCACTATGACACACTGTAGTGAAACTCTCCACAGTAAAAAATCTAAAAAAAATTCTAAAATGTGCACGAAAGTAATGCCAGATTACTTTCAGAGGATATCCAATAGACTTAGAGCTGACTTCTCATCAGAAACCCTTCAGGCTAGGAAAGAATGCTGAAATATATTCCAAGTCTTAAGAGAAAAATAACTGTCAACACAGAATACTGTACCCGGCAGAGCTCTTATTTATGAATGAAGGTGAAATAAAGACTTTCCATAACAAACCGAATGGAAAGAATTTGTCACCACCCCTACAGACTTATAAAAGATGCTTAAGGCTGTCCTACACACAGAAACAGTCATCACTATGAAAGAAAATGAAGGCAGAAAATCTTCCTGCAAAAGTACAAAGGAAATCCAAAGTAAACAATAGCAATTTTTATGGAAAAATGGTATGGTCAAGTCATTCTTATCAATTGTCACCTTGAATATAAATGGACACAAATCCCAAGTTAAGAGATACAGACTGGCTGAATAGATTTAAAAAAATAAGACCTATCATTTTGCTGCCAACAAGAAACACACTTCAACAACAAAGATACCTGCAGAATTAAGTAGAAAAGATGGAAAAGATATTCTGTTAATGGAAAGTGAAAAAAAGGGGGGAGGGAAGTGCAGCCATCCTAACATTAGACAAAGTAGACTATAAAGGAAATGTAACAACAGATACCACAGAAATAAAAAGAATCAGCAGAAATTACTACAAATATATGTATACCAAACAAATCTGGAAACCTAAAAGAAATTAATAAATTCTTGGACACATACAACCTAATCAAAAATTGAGTGATAAAAACAGAAAATCTAAACAGACCAATAACCAAGATGGAAACTGAATCAGTAAGAAAGATCCTCTTGCAAATTAAAGCCCAGAACCAATGCCTTCACTGCCGAATTCCATCAGACATTTAAAGAAGAACTAACTCCAATTCTCAGCTATTAAAAATAATTGAAAGTGACAGAATCCTCCCAAACTCCTTCTATGAAACCTGCTTCACTTTAATTCATAAACCTGAAAAATATACAACAGAGAAAGAGAACTAAAGACCAATTTTCCTGATGAACATAGACAAAAAAAGCTCTCAACAAAATACTAGCCAATTAAATCCAGGAGCACATCAGAAAAATCATTCACCTGGACCAAGTGGAACATATCCCTGGTATGCAGGGATGGTTCAACATTTGCAAATCAATCAATGTGATACATCACATTAACAAACTCAAGATAAAAAAACATATGGCTATCTCAATAGATGCAGAGAAAGCATTTTATACAATACAAAATCCTTTCATGATGAAAACCTTAAGCAAATTTTGTATAGAAGGAACATTATTCAAAAAAATCAAGGCACTCTAGGGCAAACACTCAGCCAGCATCCTATTGAATGGGAAAAAGCTGGAAGCATTCCCACTAAGATCTTGAACCAGATAAGGATGCCCACTATCACCATTGCTATTCAGTATAGTCCTGAAAGTTTTAGACAGAGCCATTAGGCAAGAAAAGTAACTCAAATGCATACATATTGGGAAGGAGGAAGTCAAACTATCCCTATTTGCAAATGACCTGATCAATATATAGAAGACCCAAAAGAGTCCATGAAAAGTCTATTGGAACTTATAAAAGAGTTTGGTAAAGTGGCAGAATATAAAATCAATGCATGAAAATCTATAGCCTTTGTATACACAGACAATTCCATGGCTGGGAAAGAACTTCTAAGATCAATACCATTCACAATAGCTGAAAAAATGAATTTAATATCTTGGAATAAATTTAACCATGGACATCAAAAATCTCTATGATGAGAATTACAAAACATTAAAGAACTATAAGAAGATACACAAAAAATGAAAAATTTTCCATGTACATAGATTGAAAGAATCAATATCATCAAAATGTCTGCAGTACAGAAACAAGTTACAGATTCAATGCAATATAAATCAAAATAGCAAAGACATTCTCCTCAGATACAGAAAAAACAATGCTGAAATTCCTATGGAAACACAGGAGATCCTGAATGGGTGAAGCAATCCTATAGAACAAAAACAAAGCGGGAGGCAACATAATACCAGGTCTAAGCTACACCACAGGACAATTATAATTAAAACAGCTTGGCAGTGTCACAAAAACAGATGGATAATCTACCAGTGGAAGAGCATAGAAATGCCAGATATCAATCCACACATCTACAATCAACTTATCTTTGACGAAGTAGCTAAAATCAATCCCTGGAGCAAGGACAGTCTCTTCAACAAATGGTGTTGGGTAAATTGTATCTCCACATGGATAAGTATGAAACTAGACTCCTACCATACACCTTACACAGAAATTCACTGGAAATGGAACAAAGACTTAATCTATGACCCAATACCATCAAATTTTTAGAAAACATTGGGGAAACCCTGCAAGACATTGGCATAGGCAAAAACTTATGGGAAAAGACCTCAAATGTGCAGGCAATCAAAGCAAATATTGACAAGTGGGATTAAATCAAAGGAAGAGCCTCTGCACTGCAAAGGAAACATTCAGCAAAGTAAAGAGGCAGCTGACAGAATGGCAGAAATTATTTGCAAACTCTGCAACTATTAAAGGTTTAATATCCAAAGTATATAAAGAGCTCAAGAAACTCAGCAACAATAAAAGAAACAACCCAGTTAAAAAATTGTCAAAGGACTTTAACAGCCATTTTCAAAAGAGGAAATCCAAATGGCCAACAGATACATGAAAAAATACTCAGGATCACTAGCCATCAGGGAAATGCAAATTAAAACCACAATAATTTCACCTTACTCCCATTAGAATGGGAATGGATTTCATACATAAATCAACAAACAACAAATGCTGGTGAGGATATGGAAAAAAAGTACTCTAATCCATTGTTTGTGGGAATGTAAACTGGTAAAGCCACTATGGAAGACTGTATGGAGATACCTCAGAAATCTGAATATAGACCTACACTATGACACAGTCATCCCATTTGTGGGAATTTACTCAAGGGAAATGAAATCAGCATATGAAATACTTATCTTTACCCCATCTTTATTGCAGCTCAATTCATAATAGCTTAGCTATAGAATCAATCTACATGTCTGTCAACTGAAAACTGAATAAAAAATTGTGGGATATTTATACCATTGAATAGTATACAGCAGTAAAAAATGAGATCCTGTCATTTGCAAGAAAATGTATTCAACTGGAAACATTATACTTCGATAAATAAGCCAGTCCTAAAATGACAAATACTGTATGTTGTCCCTGATCTGTAGTAATTAATAGATCACCTAAAAGCTAATCTACAGAAGTGAAATTGACACTTTAAGATGTGATGATATTGAGCAGCCCTTGTCTTGACTATTGAGGAACAGTTTTTTTTCATATTCTTTGATGAATTTTTTACTTAGCATAATCTTACATGTGTAAAGGTAATTGAAAATAGAACTTAGTAAAAAAAAAAAAGAATTGGAATTGTAGAGGAGGAAGTAGAATGGAAGGGCAGATAGGGTGGCAAGAACTGCTATGTTCCTAAAGTTGTATTTGAGAAATGCAGGTATTTTGCATACCTTAAAAAAGAGTTTCCTGGGGAAAATAGCATTAAAAATAAATTAAAACACAATATTCTTTCATTATGAAAGCAATTAATATATACCTAAGTAAGCTGTAGATGTTTGGAACAGTTGCACCATTATTTGTGTTAAGTTCCACTTCTTCTAGTACTATCTTTATTTACTCTGAAACTAATTCATGAATCAAACAAAAGATACAGTGTTGTAAATGCTTGTTCTAAAATAAACAATTGAAAAAATTCTCCAAAGTTATAGACTTAAAATACTATTTAACATACTATAAGAAAAGTCTTCAATTTGAAAAGACAAGTATCTGCAGGTTATAGGGAATTGTATGAAACAGGTAACACTGTAACAATTCAGGAGACTTTTTAACTGCATTATATATTTATCAAAAAGTAAGCACAAGTTATACCTAAAGCATACACATAAAGAGTGATAAGAAAAGAAAAGATGACTGACAAAGGACTGATTTTTTTTTTCCTGTGGGATTTAAAAATACATGCCTATATAAAGCACAAAAATTAAAACTGATGTATTAAATATTTTGCAGTGATTGTGAATGGGATTGTTCATAGAAGTTCTTTCTCACCATGGTATTGTCTGTGTATACAAAGGATGTTGTATTTTGTGTGTTAGTTTTAAATCCTGTCACCTTAGTAAACTTTTTTATGAGTTCCAATAGTCTCTTAGTGGAGTCTTTAGATCTCCTATATATTGAAGCATGTCATGGGCAAACAGGGATAGTTTGACTTTGTCCTTTCCAATTTGTATTCCTTGGATTTGTTTTTCTTGCCTAATGGCTCTAGCTAAAACTTCCAGGACTATATTGAATAGGAACCTGAGAGCAGAATCCTTGTTTGCTTCAAGACCTTAGTGGAAATGCTTCCAACTTTTCTTCACTCAATATAATACTGGCTGAGGGTTTGTCACAGATTGCCTTGATTGTGTTGAGAAATGTTCATTCTATACCCAGTTTGCTTAAGGTTTTCATCATGAAAGGATGTTGTATTTTATAAAATGATTTCTCTGCATCTATTGAGATAGCCATATGGTTTTTAATCTTCAATTTGTTAATGTATCACATTTATTGACCTGTGTATGTTGAACTATTCTGTACACCTGGGATAAATCTTACTTGGTCCAGATGAATGTTCTTTCTGAATCGTTGTTGGATTCGATTGACTAGGATTTTTGTATCTCTGTTCATCAGTGATACTGATCTTTAGTTCCTTTTCTGTGTTGTATCCTTTTCTGATTTTTAAATTAAGGTGATGCTGGCCTCATAGAATGAGTTTTTGAGGATGATTCCTTCCCTTTCAATTGTTTTGAATAGTTTGAGAAAAATTAGAATTAGTTGTTCTTTTAAAAGTTTGGTAGAATTCAGCAGTGAAGCCATTCAGTTCTTGATTTTATTTGTTGGAAATGTGTTTAATACTGTTTCAATCTCTGTTTTGGTTATTGATCTGTTTAGGTTTTCAATGTTTTCATGACTCAGGTTTAAATAACTTGGAATAAATTTTACCACTTAGGTGAAAGATCTCTATGATGAAAATGACCAAAAAATTAAAGAAAGAAATAGAAGACTCACAAAAAAAGGAAAAATCTTTCATGTTTGTGCACTGGAAGAATTACCACAGCATACATACTACCAAAAACAATTTACAGATTCAATGCTATCCCATTCAGAATACCAATGACATTCTTCTCAGCTCTATAAAAAGAATGCTAAAATTCATATGGAAAATCAAGAGACCACAAATAGCTAAAGTAATTTTAAACAACAAAAACAAAGCCAGAGGCATTACAATACCAAACTTTGAGACATAGTACAAGAAAGTTGTAGTTGAAATATACATAGACAAGAAGACCAATGGAACTGGATAGAAACTCCAAAAATCATTCCACAATGATCATTCCACAATCATTTGACAAGGAGCTGAGATCATCCCTGGACAAAGGACAGTCTCTTCAAGATATGATTACCAGCAAAATTGGATCCACACATGTAGAAGTACGAAACAAAACCCCTACCTTACAGCTTACACAAAAATCAACTCAAAATGGATCAAGTATCTAATCTGCAACCTTATACCATGAAATTAGTAGAGGAGAACTTTGGTGATGACCCAAATCTGTGACCTGATAGCATCAAATTATTAGAGAACTTTAGGGCAACCCCGTAAGACATTGGCTTTGGCATTGACTTTTTGGAAAGGCCCCAGAGGTACAGGCAATCAAAGCCAAAACTGACAAATGGGCTTAAATCAAATTGAGATGCTTCTGCACTACACAAGAAACACTCAGCAAAGTGAAGAGACAACCAACAGAAGGGGAGAGAATATTTGCAAACTATGCAACTGATAAAGGATTAATATCCAGAATCTAAAAAGAGCTCAAGAAACTCAACAACAGCAAAGCAATCTGGTTAAGAAATAGGCAAAGGTATTGAACAAGCATTTTTCAAAAGAGGAAATTCAAATGGCCAATAGACTCATGAAAAAATGCTCAGGATCAGTAACCATTAAAGAAATGCAAATCACAACCACAATGAGGTTTCCCTTCTCCCCAGTTAGAATGGCTCTCATACAGAAATCAAAAAACAATAAATACTTGTGAGGAAGTGTAGAAAAAAAAGGTGCCTTAATCCACTGTTGGTGGGAATGTAAATAAAGCCATTATGGAAGACATTATTGAGATACCTCAAAAAGCTGAAAATTGATTAAATAAATGACCCAGCAATCCCACTCCAGGAAATTTACTCAAACAAAATGAAATCAGCATATGAAAGAATTATCTGTACCCCCAAGTTTAATGCAGTTCAATTCACAATAACTAAGATATAGAATCTACTCAGACATGCATGAACTTATGATTGGATAAAGAAACTGTGGTATATATGTAGTATGGAATATTAGCTGTAAAAATGAAATTCTCTCTTTTGCAACAAAATGGATGCAATTAGAAACCATTATACATAGTGAAATAAGCCAGTTCCCAAAACAAATACCATGTTATCTGTGATCTGTGCTAAATAATAGAGAACAAAAAAATGAAATGTATGTGATTCGATAACTCTTTACAGCCCTTGTCTTTACTGTTAAGGAACACTGTTTTCTTCTTACTATTTGTTGAATTATTTACTTATTATTGGGTTATTCTTATGAGTATAAAATAAGTGGAAGTATATAATTGCAAAAATTAAAAACATAAGAAAGGATGGAATGGGGAGGCATGAGTGGGAAGGGAGGATAAAGTGAGAGGTATTACTATTCTCCAAAATCTATATATATGAAATACATAAAATTTGTTTACCTTAAAATATTAAAAAATTTCAATTAAAAAGTTTGAAACCATATGAAATAGAAAAAAATTCCAATAACTGATTAATAGTATTTTTGGAACTGAGCATAAAAAGAACAAAAAACAGATGTGATGCAACATTACAAAAATAATCACTAACAAATGATATAAACAAATATCCATCAATATTTATATCATAGATTATCATGAATAGTAGATGACTCAAACCACAGAATTCATCAATTAGCTTTAAAAAATGAAAACAAATGAAAGCTTTGGACTGGGGATATATTTGGAACAATGGAAAAAATTTATTTTAATTTCAAAAGTAAACATTTTGGAAGCCAGTGTTGTGGCACAGCAGATAAAGATGCCTGCAACACTAGCACCCCATATGGTGCTGCTTCTTGTCCCAGTTGCTCCACTAATAATCCAGCTCCCTGCTGACATCTGGGAAATACAGAAGAGAATGGCCCAAGTGCTTGTGCCCCTGCCACCCATGTGGGAGACACAGATAAAGTTCCTGGCTCCTGGCTTCAACCTTGCCCAGTCCTTATTGTTACAGCAATCTGGGGAGTGAACCAGCAGATGAAAGAAATTTGTCTGGATTTTCTCATCTGCAACTCTTACTTTCAAAAAATAAGTAAATCTTTTAAAAAAGGTTACATTTTGAAATATAGCAGTCATCCAATGTGAGACTTCACAAATAAACAGAAATCACATTATGATATTGTTTAAAGTGGCATTAAATTAGTGAAAATATCCCTATTAGTCAGCTTTTTGTTGATGTAAAAGAATTCTTATGACAAATAATTTATAAAGAGAAAAAGTTGAATTGATTTATTTTGTTTGGGTGAATTCACAGGAGAGGGACAGCTGGTTCATGTGGTTGACCTATTTTCAGCCATAAAAAATAATGAAATCCTGTCTTTTGCAACAAAATGGATGCAACTAGGAACCATTACGCTTAGTGAAATAAGCCAGTCCCAAAAAGACAAATATTACATGCTTTTTATGAGATGTGGCAGTTAATACAGAATACAAGAAAAAAATGTAGGAATGAAACAGATGGCTTGTGATGTGATTGCTGTTTTATAGCTCTTGTTTATACTCCTGTGGTCCCATGGTCTTCCAACTTTTTACTTTTTGAACACTATGGTTTGTGGTAAACTAAGCCTATGGTTTTAGAGTAGACTGAAATTATTTCTTTTTGAAAAAATTAAGGAACAGTGGAAGGCAGGAAGGAAGGAGGCACATTGATGCAAGGGGTGGAGGAAGGAGAGAAGTATGGTTATCTTCTTATAACTGTACCTATGAAATACACAAAATTTGTTCTCTTTATATTAATAATTTTTTTGACAGGCAGAGTGCACAGTGAGAGAGAGAGAGAGACAGAGAGAAAGGTCTTCCTTTTCCGTTGGTTCACCCTCCAATGGCTGCTGCGGATGGCGCGCCTCGGCCGGCGCACCGCGCTCATCCGATGGCAGGAGCCAGGTGCCAGGTGCTTTTTCCTGGTCTCCCATGGGGTGCAGGGCCCAAGCACTTGGGCCATCCTCCACTGCACTCCCGGGCCACAGCAGAGGGCTGTCCTGGAAGAGGGGCAACCGGGACAGAATCCGGCGCCCCAACCGGGACTAGAACCTGGTGTGCTGGCGCCGCAAGGCGGACGATTAGCCTGTTGAGCCACGGCACCGGCCTATATTAATAAATTTTTTAAGAGTTGACTGAGCTCATGGTTTTGGAGAGTCATAATCCAAGATCAGGCAGGCCCTATCGTTTTGGCAGCTATGATGATGTTCATGATGGCAAAGTCCTGAGGCAATGCAGAACATTCCATAGTAGGAGACAGGGAGCAAGTGTGTGTGTCCTTGTCTATACAGTCTCACAAAGCCACCAAAATTTAACCATGAGGGCTAATAACCCCACCCCATCCAATCATCTTTCAATGGATATACATCCAAAAATCATACTTGGATTAAATTTCTACCATCTTAGTGCCATCAACATAAAAATATGGGGAGCAAACAACTTCAAGGGAAAAATATTCAAACCAAAGCAACATTTAAGGCTGAGAAGACTACAGCCAGAAGTGTGCTTATAGATTCTGCTAAACAACCTGTGTTACAAAAAATTATCAAAATATTTCTGCACTCACCCATGTTGGTTTCTAAGTGCTATTTTCCATGGTTTGTGAGGTTTGTCTGCCTACTTCATGAGATGCTGGGCACATCAAGGAGAAGATGTCCATTTTATTATTCTTTCAATAAATAGCACTGCAATTCTACTCTCTACCTTAGCTCCACATCGCAGTCATGTGAGAGACTGAGAAAAATGCTGAGGTTCCTAGGGCAAATCAAATACTTCATGGTGCCTACTCACCAAAATGGCAAACACTGTTTAGCATAACACCTTATGTGCAATGATAATAACCGCTAATACGAATTACAGACTTATGGTAGGGCAAGCATTATGCTAAGTGCGTTATTTGGGTCACCTTACTGAAGTATGTTTTAAATATCTCCAGGAGATGCCAATATGTGGCCAAGTTTGAATACCTGTATTTTATTAAACACTGCTGTCTCGTGAGGTAGAGTGTGTTGTTATTGATGCCCTACAGGTGAGGGAAATGAAAGGTCATGGAATGTTAAGCCACAAGTTGAGGTCCCTCAGTCAGCAACCTAGGGGTGAAGATGGGGTTCTCCTTCTGAAGCCCCACCCATCTACAGTCCTCTCCTGCCTGTCCTAGGAAGATCCAAGAAAGTCCAAGTTCTCTTATCCTTAACCCACAGGCGTTGTCACCAGGTGGGAGACATGTTTGATGCTCAGTTTTCTCCCTAATATGTTTTCCAATAGCTTTCCATATACCCTCACATTTAAACATTTTTTTGGCTTTTTAGCCAGAAATTTAAAAGGCTTTTTATACTACTTCATACTATAAAAGAATCCTGATATCCTGACATAATTAAAGACATGCCTTGATTTCAAGTCCATATTTCAAATAAGAATACCTTCTTTCATCCTAGTGTACATTAGGATATGTGGTCATAATGGCTTATTTTTATTATTATGTTTTGCTGATTTTAAATTTGAAAGGGGAAATCTTTGAACACAAAAAGATTTCAACTTTATTTTCTGTTATGTGCATGAATAAAATTTTATTTACTTAAGGGATTCAGTGTAATCCCATAAATGATTTTAATGTTGGGAAAAGAAAAAAATATTCTGAGTCAATATTTCGTTGACTTTAAAAAAATGTAACTCTCTAGCTAAAAAGCTGGCATTGAAACCATAATGCTGTCAATGCTGAGATGTGACTATGCATGCATTTCACTTATTTGTACCAAAATAAACTTGTCTTTTAATATAAAATGTAGCAAAATTGAGTATCCCTTATCTTATTTCTGCTAGTAATATGTCTTGAATGGACAGTGGATGAACTCAGTTCCTAAAAGGCATGATACTTGCCTCGCTTTCTAGAGCACAGCAGGGTCTGGCGCACAGTTGATAGTCAATACATGTTCAATTAAAGAACGCTGAAGTGTACTACTTTTTCATGACATAGTTATGACAAGCTTCCATTTTGATTTATGTAAAGCTACAGAACTATACTGGATTCATTAACTAATACTATTGATATTATTAAACAGAAAATCCTCATATAGTAGGACCAAGTGTTATCTGCATCAACTTTTCTCTTATGTGACTATAAAGTAAAACAAGAGGGATTGTCCACTAAGAAAACTTCAGAAAGCCATAGTTTCCAAATGTGATTACCAAATGATTCTACTGTTAATCAAGTGAAGAAAGATTGATGTTTTACATGATTAAACTGATGAAAATGTGAGTGATGAAAAATCAGGCAAACAAATTGGAAATACATAAATTTAATTTCATAAACATGCTTACTTTCACATGATTCATTTTCTTACAAAAAAAAAAGAGGGACATATTTCAGAAGAAAGTAGGGCAATACTGGTTAGTCTCTCCAAACATTTTAAAATGCTTAACAAGGAAGAAGTAGTCTAGGACAAGTCTCAAGTTCCTAGAAGTATAAAGAAATGTAGATATTTGTCTTGATTTTTGTGTCAACATTAATCAAATCAAAATATACACGTATTGGGGACCGACAATAAAATCTACATGTACAACTGTATTTAAATTATATTTTCCGAGAAGCAAATTAGATATACATTTGAAATTTACTTTTTATCTATCAATAGGCATACTCATACACTCATGTGTATGCATGTAAGTGTGTCTGTATATCATTCCACAAAAATATAGTCTTTATATATATATATATATATATATATATGTATGTATGTATTTCAGAATAACAAAGCATATTCCTTGGAATCAAACAGTCTTACATGCTTTTGGGATAATTTACCAAAGGAAAAAATAAACCTCTTCTACCATATTGCATTCCATTCAGGAACCATTATGTGGTAATTGTGTTCTGATAGCCTTTTAAGTTTCTAAGAGTTAAGAGATCAGATACTTATTTTGCTTCCTAATAAAATTTTGGAAGAATGAGTAAAAGTATAATAAATATGTCAGACCCTATATAAGAAAACACTGTTCTGTCAAGGAGAATTTTATGTAGCAAAAGAAAAAAGAATGAGCATTGCAAGCAGTTCTGCAAACACTCCTGAGATGCAATTTGATAAACAGGTTTCCAACACCCAAGCCAAGCCTCTGGAAAAGCATGCTATCAGCACTCTCATCAAAGGCACTATTGATCTATCTCATTTTATCATGACGTTCTCGTTTTATTTACTCAGTGGATGATTGAGAAAAATGACTTCTTACCCCTTGGATGAGCTGTGATGGGGTCTTCTAGTGACGCGTCCTTTTCTCCATCTTTGCTGCCAGCGCTGCCTTCACTGCCACCGTCTCTTTCGATCAGTTTATCCACCATAGCTATTACGCAGTTCAGGCTCTTCCCCACATTGGCCCACACCCTGTCCTGAAAAGAGCATGAGTATCACTGCACATTTTTTATTGTAAAAGGGGCATAAAATTGCTAAGTCTGTTTTGGAGAAGCAGTTGGAAGAACAATTATTAAAGTGCAGACTGAGCAACTGTTTATAACACTACTATGGACGTCATCAAACTGAGCATACAAAATATCTGTTTTATCTGAATAAAGCAAAAGCTATTTTTATAATTTTTAAGCTTAGTCTATTACCCCTGCTCTGGCATAAATGCATGATAAATTATTAGACAACCCATAATTGTGTGACATTTTAAACTGGAGATACTGTTTTCTTTACCAGCATTTAGTAAGAATGGAAAGTCATAGCAACGTCTTTAAAGAATGGCCACCACTTGCATTATAAATTCTTATTTTGAAATTGTAGTGACATACACATAACATAAAGCTTGCAAGCTTTACAGATTAGTAGAGTAACTCCATTCAGTCATCACCATTAACCAGTCCCAGAACTTTTTCTCCTGCCTAAACTGAAACTCCACACCTGTTTAACATGGGCTCTCTCTCCCAGTTCCTAGAAATCACTGTTGTACTTTATTTATTTGAGTACTGTAAATTCAAAAAATTCTGAAGTTCTTTTTTTAAAATATTTTTATTTATTTATTTGAAAGGTAGAGTTACAGATAGTGAGAGGGACAGACAGAGAGAAAGGTCTTCCTTCTGTTGGTTCACTCCCAAGACGGCTACAACTGCCGGAGCTGTACCAATCCAAAGCCAGGAGCCAGGAGCCTATTCTCGGTCTCCCCTGCGAGTGCAGGGGCCCAAGGACTTGGGTCATCTTCCACTGCTCTGCCAGGCCACAGCAGAGAGCTGGATTGGAAGAGGAGCACCTGGGACTAGAACCGGCACCCATATGGGATGCCAGCGCCGCAGGCGGAGGATCAACCCACTGTGCCATGGTGCCAGCCCCCAAAAAATCCTGAAGTTCTAACCACCTGTAACCGAATAGCCTAGAGAACTAATATGCAGGATCCAGAATCCTCCCAAGTTCATCAGAAACATTGAAGAGAAGGCAATCTACACTGAAATTTTGACAAATTCCTCAGGTGCTTCTGACCACACTAAGTCTTCAAACTTCTATTCAAAATTACACACTACAGTCTCATATATCACACTGAGCAATTTATTTCCTAGGAAGCAGCACATATTACCATGAGTCTTCTTTGTCATTAACTTGCTCAGTCTTATTAGTGCCCATTTTTGTTTAGAGCAATATATAAAATTGAATTCTTGGATTCACAAAAATTCTTAGTATTAAATAGAAATTTTAAATATAGTTTTCAGATTGAAGCCTGCTATCCTTGGCTTTCCTTCAGTGCCACATCACTCACGTGAAGACATTGATGCTTGCACGCCATTCTGTCAAGGCATAAGGAATGAATGCACTCATGGTGCTTTCCCTGCACTAAGCCATAAAGCAATCTTACAGTAGCTGCTCTCCCAGTAATAGAGCTATCTTAGGCAACTGTGGTAGCACTTAATATAAACATAATATTTAACTAAAGTACTTCTTTGCTAGTTTGTATATTTTCCACCCATTACTTATTTTTCACATAAGCTGATTCTGTTACTTTATAAATGTATAGATTAATTTTGGGAAGGATAAATCTACAAAGATAATAATCCAACCACATAAAAACAATTATGTGGCATGTAGACATGCATAGTTGAGTTGAGGATATAACAAGACTTTATAGAAAAGCAGTACATTCAAAGTTAAAAAAGGCAATTGGCAAAGGTCCTTATGTGACCTACTATCTATGAGACCTTATGAAAGTCATTTTGTGCCTGTGGAACTGCTATTGAATCACCTACAATTTGGAATGAAAACTCTTGCTCTATCTACCTCACCATGCTACAGAGGAAGCCAAATACTGTGGTTTCTATGAAAGAACTTGGGAAAATTAGTACAATTTTGCAAAATCACATCTGATCTTGTTTGGCTTCCTAAACGAATCAAGATTGTTTTCCCTTATCCTGTAATCTTGAGTGTGAATGATACCATTAGTCACAAATAATCATAGCAATCTTTCTCATAGAGGCAAAATATTTTCCCTAAAGAACTGGAAGCACTTTCCCTTTGCAGGAAATTAAGACATGAATCGTATCTATGGATTATATCATCTATGCCTGTTATCTGAGGAAATAAGGTGGAAGCAGTTCAGAGCCATGAACCAGGAGTACTAAGGAAGCTCACCTGTTCTAAGGGAAAGCAAAAGTAATTTGGAAGTCCTTACACCACGAATAATGCAATTTGGTGAGGAGTTTACCTTCCAGACCACAATAATGAATACAATGCCCCCTGGTTCTACATATACCTTAACCACAAATACCACCCACATCTTCAGGTAATTAAATCGAACAAGAAGCAACTATCTGGCTAATACTGGGGATAAAGTTTGCTCTTGATGTTAAAAGGGGGTGCAGATTCCTTTTAGGTTCCCAGATTAGCTTTGCACAGAGATAAGTTTTCAATTCTTTTCCTTTTGCTCAAGTAGAAAAGAACTTCACATTCTGATCACAGATCAAGTAGTGTTTTGGCTGCCTTCCTTATAGAAAGGAATAAAGAAATAGATCAAACCGATCATAGTCACTCTAAAGTATCTAAACAGGAAAATACTTAAAAGACAATTTGACATTCACATCAGTATATTGTTCTTCCTTTATAGATTCCTCAGGTTATTGGATTCTACTAGTAGAAAAATAATTTTGTGGGCAGTGGAGATATCTTTATTGTCTTGCAACATATTGAAGTATGCTCATCTTTCAAGATAAACAACTACAAAATGTTTTATGGTAAACAGTAGAAAAAACTTTGTCATTAATTGCTTATAGGATGCCAAACCTGGAGAGATGTTTATTGCAGGAGAGAAACTGAGCAGTCTCTTAGGTAATACTAATGCCTACTTTATGCATAATCAAGTATTTTCTTGAAGGCAAATTTGGCAGAAGACCTTGAGCAAACTCACTCTATTATTCATAATTTGGAAAGAAGGTCCTGTAGAGTTGGTAGTGAGAGAATTTTTCCCTTGCTGATCACTTCCCTTTAATGGCCTCTAAAGAATAAAGAAGTTACTGATTTTCATCTCTGTGTCTAGTGCTAGAGAGTAAGTTATTTGACAGCTGTGTCCTCAATATACAGGACATAGCCTGGTCCTCAATTTTCTTGGAAGAAAGGAAGGAAGGCAGGCAGAGAGAGCAAGAGGAAGCCATGGGAGAAGAAGGGGGGGTGTGATTCCAACCCAGAAGGACATTCTGGCTCATGTTCATACCCATATAATATATACATTATCCAACTTAACCTTCAAAAATCATCAAATGGAATTGATATTATTGACTCGGTTTTTCGAGATGAAGAGAGTTCTGGCAAGACAGAGAAAAACATTCATCATTTAAATGGCAGTGATAGACAAGAAATTCCATTCCATTTGACTTCAAAGACTTGGTTCTTCCATTATGATTTCCCATAGAAATGTAGTACACAACACCAGATTCCAAACAGAGAGAAGTTAGGAAAAGGAGGCCAGAAAGTGTCAGGTAGAAGTGTATGTGACCTCACAGGAGTAAGATTAAATTTGTTATTTGAATCTTGAAAAAGTGTTCTATGGAAATCCTGGACAACCAGACAACTTTATATAAAGGATAGCCTTTCAAAATGAACTCCTAAGACTGAGATCAACAGTGTCAAGTAAGAGGGAAGGAGCAACACTTGGATAAAGGGTCAACCAGCCAGGGTCGAGGGCATAACAGGCCCACATTAGTAAAGACAGCATCCACACACATGACGAGAACATAAAACAAGATGTGGGCTTCAAGGGGGGAAAGATGATCAATAATTCAATTTCTATGAGGCTGTTATAAAGCAGTAAATCATTTTGAAACAAAGATGCTAAAGCAGGGTAGGCATGATTCTTGAATTGGAACCCTGAATATCTGAGTTCATTCATAAATCAAGCCAATTTGCAATTATACCTCTGAAAACACACACAGAGGAAACAATCGTCATTCTGATGACTTTCACTTATTATGACAGTCTGTGAGGGAAGTTCATTTGCTTAGATCTCTGGTATAGCTTAGACCTACTCTATCTTCTCTACTAAAATCACACGATTGCTTCTAACTGCTCCCATGAGGGAGAACGGTTGGGTAGTGTGAAGACAACAAAAACATAAAACTGGCTGTAGCACCTGGAACTTCCAGTCCTCCTCCTGTTCAGACTAGGGATGTATGAGCAGATGACAGATTCTGTTTAGTGCTCCTGACACATGAGAGGGTTAAAACAATCCATTACCTATCAGAAAAACAGATTTGGAAATTTCTTAAATCTCTTCCCAGACATGTAGTTGTTATCTTGCTAGATCTCTTTTATATAAATAATGTAATACAAAATTGATGGGTTAAAATCTAAGCTCTATTAAATGAGGCCTAACTGGTGTCCTTAATCTTTCTGGAGCCCTCACAACAACCCCACTTCTTGGAGGAGAAGTGGCTATAAACATTTTCTGTTCAATGAGGGCACAGAGTCTGTAGGAAACTAGCAGCACTATATATTGCATTCTGAGCCAGCTGCTGATCTTGGTCTTTATTTATTTCTGGATTAGACCTAAGCTAACAGATGGGTCAAGCTTAGAGGCATAGTTGCAAAAATGTGATGGATACAGTAATCAGTAGCCAAGGGGACATTATAGCTGGCAGAATAAACCATGAGGCTAGAGGATGGAGTTGCTTACTCAGCACACCACACATTTATGAACTTGGTCTTATCAAGTGAAATTCTGACTGCTTTGGATCTGCAGCTAGCTTAAACGTCCAGTAATGCTTAGTGATCAATTTTTCTAAGGCCAATTTTGATCGGCAAGAATGTGAAGACTAAAGCAGAACTGATAGCAAATTTGAAAAGAGTTCTATGAATAATTTCCTATTTGTCATTACCAATTTCTGAAGACTTTGATTAGGAAGAGTTAGTGAATTAACCAAGTCAAATTCATCTTTAAAAAGAACCTTCAGCTCATCCTTGAGTTGACTGAGATCAATTTGCTCTACATTGGCTAAATTCTATTACACTGCACGCTTTGTTCTTTCATGAGCTTGATAATACTTGTATTTAAATCCTATTTTGCCCAGGATGTTAGGTAAGATGAATTGCATTTAAGATATTCTATGGTACAAATTGGCAGATATATGGCACAAGTAGTATAACACTTGCACAGCTATAAATGCACATACATGTCCATTAAAAGTATCCAGATTGTAACATCCATTAGGATTAAATGAGATTCCCTAACCTAAGTTTCCAATTGATCCTCTATTGTAACTTCAATTGGCTACTCAAAAATCCTTGACTTCCTCTTCCCAGAAACCACACTGAAGTTCATTCAGGAATCATACATATGAGCTCAAAATGCCGCTATTCTCTAGTATTGACCTCTCCACATTTCCCTGGTTTAGATCATGCATAGACTTATATTGCTTCTATCACACAATCAAATATACATAAAAGTATCAGACTCATCTTCACTGATTACCATGTTTATTTTATCAGTCACAAATACATCCATTTTTTCCAGCTGATGTATCTCTACAGAGAGGTAGAGTTAGGTAATCCTTATTTCTCCTTAGATACTTGCACAACTGGTTGAATTACAAGACATCATCACTTAATGTGTTACATACAAACATTTCCAGGGATTTTTAAAAAAAAACCCCAGTGTATGTGATTAAACACATCAATAGATTTTCAGTATTGACATCAGTATTTTCTTACTTATTCAGGTTTCAAAAAATTCTGTTTAGGAACACCACTACCTCAAAATTCAAAATAGAATGTATTCCAGATTTTGGACACTTGATTTGAATGTTAAAGTAAATGTATAAAGTATTAATGAATGTGTATGCAACTCTACACATTCATTAATGTATCTAGCATTGAATCAGGCATTGTAATGTCACAAAAGTCTGCAAAGGGGGCTGATTCTATTTAGTACAAAATCATTGGAAAGGCATCTTTAAATCAATATGAATAAAATATATCAGTCAGAAACCTAGGTTTGAGTTGGAAGAAGAACTACTGATTCAGCAATCCATCCATTTATTTTTATATTAATTTTGAAAAATACATTAAACTAGTATTGTAAAACAAAGATTCTATAAAACAAGGGACTGAAGTTGAAAGCATTAACTGCATGTGGGAGAATCTAAATATTGGCAAGATTTCATGAGATCCCTAAAGATCTCATTTGGAGTTTCTTTTCTTTAATAGAACATTTGTGGGGCCGACACTGTGGTGCAGCGAGTTAACGCCCTAGCCTGAAGTGCCGGCATCCTGTATGGGTGCCGGTTCTAGTTCCGGCCGCTCCTTTTTCTGATCCAGCTCTCTGCTATGGCCTGGGAAAGCAGCAGAAAATGGCCCAAGTCCTTGTGCCCCTACACCCGCATGGGAGACCAGGAAGAAGCTCCTGGCTTCAAATTAGTGCAGCTCTGGCCATTGAGGCCAATTGGAGAGTGAATCATCGGATGGAAGACCTCTCTTTGTCTCTCCTCTCTCTGTGTAAACTCTGACTTTCAAATAAATAAATAAATCTTTAAAAAAAAGAGAGAACATTTGTACATTTTAATGGATAGTCATGAATTTTACTTAATAACCTTTTGTGTGATATTAATAATGGAGAAGTATTCAAAGTACATTTCTGTTGGGTGAAATGGCCTGGAGAAGTTCTGGAATGTTTCCCACCCATCCAGAAAACAGATGACAGGAAGCTGGCATGTAGGGAACAACTGGCCTGATTCTCTCTGGCTATATCTGCCCTTTCTGATGCGGACAGTGAATGCTATGAAAGTCCCCTCCTCATTCTAAGATTAATAAGACCACACAACTCTACTGTGGGTGGCTCAGGGATGAAAAAAGTACAATCTAGGATAGGGTAAAATAGTTACTTCCAATTTATATTTGCAGGGAAGTCTCTGTAGAAATGATTTCTGTATAACTAGGACTTTTGTAATTTGCAAAGGAATAATCAAGTAAAGAAAAAAAAAATGCCAGTAGGTTTTTGGGGGCCTTAACAAATCATGTTCCTAGCTTTGGCCATCTCCAACACTCTGCGTCTATCCTGAATTTTAGCACTTTCTATGTTTGAGAATATTTTGAAGATGACTTCAATAATCACTTCAGAGCTGATTAAGACACTAGGAAAAACACAGGAAAGAGGGGGCAGTTTGGAAGAAGGCTAGAATGATCAACTTGAAGTTGATCAAGAGACTGCAAACTCAGGAGAAAGGGATGAAACCAGGTACTTTTGACTGGAATGGAGAAACACAAAGGATTCTGGTGTAGTAAAAGGTCTTAAATATAAAACATTAAGAGAGTCAGTAAGAGTAAGGAGGAGGAAAGGGGCAGCGTGGGTGGGAGAGAGGGTTCCTAAATCTGTACATATGAAACACATGAAATTTGTATACCTTAAATAAACTTAAAAGTAAAAGTAGTTATATTAAACAAATATCATGTGTTTCAAAATAAGATTACAATAATAAGTATTTGAGATGAAATTTAGGGGCATTAATTTATTCAATGAATATACTGAGCGCCTTTTGTGTAGAGGATACAACAATGAAGAAGATATTGTACTTTTCCTTTAGGAACTTACAAAGTCCATGGACACATAGTATTAACAGATGTATAAATAACTGATTATAATTCAGCATTCAATA
Source organism: Sylvilagus floridanus (assembly GCA_949820135.1). Classification (NCBI taxonomy): domain Eukaryota; kingdom Metazoa; phylum Chordata; class Mammalia; order Lagomorpha; family Leporidae; genus Sylvilagus; species Sylvilagus floridanus. The sequence goes on along the minus strand of OX463238.1, from coordinate 32,756,231 downwards.
GGTTCTTTGTTCATGGAATGCCACAAGAATGCTTGATCAGACAAAATTATTTAGGGTTGAATATACATGTACACATGAAAATGTACATACATGTGGATTCTTCAAAAAGTCCGTGGAAAAATAAAATTAAAAGATAACACACATTTTCTATGAACCTTCTGAAGACTCATTGTGTACACACACACACACCTATATATCACAAAATTTGGAAATAAATTGTCATATTTTTGTAGATATATTACTCATTTAGGTAACTGAAATATAAAGTGTTGCTTTAGAAAAGATTAATCATAAGTTAGTATCAGTCAGTCTATAAGAACTAATTACCTCTAAACAAAAAGAATGCTTTATTTCCTTATTAAGTTCAGGATGATATTTTATATAACATAACTCAATCCTGACAGAAAACTGAACAAAATTTTTTTTGAGTATCAGTTTGTGTAGGTACCTCTGGATTATGCATGACCTAATTTTTCTTTATTTCCTAGAGGTTATATCTAATATGTACACAGTAGCTGCAGATAAGTTGAAATTATGGATCACTATGAATTACCTGTGGAGGTATAGCTGACTAAATATGTTTTGTCCTCAAAAGTTAGCGACGTTTTGCCAAAAGTTTGTGCTCACTGCTATGAATGATTGCAATAAAAATAGCCCCATCAATATTTCTGTCAAGTCTAAGCACTCATGTTTGCTCTGAACATTGTCAGAGGAAGGTATAGCACAAAATGAATTAAATAGTGTTGGCAAGGAACATATTATAAAGTGGTTTATGTAAATCTTATTTCAAAAGACAATCCTTGGTAATATTGAGTTACATTTTTTAAAAAACCTCCAAAATTTTAAATTATACATGGGTTTTATTAATAGGATATTGTATAAATATTGTCAGTAATCTGTGCTGTTTATAAAGTACAAAAATTATAAAAATTATGCATTAATACAGCTTATATATTGTGCTTATATGATATAAACATATGGACCATGATAGGGAATAGCAACTGTTCTCTTACCTTAAGGGTGGAAACTAAATTTTAAATTTATCTTTGCCATGAGGAAGAGAGTTAATTGAGTAATATGTGGATGCTGAAATGTCATATAGTGTAATATAGATATATGTAGAAATATAGTTTAGTTAAAACTGATAGAAATATAGTTGATTTTATATAGGACTAAATAATAGGAATAATAATATTTTTTCTAATTCTGCACCTTGCTGGAGTGGATCAGAATATAAAGGGTAATAAATTTATTTATTTTAAAGAATTTATTAAGAGTAGGCAGATTTAGCCATAAACCCATCAGTGTAATAAAACTGAAATTAAATCCCAGTGTTGTAAAGAATAGTATAATTACTAGAAGCCACAAAAACTGGGTCAACTTAATAGTTTAGTTAGATGACATGCTTTCACATCTTGGACAAACTAATCTTGGAGCCCCAGCTGCTGGAAACATCTGTTATAGGGATGAGGAGAAGGAAAAGCAGTGTGTCATCTTTACCAGTGGAAACACAAAGAATGCTATGGTCGTCTATTTCACGGCACTGACTATCATAAAACCTCAAATATTCCTTTGTGACTTCATTGTTTCCTAACTTTGTAGGGAAATAAGGCTTTAAAGCATTCAATCATTCAATATCTAAAATTCAGGAAATAACAAGCATTTTGTACAAGGACTCATTTTAGTTTCAATCTCTACCATATTGACTAGATAATTACTATCAAGACTGATATATCATCAATTCTGTCAACAAAGTAAGTTTAAAAAAACAGCCTCACACTGATTTAGAGTTAAAAAGATTCTCTTTCCTGACCAAACGGAAAGATTTTTAGAAGTCTCCACAGGGTAAGATTTTTTTTTTCAAAAGTAATTTATTAACATGTATTCACTTGCTGGGTATTTATTATAAGAAGTTAAATGCAGTTGTTCATGTTAGATAATTGTTACAGTCACGATCAGAAATTAAGTAACACAGATTTCTTAAAATGGAGGCACTGTAATCTTATATGAAAATTTAAACCAAATTAAGTGATCAGATAATTTTTTCATATATCATAGAAACCCAATTACTTTAATTTACAACACTGAATTACTTCTAGAAGCTGACTATATTTGTGATGAGCACTGGAATTTTTCTAAAAGCTAATTAAGAAAAGAAGTACACAAAGTTATGTTTCCAATTCACTTAATAGCACAGTTTCTAAAGGCATTTTCAATTAACAACATTTTCTTTGGATTTACTCAATTTGCTGAAGTTGGGTAAAGCTTTGAAAATATCATTAAATAGTTAGGAGGTTGGTGAAATTATTTTCTATCTTTTCATAAGGAATTTCAGTATCTTGATGAAGAATTACTCTAACAGAAAGTGATTGCTAAGTGCATTAAGCCTGTGATTACAGAGTGGAGTGAAATAATGCTTTTTGCACATATTAAAGAAAAAATGAAAGAAAGGAAAGAGGGGGATTGAGGGAGGGAGAAAGAGGGGGAGGGAAGTATGATTATCTTCTTAGAATTGTACCTATGGAATACATGCAATTTGTTTTCTCTATTTTAATAAAATTTTAAAAGGAAAATTAAAAAAATCAACAAGGATGCTATAAAATAATCAAACTTGTTACTATTTGCAGAAAGAGTAAAGTGATTTTTTTTTAAAAAAAGATTTATTTATTTACTTTAAAGACAGAATTATAGAGAGGCAGAAGAGAGAGAGAGAGAGAGAGAGAGAGAGAGAGAGAGAGAGAGAGAGAGATCTTCCATTCCGCTGGTTCACTCCCCAATTGGCTGCAATGGCTGGAGCTGCGCCAATCTGAAGCCAGAAGCCAGGAGCTTCTCCTGGGTCTCCCATATGGGTGCAGGGGCCCAAGCACTTGGGCCATCTTCTACTGCTTTCCCAGGCCATAGCAGAGAGCTGGATCCGAAGTAGAGCAGCCTGGATTTGAACTGGCGCCCATATGAGATGCTGGCACTACAGTTGATGGTATTATCTGCTAGGACTCAGCAACCGCCCCAAGAGTAAAGCTATCTTAGGAAAGAAGAGACATTTTTGAGTGGGAAAGACAAAGCACTAATATGTCTTATAGAGACAATGATTTCTGGAGAATATGAAGAAATGACACGAAAGGAGATCTAGACTTTCCTTACTTGTCTACTGTTATTGCCATTGAATGAAGCCAGCGGAAACTGAGAAGACACACCTTCACCAAGCAGCGTCAGGACTTTCAAAATATCCCCAAGAAAATAATCAATCCTGAGCCAATACCATGCAGACTGGAACTTCCTGTACTGACCCTTTACAGGGAGTTGAATTCTTCCTAATTTTTTCAAATGTTCCTAATCAGGTCATCTAACCATTTATTTTGATGCCTATCTGGAATCTTCACCAATCTCTTTTGCTTATCCTCCCTATCCCTTTCTCTTTATATGTGATTCTACTTTAGGGGAAAAAAGCAGCCATTCAGTCCTACTCATCCTCACCAAAGTCAAGTGCATCTTCACAACCTCCCTACGGCCTCTGCAGAAGACAGCACTGCTGCTTAAGACTCACCCTTCCTCCAGCACACTAGAGTCAATTCTTTTTCTTCTCTCACAAGGACCTTGTTCCATCAGATGTCACCTCTGTGCCTCTCAAATGGCCTTTGGGATATAAATGCACTCAAATTTCACCAATTTTAAAAGAAAATGAGTGAACAACCAACAATGATCACAACACACATCAACTACTTCACTCCATAATGTTAGATACTATGTTCTCTAAAAGTCCTCCTCATCTAGTTTCGTGAATGACTAACTTCTATTCTTCTGGAAATCTCACCATGACTACCTCATGCTGCGGTATCTTGTTTACACCGACCTCATCCTCTATGGTAATTGTCGTGTATCTTTCTAGAGCCCTGAGCATGCTGTGGAGCCTTGGGTGCCCTGGGTGTTCACCTGTATCCCTAGTTTGTGGCAGAGTGAATCAGGCAGGTCAGATGCTCAGTAAAAGCCATGAGAGGGAATGGTTCTTAAAGTTTCTCAACTACTGATACATTCCTCACTCATTTCCTGCTTTGTTCATCGTAAGACATTTTGGTATTTAAGCAGCAATCATATAAATAGAAGCTATCTTCTATCATCTGTTGCTCCTCATCTTTGTAATTATCTGTAACACATTTTTATCTATTGCTAGACTCTGAGCCTCAGGAAGCCAGGATCCAGCATGACTCACCGTCCTATTTGGAGCACCTACTAGACTGATTGCCTCAAACAATTTTCTAAATAAAAGAATAAAAGGGGCCGGCGCTGTGGCACAGTAGGTTAATCCTCCACCTGCAGCGCTGGCATCCCATATGGGCTCCAGTTCAAGCCCCAGCTGCTCCTCTTCCAACCTGGCTCTCTGCTGTGGCCTGGGCAAGCACTGGAAGATGGCCCAAGTCCTTGGGCCTCTGCACTCACATTGGAGACCCAGAAGAAGCTACCGGCTTCTGGTTTCTAATCAGTGCATCTCTGGCCATTGCGCCCATTTGGGGAGTGAATCAGCAGACAAAGACCTTTCTCTCTGTCTCGCCCTCTCACTGTCTATAACTCTACCTCTCAAAATAAATAAATAAAATCTTTAAAAAAATAAAAGGAAAAAAGGAGAGAGCAAAGGAGAGGGACAATTTTGAACAAAAGGAGAAGGTTGGGATGTGGGGAAGCCTTTGAATAACACAGGCAAAAATGATAAAAAAGGAAAACAATTCTAAAATTCTCACTTGATTTCATACAATCATAGCAATTATCTGTCAAAAAATTAGCACTGTAGGAGACACAGATACTCAAATTCCACTGACTTTAAAACTAATAGAGTACAAAAAGTGTAATGTAAAGGAGCAAAGTTGACATCTTGAGAATTTATTATTTACAACCTTTGTCTCTACCATTGAGGATCAGTGTTTTTTTTCTTCTTACTATTTGTTGAACTCTTTACTTAGTGGAGGGTTAAGCTTATGATTATAATATAAATTGAAAGTATGTCACTGTAAAAATTAGGGAGAGTTGGGACATGAGGGAGAAGAAGGGTAGGGTGAGAAGTATCATTATTCTCCTAAATCTGTATATATATATAAAATACATGAAATTTGTTCACCTTATGTAAATTTTAAAAATTGAAAAGAAATCAAGTAAACAGATAATATTTAATTAAATGAAATGTAACTTCTTTTCTGTATCTACCCAAATGCTTTAAAATCCACATTTTGTATTCTATATCAATTCTCTCCATTTATCTCAAGAGATAGTACTGATCCTCATAATAAGATTACAGAATCTACATTCCTTAAAGAAGAAAAACTATGAAAATAACATTAACATAGGGGGATGCATTGGCCTAGGCTGCTCTGGGTAATGGAGTGCCTCCACACAGGTAAATCATGTATCTTTTGACCATCTGAAGAGCTAAGCAGAACAGGCGCTGTTATTTTCATTTTACATCTGAGAAAATTGAACTTCAAGGAGGTTAAGAGGTACACATGCCTTCTAGCTGTGAATAAATTGAAGAAGAAGGTGAAGGTAAAAGGGAGAAATATTAGATTTGCTCTTTTGAAAATGCTTCAGTGGGAGAAATTCAATCTTAATCAGCAACAACAAACACTTATTCAGCATTTACCTTATGGAGCCCTGCTCTGCCTTTCCTGCAATGGGAATTTTACCTAAGGAGCGAGCAGGGATCACCTCATAGTCCCTCAGATGGCAAACTTTTGAAACACTCCTGTCTCTAAGATAGTTACTCCCCAAACACTCTGAAATTCCAGGATGGCCAGAAAAATAATTGGTAACTGAAAGCTTAATATCTAGCACTCCTAACTGATATTTATCTTTCTGCATTTGATTTTCTTTGGTTAAACGGATGATAGAGAAATGAGGTTTTGTGAGTGTGTGTGTTTGTGTGTGCGTGTGCACCTGTGTGCATGAGCACATGTGAATATGGTTTGGAAGGCTCATGGGTAACATGTGCTGATGCAGTAATAACACTGCCCTGGGCAGTGCAATTTCGTGTTCTTCTGCCCTATTCTGCCCAACTAGGGTTCTTCTCTCCATGTTACCTTCTTTGGTTAATTTGCCTTACTTGCTATTCATTTCAAATGTTTATATGGGGATTTGACTCTGCCAATTTTACAAATCTTAGAACAATATCTTCTACTTAATCATGAGCAACAGGGATTTAAGAAATCTCTGTGTCCAATGTCATTTAAAGGTGAATACTTTTTAAAAAGTATGCCCAGGACTAACATGCTACATTGCAAAATAAAAAATGCTTGTTGAGTCCAAGTTGTGGTAATATGGATAATTTTGTTTTTTCCAAAAAATAATTTTAATATTTTATATAGCTTGGCAATATAAAAGGAAATAATAGACATATTATATAAGCTTCTAATTATATCATATTTGTTTTAGTTACATATTTTTGATTATACATGATTTGGTAACAAATAAATTTTAGTATCAAATAAATTTAATCATTAGTTCAACTTTGCCCCTACAGAAATGGGACCTTTCTTACTCTCATCTGTATTATGACTGTTTTCCAATTTCTTCAATGAAAAGTAGAGCTTTCTTCTCATTCTTTCTTCATTTCTCAGGACTAAACATTGAGAAGCATGAGACGTGCAAGACACTTACCCACTCTTCCTCATCGTAGTCCGAATGATGTGGTATGGAATCCTGCCTTCTCACAGCTTGGGGCTGCTCCTGGGGGCTGCTCTCCGCTGTGCTCTTAGGAGAGGGGGGTTTCTTAAGGATGCCTCCTGGTCGTGCTGTGTAGAGTGCTAAAAGAGCACTCCTGACCAGCTGATCCTTGAAGGCGTGTACAAAAAGCTCTGTCTAGAAAGAAATTGACAAAGATTAGGAATACCACGGTAGGCACAGCGCTAAGAAAAGGTCGATTTCAGATTTGTTGCTACTTAAGTGGTGTATATGGTGCAAAAAGCACAGGCACCCAAGAGAGAAAATGAATCATACCAATCAATGGAAAAAGAGTTTGGTTTTGGATTGCTGCCACGGCGTTGAGTCCTCCTGCTTCAACATTAATGTTGAGGTTTTAAATGCACTATAAACACCATCTGTCTTCTCAACCTTCTCTCTTTTAGTTTAGAATCCTGCCTTTGGAGATGTATTTCACTGGGGATGATCATTTGAACAACGCCTACCTGCTGCACCTTTCAAATAGTTCCAAACACACTTTAAAGGAAAATTTGATCAGGCTGTGTCTATTTTATATTTCAAACAAGGGAGAGGCTGAAGAAGACTAAAGATATGTTTTCAAGCAATAGTCAGCAGAACTCTTTTGTTCTTAGCCTCATGGGTAGACCTCAATAGTAGAGAAGATAGAGGGAGCTTTACCTATGAAAATGCTTGGATACTACTCCTTGTCACCTCTGTAGCTGTCTCTTCCAATAAATCACTTCATTAATTCTCAGTACTAATGAGGTTACTGTGAAATTCGGCATGGCATACTTTACAAGCTGGTGGGAAATTCCTGGTAAGGACTGTAGTAATGCTGGCTTCCCATCCCACTGTAGTTTGAAATTTCCTAATGACATGTTTAATAGCTTCACACTGTTGCAGACTGGAGAGTATAGTAATTGATTTTGTGTAGTGTAGCACACTTACATGTGTGTGGCCAAACAATCTAGTCAGAGTAAAGCAATATAGTCATCCTTTGTAATTCATTAGGAAAGGGTCCTTTAACTCAGTGTTATTCTGAATAATAATCGATAGCATCATCAACTGGGTATTATACTGACTTCATCCTCACTAGAACTCAGTATAGTTACTACTTGGTGTACTGTCAATATGCTGCCAACAGTGCCATGCCTAACTAGTGGTAAATAACTTACACCGTGGATGTCAGTAATTAAGAAAAAGTCTGTTAAAACTTGTAGAAAATAAGTGCCTACAAAGCTCTCATTTGTGAATGAAGGTGAAATAAAGACCTTTCATTGCAGACAGAAATTGAAAGAATTTGTTGCCATTCGTCCAGCCCTGCAAAAGATGCTTAAAGATGTGTTACACACAGAAACACAGAAACACGGCCACCAACATGAAAGAAGGTAAATGAAGGGAACCTCACAGGGAAAGATCACAGGGAATTCAAAGCATACATTTGGATAAAGAAATTATGGGACATGTACTCTAGAATACTATACAGCAGTCAAAAACAATGAAATCCGGTCATTTGCAACAAGATGGAGGAATCTGGAAAACATCATTCTGAGTGAATTAAGCCAGTCCCAAAGGGACAAATATCATATGTTCTCCCTGATCGGTGACAACTAATTGAGCACCAAAGGGGAAACCTGTTGAAGTGAAATGGACACTATGAGAAACAGTAACTTGATTAGCTCTTGTGTTGACTGTTGTTGTACAATGTAATACTTTATCCATTTTAGTATTTTTTTTATCCTAGTACTAGTGGTTGAACTCTGTAATTAACACACAATTATTCTTAGGTGTTTAAATTTCAACTGAAAAGTGATCCCTGTGAAATATAAGAGTGGGAATAAGAGAGGGAGGAGATGAACAATTTGAGACATGCTCAATCGGACCTGCCCCAAATGATGGAGTTAGAATCGTGCCAGGGGATTCCAATACAATCCCATCAAGGTGGCATGTACCAAGACCATCTCACTAGTCCAAGTGATCAATTTCAGTTCACAATAGATCACACTGATAGGTCTAAGAGTCAAAGGGATCACACAAACAAGACTAGTGTCTGCTAATACTAGCTGATAGAATCAAAAAGGGAGAGAATGATCCAACATGGGAAGCGAGATACACAGCAGACTCATAGAATGACAGATGTCCTAAATAGCACTCTGGCCTCAGAATCAGCCCTTAAGGCATTCATATCTGGCTCAAGAGCTCATGAGAGTATTTCAGGCATGGAAAGCCAAGACACTCTGGAAAAAAAAGAAGACCTAAATGAAAGATCTCTGTGAGTGAGATCCCAGTGGAAAGAATGGGGCCATAAAAGAAGGAGGTACCTTTCTCTGAAGGAAGGAGAGAACCTCCACTTTGACTATGACCCTGTCGGAATAAGATCAAAGTCGGCGAACCCTAAAGGCTTCCATAGCCTCAGCAACTCATGACTAGACCCTAGGGAGATTACTGACGCCATAAACAAGAGTGTCAAATTGTTAAATCAACTTCAGGAGTCACTGTGTACTTACGTCTCATGTGGGATCTGTCCTTAATGTGTTGTCCAATTGAAGTAATGCTATAACTAGTACTGAAACAGTATTTTTACACTTTGTGTTTCTGTGTGGGTGCAAACTGATGAAATCTTTATTTAGTATATACTGAATCAATCTTCTGTACATAAAGATAATTAAAAATGAAAAAAAAAATCTTGGTGTTAAATTGGAAATTGCATAGAAAATTAATCAATTTAAAAAAAATATCATGTAGGATCTCTGTCCTTAATGTGCTATACATTGTGAATTAATACTATATCTAGTACTCCAATAGTATTTTTCACTTTGTGTTGCTATGTGAGGGCAAACTGTTGAAATCTTTACTTAATATATACTAATCTGATCTTCTGTATATAAAGAGAATTGAAAATGAATCTTGATGTGAATGGAAGGGGAGAGGGAGTGGGAAAGGTGAGGGTAGTGGGTGGGAGGGAAGTTATGGGGGAGAAGCCATTGTAATCTATAAGCTGTATTTTGGAAATTTATATTCTTTAAATAAAAGTGTTATAAAAAAAAGAAAATAAGTGCCTAATAAGACTGCACAGTTACTATTTGAAATAGATCATAAAATTCTGGAGCTATAAAAGACATTAAAGTTAACCTGTTATTAACCAAATTAGAAAATTAAAAAAATGTAGTGAGATGTTACACGGCATTCTGCTATTGGCAACACAAATGGGATAGACTTGAAGCTTTCTAATAAATCCAACAGCTTGACCCTTATTCCATACAACTTACCACCCACCATCCACCTTCATGCTCCTGTCCTTCTTCCCTTCTTGCTAACTGCAGTTCTTTAAGAGGTCTGAGTATCTGTCAGTTCTCATAATTAAGTGTGCCCAACTTACCTAAATAATAGTCTTTACTGTTAGATTTTATTGAGTGTTTCAAATACTCTGTTAATGTAGTCATAACACATCATAGCCACTTTTTAAAAAAAGCACTTTGAAGGTAAGAAAATAAGAAACATAAAAACAATATATGAGAATGAAAGACCATAAAATATTTTGGAATAAATTAGAAAAAATTCAAAAACAGCTTTTAGTGCAAAGACACAAGAAGAAGTCTTCATTAACTTTGCAATGCAGTGTTAAAATAAGAATGGAAGATATAATCTTACAGAAAAATTGGCGAGACAGTGCTCAAAAAAGTATAGTTATAGCAAAATTGAGAAACATGCTATTTACATAATTTTATACAGCATGGATATATCCACAAATGTGAATTTAAATCTTAAAAATGTGAATTTACTCCTATTCAGATTAACTAAACTATTTCTCTGTTGACAGTTGCAATAAATTCTTTTGATTTATTTTTGGGACAAAACAGCTTGTGTTTGAATTTCTGCTACTACAGCACTAGTCCCCACAATACTCACATAATTACTATGTAGCTGAATATCTATTCACACCCAAAGAAATCTTCAAAAGTCCTTGCAATCACCATCATTTTTTTCTCATACCATGCACATGCAGCAATTTCACTTCAGTTATTTAAATCACATTTGAGTTGATTTACCACCAAAGGGAAGCAAGATAATGCAGATTACAACCCACAACTTTCTTTGGAAAGCTAAACACAAGGTGCACACTTTCTTTTTAAGTAATTAATGTATTTGTTAAAGAGAAGAATGGAGGGAAGTAGGGAGAGAGAGGTGAGTGGAGATAAGAGAGGAGGAGTGGAGGGAGAGAGAGAGAAAGAGACAGAGGAAGAGGAAGGGAGGGAAGGGGGGAGGGAGAGAGAGAACCAAGCTCTTGCAATGGCCAGGACTAGGTCAGGGACTGGGAACTCATCCAGGTCTCCCATACGGGCAGCACAAACTTATTTTGGTTGAGCATGGAGTCAGGAGCCAGAGGTGGGTATTGAACACTGGCACTCTGATATGGATGTGGGTGTCTTAATCACTAAAAGAAACCCTCACACCACAAAGTTAAATACAATAATAGCTAATCTTTTACTCTGTGTCTATGTTGACAAACTATCTGACTCCTTGGACATTCTCTGAATCACCAGGACTCTGCACAGAATCACGTTTTATTAGAAACTATCTAAACATCTCATGCAATACCCATGTGACCTGAGAAAACCTTTATTTTCTTGACTTGGACCATTATATTGAATGTAAACCAAACTACATCTGGCATATTTTATAGTAAAAAAAAAATCAAATTTGGGGTAGGTATTTAGACTACGGATCAAGATAACCACTTCTCCAATACCAGACTGCTTGGGTTTAATTCCTGGTTCCATCTCCTAACTCTAGCTTCTTGCTAATGCAGATCTTGTGGGGCTGTGGTGATGACTCAGGTAATTGGGTTCTAGCCACTGACAAGGAAGAGCTTGATGGAGTCCCTGGCTACTGACTTCAGCCCCTGTCCATTGTGGGCATAAAGGGAATGTACCAGTATTTGGGAGTTCTTTCTCTGTCTTTCTAATAAATAAACACTGGTAAAATATAAATCAACCATGAGGAGATTAATGTAGCCCTTTAATCCCAACACATTTGTATATTGATGTTCCTGCAACTGGGATGACACTAGGAAGTTAATGTGCTACAAAGAATGCAACCTTGTCTCTGAGTTTTCTTTAAAGTGTCCTAAATGGCTTTTTTTTGGGGAACATTAAATGAAAAAAGATAGGCTGTCTAAATGCTATAAAGGTAAGCAAAACAATCCATTTACAATTTAAGCTTAATAATAATAAAGGATTAAACTCTGAACCTAAGAACAGAACTCTTTCATTTGACATTTGAATGTAAAAGAGAGAAACACTACCTTAACAGGGAAATGTTTCCTAGATTTTCTGCTGTTTTTCCAATTTCTTTTCCCATACAACTATTTTTAAGTAATACACAGAATTATCTGAAAAAATTAAAACCACCTACAACTAAAAATTACTTCTCCTGGGTCTCCTGGGGATGAGTGAAGATAATTTACTAGTTTCATGAATGTTAAAGCAGAAGAATTGAAAAATAGTGGTTCATTTGAAACCACAATTTTGTAATGATTTTATTTATTTGAAAGGTAGAAATACAGAGAGAGGTGGAGGGGAGAGAGCAAATGAGAGAGAGAGAGAGAGAGAGGAGAGGGAGAGACAGAAAGATAGGGAATCTTTCATCTTGGCTCACTCCCCAAATGAGCACAACAGGCAGGGCTGAGCCAGGTTGAAGCTAGGAGAAAGGAACTTCTTTTGGGTCTTCCACATAAGTACAGGGCCTGAGTACTTGGGCCATCTTCAATGGCTTTCTCGGGAATATTAGCAGGGAGTTGGATTGGAAGTAGAGCATCCAGGACTTGAAACGGCTCCCATATGGGATGGTATCACTGGCAGCAGAAACTTAATCTACTATCTCACAGTGCTGGTCCCAGAAACCACTATGTTTTTACTAGAGATCTCAACAAGAAACATCCTTTTCTACTTAGAATCTCATTCTCCTTGAAAAGAACACAAGGCAATGCCCAATTCTACCTGCAATACAGAAAAAGCCAGTGACATGATTATTTTATGTGGTTATGTGATTATTATTTTAGTAATCATGTATGCAGTAAGGACTCCAACTTATATTGATATTTTATATGCTTTTTTAATAAAGAAATACTACTATATTTTGCCATTAGTGCATTGACAGGTTTTCAACATCCCCCAAAGGAAAGAATATCGAACAAGCAGTCAAATGGTTACCTAACATCATAAATATTATCCACTTGAGCTGAACAAATTACATAAAGACTTTTTCCCAGTTTGTACAAAATGATAATGCCTATCTGTGAACTCTCACAGGAGTTCATTGAAAACTGTAAAGTTCATTCTACTATTTATGTTCCTCTTCCTGAACTTTTGAGGTTCCTTTTGATTCATCATCTGCTCACCCAAAATGTAGTAAGTGAACCCCAATTAACCTCAGATTATTTTATCAGAAGTCTTTTTTCATTGATGATATAAGCCATCCCGCGGTGCTTCCACCTCTAACCACCTCCCAAACCAGGCTGATGCACTGTTTCCCCAGAGTCCTCTGAGTTAACAAACATCGGCCTGAACTCATTTTTATAATATATGCATTCTTAGACTTTTTATCTGAGTGATACTATGTCTTTTCAGCAACTCAAAACCCAAACGTCTGTATCAACTTCAGTTATATCTATTTGCTGGATCAACTAATTCTAAACACGTTCAATAATTCCAGTGATTTACCCATTATATTCCCACTGCAAGTCCGACTTAAGATCCATTCTACATGCCAGTGGATGCTCTCCACAGTCACCTTACTGCTGCCTTATACTGCTTAAGCTAATTTTCCTTTTTTTGCAAGAAGTTATCAAAAGGTCATCAAAAGGAGGCCAGTGTTATGGCACAGAGGGTTAAGCTGCCACTTGCAAATCCCAATCCTGGCTGCTGTGCTTCTGATCCAGCTGTGATCTCTGCTGAGGCACCTGGGAGGACAGCAGACCAGGGGCCAATTACTTGGGACTCTGCCACCTATGTGGGAGACCCGGTTGGAGTTGATAGCTCATGGTTTTATTTTGGCTCAGCCCTGGCCTTTGCAATCTTTGAAGATAAAAGATCTCACTGTCACTCTGCCTTTTAAATAAAATCTTATTTAAAAAAATGCTATCAAGGGGCCTGCACTGTGGTGTAGGGGGTTAAGCTGCCGCCTGTAGTGCCGGCATCCCCTATGGGTGCTGGTTTGAGGCCTGCTCCAGTTTTGATCTGGCTCTCTGTTATGGCCTGGGAAAGCACTGGAAGATGGCCCAAGTCCTTGGGCCCCTGCACCCATGTGGAAGACCTGGAAGAAGCACCTGGCTCCTGGCTCCAGATGGGCCCAGCTCCAGCATTTGTGGCCAACTGAAGAGTGAACCAGTAGATGGAAGACCTCTCTCTCTGCCTCTCCTCTCTCTCTGTGTAACTCTGCCTTTCAAATAAAAAAAACAAATCTTTAAAAATGCAATCAACAGTAAAAAATGCAATCAATAAACTCCTGAGTCCCAGCCCTGAAGTACTGAATCAGAATTTCTGGTTTTACCAGGTTCCCCTAGGAGCACGGCTGGCATTTCTTGATGCCCAATAATGCCCAATATTTCAAATCCAAAATCTAACTCGATTTACCTATTCTCCATGAAGCAGGCATCCATCCTTCCTCAGTCAACAACTTGCTCAGTGCCTATACAATACACTTTTTCTTGGGTAAATAGTGAGGATGGAAAGAGCTATGCTGTTTTTAACTTTATGAAAAACTTGCATATTTCCAAGTTGTGCAAATAACTGTGCACACTATCAGTGATGTATGAAAATTCCAGCTGTGCCCTAACTTCCTTAGGTCTTTATATACTCAGCCTTTTGGATTTTAGCTGTTCTAGTAGGTGGTCAGCTGCATCTCATCGCAATTTCAGTTTTCATTTACCCACTGGCAAAAGATGCTGAGCACCTTAGAAAATATTTATTTGCCATCCATATGTCTTCCTCAGTGAAATATCATTTTAATTCCTTCTTCCATTATAATTGAGCTGTTTCTCTTAATTATTACGCTGTAAGAACATTTTATGTATTCCTATATGTTGTGTATCAAAGGATATGAGTTCATTGTCCAATAATTTCACAAGCATGTTTTACAAGTTGCCTTTAACAGTGTTTCCTGAAGGATGGAAAGTTTGATTTTAATAAAATATTGTAAATCATTTTTTAATTTTTTTGGAATAACACTTTTTGTGTTCTAAGAAATTTTTGCCTGAGCCAAGATCACAAACATTTCTCCTATGTTATCATCCAGAAGTGTTTTTTTTTTAGATTTTATGAAAGTCTATAATTTGTCATGGGCTAAATTTTATATATGTGTGAGATAAACATAAATGTTCATATCTTTGCATATAGATATCCAATTGTTCCTGCATAATGTACTGAAAAGACACCCTTTTTGCCAATTACTACACTGTTGTTTTAAGTTATTTGAACATACAGGTATGGGTCTATCTATGCATTCTGTACACTATCCTGACTATATGTCCATGCTATGCTAATATGTAAAAAACACATACTACATTGGCATTATTTTTGTTTGAAAGAGTATATATGTTTAAGAGAATTTAATGTTTGAATTTTTTAAAATCTGCTCACATCTTTACCACTTGGAGACTCTCTTTAGTGAGAAGCATCAGAGTACCAGATACCAATTTCTCCAGTGCCATTCCTTTCCCCTGAAAGCTCTTTGGCATTTTTTTTTTTTTGTAGTCTGAATCTTCCATGAATTCTCTTAGCATTTACTTGTCTGTAATAGTCATGATTTCACTTTTATTTTTGAGAGACATCTTCTCTGGGTTTGGAATTGTAAATTAACATTTTGTTTTGTTGTCAGAATTCTGAAGATGTTACTCCATTGTTTTCTGGCATACAAAGTGTCTGATAAGAGGTCTCCTATCATTTATAATATGACTTTATCCAATTCTGTTTATTTTCATAATTCCTCTTTATCCTCATTCCTGCAATTTTACTACAATGCACCTAAGTTTTTATTCTTTAATTTTTACTCCTCTTGGAGTACATTAAGGTTATTGGGTCCATACTTTAATGAAATTTTAAAACCTTTTGACCATAATTTCTGCAATTTTTCTGCTCCCCTCTCCCTTCCTTCTGCGACTCCAATGTTCTTACATCAGGATTCTTATTATTCCTCTATAAGTAATTTATGTTCTGATGATGTTTTTCAATCTTTGTATCTCTGAGCTTAACTTGAAATGTTTCTAAGGCTATGTTTGCAAGTTAACAACCTAGTCTTGTGAAGGAAAATCCAGCACACAAGAATGTAAAATAAAAATGTTTGTCACTCAATAATCTCCAAGTGTGCAAGAGAGCAGGAAAACATGACCCATAGTTGATGCACTATTGATTACACACAGTACAATGTTATTCAAGAAATTATGTTTTACATTTATCTGACTTCAATTTGCTTGTTTATTGAAACTTCTATTATTATTTTTACCCTGCTCATATGTTTCCCAGATTCCCTAAATATATAATTATTACTTTAAAGCTTTTTGTTGCTGAATTAGTCAACTCTGTCTTCTCTGGATCTGTTTATATCCCTTGATTTTACTGATGTGGGTCACAGATTAGTGCTTTCATTGCATACTTGATATATAATCTACTGAATGGCAGATATTTTGACTTTACAATCTCCCTTATAAGATTATTGTATTCCTTTAGACAACATTGGGTTTTATTGTGATGTGAATTTAAGTCTTTTTAGAATCAATGCGATCCATTCAAGCTTTACATTAAAGCTTTTAATTCGGGATAAGTTAGCCCACTTCCAAGACCAAACCTGAGGGCTATGCTTGTGTAGTACAAGGTCTTTATACTCAACCATACCAAGCCCTATGCACCCACTAGAATGTGTTTTGTCTTCTTTCCTTTTTTTTTTTTTAAGATTTATTTATTTGAGAGGCAGAGTTACAGACAGACAGAGGAAGAGACAGAGATACAGGTCCTCCAGCCACTGGTTCACTCCCCGAATGGCCACAATGGCATGAGCTAGGCCAAAATGAAGCCATGAGTCAGGAGTTTTCTCCATGTCTCCCATGTGGGTGCAGGTGCCCAAGCACTTGGGACACCTTCTCCTGCTTTTTCCAGGCAATAGCAGAGGGCTGGCTCAGAAGACGGCAGTTGGGATATGAACTGGCGCCCATATGGAATGTGGGCACTGCAGGCAGAGGTTTAGCCCACTATACTATGGCACCGTCCCCCTTGTCTTCTTAGTTCTGCTATTTATTTCCCTGGATATGGGCAGTTTACTCATGCACACTTATCAGTATTCAAGGCATTCATTTACAGATCTCTGAGGTGTTTGGTGTGTGAAGATCTGACCTCTGCCTCCTGCTACTCTGTGCTGTGGATTCTTGCCATATCAGCCTTGTTTGTGGTGTTCTTCCCTGTGCTATAGCCTGAAAATTACTATAGCAAGCGAAAAAGATATTAAGAAAGATTGCATAGTTTTATCCCTTCCTGTGCTTCTTGTTGACCAAACTCTAAAAAACATTACTGATATATTTTATCCAGT
The DNA here is from genome assembly GCA_949820135.1 of Sylvilagus floridanus. Lineage (NCBI taxonomy): Eukaryota > Metazoa > Chordata > Mammalia > Lagomorpha > Leporidae > Sylvilagus > Sylvilagus floridanus. Next base: position 32,738,972 of record OX463238.1, on the reverse strand, counting down.
TTTCTTGTTTTTAAGGCCGGAGGATCCATGTTACTCCATCATGGACAGTAGTTCTGATTCAATGTATTTTATGAATAAGTCTCATTTTTCACATTGCCTTTCCCTCTATTTTATTTTCTATATTCTCCAATTTTCTAAGGAACAAAATTTTTGTTTATAATATTATTTCATTAATTCAATATTTACCATTTGAAAGGGATTATGCAAAGAAGAAACATAAATTCCAATTCTAGGGCCAACTCTGTAGTGCAGTTGGTTAAATTGCCACCTGCAACGCCTGCATCACATATGGGCACCAATTGCCTGCTAAAGTATCTGGGAAGGAAATAGAGGATGGCCCAAGTATTTGGGCCCTTGACAACATCTGGGTCTCCCAGATGGATTCTAGGTTTTGCTAGGTTCCTGGCTTCGGCCTGGACCCAGCCCTGGCTGTTGTGATCATTTTGAGGAATGAACCAGCTCGCTTGTGCGCGCTCTCTCTCTCTCTCTCTCTCTCTCAATCACTCTCTTTCTGTAACTCTGCCTTTCAAAAAAATGAATCTTACAAACATTCCAATATTGAAATTTCATTTTTATCTAAACCAGTTTTTATGGAGTTCTCTTTTTTTAAAATTTTATTTTTAGTTGAAAGAGCGAAAGGTGGTATTTCAATGCATTCATTTACATTGTGCAGTGATCAAGGAAAAGTAACATACCCATCATCTCAAATATGTATTATCTCTTTGGGATTAGAACATTTAAAAATCTTCTTTCAGTCATTTTGCCATATACATTAATACAGCTATCATCACCCTGCTGTGCAAAGGAACCCCTCCTACTTAATTGTAACTTTACAACTCATTGAACAACATCTCTCTTTCCCCAACTACACCCTCTTCCCACCTCTAGGAATCACCATTCTACCCTCCACTTCCATGAATTCAACATTCTTAAATTCCACATAAGTGACATCAGGTGGTATTTCCCTGTGTCCAATTCATTTTACATAATATAAATGTCTTCTCGGATCATCCATCCATTTTGTGCAAGTGACAGAATTTCCTGCTAATTTTTTTTTCATTAAAGCTGAATAGTATTCCAACATGTTATCCATCTATCTGTATCTAATCTATCCTTCTATCTACCCATCTACCTTATAGATATGGATATGTGTGTAACTCACATTTAAAATCAATTCATCTGGTTAAGAACCTTGAGGTTGTTTCAAAATCTTGGTTCTTATGAATAATGATGCAATGAACATGGGAGTGCATGTATCACTTATGCATTCTGATTTCAGTTCCTTTGGATATATACCCAGGAGTGGGACTGGAATGTTGGATCAGACAGCTAATTCTATATTTAGTTTTTCTAAGAACCTCCATACTGTTTTCCATAATGATTGTACTAATTTACATTCCTACCAACAGTATGTAAGGGTTTCCTTCTCTCCACATCCTCCCTCACACTTGTTATCATCTTATATATAGGAAATCCAAAAGACTCCACCAAAACACTGTTAGAACTAATAAACAAATTCACAGTTAAGTTCCAGGATACAATAACAGTAGCATTTTTTTTCACTATTGTTTAGTAGTATTTCTATCTGGCATCCTATACTAACAATAAGATGTCTGAAAAGGAAATCAAGAAAGTAAATCCATCTATAATAATGCCAAAAATAAAATACTTAGGCATATATTTAAGCAAGGAAGTAAAAGACCTATATACTGAAAGCAAAAAAAACATTCATGAAGGAAATTGAAGATCATGCAAATAAATGGAAAGATATACCATGTTTGTAGCTTAGAAGAAGTAATATTGTTAAAATGTCCATACTTCCCCAAGCAATCTACAAACTCACTGCCATTACCATCAAATTCCCAATGCCATTTTGCACAGATATAGAAAAAAAAAGTCTAAAATTTATTTGGAGGCACAGAAGACCCATAAGGCAAAAACAATCTGCTTACAAAAAACAAAGTAGCAGATATTGTATGCTAGATCTCAAAATGCTGCAAAGCTATAGTAATCAAAAGAGCATGGTAGGGGCCAGTATTGTGGCCTAACATGTTAAGCCTCTGCTTGCAACGCTGGCATTCCATTTGGCACCAGATTGTATCCAGCGGCTCCATTTCCAATACAGCTCACTGCTAATGCTTCTGGGAAAGCAGCAGAGGATGGCCCAAGTCCTTGGGCCCCTGCACTCAAGTGGGAGACCTGGAAGAAACTCTTAGTTCCTGGCTTCAGTCTGGCCCAGTCCTGGGCCACTGTGGCTGTTTGGGGAGTGAACTAGCGGATGCAAGGTTGATCTCCCTCTTTCTCTGTAACTATGCCATTCAAATAAACAAAATAAATCTTTAAAAGAAACAAAAAAAAAAAGCATAGAACATATTGACAAATGGAACAAGACTGCCCAGAAATAAGCCCACATATCTATGGTTAATTGATTGTTGACAAAGGTGCCAAGAATACACAATGGAAAAAGGATGAACTGTTCAGTAAATGGAGTTCTCTTAAACTTATAATATATATTTTCACCAACTATAAAAAACAAGCCAAAAAACATCTCTGCTCATGAAGTTATTTCCTTTGATTTGGGATGATTAAGATGGACATAGGAGTGGTTAAAGTAAATAAATCAGAAATCCATTCTTAATTCTTAAGTAATCAATAGAACCAACATTCTACTCTGAATATCTTTAATTTAGCATGCTATCTTCCTGGCATTGTTATTACAGAAAACAAAATATTGCTAAGAAAATACTAAGTTTTGGAATTTAGTACTTTAAATTTTTCTTTGAATACATTAGATTGCTTTGGTACAGTATGTTGAGGATGAAAACACTAGGAATTGGAAGCTGTGAGATTTTCTCAAATATACTGTGAGTATAACCCCCTTCAATATTTGCAACAAAATCCACTTTTAGCCAATAACAATTATTACATTGTACAATACACTCATTCTTTTTAATTCTTATGCTGTAAAAATTAAGGGCCATGCTTATGTAGTATTTGTCATACAGCATCAAGTGAATGCTTAACAGTGCTTTCTTATGAGCATGGTAATAATGACTTGTTACACAACATCTCTACATATGTGTGGAATGGACAAAGTGATGGGAATTTCAACTATGAGAAACACCTATATACTACACACATTTAGACTCATACTTTTCTTATTATTTTAGTTTGAATTTCTTTCCATTCGATTCTCCCATGAGCTCTTCTCTTCCTTTCCCTTTGTTTCTTTTTTCTCTTCTCTTCCAATCCTTTCCTTTGAGTCCCTTCCCTTCCCTGTTCTTCCTTCATTCAACATAGAATAGCCTGGATTAAAACTAAGAGACTAGAAATGGCATTTTACCTCACTCTGTTATTAACATTGCACATCTTATACTAAAATTTTGGCTACACCTTTGTCATTGGGGTTATTTAGATAAACTCAGGGTTTTCCTTGAGTTAGAATCAGATATCATAACATAAATGGTTTATTTAATAGTTTCATGAATTAATATGTAGCACCCAAGCCAAATTATCATAATATTTAGAAAGAATTTTAAAATTACAATGCAATTTACCTGAGTTTGTATAAACTACGACTTAAAAACTGCAGAAAATATTTGTTAATGTGAAATTTCAGTTCTGTTTTTTCCCACTCACTCACTTGTTTCCTCAGTACTTTCTATATCATTTATCATAGCACTCATGGCATACAGCAGTTTAATATACAGAATCTGGCACCAGATAGATAGGAAGTATGTTTATGCACATATTACTTAAGTATGTTACTCAGTTTCCTCAAAGTGTACAATGAGGGTACTAACAATTCTTTCTTCATATATTTTGGAAGGTTAAATTTTGACAATAAAGGTGTCAAATTCATGAAACTATGAAAAGTGAAGATCTTATAAGAACACTAAATAGTAATTAAACTTCAGATAAATGCTAACTATTACCATCATGATCACTATTATTATTATCCCAGCTGTTACCGTCAAGAATAAAGAATAACGAGTCTATGACTTATTTCACTCTGTTCCTCTTGTGTCAGGCACAGTGTCTGGAAAACAGCTTGAATTCAGGAAACACTTTCACCTTTTATAATTTCTGATTGTTTGTTTACTGTTGTACAAATGGGAGCTTACAATGATAAATTTTGCTCGGGAACGTTAGTCTTAAGTCTTGGTTCCCAGTATCAGCAGAGGTGATGTGATTGCCTTGGATCTACAAACATTATCTACTCTGAGACTCCCTAAAGACTCCCTATGCTTTTTTGCAAGTTGGGTTTCTCTGGTAACTTTTGCTTTCTGCAACATGATCTGAGTATATGTTTCATTCCATTGTTATGACCTCCAGCTTGAAGGCTTACCTTTGAGAAATCTGTCACCATATCACAAAATAGTCCAAATCCTCCCTCCACAATGCCCTGGGCTTCCCTCAGCCTTCCTCAACCATCCCAGCTAACTACACAGCATTCTCTCATGTTCCAATGGTCAAAGACTATGAAAAAAACCTCCAGTGTTCCCTGATAAGTATGAATGCAGGTAATTTCTATTATGCCTTAAATACATATATGGATGAATGCCTAAAAAGAAATAGTTTTTTCAAAAATAAAGAGTTCAGAATCAACAAATGACACACAAAGAATCAGTCAGAAGATAAAATGTAACATGAACAAGTCTACAGATCTAACGCACAGCATAAGGATTGCAGATGATCAAAAATACTTGAGATTCACGCTGAACAAGTAGACTTCAGCTGTGTTTGTCAAAAAGCAATAATAAAAATGGGTAACTGTGAAATGATGAATATGTTAATTTGCCTCACAAGAGAGAAACATTTTACATATACCCATAAAATCATGTATATATTTTAAATATATAGAATAAAATTAATTAGAAAACACAGGGAGACTTAAGAAAAAGACATAATTTTTATTTACCAATTCAAGGTGTGCAAGAGCCCTGAAACTTGGGCAGGTGCTGTAGCATAGTAGGCTAAGCCTCTGTGCTGGCACTAGCATCCCATATTGGCACCAGCTTGTGTTTTACCTGCTCATCTTCTGGTACACCTCTCTCCAAATGGCCTGCAAAAACAACTGAAGATGGTCCAAGCGCTTGGGCCCCTGAATCCACGTAGGAGAGCAAGAAAAAGATCCTTGCTCCTGGCTTTGGATTGGCCCAGCTCATGCCGTTGTGGCCATTTGGGCAGTAAACCAGCAGATGAAAGATATTTCTCTCTGTCTCTCCCACTTTGTTTGGAATTCTATCAACTAAATAAATATAATCTAAATTTTAAAAATTCCTGAAACTAAAATAAGACATATTTAAGCCTAAATACTGCTAATATTAAATTATAAGAAGATGCAGAGAAAGCATTTAATAAAATACAATATTTTTTCATGATGAAAATTCTAAACAAATTTGGTATAGAAGGAACATTCCTCAATACAATCAAAGCAATTTATGAAAAACCCACGGCCAGCATCCTAATGAGTGGGGAAAAGTTGGAAGCATTTCCACTGAGATCTGGTACCAGACAGGGATGCCCACTCTCACTACTGATATTCAACATAGCTCTGGAAGTTTTAGCCAGAGCCATCAGGCAAGAAAAAGAAATTAAAGGGATACAAATTGGGAAGGAAGAACTCAAACTATCCCTCTTTGCAGATGACGTGATTCTTTATTTAGGGGATCCAAAGAACTCTACTAAGACACTATTGGAACTCATAGAAGAGTTTGGCATGTAGCAGGATATAAAATCAATGCACAAAAATCAACAGCCTTTGTGTACACAGGCAATGCCACGGCTGAGGAAGAACTGCTAAGGTCAATCCCATTCACAATAGCTACAAAAACAATCAAATACCTTGGAATCAACTTAACCAAGGACGTTAAAGATTTCTACAATGAGAATTACAAAATCTTAAAGAAAGAAATACAAGAGGATACCGAAAAAAATGGAAAAATCTTCCATGCTCACGGATTGGAAGAATCAATATCATCAAAATGTCCACTCTCCCAAAAGCAATTTATACATTCAATGTGATACTAGTAAAAATACCAAAACATTCTTCACAGATCTGGATAAAATGATCCTGAAATTCACATGGAGGCAGAAGAGACCTCAAATAGCTAAAGCAATCTTGTACAACAAAAACAAAGCTGGAGGCATCATAATACCAGATTTCAGGGCATACTACAGGGCAGTTATAATCAAAACAGCATGGTACTGGTACAGAAACAGATGGATAGACCAATGGAACAGAACAGAAACACCAGAAATCAATCCAAACATCTACAACCAACTTATATTTGATCAAGGATCTAAAACCAACTCTTGGAGCAAGGACAGCCTATTCAACAAATGGTGCTGGAAAACTGGATCTCCATGTACAGAAGCATGAGCAAGACCCCTACCTTACACCTTACACAAAAATCCACTCAACGTGGATCAAAGACCTAAATCTACAACCCAACACCATTAAAGTAATAGAGAACATCGGAGAAAACCTGCAAGATATAGGCACTGGCAAAGACTTATTGGAAAAGATCCCAGAGGCACAGGTAGTCAAAGCCAAAATTAACTATTGGGATTGCATCAAATTGAGAAGTTTCTGTACTGCAAAAGAAACAGGAGAGTGAAGAGGCAACCGACAGAATGGAAAAAAAAAATATTTGCAAACTATGCAACTGATAAAGGATTAATAACAAGAATCTAGAAAGAAATCAAAAAACTCCACAATAACAAAACAAACAACCCACTTAAGAGATGGGCCAAGGACCTCAGTAGACATTTTTCCAAAGAGGAAATCCAAATGGCCAACAGACAGGTGAAAAAATGTTCAAGATCACTAGCAATCAGGGAAATGCAATTCAAAACCACAATGAGGTTTCACCTCACCCAGGTTAGAATGGCTAACATACAGAAATCTACCAACAACAGGTGAGGGCGAGAATGTGGGGAAAAAGGGACACTAATCCACCATTGGTGGGAATGCAAACTGGTTAAGCCACTATGGAAGACAATTTGGAGATACCTCAGAAACCTGAATATTGCCCTAATACATAACCCAGCCATCCCACTTCTTGGAATTTACCCAAAGGAAATTAAATTGGCAACTAAAAGAGCTGTCTGCACCTCAGTGTTTATTGCAGCTCAATTCACAATAGATGAGACCTGGAATCAACCTAAATGTCCATCAACAGAAGATTGGATAAAGAAATTATGGGATATGTACTCTATAGAACAGTATACAACAGTAAAAAACAATGAAATCCGGACATTTGCAACAAAATGGAGGAATCTGGAAAACATCATGCTGAGTGAAATAAGCCAGTCCCAAAGGGACAAATATCATATGTTCTCCCTGATCAGTGACAACTAACTGAGCACCAAAGGGGAAACCTGTTGAAGTGAAATGGACATTATGAGAAACAATGTCTTGTTTAGGCCGTGTCCTGACCACGAACAACTTACTACTATATTCCTTTTAGTATTTTTTGTTCTACTTAATACCATTGGTTGAACTCTTTAATTAACACACAATTATTCTTAGGTGTTTAAACTTAACTGAAAAGTGATCCCTGTTAAATATAAGAGTGGAAATAAGAGAGGGAGGAGATATACAGTTCAGCACATGCTCACTGGGACTTACCCTAATGATAGAGCTACAATCATTCCAGGTGATACCAATTCAATCCCATCAAGGTAGCATGTACTAATGCCATCTTACTTGTTAGAGTGGTCAGTTTAAATTCAGAATTGATCATAATGATAGGATTAAGTGTCAAAGGGATTACATAAATAAGACCAGTGTGTTCAAATAATAATTGATAGAATTAAAAAGGCGATAATGATCCTACATGAGAAGCAGCATACACAGCAGACTCATAGAATGGCAGATGTCCTAAACAGCACTCTGGCCTCAGAATCAGCCCTTAAGACACTCAGATCCAGCTAAAAAGCCCGTGACAGTATTTCAGGCATGGAAAGCCAAGACACTTTGGTAAAAAAAAAAAAATACGACCTAAATGAAAGATCTCTGTGAGTGAGATCCCAGAGGAAAGAACGAGCCATCAAAGAAGGAGGTACCTTTCTCTGAAGGGAGAGAACTTCCAGTTTGACTATGGCCTTGTCTAAATAAGATCAGAGTTGGCGAACTCAAGATGCTTCCTTAGCCTTGGTGGCTCATGACAAGAGCCTCGGGTGATTACTGATGTCAAAAACAAGAGTGTCAATTGTTAAATCAACAACGGGAGTCACTGTGCACCTGCTCCCCATGTAAGACCTCTGTCCTTAATGTGTTGTACTATGCAAATTAATGGTAAAACTACTACTCAAACAGTACTTTATACTTTTTCTGTCTGTGCGGGTAAAGTCTGTTGAAATCTTTACTTAATATATACTAAATTGATCTTCTGTATATAAAGATAATTGAAAATGAATCTCGATGAAGAATGGGATGGGAGAGGGAGTGGGAGATGGGGGGGTTGTGGGTGGTGGGAGGGAGGTTATGGGGGGGAAGCCACTATAATCCAAAAGTTGTACTTTGGAAATTTATATTTATTAAGTAAAAGTTGAAAATAAATTAAAATAAAATAAATTTGGAAAATTAAAAAAAGATATTACTCAAACCATTTTTCCTTCCTACAGAATTCATAAACTTTATCCTAAACTATGAGCAATGAGAATCTTCAGGGACTGGCCGGCGCCGTGGCTCAACAGGCTAATCCTCCGGCTTGCGGCGCCGGCACACCGGGTTCTAGTCCCGGTCAGGGCACCGGATTCTGTCCCGGTTGCCCCTCTTCCAGGACAGCCCTCTGCTGTGGCCCGGGAGTGCAGTGGAGGATGGCCCAGGTGCTTGGGCCCTGCACCCCATGGGGAGACCAGGAAAAGCACCTAGCTCCTGGCTCCTGCCATCGGACGAGCGCGGTGCGCCGGCTGCAGCGCGCCGACCGCGGCGGCCATTGGAGGGTGAACCAACGGCAAAAGGAAGACCTTTCTCTCTGTCTCTCTCTCTCACTGTCCACTCTGCCTGTCAAAAAAAAAAAAAAAAAAAAAAAAGAATGTTCAGGGACTATGCAAAACTGTTAACCTAGACAATTCTTAGAAATTCTAGAATATAAGTCTTACAAACTTAACTTTCACAAGTTCCTCTTGGTTTCAAGGGCTGAAATTTATTAAGAGACAAACCTTGTCTGCTTTGTAAAAAACACTGGGGTTGAGGGGAATTGGGCACTGCTGGATTAAAGGAGCAGAAAACACGCTGCCTCAACCATTGCAGCAAGCTGTAAATGATGTATGAAATGACAAATCCCTTCCCAAGGCACAGGAAGAATATAAATACTGCGCTGTGATCATTGCAGTGATGGGCTATTTGCTAAAATTTTCTGCCTAGGTGAACCCAGAAAAATCTCACCTCGTCTTCAAATCCAAAAGAACCAAATGAACCAAAATGAAATTTTATTATTTTACTCTACATAACAACTTCCCACTTTTTTTTCTAACCTCTAAAGACATGTTTTATGCCCATAGTATATGTACATGCCTTGCTCCTAAAAACAACAAGAAATTTCTGTAACTAAGAAGTTGGTGTAATTAATGTATGCAATTTAAAAAAGAAAATGTACTATATAATATGGAGATATCAAAAAGAGATTCCATTCTAGAGTTAACCATTTCTCCTTTAACCCAGGGTTCATTTGAATACTAAACTTGTACTCCAGCTGCATGACTTTGCAAATTTTTTTAAAGTTCTCTGAACCTTAGTCTTTTCCTTTGCGAAATGAAGGTATGATTCACCCCCAACAAACGTGCAAATTAAATGGACATAAGAAATGAAATCCTTGCCGTGACACGAAAGAGGTCCTCATGAAAGGTGGGTATTTTCTTTCCTTTTCATGGTGGAGTCCCTGTTCTGGCATGGAAAGGATCCTGCATTTCAATCTGGATGTCTTGGGTGAGGGTTTTTTACTTTTTAATTTATGAAACTAACTTGACTTTTTTGAATAGATGCTAGCTAACTTTAAGGAAAATAGATACTGCTTTTCTGCTATTAGAAAAGTGTACAATTTAAGCTAAAACATCAAAGAAAAGGACAAGCTATCGTGAGCATAAATGATCACATCATAATAAAAAGTACACACATGCACAATGCCCAAGTTTCTATGAATCTTTCCTTTGGGGAGAGGAAGAGCCACACTGCTGACTTATTCTCACATTGTATTATGAGGATTTTTCTTTGGTCAGTTTCTTCAAGGACATATTTATTAGAAGTGTCTTAGAATAAATTACAAGATGTTCTCAGAATGCAGAGGTGAAAGATGAACACATTGGAATTAGACTCCAGGATACCTGATTTTTACATTTCAAATGAAGCTGTAATTTGTCTTTGTCTTTCTTGGTATTCTCTACATTATGCAGATGCCCTACTTATTTCTGGAAGTTGATACTGAGTATCAATCCCATGCCAGACTAGTTTTCCCTTCAGGAGCAAGGCACATTTAGAAAAAATGAAGGCTTAATTTCTACTACATTTCAAATAATAACCAAGACTTCTGGAAATCCTTAGAACCTTCTCCTAGTAGGTCATATTGTAATGAGCTAACTGAGTCAGAGGACTTGCTCTGTGCTATTAACATCAGTACCCATCAAAGTTCTGCTTTCTTTTTTTTTTTAAGGTTTATTTCTTTATTTGAAAGTCAGTTACACAGAGAGAGAAGGAGAGAAGGAGAGGAAAGAAGAAGAGAAAGAGAGAGAGAGAGAGAGAGGTCTTTCATCCACTGGTTTACTCCCCAATTGGCTGAAACAGCTGGAGCTCCACCTATCCGAAGTCAGGAGCTTCCTCTGGGTCTCCCAAATGGATGCAGGGGCCCAAGCATTTGGGCCATCTTTTACTGCTTTCACAGACCATAGCAAAGAGCTGGACTGGAAGTGGAGCATCCGGATCTCAAACTGGCACCCATATGGGATACCAGCAATACAGGTGGTGGCTTTACCCACTATGCCACAGCACCCGCCCCAAAGTTCTGCTTCCAAATGAAGTGAATTCCCACTCAAGCTCCATACACTCAGAAATTAGGTGATCACCAGAGGAAAGTAAAGTAATTTTCAAAATCTAATTCAATTCATTTAATAACTAAAGAAAATCAATCTTGCCAAGGAAAAGAGAAAAATATATATCAAGAAATAATAGGTTTGATTGCCTACTAGGAAAAAATATTAATGTTCAGTAAGATTTGAAAAGAGAATGAGGTCAATGCATTTTGAACCTGTGGCAATATTTTGAAGCTTACTTTCAACCTAGTCTAATTTACATTTCCAGATACAATGAAAGTTAATGTATGCAGAAAGCAACACCAGTAGGAATTCAAGTATTTCATGTTCCCCACTGTAATGATGATTTGGATCTTACTTTTTCTGAAAGCATCTTTAAAGAATTCTTCAAGCTGTCTGGAGAATGCTGGCTCGCAGAATTAAGCAGTAGGTCTGCATGGGTAGCTATAAGAGGTTGCAGTTGATTGATGTTGCTGAGAACTTCCTTTGCTTTGGCTGTGTTTTCAGGAGAGTAGTAAATAAACTGATATCCAGTACTGCAAAAACAAAGACAATGGCAAGTTACGCACACCCCCACACACAAATAAAGAATTTGTGGCCCATGAAACCAGATGTTAAACAATAAACAGAACCTCAAATATCATCACTCCCTATTGAACAGATAAGAACTGTTCCAAGACAATTTTATGACACCCTAACCATTTTTTAAACAAAGTATATTTAAGGACTAGGTACAATAATCCAGTCCATTTTTCCAAACACTAGGAAGGTTTTGTCAGATTCTACATATCAAGTATTAGTATTCAAAACACCTTAGTATTAATATAAATAATAATGAAATTGAACCACATAGTAGAGAAGGAGAAGCTTTTATATTTGATCCAATCTCAATGTAAGCATTGTCTTTCCACTTACCAGCTTGGACAGCCTTCAATTTCCTCAATAGGGAGGTGGGAATAATTGTCCAAATAATTCTATAAGGCAGGTTAGATTAGGGGTCAACTCATACAAAAGTGATCTAACATAGTGCTTAGGATACAACAAGCATTCAATAACTCTTAGATTTATTTTCTTCCATGATACTGGGCAAGATGGAATGAGGGAAGTAAGTATTAATGGCTGAGAAATGGAAGGAAAATAAATTAATTCCAAGTGGGCACACGAATAATTTTATTGTATTAAAACATATAGCTTTGGGGCTGGCACTGTGGCACAGAGTGTTAAAGCCCGGGCCTGCAGTGTCAACATTCCATATGGGTGCTGGTTATTATCCCAGCTGCTCCACTTCCAATCTAGCTCCCTGTTAATACTCCTGAGAAATCCCTGACCCATATGGGAGACCCAAAAGAAGTTCCTGGATCCTGGCTTCAGATCAGATCAGCTTCATCCATAGTGTCCATTTGGGGAGTGAACCAGCAGATGGAAGATATCTCTGTGTCTCTACCTCTCTCTGTAATGCTGTCTTTCAAATAAATAAAATACATCTTAAAAATATAGCTTAAAATTTCATTATCTGATTCTTATTCTTTTTGTTCTTTGTGGTTTTTGACCTTTGTAAATAAATCTAAAATTGATTATTCATTAAAGAATTATTAAGTCTTACTCTAGAAACTTGACAAGTATTCTATGAGAAGAGATTCCATAGAGTGAATGCAACTTTGACTAACTTCCTTAGGAAAGATGAAGGAAGCATTCTAGCAGGGAAAGGAGAAAAACAGTCAAATTTCGGCTACTTGGAAGAGGGAGGTCATGGTTAGGGCTTCACATGATTGGTACAAACTTGTTTATATCCCTATACATTCAACTGTCAAAGCATTTTTAACAATATCTTGCAGCCTGTGTTGAGTATTTATTGAATATTTCTTCTACATTTAACAACTGAGTTATGTAAATTCTCATAATTCTAATTCTCATTTTGAACATTAGAGGCCAATAAGAAAACAATTAATGTCTAGGAGGCAAATCTCTCCTCTTTCTTTTATACTGAAGAGTTCTCAAGGGAAACCATCAGATCTTTAAGGACAGAATTTCTTTTGCAACCATGTAATGAGTACTCCTCATAATGTATTGACTTTATTTTTTCTTGGTGCAAAATGATTAAATGGCATGTCCTTGGATGCTCGAGTTATTCAGAAGATAGAGTAAGCTGTCACTGAGGGTTACATGTTTATGAAGGCTAAGAAATGCATTGCTAGTCTAAGATTTGTTCTCAATTTTTTACTTGCAAACTCTTAGGATGTCAGAAGAAGTTAAAACATTCTACTTATATTTTAATGCAAATTAAGACAAAGGAGGAATAATCAAGAAGAGAAAAAAGGAAATGATAGTTCCTGCCCTTGATTCTTTCTCTTTCAGTCTCGTCATGGAGTTATTACCCAGGATCTCTACCTAAACTTTTACAACAAAAATCACACTCGAATATCCATCTGTTCCTTTGTACGCAGTCTGGATATGTGGTGCAGCCCAGGATAGTTTTAATAGATCACACAACTCTGAGCTATTTTTGAAGAAAATGGTTATTTTAAAAAGACACTTAAGTGTCACCAGGATGGGGACACGTTTGTTGCCCAGCAGCTCTGCCAGCAGAAGGTGTGACCCACTAGAGACCCAGCTGAGAAAGCAGGGAGTGGTTGCTGCTCTCTGATCCCTCTTCACTGCTCTGTGCTTCTGATGTTAGCATGAGCTTTCTGGTGTGCTCTTATGGATACTGACAGGCCTCCCAGGAATGAGCCCCAGGCAAGCTAGAATGCTCAAAGTCATGCATGGCCTTCTGTCTCGCTCTTCACATGGCTCTCTGAGTATGTCACTTCTGGCCTCTCTTACAGTCACTCCTACTTATTCTTTGTGACTCCTGTCATTACTGCCTTCTTTACTTATTCTTTCCTAGCAGCTCTCTGTCACTTTACTCCTGAATATTATCTACTTTCATTATCTTTTCTACCTATTTCTTACACCCTAATTTTCTTTGTCTTTTCTCCATTTTACTCTAATACATACATTTCCAAGATTTACTGCTCACATGTTCTTTCCTTATACTTCAGTTCAGTGGTGCTCAAATTTTAACGGGCATAAAATTCATTCTAAGAGAATGAAACTTGTGTGCTCATATATTTTAGAAAAGTGGGTTCCTTGGCAACATCAGGAGATTCTGGTTTAGCAGGTTTAGTATTTGTAGTAAGCAGTTCAGGATATCCTGATGCATATGGGCAGCTGAGCCTCTATGTAGACACCTGCTGCTATCTTCTTGACTCTTGAGATCCCCTTTAAACCCTTGGTCATCTACCCAATCATGAGCATGAAAGTTCCTGGTTAAGTTATCTTCATTTTTGTGGGACCAGGTACTTCACAAATTTTACAGAAAAATAATTTAAAGAAATTTCATTTAATTTTTTGAAATTCATCTATACCAGGGGTCTTCAAAACACTTTATAAAAAATGATTGCTCTTCAAAAATGTACATGCATTTCAAAAATGTTTGCCTCCAAGTACACTTATCGGATAGTTCAATTTAAATGAACACTTCAAATCTCACTCCTTTTCAAGGTACTATTATATTCCATCTTCATATTCATCATTAGTTCCTTTGGCTTCCTTCTCACAGGTTTTTTTTTTCTTCTAACATTTTTCTACATTCTTTCATCTTTTCCCTACCAATACATTGCCTATATACCCCCTTAAACACTCTTCCATCACAGGACAGAACCCTAACTCCTGCCTACTGCTAATAAGTCCATCTCCTTTGGAGCAGTTTCATATAAGGCATTAGTTCTTCAGGTAAAGTCTTAATGATGAACATCTTACCTAGTGAGGCTGAGAGATTCATTTTCCATAATAAAAACCAATGTTGATGCCCGGGATGAAATAATATGGTATGGGGAAAAAAATCACCATCCACAAAATAACTTTAAGTATACATAAATTTCATCTACCTATTCAGCAGTGTACTCTTAAACATGCCATATATTTTAACAGTTATAGCTTATTAAATGGACAGTTATGAGTATAATTTAATTATCTAGATAAAATGAATATAGCTAAACACTACTTTATAGTGAGCTGTAATTTAAACTGAGTCCAAGCACTTGAATCACTTGAATCAACTATCAGATAAACCAAAAGACAATATATTTGCTCAGACAAAGCATATTTTAAAGTATATGAATAAATGCAAATCATGCGTAATGTAAATTGAAATTAGTTTCACATTTTCTCTATTGATGGAACAGTTAATTAAAGTATATAAAATATATAAACATCTGTGCTTGACTATATTACACATTAAAATAATCTGGTTTGATGTATTTAATAATCAATTTAACAGGATACGAACGCACAGTGTTTTTTATTAGGGGTGTCATAATTTGGAGATGGAAGGAACAACAAAGGACAAAGTGGAATATGCACTCTAGTTGCCAGGTAAACTACAATTAAATGAAGGACTTCTATACTCTTGAGTGCATGACATATCTCATATCCTTTTGCTGGTTCTCCTTATTTTCCATTGCTAGTACTGGCAACTCAGTACTTGGAACTCTTCCTTTTTTAAAAATTTGCATGTTCTTCCTACGTAATCTCTTTTCATCTCATTGTTTAAATACTTCACTTGTGCCTAGAGTTTTCAAATTCTTATCTCTAGCCTAGACCTTTCCCTGAAGTCCAATAACAAGTGCTATCCTCCAGATAGCTACAACTTAAAAAGTTTCAAATCAAACCTTTTTTTAAAAAATTTTATTTTATTTATTTGAAAGACAGAGTTACAGAGAGAGGTGGAAACAGGGAGAGAGGTCTTCCATCTGCTAGTTCACTCCCCAGATGGTTGCCTACAGCTGGAGCTGCACGGATCTGAAGCCAGAAGCCAGGAGCTTCTTTTGGGTCTCCCAGGTGGGTGCAGAGGCCCAAGGACTTGGGCCATCTTCTACTGTTTTCCCAGGCCACAGCAGGGAGCTGGATCAGAAGAGGAGCAGCCGGGACCAGAACCGCACCCATTTGGGATGCCAGTGCTTCAGGCCAGGGCTTTAACCTGCTGCACCACAGCGCTGACCCCTGAAATCAAACTTTTAATCCTTTCCTAGTTCTCAACAACTAGCTCTTCTGTACTCCACCACAATCTTAGTTTATGGAAAGTCAATTTCATGTGGTCTACAACTCTTTTCTTCATCTCCTACTGTTTGTACAATGTTTCAGAAAACTCTGCCTGTCTTTCAAAATATGCTCAGAGTCTAGCCACTCACTTCTGCAATGCTTTCAGATTCTCTGGTATAAGCACAATCATTTTCTTTTTTTTTTAAGATTTTATTTATTTATTTGGCATGCAGAATTACAGACAGTGAGAGAGAGAGAGACAGAGAGAAAGGTCTTCCATCCGCTGGTTCACTCCCCAAATGGCCGCAATGGCTGGAGCTGCACTGATCCAAAGCCAGGAGCCAGGAGCTTCTTTCTGGTCTCCCATGCAGGTGCAGGGCCCCAGCACTTGGGCCATCCTCCCCTGCTTCCTCCATTCCTTAACCCACTTGCTCAAATAAGTGAATACTTTTGGCAGTAGTGTTATAGAAAAATATAAAGTAGAGATGATGAATAGGCAGGAAGAGAAAAGGTAAGGAAATCAGAGAAGTGAAGCAGGCCTTTGACACAGGGTTAAAAATCACTGCTTGGAATGCCCGCATCCCATAGTGGAATGCCTGTTTCAAGTTCCATATCCTCTGCTTTAGATCCAACTTCTTGATGATGTGCACCCTGAGGGGCAGCAGATGGGAGTTCTACTCCCAGCTACCCACATGGCAGATCTGGATTGAGTTCATGGCTTCTCTTGGCTTCTGCCTGGCTCAACCCTAGCTTTTGCAGGCATCAGATCAGAGAATCATTGTGTGGAAGGTATCTCTGTCTCTCTGTATCTCTACTGAAATAAAATGAAAATAAACAGAGAAGGGGCGTAGGCAGAAGAGGATTAGGAAAACAACCTTTAGAGTGCTGTGTCTCTGCTTCTATGGCAGAGTTTGCTTTCCAGAGAAAAATCTATTTCCACATTTTTTCTCCCAAAATCAAGCACTACTTATATTCAAAAAAAAAAAAAAAACAGACTCTGGAATCCAGAAGGAGGAATAACCGTGCTCTCTGCTCTAGCTGAGACAAAAAACGTGTGGATAATAAATGAAAATTTACACCTTAGTGCACTTGAATATACCCTTCTGGCTTCACAGGGCTTAACAATGTGCTTCATGAAATTGTAGAAGGCAAATCATACCCCTCTGCTTCTCCCATGTATGCTTTCAATTCTCTGTTAGAAGTGGAGTTTAGAGAAGAGAATGAGAAGGAAAATGACATTTGTTTTGTTTACCTTCTATGGGTTTCACTTTTACAATTAAATGACTAACATGACCTATACTTAAATTGATGTTTATTTTTAAAACTACTTTTGATTTTTAAAAAAGATATTGGTTTTAGGGGCATTTTAGAATCAGAGACTCTTTTGATCAAAGCTTGATTCTGCCACTTATTAGCTTTGTGACAAGTGATGCTAATTAAGTGAGAATCATACTCCAAATTCATTTCTATTCAACTCCAAGGAAATTTGTCTATGTGCTCTGATCACACTGAATCTCACTGTGTTGCATTACAGTTTGCGAGATCTTACCTGAAATCTCTTGATTGTTTAGACCTCTCTCTATATCAACACTTTCTTTAGACTTATTTCTGCCCAAATAAGTTTTCAGCCACTAATAAGTGACCTTGAGGTCAACAAAGTCTAAAGTTTTTACTTCCTTCTGTGTCCTATTCTGATTTGTCCCTGATTTTGATATATTTTTCTTTGCCACCTTGCAAATGGCTTTCTCATTTCTACTTCTGTCTGCTTTGGATTCCTCTCTTTTCATGTTCATTCCTCTGCAAAAGCCTAATCGGTTAATATCCAGATTAGGTCTGCCGATTCCCTCCAACCTGAAACACTTCTCAACTACTTCCTGGGCCAAATTAATTCATGTGCCAATAAAAGTATCTTAGAAAAGTATTAGAAGATAAACCATTCCCAAATATACTGCAGATGTTAATCTACCTTGATTGTAAATAGGGAGGAGAAATTTGGGGGGGGGGATGATCAAAATGTGTTAAATACAGATTGGGATGATGTATGATTCTATACGCTTCCTATACAAAGTCACTGAATTGTACATGTGCAAAAGCACATTCATGGTAGGCAATTTTTTTTCAATTCTAAAAAAAAGTTTACTTTCCTTCCTAATGATGTGCTAATAAATAACATTTTAATATCAGCCAAGTAGTTGTTTTGAAAGCCTACAATTTTTTTTTCTCCACAAGTGCCACAATATTTCTGCTGTTTACTAATTCCATAAAATGTCCCTGTGGCACTTACCTAGTTCAGTCACATCGATCTTCCCAGACAGAGTAATTTAGTCTTTCCATTACTGCTATGGCCCACAATCCTTTCAATTCTTTGTTCAACATACTATTCACTCAACAAAAATTTTTCAAGTTGGTTAATACATGTGCAATAGTAAACCAGACAGATATAGTCCTTGTTCCCTGAGAATGCCCAGCCTAGAAGAAGGTTAGGGCACTGAAGGCTTAAACCAGACAAAGCATAGCTAAGGAATCAGAGAAGACTCCCAGGTGGAGAAGAATTTTAAGCTACCCTCTATGTTTGCAAGTAAGGAAGTTCACTACGGAGGGCAGATGATGGTGAGAGTGAGGAGCAAGAGACAAAGGGAGGGACGCCTCACACATGGATATGGTAGTCCTCCCTTCTGTAGGGATTCATGGTCTGTAGTCTCAGCTACTGCAGTGTTAATGCCTGAACACAATGTTTGGACTGTTTTGCTATTTTCTAACAATAAATATCGAATGAAAACCATGAGGAAATCTCATACCTTGCTGCTCTGTACCATGCAAGACATAAATTATCACTTTGCCCAGATGATCTATTCTACAGACCCTACACTCCTGTCAGTTACTTACTAGTTTTCTTGGCCATCAAACTGATACAGTGCTTATGTTCAAGTAAGCTTCACTTTATCAAGTAATGGCCCCAAAACATAAGACTAGTAATATTGGCAGTTTTATTATTATTTATTAATGCAGCTGGGAAAGCAACAAAAGATGACCCAAATGCTTGGGTCTCTGCACCCTTGTGGAACACTAGGAAGAAGCTCCTTGCTCTTAGCTTCAGTTTGGCCCAATACCGGCCATGGCCACCATCTGGGGAGTGAACAGTGAATGGAGGATCTCTCTCTCTCTCTCTCTCTCTCTCTCTCTCTCTCTCTCTCTTTCTCTCTGCCTTTGCCTCCCTATAACTCTGCCTTTCAAATAAATAATCTTTAAAAAAAGATTACATTTGCTGTTCAGAAATATTAATGCAATCACAATGAAGAAAACGTATTTGCTGTGAGCCAGGCTGGAAGGAAAGCCAGTGACTTGTAAGTTTGGCAGTATAATATTTTTTTTGACAGGCAGAGTTAGACAGTGAGAGAGAGAGAGAGAGAGAGAGAAAGGTCTTCCTTTTTCCATTGGTTCACCCCCCAAATAGCCGCCATGGCTGGTGTGCTGCGCCAATCCGAAGCCAGGAGCCAGGTGCTTCCTCCTGGTCTCCCATGCGGTTGCAGGGCCCAAGCAGTTGGACAATCATCCACTGCCCTCCTGGGCCACAGCAGAGAGCTGGATTGGAAGAGGAGCAACCGGGACAGAATCCGGTGCCCCAATGGGGACTAGAACCTGGGGTGCCGGCGCCGCAGGTGGAGGATTTAGCCTAGTGAGTTGCAACACCAGCAGGCAATAGAATATTTAAGAGAAAGTGTATCTATGGTTAGGATTGCCTAAACCCATCATGCATTATTGAAATTAGTGACTTCCAGATAAATTACAAAGTAGAACTGGCTATTGATCTTTTTGTTCATTTTTTAAAAGTGAAGAAAGACAAGAAAGCTTGTCAAGATTTTGAACCACTGAGGGTATGGTTTTGCTCTTCATTAAGAAAAAGAATCTTCCAGGTGGGTGTTCAGTAGAGCAGTGAAGATATCACTTGGGTTGTCCTCATCCCTTATCAAAATGCCTGGGTTTGAGTCCCCCTCCTCACTCAATTCCAGCTTCCTTCTAAGGTGTACCCAGAGGCAGAAGGTAATGAATGGATCAAGACATTGTGTTCCTATCAGCCATTTGGAAAACCTAATCTAGGTCCCTGGTACCTGGTAGAACTAGCTGTTGTGGGCATTTGAGAAATGAACCAATGGCTGGGAAATCTCAATCTCTGTCTCTTCCTCTCTCATTCTCTGCCTTTCAAATAAAATAAAAATTTAAAAAGAAAGAGAACTCTCAAAAGAAGCACTTTTGAGGACTAAAGGGATGAGAAATAATTTAATATGTTCATCTTAAAGTGTTTGAAATAGTAAAGTGGAGATAACTTCTAGATTGTGGTAAATATGAGAGTACTTCAAAGAGTTCATGGAATAGTGGATTAAACGATAGTGCAGTATGGGTATTTGGCATAGTGGGTAAGACATCCACATCCCATATCAGAATCCTCAGCTTTGAATTTCAGCTAATGCACACTTTAGGGGCCTGCATAGGATGTCTCGAGTAGATGGGTCCCTGCCACCAAGGTGGAACAACTGGATTGAGTTTTTGGCTCCTGGCTTCAGTCTGGTTCAATGTCAACAGTGTGGGCATTTGGGGAGTGAATCAGCAGATAGTAACTCGCTCTTCTCCTGTTTGTTACTCTCTGTCTCTCTGCCTCTGAAATAAAAAATTTTTAAAAGGCAACACAGAAGCTTCTTATTTTTATATACTCCCATTTGTCCAGTTTTGCTTTTGATAGATATACTTTTAGGCCTTATCCAAAAAATCTTTAACTACACCAATGTCTTGAAGCACTTCTCCTAAGTTCTCTTCTAGCAATTTTATAGTTTCAGTTCTTCTATTTAGGTATTTGATCCACCTTGAATTGATGTTTTTAAAACATTTAATTATGTATTCTAAAGACACGGTGATGAAGACAGAAAGGGAGACACAGAAACAGAGACAGAGACAGAGATACTTCATCTACTTATTTACTAGGCCAGGCTGAAACCAAAAGCCCAGAACTCCATCCAGGTCTCCTACATGGGTGGCTGGTACCCATGAACTGCGGCCATCATATGCTGCCTTCCCAGGCACATTAGCAGGGAGCTGGATCAGAAGCAGAACATTTAGGACTTGAACTGGCACTCTGATATGAGACATTGGCATTGCAAGCAGCGGCTTAACCACCTGTACCACAATCCCGGCCCCTTGACTTCATCTTTGTAAATACTGAGAGATAAGGACCTAAATTAGTTCTACAAAACATACCTAGTTTTCCCAGCACAACTTATTAAAGAGACTATCCTTTCTCTAATGTATATTCTTGGCACCTCTGTCAAAAATCTGTTAGATCTATGGATGTCAATTTTCTTGATTGCATTAGGTTCCATTGATCTATGTGCTAGTTTATGTGCCAGTAACACACTGTTTTATTTAGTATAGTTTTGCAGTATCCTCTGAAGTTAGTTCCTGTGATGCCTCTAGTTCTATTTATTTATTTAGTCCTCAGTGGTGTTGTGGATATTCTGGGTATTTTGTGGTTTCTTATCAATTTTAAGACTCAGTAGAGTGAACAGACAACCAATACAATGACAGAGAATGTTTTCAAGATATTCCTTAAACAAAATATTAATATCCAGGATAAAGAAGGAACTCATAGAATACCAAGGACATTCTTCTCAGATATAGGAAAACAATCCTAAAATTCATATGGAAATTCAAAAGACCCTGAATCCCCAAAGCATCTTAAATAATAAAAGCAAAGCAGGAGACATTACAATGCCAAATTTCAAGACATACTACACAACTGTTAAAATCAAAATAGCTTACTAAAGTCACAAGATAGACATATAGACCAATGGAGCATAATAGAAAGCCCAGAAATTTATCCACACATCTATAACCAACTGATCTTGACAAGCTAAAATTATTCCCTGGAGAAAGGACAGCTTTTACAACAAATGGTATTGGACAAATTAGATTTCTACATGCAGAAGTCTGAAACTGGACCCCTACTTTCTATCCTATACAAAAACCAACTCAGAACTCTAAACTTAAGATCAATAACCATCAAATTTCAAGAGGAAAATAGGGGGAACATTGCAAGACCTTGACCTAGGCAAAGCCATTTCGGATAAGACCCAAAAGCACAGACAATAAAAACAAAATAGACAAATTGGATTACACCAAGCTAAGAAGCTCTGCACAGCAAAGGAAACAATTAACAAAATTAAGAGGCAACCAACAGAATGGGAGAAAATATTTGCAAACTATGCATCCAATAAAATATTAATACCCAGAAAATATAAAGAGCCCAAGAAACTCAACAACAACAAACCATACAATCCAATTAAGATATAGGCAAAGGATATGAATGGGAATTTTTCAAAAGATAAAATACAAATGTTAACAATTACATGAAAAAATGCTCAGGACCAATAGCCATCAGGGAAACACAAATAAAAAAAAACACAATGAGGTGTGGACACTCAATATGAACGGCTGTTATCCAAAACTAGAAAATAGCAAATACTGGCAAGGATGCAGAGAAATATGGATCCTAATGCAATGTTGGTAGGGATGCAAATTGGTTCACTCATTATGGAATACAATACAGAGATCACTGAGAAAATTAAAAACAGATCTACCATAGGACCCAGCTATCCCACTCCTAGGAATATATCCAAAGGAAATGAAATTAGCATATTAAAGAATTATCTGCACTCCCATGTTTATACAGCTGAATTCACAATAGCTAAGATATGGAATCAGTCTAAATGTTCATCAACTGATGATTCTATAAAGAAAATGTATCTATGCAGGACAGAACATTAGTCAGTCATAAAAAGGAATGACATCTAGGCATTTGCAATAAAGTAAATGTAACTTGTGATCATTATTCTCACTGAAATAAGCCAGATCTAGAAAGACAAATGCCACATGATTTCTCTTATTTGTGGTAGTTAATATACTGAGAGAGTATAAAACTGTGTGCATGTCATATCACTTGATATTTAGTTATAAACATTGCTTCTGTTGTAAACATTTCATTTATAGTACATAAATAACAATATAATCTTCTTTCCCCATGAAAAATAAAAAAAAAATTGGAGGAGTATAGTAATAGTAGTAATAGTAATAGTAATAGTAGTAATAGTAATGTGTTGCAAGTATAGGTAATTGTAATAAAAGTTAGAATTTAAATGACTATCATTTGTGTATTGGTTAGGTAACTTTTTAAGAGTTTATTTATTTATTTGAAAGAGTTACACAGAGAGAAGGAGAGGGAGAGAGAGAGAGAGATGTCTTCCATCTGCTGGTTCACTCCCCAATTGGCTGCAATGGCCAGTACTGTGTCAATCAGAAGCCAGTAGCCAGGAGCCTCCTCCAGGTCTCCCAGGTGGGTGCAGGGGCCTAAGGACTTAGGCCATCTTTTACTGCTTTCCCAGGCCTGAACAGAGAGCTGGATTGGAAGTGGAGTAGCTGGGACTTGAACTGGCGTTCATATGGGATGCTGGCACTGCAGGCAGTGGCTTTACCAGCTATACCACAGAGCAAGCTCCGGTTAGATAATTATTTTACAAACAACAAATCAAATCCTACTGAGAACTCAGGAAAATAAGATATATAATTGCTGGATAGGGAAGTTGCCAAGACATTTGTTTCATGTCTGTGTATTTATTTTCATCTACTCGAAAAACAGAGTGAGAAATACAATGTGTGTGTGTGTGGAAAGAGGAACGGTGATGGGGAGAGAGAGGCAGATCTTTAATCCGTTAGTCAACTTCCTAAACAAATGTAATAGTCTGGGCTGGTCCAGGATGAATCCATTAACCTGGAACTCCATCTGAGTCTCCTGCACGGGTGGCAGGGGCCCAAGCACTTGAGCTATTATCTGCAACCTGTCATGCACTAGTAGGAAACTGGATTGGAACCAGAGTAGGTAAGATTCCAACCAGCACTAATCAGTGGTGGCTTAATGTGTTACATCATAATATCTGATCCCAAAACATTTTTCGAGCATAAAGGTTCAAGAAAACACTAAAAAAGGCTATCTGGTACAAAAACTTTTGAAGTCCATGCGTAGATTTTGCATAAAATGCATTACTCTATGATCTATGTATAGCTTTCAAAAAATTAGAATCAAAATAAAAGTATATTTTATTTTCAGGAACTTATTATTTTATTGCTTATTATTATTTAACTTAAATAATAGTTAACATCAGACATTGATCAACCCCTCAGCATGTGTCAGGTACAGTTATACACACTTGCTATATAATAATTCATCCAACTATCAGAACGACCTTATGTGGGGTATAATATTACTTCTCTTTTACAAATGAGGAAATTAAGGTAAAAGGAGAGATAATTTGACTAATATCACAAAACCAGGCAGTCTGAGAACCAGGATTGAAATTCATGGATTAAAGTCTATGAATTGCTGAAATGAAAGTTTTTACTTTGCCTAGAACAGGGGCCAGAGATTTATGGAAAATCCATTAAAGAGATTTATGGAAAAGCCAAAAACATTGCATTCTTAAGATCTGAATTTGTGGATCAGGAATAATAACTGATAAAATCTTTTTAAAAAATTGACACAACTAGAAGAAATCATTAGCTTAGTACACTGAACAGATAATTTTATCCTGAGAAAGAGGATAAAAGGTAGGTTTTATATGTAGAAGTACTTATATTATTGGAATTTTTATGCTACAACAAAATTTTGGTTTTTGGATGTAGTTAAAAAGAGAATGAAGTAGAAAAACTACACTACAAATTCATTTAGGATCATATGCAGTTTAGCAAAATTCCATCCATCCATTTGTACCACATTTAGTTTAGAGCCGTGGAACCTCATCAATTATTCTGTAAAGTATGTCCAAGCCCCAGTATGACCATTTTATTGAAAGCACTTAATGCTTTCTCTACGTCAAGTTATTGACATATGAGAGATAAAACTCATTTCTTAAAGATTTGGTGTTATGTACAAGAAGCTGGTTACAGGGAATTGCACTTGGAGAAGAAATGTCTGGCACACAATTTTGGCAGACTTAGCTTTTTGTGTGCTAAAATATGCACTGAGCCAAGAGTTAAGAATGGCCAATAAGGATTCAACTAACAGGGGGGAAGGGACTACAGCCCCAGGGAGCTAACTTTAAATCAATCCCTCAAATTAAGTATTTCTTTCAAAATGACATACTGTCAGCTACTGGAGAAAGTTCAACAGAAAAAATAAAAAAGAAATTGACAAGGGCTTTTATTTTACTTATTCATATTCCCATAGTGTCTATGTGATTTCATTACAGTCTTTAGGAGAAAATTTTGTGATGGAAAATATTCTTTTCTAAGGAAAAAAAGCTGCATTTGAAAGTGAATGAGACATGAATTTACCCATCACCTGTGAGACAGACACTGTAAATGAATCACCTTTGGTCTATTAAACAAGATTTTGAAAGAAACAAAAATGATTAAAAAAATGAAGCTATATATATATATTAATACATATAAACTTCTTTAAAGAATTAGTCACTTTAGGCAACTATGTAATTTTGAATTTATGATCTAAAACTATAAAAATGTAGATTACCATAGAAAAAAGACTGGAAGACATGACACTAGTATGCTACCAGGAAATGCCTTGTTAGGGAGGGAAATCGGGGGTTCTTTTAATCTTTTCTTTTGATGTTTTAATGTTTTTAACATTTATTTTCTACAAAATGGGGAAAGTACCAACAAAATTATCTATTAACAATTTATAACTCAGATAGGTATCTGGCACAGTGGGTGTGACATGGCTTTGCAGGCCTGTATCCCATATTAGAGTGTCTGGGTTCTAGTTTTGGCCCCATTTCTGATTCTAGCTTTCTCCTAATGTGAGAGGCAGCAGATAATTGTGCAGGTACTTTGGCTTCTGCCAGCCATGTGGGGTGTCATATTAATGTCCAGGCTCCTGGTTTCAGCCTGGCCCAACCCTGCCTATTGTAGGTATTAGGTATTTGAAGAGTGAACCAGCAGATGGAAGATCTTTCTCTGTATCTGTTTCTCTATAAATCTCTGGCTTTTCAATAAGATGAAATTTATATCTCTTTCTGTATCGATCATCTATCTCTATATATCATCTATCTACCATATAAATGACATAGTGGCTCTAAAATTCCAAAGTAATTTAAAAAGGAGGAAATGTTGGTTACCTTATTTTGATCAGTACACATTGTAAACATGCACTGAAATGTTACACTGTACCCAATAATTATATATTATTATTAACTTTTTTTTCCAAAAAGCTAAAAATTGATACATTTTCTCTGCTTATGAGAAAACCAGAGAACAAGCTACAAAGAGACAGACAAGATCTCCAAGGAAGGCAAAAACAATATGTCCCTCCCCCCAAGTAAATCATGCCTTAAATTAAAGCATTTGAATTAGAATTACTCATTCCTTTTCGAAAATAAGTAAGGATAATTATTTGGAAGCATGAGAATGTGGTATTTTAAAACATCATCTTTGTAACTTGTGTCCACTCTGTTCATTGGTTACTAGAGAATACAGAGAGAGGGAAGAGTGGGAAAACTTGCAGACATCTCAGCTTTTAAATCACTAGCTAAAATGTTATGTTTACCTGAATTAAATTGTCTCTAGTGATTTTATCAGGAAAATACATTTCCGAGGCAGGTATATGAAGCAGTGTGTTATGCCCACGTCCCAAAACAGAGTCCAAGTTTGAACCCTAGCTACTCTGTTTCTGATACTGTTCTATGCTAATGTGCCTTGAAGGGAGCAGATGATGGCTCAATTGCCTGAATCTCTGCAACCCATGTGGGAGACCCTGACTTTGGCCTGGCCCACCCATGGTTATTGTAGACATTTGGGAAGTGAACCAACAAATGAAAGATCTTTCTCTCTCTCCCTCTCTCAGTGTCACTCTGCCTTTCGAGTAAAGAAGCAAAACATTATAACAGAAAATGAGGAATTATCTACTTGTATTTTTCCATATAATGGTAAACAAAATGTCCCCAGCCCAAGAGTTTTCTCCTTTTGACTGTGTAACCACTGAGCTCAAAGAAGGTAGGTATCGTTTAACTCTTCATGTTTGCTATGAGTGTGCCTCCCCCACAAAAATTCACATCTTAACATTCATTTGCTGAAGTGAAATGGACACTATGAGAAACAGTGACTTGATCAGCTCTTGTGCTGACTGTTGTTGTACAATGTAATACTTTATCCATTTTAGTATTTTTTTATCCTAGTACTAGTGGTTGAACTCTGTAATTAACACACAATTATTCTTAGGTATTTAAATTTTAACTGAAAAGTGATCCCTGTGAAATATAAGAGTGGGAATAAGAGAGGGAGGAGATGTACAATTTGGGACATGCTCAATCGGACCTGCCCCAAATGATGGAGTTAGAATTGTACCAGGGGATTCCAATACAATCCCGTCAAGGTGGCATGTACCAAGGCCATCTCACTAGTCCAAGTGATCAATTTCAGCTCACAATTGATCACACTGATAGGTATAAGGGACAAAGGGATCACACAAACAAGACTAGTGTCTGCTGATGCTGATAGAATGAAAAAGGGAGAGAATGATCCAACATGGGAAGCAAGATACACAGCAGACTCATAGAAGGGCAGATGTCCTAAATAGCACTCTGGCCTCAGAATCAGCCCTTAAGGCATTCGGATATGGCTCAAGAGCCCATGAGAATATTTTAGGCATGGAAAGCTAAGACACTCTGAAAAAAAAAAAAAAGACCTAAATGAAAGATCTCTGCGAGTGAGATCCCAGTGAAAAGAAGGGGGCCATCAAAGAAGGAGGTACCTTTCACTGAAGGGAGGAGAGAACTTCCACTTTGACTATGACCCTGTCGGAGTAAGATCGAAGTCGGCGAACCCTAAAGGCTTCCATAGCCTCGGCAACTCATGACTAGAGCCTAGGGAGATTACTGACGCCATAAACAAGAGTGTCAAATTGTTAAATCAACATCAGGAGTCACTGTACTTACGTCTCATGAGGGATCTGTCCTTAATGTGTTATCCAATGTGAAGTAATGCTATAACTAGTACTGAAACAGTATTTTACACTTTGTGTTTCTGTGTGGGTGCAAACTGATGAAATCTTTACTTAGTATATACTGAATCGAACTTCTGTATATAAAGATAATTGCAAATGATTAAAAAATCTTGGTGTTAAATTGGAAATTGCATAGAAAATCAATTCTTTAAAAAAAATATCATGTAGGATCTCTGTCCTTAATGTGCTGTACATTGTGATTTAATGCTATAACTAGTACTCCAACAGTATTTTTCACTTTGTGTCTCTATGTGAGGGCAAACTGTTGAAATCTTTATGTAATATGTACTAATCTGATCTTCTGTATATAAAGAGAATTGAAAATGAATCTTGATGTGAATGCGAGGGGAGAGGGAGCAGGAAAGGGGAGGGTTGCGGGTGGAAGGAAAGTTAAGGGGTGGGGGGAGCCATTGTAATCCATAAGCTGTACTTTGGAAATTTATATTCTTTAAATAAAAGCTTTATATATATTAAAAAAATAAAAAAAATTCATTTGTTGCAAACTAATCATCAAGATGGTGTCATTGATATTAGAATGTGGGGCCTTTAGGAGTCTTAACGCCCTCTCCTGTGAGAGCTGCCTTGCCCATCCAACATGTGAGGACACAGCCAGAAGTCAGCCCCTGTGAGGAATGGGCCTTCACAAGCCACTGAATCTGCTGATGGCTTGATCCCAGACGTCCCAAACTCTGGAACTGTGAGCAATGAATTTCTGTTGTTTATGAATTATCCAGTCTAAGGTATTTTGTTATAGGATCAGGACGGACTAAAGCATTGTTTTCTTTACTTCTGAAAATTCCATTGTTGTAGGCTCAAATACAGCCTACAATATTCTTATTGAAAAATTTTAGTTCTCTTTTCCTTAAGACTTTTCTTGATTTTATAAATTTCAGATTGGAACAGCAGAGAAGTAAATGTTGATTAATGGCATATAGAGCTGACTGGGAAGTAGTTGGGTAACTAGGGTCACGACTCAAGGCAGGCACTTGACATTAGGGCAACTTGAAGGGTATTATGAGTTTGCTCCAAAGTAGTAAACAGATTTTAACGAATCAGAGCTTCCAAGGTGGTGTTAACACATCCTTTTTTTTTTATAACGCTTTTATTTAAAGTATATAAATTTCCAAAATACAGCTTATAGATTACAATGGCTTTCCCCCCCATAATTTCTCTCCCACCCGCAACCCTCCCCTTTCCCACTCCCTTTCCCCTTGCATTCACATCAAGATTCATTTTCAATTCTCTTTATATACAGAAGATCAGTTTAGTATACATTAAGTAAAGATTTCAACAGTTTGCCCTCACATAGCAACACAAAGTGTAAAATACTGTTGGAGTACTAGTTATAGTATTAATTCACAATGTATAGCACATTAAGAACAGAGATCCTACATGATATATTTTTTTAAATTGATTAATTTTCTATGCAATTTCCAATTTAACACCAAGATTTTTTTTTCATTTTTAATTATATACAGAAGATTGATTCAGTATATACTAAGTAAAGATTTCATCAGTTTGCACCCACACAGAAACACAAAGTGTAAAATACTGCTGGGTTTTTCTTTACAAAGCTCCTTGGCTTTCATGAGATGCTTTCTTATGTTAATGAGATGCTTATGATTTCAGGTCATGATGCTACTTAGTGAAAGTTCTGGTAGAATCTGATATCCTGATGAAATCAGAAATGTTCAAGCACAGCAAAATATATGGTATATTGACAATTCTCTTTTCTTCAGAAAGTAAAAAGTTGATTTATGTTTTGGAAGAACAGTCTACAATTTTTCATATAATGTCTAGGTAAATGTCTTACACCAGTAGGAGTAGACATTTAATGTTGTAAGTGAATACACAGGTACAAATATCCTAATTTTTGTCTTTTTAACAAATATATGTCTAACTAAGGTTTTGGTTCTCCTAGACAAGTATACAGCATAAAATCTTTACACTACATTCAATTTTGTTCATATGTTTCTAAGTTCCAAGTTGTCCCAGAACAAAATTCTTATATTTTATACATCTTTGCTTTCATTTTGCAGCTGCCCCATGAGCTTTGGAGTCTATAAAGAAAAATTTCCAACAAATGAGTTGTGATACTTTCTTTGTTTCAACAGATATTACATAGTTTTTCATCCCTCCTGATGCACATACCAATTGAGGTTCTCTCTAGCTGTCAAGTTCAACTGATCCGTATGACTATCCCTATTTCTATTCACCATACCTTCCAACAGTCCTCCTACAGTGTTATACACATAAAGCTATATCAGTGGTTCTGAACTTTGGCTACACATTAGATTTACCTGGGAAAGTTTAAATCCACACCAACACCTGGGCCCCATTTCCAAAGACTTGGACTCAATTTGTTTGGGGTCATATCCTGTCAATGTTTGAAATGTTTTAAAGCTCCAGGAGTGGTTCTAATGAGCAGTCAAGGTTGAGATTCCTTGCTTTTCCATATTACTGATCTACTACATTATGAATATTTATGAAACTTTATTGCCCACTGGAGATATCAGCATGTTTAAGTTAGAGACTACATCTAATTCATATATTGATTTTGATGTTGTTGAATTTGATTTCTATAATACTTATAAACACAGTGCTTTGTGAGACACTCCAGAAAATTCAAAAAAAATCAAGACTTCTGTGTTTCATTTTAGACAAGCACAAACTGCAATGGAAACACCAAACAAACAAAAAAAATGGAATATGGGTGATGCCCATTCAGGAAATGGTTTGTATCACATTTCAGAAACATCCACACAAGTGGATGATGCCTGTAGGAGGCTGGCTGGGGACAGAGGAGGGAATCATGAGGGCTTTGCATGTTCAATGGATCAGGAAGGACTTCACCAAGGTATCTGTGCACAGTTCATACTACACACAGGTATTTGTGCTTTAAGTATATCAATTCTTCCTAATTTTCATATAGCTAAAGTATATTTGTACATGATTTGAATTGTATAGTATGGATTTGATAAGCAAGCTTTCCTTATAGTAACATGTTTTTCATTATGTGGTTAACATATTCATCAAAAAATGATAAATAGGAGCTAATGTAATGGTGTAGTAGACTGAGTTGCCAATGGCAGTGCCAGCATCCAATATCACAGTGCCAGTTTGAGTACTGGCTGCTCTGCTTCTGATCCAGCTCCCTGAAAATGCACCTGGGAAAGCAGTGGAAGATGTCTCAAGTGCTTAGGTCCCTGCCACCTAAGTCGGAAATCTGGATGAAGTGCTTGGCTCCTGGCTTTGGCCTGGCCCATTCCCAGCCATTGAGACCATTTGGGAATGGAAGATTTTTCTGTGTGTCTGTGTGTCTGTCTTTCCTCTCTCTGTCACTTTGTCTTTTAAAAAAAAAAAAAAAACAGCTTCACAGAAAAGGTCACTAGGACACAGGAATACAAATTACATCTGTTCACAGATAACAATATTTCATGGGCTTAGCTGAGAAGTAAATGAAGTTGAAATATAGTTTCTTCTAGTCTAAAAAACTTGGGTGTCTATTTTGAAAAAGAGCCAAAGAAAAAAGTTACAGGAAAATTTCCTTCACTTAAACGTTATTTTCTGCCTTACAAATATACTTGTTTACTCCATTTCCAAGTTATTCATTTTATATACTCAAATTTATTTCTCTACATTATTTTTGACTGGCTAATGCAATATTTGCTGAGGAAAGAGGCTATAGACAAAGTATTGCTGTGGTATGACATTCCTCTAGACACCAGCTTTGCATTTAACTTAGTAGGTTGATACCATGTTCTCTTGTGCATTGCATTAGCAAGCTGCAAATGTACTACATGACTGCCTTATAAAAGATTCTTTTAAGATCTACACCAAATTTTTTGAGAAATATTTATATTTTATTGATAAGGTCATCAATAAGTCCATGTGGTATATACCACATATGAAAAACCAGGTAATCAGTGTTGATAAATATTGGGAACACTTTTTCCTTATTGTTCTCTTAAATTTGATTCCAGTGATATGTCTGTGTGTGTTTGCATGTAATATTCTAGTAAATATATAAAAATAAGGAAGAATTCAGATATTTATGAATATATTTAAATATAGAAATAGTTTTTAGGTTATAATATTATTATTTTAGGTTGTATTTTTTTTTACTCTAATATATCTCAAACTGGGTAGCAGAGAAACCCCCAGTACAGCAAAATACCACTATAAAAATAGCACCCAAGAAAGCCAAATAACTGGGAAAAAAGTAGCCTAAGAGAACATAAAGTTTTAATCAACCCTGTCTGCTCTGGATGTGAGTACCACAAAATCAGCAATATTCCTCCTGCATGAAAGAATGGCTTAGGGACTGGGGAGGTGGAGCCTAGGTGGCATAGAGGGTATTGGGGGACTAATTATAGCAGTTAAGACATCGCTGTGAATGCCTACATCCAGAGCAACTGACTTAATTTCCAATTCCAGCCTCCAGCTAATGTGCACTCTTGGCAGCTGGTAATTTCTCAAGTACTTGGGTCCCTGCGACCCATTTGGAAGACCTGCATTGAGTTTCAGGATTCTGGCTTCAAATAAAATAAAATAAATTACCGAGACGATGGTACAATAAGGTGTGAGTGAGAAACACTTCTCAGGAAAGCCCATAGGCTTTCCTATGGGCAGAAACTGTCTTCCATCCCTGTCCCCACTTCAGTGAAGCGATAGCCTCCCTGGCCCAGAGAGTTAGTGATCTGAACAAACTTCACACTCCCACGAAATAAAAAGGAGATACCTCTCTTCAGCCAAACCTGAGATTTGAACTTCCTCTCCCCCCTGCAGTAGCAAAACAACAGAACCACTGCGGCAGCAGAAGAGGTTTGGTGATAGAACAGTTCCATCACATTAGTTATGGTGATGGTCACAACTTCACAAAACTATAAACCCACTCCATGAAAGAAAAAAAAAACAAAAACAAAAACAAACAAACAAGAAATCCTTGAGAAACCTGAATAAGCACCATAGCCAAGTTAATAGAATTGCACCAAATTGAGTTTTGAGAAAAAATATATATAAGCTTGCATGCTATATGTGATAAAGCTTTTCGAAAAGTTCTAGTTTTACCACTCAAATGTATTTTCTAATACTATTACTAAACCCACTATGACTAAGGAATAACAATTTTCCTCTAACTTTGAAAATCTGGAGTTTTTTTTTTTTTTAAACCAAGCACAGTACCTATGTGAAGACAATAATCTTTCATACTTGGATAATGCTTTTTGTGATTTTCATGAATACAGTCATAGCCAGAGAAGAATATAAGGTAAGTTCAGTTGCATGGGACATGGGAGATGTGGATGAATGATTGAAGCCAATGCTTTACAAGGCAATATTTAAAAGTAACTAAAAAAGCAGAGAAAGGCAAATGAACATTATAAATATCAGCAGTAATACTGCATTTTTGCATCATTGCCTTTTGCCTAAGGAATAGAAAGTTTTCCCATTTAACTTCATCACTTAAGTGATAAAGTTCTGTATTGATGTCTCTTTTTCAAATGGCACCATTAAATGATGAGGCAGTTAAGAGCCCTGCCTGTGGCTACAGTGGATCAGAGTCATAAATTAGGATCTAGGTCTCCCATTAAGTGTCTTCAGCTCCACAGCTAAATTAGAATCTGTTTCCAGGTAAATTTCTGTACACGATTCCCTTGCACAAGCAGAGGTTAATATTGAAACATCACCTTTTTATTAGGAACATGGCTTTCAGGAAAATTTTCTGCCAGCATGGTGCTCCTCACTAAGCAACACATGTAGGCATTTTGTTTAAGCTACAGAGTGGAATGGAGATGTCAGAAACTATTCATTTGACAGACTAAGCTTCTTTATCTTTACCTTGTATATAGACTTCCCCAAAGAGAGGACAATATCATTAATGGAATGCATGCTTTCCTCTAGTCTTTACTTACTTTCTTCTTTCTGTTTCAAATCGATGGAGTAGCTTCCGAAGACCACCATTCTTAAATCCCTGAAAATGGGCAGCTGGGGCTCCAACAGTGATGACATCGTAGAGAGCATCTGGAACAGAGACGAACGAGATGAACACTTTGCAAGCATTTGTCTCTAGCATGCTGCTTTCATTGACACACACACACATACACACACTGTGAGAAGTTTGAAAAATTCTTCTGTTTAATTTTGCAGAAATGAATGTGAACTCACACCTCAAGGGGGCAAGAGGAGCTAATTAATCTTTCTAAAAGCCACCTGTGCACCTAAACAAGTTATAATATTTCCCTGATTTATGACTACATCTTAATTATATGCTACAGCATAGAACAGTATGTTCTGCTATTCTTCTATATACTTACTGAGATAACATGTTAATTGGTCTTTTGTGTATTTTACTTTATTGAGTTTTGCATCATTTAATTTGCAATCATATTGAAATTCAACATTAATGAACAATTGTTCAGCCAAATCTTACAGAGAAAAGAACCAAAATATTAACACATTTTGGCTCAAGGGCAGAAGAGTACTACTGCACTTTAAAAAAAAATATATATGCGGGGTAGTTTCTTGCATGTGTACACGAAATCTTACACAATTTTCAATGCATATTTTTGCAATTTCCTGAGTTGATGTGGAAATAATGCACAAAATGTCTCCAACTATTTTCTAGGGAGATATTTTGTTTTATAATAAAAATCCATACATTTAAGTTGAAACTCAATCCTTTGATCTTGAAAGTCATCAAGTCTGATACATATTAAGTTTATGACTTCAAAACATGCCATCATTTTGCATTCAAATGAAAACTATCCCCATAAGAAGGAAGACAGAGTGAATGCCCTCTTGTTAAAGTACATTTTACTTGAGAAACCTAATTTCACAGCAGATCCTTTTCAAATTGATTTTGGTATTGACACATTGGTTGTTTTTCTGATCTCATTTACTGGGAAAACATAAATTATTTTATTTGCCTCAGGTAAACACTGTAACTTCTTCAGAGTAGTTCAACCCAGATGCACCTGGATTTTTTTTTTTAAATATAAAATAAAACACTTCAGAAGCTCTCAGCAAACACAAGGTCACAAGAAACAAAATGCAACTCAGTCTAAGACCTCCATAAAGCATGCTTTGAACTGACTTGTAGATCACTGTGGGCTGGCTTTGTGGTTCAGTGCAATAAGCTGCCACCTGGGAAGCTGGCATCCCATATGGGCATCAGTTCGAATTCTGGCTGCTAACTCCACTTCTGATCCAGCTCCCTGCTAATGTACCTGGGAAAGCAGTGGAAAATGGCTCAAATGCTTGGTTCCCTGCCACCCACCTGGGAGAATTGGACAGAATTCCAGGCTCCTGGCTTCAGCTGGCTCAACTCTAACCATTTTGGCCATTTGGGAAGTGAATTAGTGGATGGAATATCTCTTTCTCTTTGTGCTTCTCTCTCTTTCTGCCTCTCTCTAACTCTGCCTTTCAAATAAATAAATAAATCCTTGAAAAAATATAGATCACTGTGGTAGTAATCTATTGCCCTTTTTAAAGTCACTGTAGGCCGGCACCGTGGCTCAATAGGCTAATCCTCCGCCTACCACACCGGTACACCGGGTTCTAGTCCCGGTCGGGGTGCCAGGTTCTGTCCCTGTTACTCCTCTTCCAGTCCAGCTCTCTGTTGTGGCCCAGAAGTGCAGTGGAGGATGGCCCAACTGCTTGGCCCTGCACCCCATGGGAGACCAGGAGAAGCACCTGGCTCCTGCCGGCCGCAGTGGCCATTGGAGAGTGAACCAACGGAAAAGGAAGACCTTTCTCTCTCTCTCTCTCACTGTCCACTCTGCCTGTCAAAAAAAAAAAAGTCACTGTAAATAAGAAGTTAGCTTTTTTAAAGACAGAGTTTTTAGATTTTTAAGAAATCTAAATATTTCCTAGTCTAGCTGATTCTAACCTAGGGCTGGGAAAAGAGCTTCATGCTATTCACAGACATATGTAGAACACATAAACACATCTATTCTGCTTCAAGAAAAGGACTGTGGTTTTCTCATGGGTTTTGAGATCACCCTAAAGTTTCCAACACTAAATTCTAGCGCAGTGTCATTTATATTACGAGAAATCCAAGGACAATGGAAGTTAGTTGCTTTGTTTAAGAATCCAGAGATTTTACTCCCAGGGTCTTCAGACTTTCATTCAACCCCAGAGGGTGAACCTGAGTACCTGGCTTTGGAATTTAGGCTGCCACTTTGAAGTTAGATGGCATCAGCAAAATTATTTTACTCCTTCATGCATCAGCTTTCTCGGCTTTAAAAATAGAATTGAGGAGTCAGTGCTGTGGCGTAGTGGGCTAAGCCTCTGCCTGCACTGCCAACATCCCATATGGTTGCAGGTTCAAGTCCAAGTTGTTCCCCTTCCAATCTAGCTCTCTGCTTATTTCCTAGGAAAGCAATAGAAGGTGGCTCAAGTGCTTGGGCCCTTGAACATGTGTGGGACACCCAGAAGGAGCTCCTGGTTCCTGGCTTTGGATCAGCCCAGCTCAGGCCATTGCCCTCATTTGGGGACTGAACCAGCAGATGGAAGACCTTTCTCTCTGTCTCTCCCTCTCTTTGTAACTCTGCTTCTCAAATAAATAAATAAAATATGTTTAAGAAATGGAACTGAAAGTAGAAAAAAGAAGTGATCATCCAGTAAATTTTATTTTTCTCTATAAGAAGCAATCTTAACAATTATAGGTGAGATGTATTTTAATTTTTGCTAATTTCCCCATAAACATAAATAGTATAATTTGAAAAGGAAAACAGTACTCTGAAGTTTAGCCTTCTAAATAGTCACTTCCTTTGTTAAATCAAACTAAATGCCAAAAGACAAATCATCAGAACAGGAGTGATGCATTTCTCCCAAAACTTGGGTGACCAACACCAAGAAATGTTAAAAATTTTTATTCAGCATTAAGAAGCAAGGATTCCTGTCATCTGAGACAATGTGATTATGCAAAGTGAAATAAATCAGAGAAGGACAGGTACTGTACTTCTACTTACTTGTACCTCTAATGATCTATATGAGCTTCCTGATGGATACTCATATGAATGGGCTGTAAGAGGCAATGGAAAGCTGTTAACCAGTGGGTATAAAGTTTCAATTACAGCTACATAAGTTCTAGCAACCTGCTTGGCCTCATACTGTTCTGCAGTTAATACTGTTTTAACAATATTGTATCCTTAAAACATTGTCAAGAGGAGATCTCCTCATGTTAAGTATTTTCACAATAAAGTTAAAAAATAAAGAAGCACAAGGAAAATAGTAGAGGCGGGGAATATTTCTATTACCTTGACAGTGGTGAAAATTTCACAATGAATGCTTACGTCCAAGCTCATTGAATCTCATACATTAAACATATGCAGCTCTTTGTATAGCAATTACACCTCAGTAAAGCTCCTTTTAAATATAATACAAGCATATGTGTGCATAATATACACATAAATATTTAAATAAAATATATGGTCCATAAGCCCAAACAAAATCCATTCCTAATTCAACTTCCAAAAGTAAAATTGCCTATAGTCTCTCCAATAAATTTAGAAAGCTTGTGGCAACTCCAGCACCACCCATCAAATAAGACAGATTGAGGAGACAATATGAAGAGAAAGACACAGAGCCTTCACTGGTGGAGTTTCAATGATTCCCCTTTGCCAAATCTGCAAAAACATTTGACCAACGCATGTTGCTTGGGCTCATTGTAGTGCCTCCTGTCAAAGCTTCATGCAAATGAGGGTCCCAGAGACAAGGTTTATTATTCACTTC
Source organism: Sylvilagus floridanus (assembly GCA_949820135.1). NCBI lineage: Eukaryota > Metazoa > Chordata > Mammalia > Lagomorpha > Leporidae > Sylvilagus > Sylvilagus floridanus. Next base: position 32,701,060 of record OX463238.1, on the reverse strand, counting down.
ACATTGAATTTGTCTCTTCAATTCACCCATAATTGCAGGATCCCACAAAGCAACTTTCTAGAACAGAGATTTAATTCATCTACTTCATGGCTCCTGAGATTTCAAGGATCCAAGTGACTTTGAAGCAGAAGTAAAGGAAGAGAATCAAGTTGCTGGAATAATCTCCTCTCCCCATACTAAAAAGCATATTATTTATAAGGCCAGCGCCGTGGCTCAACAGGCTAATCCTCCACCTTGCGGCGCCGGCACACTGGGTTCTAGTCCCGGTCGGAGCGCCGGATTCTGTCCCAATTGCCCCTCTTCCAGGCCAGCTCTCTGCTGTGGCCCGGGAGTGCATGGAGGATGGCCCAAGTGCTTGGGCCCTGCACCCCATGGGAGACCAGGAAAAGCACCTGGCACCTGGCTCCTGCCATCGGATCAGCGTGGTGCACCGGCCGCGGCGGCCATTGGAGGGTGAACCAATGGCAAAGGAAGACCTTTCTCTCTGTCTCTCTCTCTCACTGTCCACTCTACCTGTCAAAAAAAAAAAAGCACATTATTTAATTTTAAAAGTAAATGGAGGAATTTGAGCTGCTGGAGTCCATCTGCATATAATTCCTAAAGTGAAGAACAAGCTGTGCTGTCTGTTCTTTCACTTCTTTCCCTTCCATTTTCTTTTTATGAACTTCTCTCTTAAAGGATTTACACACACTTTTACCGAGTCGTATAAAATCTGCCTCACTGGCAAGTTCTGGCCTCTCCCAGATGAAATCATCTGATTGCTAACCACCTTAGGGAGGTCTCTGAGTGTCCTCCAGACTGTTCTGCCAGTCTTGGTCTCTTGACCCCAACCTGCTGTCCTCCCTCCTCCTTGTGACCAACACAGTACACCACATTCTTTGAGCTCTTCAGGGTCAAGCCTTTGAGATAATGTTAATTTTGTCTTTGCCTCATAATTACTTCTCATCAGTGCTAACAGCTCTGATACCAAAATCTAAGTTCTTTCTGGTCCATGTTAATGATTCTTTACCTTTCTGCTGACCTTGCAAGTTTGTTGTCAAGATAACTACTGTTACTTCAACGTTAGCCCCTCTGCATGAGCCATGTAGTACCTCCCCTCTCCTATACACATGCCAGTCAATCTGTCTGCCTGAAACACAAGACTCAGTACTAATTCCTCCTCACAGATTTCATATATTGATGGAAGTACATTCTGATACATCAATGTCAAACTCAGGTCACATCATCCAGCACAACATAAGCAGCAGGAGAATGGAATTACTGCAGTGAGATTCAAGAACACATCCTCAGCGATTAGCACAGAGAAAATATTCGTCATTTATTGCCTTACTGTTGTTTAACTGCACAAATGGTTTTCTAACTCTTGAATATTAGATGCACTGTTAAGGAGCACATTTTGTCCTTGTGTGGTGTGGGGAACCACAGGCTGGCCACCTGTGGGGACCTTCTCATTGCACTACCTCCTCCTGCAGAGCAGAGCAAGGTCAGGGTAATAGGATGGGATACGCCTTGATCTGATGAGATGGGATACACCTTGACCTGGAAGGACTTGCAGACAATCTGATGAGATGGGATACACCTTGACCTGGAAGGACTTGCAGACAACCTGGCGAGATGAGATGCACCTGGACCTGAGACTGCGCATGCCCTTTGATGGACTGCTTGGGGGGATGGGGGATGGATAAAAGACCGTGTTAAGGGCGAGAAAGGGGGGCAGCCACTTCAGTCTTTCTCCGTCTTCCTCCCAGCTGCTCCCCCCTCCCTCCTTCCCTTCAATCCCTAAGAGTAAAAGTTCCTCGAGAACCGATCAACAGCGGTCGTGTCGTGATTCTGCGGGTTGGACCTTTGCCAACAAGACTTGGGTTGGCGAGGGATCCGACAGTGTGGCTTATCTTCCTACGTTTCATCTCCTTCCCACTTATTCGTTGTCTTCTAAAATTCCATCCCTCATTTACAAACAATTACAATCTTTTCTTGAAAGCATTCCTGAACAGTCCAGTAAAACTAAGTTTTTATTTAAAAATTAAATTTGTTACAGTATATGAGAGAGAGAGAGAGAGGGAAGGCATTTCTCTTATTTTCTCACCTGCCCATCCAACCATGCTACTCCATTAACATCAAGAGATCCTTTCCGTTGAGATAGAGTTATTGTCTAGATAGTTAAGGAACAAATAAGGTCTCTCTCACTTTTCTGTATTGCCTTTTGATTTTGCCTACCTTGCTTGGGACCACTCCTTACAAAACTTGAATATCTAAGTACATATTTTATAGATCAAAGAGTTTGGGCTTAAATAGCCTTTGCACATTTGAGGACTTCCAAACGTTTCTTTGAAGCTTTGAGCTTTCAACTTTGATAATCAAAGAGTGACTCTGAAGGAAACAATTGGAAAGTAGCTGCTGAATGTTATTCTCATTTGACATGAAGCCAAAGCAAACAGATTTATTCTTCAGCTGTGGAAGGATACGTTCCCTTTGTAACACAGTGTGAAATAAAAACACATTGTGTAAAGTTCTGTAGCCCTTAACTTTAATAAGACAGTTTCTGTCACATTTTAAACTGATCACTAAATGTCATAAAATAGCAACACACTTTCTAAGGAAATCACAGATGTATTATCCTAGGAAATCTTAATATTTTCCAATTGTCATTTTATAATTATCAGTTATCAGTTATCAGTGTTATCAGTTATCAATGCTGGAACAGCTAGGTTTATCTTTTTTGGCTCCTTCAGCTTTAAATTTCACTTGCAATTACAATAAAAAGAGTAGATTGAACTATATATATCATGTGGTTTACATATTGGTTTCTTTAGTTAATGAAGAATGATATACACTTTACAGTACCATGATTATTCTTAACTGGATAGTTATAGTGTTTTAAATTAAGGATAAACTAACCTCTAGCAGAGAAATTATGCAAAAAGACTCATAGCAAAACAAAATTCTAATGTAAAAATTGTTAAGATTTACATTGTCATTTCTTAAATACCTGTTCTTTCAATTCTGTATTTTCAAGTCTTGAATAGCCCTTAGCTATATACACTAACAGCCTTCAGATTCTTGATAACAACAAATAGTTTTAAAACATGCATATGTGGATTTTCTTCTGGAAAATAAGCAAAGATGTTAACTGTCCTGCTTTCTAACAGAGTTGGTGTCTTCTTTCTTTGATGTTTATGGTACCTCAAACATTGTCTTTAGCTTTCTTTCTTTCTTTTTTTTTTGTTTTTGTTTTTGTTTTTTAACAGGCAGAGTGGACAGTGAGAGAGAGAAACAGAGAAAAAGGTCTTCCTTTTCCTTTGGTTCACTACCCAATGGCTGCTGTGGCCGGCACGCTGCACTGATCCGAAGCCAGGAGCCAGGTGTTCTCCTGGTCTCCCATGCGTGTCTAGGGCCCAAGCACTTGGGCCATCCTCCACTGCACTCCTGGGCCACAGCAGAGAGCTGGACTGGAAGAGGAGCAACAGGGACAGAATCCAGTGCCCCGACTGGGACTAGAACCCAAGGTGCTAGCACCGCAGGCAGAGGATTAGCCTATAGAGCCGAGGTGCCGGCCCATCTTTAGCTTTCTGAAAATGGTGTAGCATTATCATGTTACGGAAAACAGAATTTGAATTATTTCAACTCATAAAGATAAAGACACTTTTGTGTCTTTTGTATTTGTTTAACAATACTTAACACAACTTAACAATAAGCCTACCTATCTTTATTTCTTTCAGAATATACCTTTAAAATTCTTCTAATCATAGAAATAGTGAAAATGATAAAAATAAATGTAGGAATGTGATCTGATATCAGGAAAAATTTAAGCATAATCTCTCATTACAGACTAATACAGAGAATCCCTTTGACAGTAAGCAAGATTTTAGGGATTCTCTAGGGAAGTCTGTTTCAAAACAGTCCTAGCAATTTGGCACTGTCACTAGGCATCTCTAAAGTTAATTATCATTCATTGATGAAGTGATTCATTCCAAGTCTTAGCTTATAAAAACCAGGAGCTCTAATAGTTTCTCTCATTTGCTCCCTTCCTTGGTGTGCAGTTTGGAATTTAAATGAATCATACATAGTTGAACATTAAATTCTGGCCACTGATGCACCTGTTTCCAGCTGCAGATTGCTCATATAAATAGTGTTGTTAAATAGACATTAAAGTTCTTTTGGCAGAAATTCTCAGACCCCTGCTAGAGATATCAAAATCAAACAAAAACAACAATGTGCCAGGATGTGCTAGGCAGATCTGTTTCACTCTTGCAAACCAAGGGCAATCTCATTTTCTATAGGCTAAGATCAGTAACTGAAAAGCTATGAGACATTCTGGCTCTCTTCTCTTATTGTGATCTGATTCATTATTATATCCTCATTTTCCACTATGTTGGTAAACATGATTAGTCTTTGGTTCCCTAGAACACAGTTAAATTCATGAGCACAGATCATCTCACAATCCCCAAACTGAATCCACAAGAGAAACTCAATTGATTCAGCTTCGCTTAAGTGTTCACCTAGCCTCAGTTTTTTGTTTGTTCTGAGCATATACTATGTGCCAGAACTATGATCATTCAATCAACTCTATTTAAAGGACTAGGCTCACAAAGTAAAGAAGGATGGCCAGTGCCATGGCTCACTTGGCTAATCCTCCACCTGGGGTGCCAGCACCCTGGGGGTTCTAGTCCCAGTTGGGGCTTCTGTCCTGGTTGCCTCTTCCAGTCCAGCTCTCTGCGGTGGCCAGGGAGTGCAGTGGAGGATGGCCCAAGTGCTTGGGCCCTGCACCTGCATGGGAGACCAGGAGGAAGCACCTGGCTCCTGGCTTCGAATCAGCATAGCGCACTGGCTGTAGTGGCCACTTGAGGGGTGAACCAACGGAAGGAAGACCTTTCTCTCTGTCTCTCTCTCTCACTGATTCAGTCAAAAAAAAAAAAAAATTGAAGGCTATATATATATATATATATATATTGCTGACAAAGCACTCATGGTTAAAGTTAGTCATGTATTAAAAATGCAGAATTATATAAAGGAAAACTTTAGTTTTATAAATTGTAAAAAATTTATAAATTATGGTTTGTAAGAAACACAATTGCTTTAAATTGAATTCATTGCCATTGTTTATCTACACTATATATAATTAAAATGTCCATTAATGGATATTAATCAGAGGTTAGAAGATCAATCTCTCTTCATCCCTGCCTCTTTTTCTCTGTTACTCTGACTTTCAAATGAATAAATAAAGCTTTTTTTTTAAATGAACTATATTGGAATAATTATATTGTCGTTATTTTGGGATTTTGTTTTTGTTATTGTTATTCCTGCTGTCTAAATTGTTATTCTGGATGGTGTTTTATTTGTTGCACAAGGATGAAAAAATAACTTAATGGGTTTGGGGGCACCCAAAGTTTACTGGGGTTATTTCAATTGTTAGTATGAGACATGACCACATTGGTTCTGCTCAGTTGCCTGTTTCAAGAACGAGACATTAGTATTGTGTTTGGTGAATTTTCCTGTAATTGTTTGCAAATCTGCCTCTCATATATAGTTGGCTTATTAGTCAATTGTGGATTAATGCAATTTTCTTATGGTAAGAAGGAAAAACAATTGTATACTACAATCAGATAATCTATCAGTGAAATACCAAGGCTTAGCTACACTTACTTGTGTAATTACCTTGCAAAATGTTTCCTGTTATCTGGCTCAACATTCAAATCAGTAACCATAGATTTTAAATAAATTTAGATAGAATTAAAATCTGATAAATATGCTACCTTATCAAATTAAAAATTAGCTTCATTAGCATCTATTTCAAATTTTAAACTTTTTAATTTAAAAATAAAAATTGAATGCTTAGAGATTTCAAATAACTTGATCAAAGTCAAAAAGTCCAAGAATGTCCAAATTCCAATGGTGTTTCAATCAGTATTATAACATGTAGTTGTTGATCTTGTCTATAAAGTACCTAATTTGTCTGAGCTCCAATTTCAAATAACTTTTAAATATATTATAAAAAATTTATATCAAGCAAAAATTCAACATTATTTAACATTATTTACATTATAAATAATGTATGTATATACATAAATGATTTATACATACATATACACATACACTTGTATATGTGTATTCATGAATAGCTTTAGAAAGCCCACTATGTAATATAATCATAACTCTCTCTATATAATCATAGCTATATATATAACAATTAAATTGACTCAGGATATCTAGTCCTGTCCCACATTTTTTTTCCTTAAACATTCATAGGGAAGTACCATGCCTTATCTTCTTTGTCATCAATCATCTAGTTTATGGGTTTGTCCCCTAGATCTGTAACACTACAATCTTGCTTTTCCCTGTAACGCTTGATATTTGTCATTATGAACAAGAAATCCCTTTCTATATCTTGTTAAGGGTTTACTGAGAAAGCTACTTCCACATGCTACCTTATTTAGAAATAAGGTCTTCTATACATCTAAACAAGTTGAGATCAAGTCAGTAGCACAAGCCTTTTTCCAGTAAGACCAGTGTAGCTTAAAAGGAAATTTCAACGCACAGGTAGACATGCACAGAGAGAAGACAACTGAAGACACACAGGACATCACGTGCATTCAGAGGTCAAATTTATGGTTAATAAGCAGAGGGAAGAACAAGGCTGCCAGAAACCCACCAGGAGGAGCCAAGCAAGGACTTCACTGCAGGTGTCAGCACATGCCTGGTGACACTTTCATTTTAGACTGTGAGCCTCCAGGGCTGGGCGAGAACAAATGCTAGCTCTCTTTTTAAATTAAAAAAAAATGCATTTTCATTTTATATGAAATTTAGACACAGAGACAGAATGGAAAAAAAAAAAAAACTTCCATCTGCTGGTTCATTCCTCAAACATCCATACCTGCTAAGCCTATGAACGGCCAAAGCCAGGAGCTGGGAGCTCCATCTGGGTCTCCCATACCGGTAGCAGGGAGCTAAGAGCCTGAATCATCATGTGCTGCCTATCAAGAAGTTTTTACCAGGAAGCTGGACCAAAAGTAGAGCCAAGACTCCAAGCAAGCACTCGGATATGGGATGTGGGCCTCTTACCCACTGAAGCAAATGCTACCTCTAAAGTTTGGTTATTTTAAATACCCATTTGTGGTGCTCTAGAAAACTGAATCATACTCCAAACAAAACTAATTAGATTGAGATGTTGTTTGCTTTTCTAGATGTCTTGAAGTTTCCACAATCTATGCATAAACCTATCCATCTCTTTATATGCTTCTTATTGTTCTCTTTATTATTATATTATTATATGGTATGTGAATTTGCATGTGACAAGAACACTTAAAACATAAATCTACACTCTCACCAAATTTTATTTTTTAAAGAATTATTTATGCATTTATTTGAAAGGAAGAGTGACAGAGAGGGAGAAAAGAAAAAGAGGCAGACAGAGACATGGACACAGAGACCAGAGACAGACAGAGATCTTCCAGCTGCTAGTTGAATCCCCAGATGCACACAATAGCCAGGGCTGGGCCAGGAAAAAGCCAAGAGCCCAGAACTCCACTTCCATCTCCCAAGTGAGTATTGGGGTCCCAAACACTTGGCCCATCATCTGCTGCCTCCAATTACTGGAAAGTGCATCAGAAGCAGAGGCCTGGGAATTGAACCTGTGCTCTGATCAGGGATGTGTGCAAGCCAAGAAATAGCTCCACCTGCTGGGCCACAACAGCTGTCCCCTCCACAAATTTAAAGCATGCAATGCTATATTATTAACTGTAGGCCCCACATCGTACAACAGATATCTAGGGCTTACTCATCTTACATAAAGGAAACTGCAGCTAACACCTTGCTATTTTTCTTCCTCCCCAAACCCTTGGTAACTACCATGCAACTCTTTGTGTCTGTGAGTTTGACAGTTTTAGGCTCAGCAAGTCAGTGAAACTTTGCATTTTTTGTACTTCTGTGCCTGGTTTATTTAAGTCAGCATAATGTCATTCAGGTTCATCCACATTGCAACAAATGGAAGGATTTTCTTCTAAGTTTGAATAATATTCCATTATTTGTACATAGAACAATTTATTCATCTATATGTCCATTAATGGATATTCAGGTTGATTCTATACCTTTGCTATTATCAGCTTCAATTGCTTAATCTTTGTATAAACAGTAAGCTTTTGCATTTTTCAGAAGACAAAATTTTTAAAGAAGTATACACTGCAAAAAAATTCACCAAATTATAGAGAATAATATATGATACCTTTTAGGTGAGGGCTGTGTACATGCATTCTTTGCAAATGCAGATTTACTGGAACAAATTCTAATGTTTTCTCTCCTTTACTGCTGCTTGATTTAAAAGAAGACCCTAGGTAGAAAAAATTAAATATTACTAAATATTAAATTAAAATTAAAATTAAAAAATTTAATATTACTAAATATTAAATTAATATTAAATTAATATTACTAAATATTAATATTAAATTAATATTACTAAATATTACTAATATATTAATAAATAAATAAATAAGGGATAAGGATGTATACATATATTTTATGTATATGTGTATATTGAAAGATTCGACAGAAAAATGTTAGAAGAAATCCAGAAAGAAAAATATATCCCATGAGCTTCTTCTCTTTTCAAAACTTATTAACTCAATTATTCTTATATCAAGAAATAGAATAGCACAGTTCTTTACTTCCTTATTTCAGATATCAATGTGATATGTTAAAAATGAAAGGTTTTATTTTTAAAAAAAATCATTGTCTCTCTTATCTGCATAACATGATGTTTATCATTATTTTCACATAACATACATGAAATGCAATCCAGTTTGAGTAAGAAAATTATTGCTTTCACACCTGTTTCCCTGCTAAGTTCCGTCAAAATGTCTTGATACATGTTCACCATTTGATCACAGTGAGTAAGGACATTTTTCCGTAGATTGTCCCAGTGTGGGGAAAGTTCACCAAGTTCTTTTAGCTCCTGGTTTCTGTTAAGAAAGACAGAACACAAACTATATTTTTATCCTAAATACATAGACAGAACCCTTAATCAGGGTTGTCAAGCTTATAAGGAATTGTCTCACCTTCCATCTCTGGAAAGTTCTATAAATTCATTAGCTTAAAATGAATAACAAGATCATTTAACACAAAGCAAGAATAGAAGTTTAAATCACACATTTAAAAAATTATACCAAAGGTAAAGAAAAATTAGATTCCTTGACAACATTTTCAAAAAATGTGACTGACATAAATCAGTCACATTTACTTTTGCAAATACTAACATTTTACTATAAAGACGGCTAAATTCTAGGCTTCAACTGTGAAAAATCAAATAGAGGGAAGCTATTTGACTATGCCTGCAGAAATATAAGATATTCCAGTAATCCAAATTATATAGTTTTAAGTTTTGTTAGCCCAAATGATAGATAAATGGTATTATTGTTATAAGATCTGTTTTTATTGGTCTCTATTTCTCCCAAAAGGATGATTTAAATAAATCCTACATGCATATGTGTTACCATTTTTAAAATCAAAAACAAGGGCTAACGCTGCTGAGCATTTGTCCTAGTGTTTTAGAAACTACTTGGGACATTCACATCCTGTATCAGAATGTCTGGGTTCGAACCCCAGCTCTGCTCTCAATTCCAGCTTCCTGCTAATGCCACCTTGGGAGGCAACAGGTTAAAGGCTCAAATAGTTGGGTCTCTTCCACTCAAGTAGGAAAACCAGACTGAGTCCTTCACCTTTCAGGATGGTCCAGCCCAGTCAGAACAGTTGTGGGCACTTGAGGAGTGAACCAGAGAGCTGTCTCATTCTTCTTCTCTCTTCACCCACCTCCCTCTCTCTCTCCCTCTCCCTCCTTCCTCCCCTTCCTCCATTACTCCCTCATTCTCTGCCTGTCAAATATTTTTTTTAGAAAAGCGAGAGCTAATCATGCAATTCAGCATTTAATTATTAACTTTTATCTAAATATCAACCCTTTAGCCAAGTTAATTCAAATCTTCAGAATGCCTTTTAAATATTATAATGATAAATGGTCTAAAATGCTGCTTGGCTATCTCTAACTCATTTCTGTAACCTTTTACCAACATTTTCATGAAGCTAATTTAACCAGTAATAATGAACTTTCTTTTCTATTTTGCCTATGAAACATTTTAAATATCAAGCTAATAAATTCAGAAAATGTAGAATCTTAGCATTCTATGAAATGCAAGTGTAATAAATGGTATGCTAAAGCACACACACACACACAGAGTTGCTTTCCAATATTTGTGGCTACCTTTGTATAGTTTTAATGCAATGTAATATAGTACTACTGCATCTTTCAGATGAGGTCTTCATAATTGCTGTGAACATTATTCTCATTCTCAACTTCTCCAAAGATTAGCTTTCCTGGTACAACATTCATAGGAGAGAAAGTGATTAATCAGTGGGCAACAAGAGTAAAGGGAGTTCTGACCAATGGGAGGCAAAAGGGAAGTTGAAGAATTGGAGGAGGGGGGGCAAGTTCTCTGGCTGCACTCAAATGCCAGAATATTCAAAGTCAGGACAAACAGCAACAACCAAAGCAAAAAACAAGACTCCAAAAGCTGTGGCCATCTAAGTCCCTTTAGCTATCTAAGTCTAGAAGAACTAGGAAATGAGATCAAATCTTAGATAGCATAAGTGAAAAATCAGTATGTAAGTTTTCAGGAATTGCTTCCAAAATACAGTTACAATGGAAATATTAGCTAAGGAGTCTTGTTTTATCTACTAGAGTCACCATGGGTTTGCAGTTGATGATGTTTCTAAATCCCCATCAGAAAAGCATTATAATTAAGAGGAGGGTGGTGAGGGAGAGAAGGAAGTGTGACAGAATGACCCCTGACTTCACTGTGGGATATGTTCAAGGTGGTAAATATCTGGCAAAATATGGTCAGAAAAGTTTAGTGTTCTGTTGGAAGTGACTTGGGGTAAGCTGTGAAGGGTTTAAAATGCATCATACTCCTCTAAGACAACACCACTTAGGCAGAGAAACACACAGACAAACCTGTTCGTTCTAAAAGATGCCACTGAAAGGGTACAAATTCAAAGAGAAAAACAATGACACACTCTTATTTGCATTGAGAAAAGTCCAAATATAGGGGAAATACAGGGTATATTAATATGTTAATATTAATGTTATTAATAAAGTAGATAATGAAAAGTTTTAAAACAAAATTGGACAGAATATGGGAGTTAGTATAAGATTTTCATATATGAAATTAATTGCATTAATATATTAAATAAGGGGAGAAGGTTAGATATATAAAATTGGTAATTTTTTTCCATCAGGAAGGCTAGCACTATGTTTCCTTAACTGTATTTTAATTTGTCACCCAGTGAACAAAAAGTTCCACATTTAAAAATCTTGTAATTATCTCAGTACATGTTCTCTAGAAAGAAGGGCCCCCAGATCAAGGAATTTCAAGTCAATAACAAGGAGGAAGGAAAAGATAGCTGACACAGGGAAAAGCAGAAAGCAGACAAAAGATGGTATACTACTTCACTGTCATAACTTCTGAAGAAAACGCAACTGGTTTCTTGATTATGTGGATAACTCCAGAAAAAATATAAGTGAAATCCTGTACTTGGAATATTTTGTTAGAGAGATATTTATACACACGTTCCTTACCAAATTCTGTATTTTGTTGGTAACATCCTATGGGAAATTAACACTCTGTACTTAACTGTATAGTCTTTTTCCCTTCAGTGGCCACTAGGGAAGAAATCCAATGGAGAGAGAACATTGCTGGCTCTATTCTGATAAGAGATGGGTGTCAGATCTGGTGAGGAACCTCCCCGGGAGGTTCTGTGAGAGGCAAGCTAAAGCCAGGTTTTCACCTGGAGGGAGAATGCCACCATTAACAGTAAAAGGTAACAGTCATGGCAATCTATAGGACTCACCATTGATCAAGTGGTAAAAAAATCTGTAGAAATTTTTGGCTAATACATGCAACCACTTACACAACCCAGATGCACTTTCACTACTTCTTATATCCCAGTAACTTTTTTAAAACAAGGTCCTTCATCTTTTCCCAAGACAATAGTCCAAGTAAAATCCTTCAAATTAACTGTCAATTGTAAATTCCTAAAGACTTAGAGACAGCAAACCAAATCACAATATTTAGTATTCTAGTGGATCCTAAATGGATATTCATCACCAATCTACCATCATTCATTCTAGATTTTCCCCCAAATCTACCAGCACTTCAACTGATCTGATTTGCTGCCAGAGGAATTAAACCCTTACTTTCTTTGCACTTACATATTTTTGGTTGCTGTAATTCCTCATTCACATCTGTGCATGGGGTACCCCTGAGTTCCAGATGCATGTTTCTTGGCTCAGATTTTGTAGCATCAGATTTATATGCTAAGGGTAATGGATATAATAATCTCTTACCATCTTTGTTGATTGACTGTTCTGAGGAATGCATGTATACACCAAAGAACACACGTCAAATCTAGCTAGGGGGAATACAGCATGCTGTATCAGCTATAATTTTAGCAGCTTCACCCTAAATTGCAGGGTACCAAATCTGAGGTTTCTTTTCCCATGTTGCTGCTTTAGTTGAGCTTTTTAGGATTAATATTATTCCCTGTTCTATCAAGTCTGTGGCTCTCGGGAGATACAGTATGTAGTGTTCTTGAAATTATTGTTGCACTTTCTTTGATACAGCAGCAAATGTCCCCGGGTAGGAGCAACATTAAGCAGACACCATCCCGTTGATTGAGGTATTCTGTAAGCCATCGGATGTGGGTTCCAACAATGGCACTGTGAGGGATCCTGCTACATTTCACCCATTTCCAAGGTGGAAGGGATCCAGTTGAATTTGACTTGTCAATGAAGCTTTCACCAAACATTTGTTTGGTCTCCGCTGTACCGTGGAGCACTGGTACTGTATTGGTGGTCAGGGTCAGCCTGTTCTTAGCATTTAACAGTTCATAGTGATAACAGTTATATTAGCCTTGGAGATGGATCCATTCCAAAGCTGTTTCTATCACCAGGGTTATCTTCTTTAGGGTCTATTGTTCAACTCTGGGACAGTTGACAAAGGAGGCTGGCAGGTAACAATAGATACTTAGTAGGAGAGAGTTTCCTTCATAGTATTTACAAGTTTTACAGATATAATTCTTTTTAAAGATTTTTTTTTTTTGAGTTACAGAGAGGACGAGTGAGCAGGAGAGAGAGAGAGAGAGAGGGAGAGGGAGGGAGAGGGAGGGGGAGAGAGAGAGGGAGGGAGGGGGAGGGAAGGGGAGAGGGAGAGAGGGGGAGAGGAGGAGGGAGGGAGGGGGAGAGAGAGAGAGAGAGAGAGAGAGAGAGAGAGAGTGAGTCACTCCCCAGATGGCTCAAGGGCCAAAGCTGTGCAGATCCAAAACCAGGATCCAGGAGCTTTTGGGTCTCCCATGCAGGTGCAGGGACCCAAGGACTTGGGCCATCCTCTACTGCTTTCCCAGGCCACAGCAGAAAGCTGGATCGAGAGTGGAGTAGCTGGGACTCAAACTGGCGCCCATATGGGATGCTGGTGCTGCAGGCATTGGCTTTACCCACTATGCCACAGTGCCCACCCCCAGGCATGATTTTGAGGTATAAAGATGCTTTGTGCTCACTCACACAGGCCCAACCATGTATCCAGTGCCCATATCACTTGTACCCACTTTCTATTCTTATTTCTTCCAGCCCCATAAGGCCATTAACCCTACATGTTCAGTTTTTGAATACATCTGTACCTTACACCATTTTTCTTTCAAGTGAAAGGAATAACATATAAACAGCAGATCTGCCCACCAGGTGGATCGCCTTCACTGTTGACCCTAAAGTCCACATAACACACAGCTAACCTGTCTTCATAGCAGTTTTAGTTATTTTCTCCTCCATGAATTAGTCACAGGAGAATTTCCTTGTGGGTATAGATATAAGAGAGAACAACCAGTACATCAAGGGAGGTAACACGAGACTCTGAGATATCTCTATGATATATGTGCATGCCTCCTGAATGTGAGTCCAGTTCCCAATGTCACTCTCATATAAAAACACATTATTGCCCATAACATACAATGAGATTGAATCAATATTCAGTTTGCTATGGGCAGCTTCAGTCAGAAAATCACTTTGTGACCCATCATCAATGGATCAATGGTTTATTCCCCAGTAGAAGCCCCATATCATAGCAGGAGCTGTTTTTAAAATGAAACTTAGCACCATGATCCAGGAGGGATTTTATATCCCAGAGCCCAAAAGAATGCGATTAAAGTTTCCTATAAAGTCTTCTCCAAAACTCCACACAGAAGTACTGTTTTTCAATATAGATACTTTCAGTTCCACTGAATCTACCTGGTCACATACTCAAGGGACTTGTAACATAGTGGGAATCTTTTGCAGTGTTCCTCTTGAACCCCCACTGCATACACTCTGCTTTTCCGATAATGGAGAGATAATGGACATAAATATGTGATGATCAGTGGCTAGGTAAGCAGAAGATGGAAATTTTCAATGTTGCATTGGTCATTAATACAGTGCAAAGCACGATTATTTATGTGCATATATGAAGAAGCCTTTGTGCAAATGTACATCTGTGTCAACTATTAATTTCACCTATTATATGTCATTGTACTAATATATGGTAGAGGAGAGGTAACCATCTATGCCAGTTTGCACCTGTTATTTCATTATACTATCAGAAATTCTTTTCTTTCTCAAAATAGATTATCCTAGTTATGGGGTATCAGAATTAATATATGCTTTTGCTATAAATAGAAGCAAGCATAATCTCACTGAATGTCCCAGCTGGAAAGAAGTTTCAGGAATAATCTGAAACCTTTTGTTTCACACATGGAGAAGCCTAGCTAACATCATTTAGTTTCACAATCAGAATACCAAAAACCATCTAAATTATAATAGCCATGTTTATTTTTTTCCTACTTCATATAATTCTTCACTGTAAAAAGAAACACAAAACAATCAATAAGAAATATAAAAACAAACAGTTAACAGAATATACCTAAATAACATTGGGTGAGTAGGATTTACAAACTGGGCTACTGATTTCCAGAACTATATTTGTAAATTTTGTATTGATATGAACAAAGTTATACTTTGGGATTTTTTTTTACCTTGAATGGCATACTTACTGGGAGCACAGTGTATAGTAACTGATATTTTTAAATACATGTTCAAATGCATAATGGCATTCTGTACTATGAGACCCAAAGGAACCAAGGCCCTGTGGTCCAGTGTGCATGTTGCCTCACTGTTATAAACAGGAAACTAGAACTAATTTTACCCTTAATTAGTAACATATTTTCACTAAGCCTTCAGAATAAATGACATTGGACATGCATTGTATTGCTACATTTTTAATTCACAGAGAATATTTTAAAAATATGGCTTACCTAGCTAAAAAAATTCACTTTACTCACAAAAGAGTTTCTTCTTTCAAAAGCTGTATATTTCAGTTGCTACTATGAAACAATAATGACAAAATAATTCTTTCTGGAAAATACACCATCCTGCTAAACATAGAATCTCATGAATGCATTGCTTTATTCTCACTAGAGTTCTATATTTAAAACAAATCTCCTAGCCTGTCTCAAACTTCTCCTAATTATCAAAGACTACAACAGGCAGACAAAAAGGAGTTGGAAAGAAAATACTGAATATTAAAATATCAATGGGCTTAGGTCTCTTAACAGTGAACACTTTTTGTAACTTACTGCCATCTGTTCTGTTGCCTTTTGCTATCTATAAAAATAAAACACAAATCCTGCAAAGTAAATATCCAGGATGGCTGCTAAGGCCTGCTTGAGAATTACCTAGCACTCCATAGATCACTGCATTCAAATTGTAGATTATGGCACTCTAAAAAATTATTTGAGAGGTAATGGAACAGAGAGATAGAGTGAGAAGAGGAACCAGCGATGAAGGAAAGATTGGGGGGGGGGGGGAGGGAGAGAAATGAGAATGTTCCTATCTACTGATTCACTCCACAAATGCCCACATTGACAGGTACTGGGATGGAACCAATGCCAAGAACTCAATCCAGGTCTTCTATGTACTTGGCAGGGATCCAAATACTTGGCCATCACCTCCTGCTCCCTAACGTCAACATTATTAGGAAGTCAGGAACTGAAGCCAGGTATTGAACCCAGGGACTCTGATATGGGGCACAGGCATCTCACCCAGCACCTTAGGTTAGGCTAAATGCTTGCCTCCAAAGTATAACATACTTGATACCAGATTAAACATTTATATAAATATCTAGAAATAATCTTATAAAGTTATTCTTTTTTGGCAATATTGCTTTTTTGTCTTACATTGCTTAAATATTTCAATAATACATGATTTTTCTTTTTTAAAGATGTAGGTACTTATTTGAAAACAGAGTGACAGAAGTAGAGGAGAAAGAGAGAAAAAGAGATCTTCAATCTCTGGTTCACTCCTCCAATGGCCACAAAGGCTGGGGCAAGGCAAGGCAGAGGTCCGAAGCCTGGAACAAACGGGTTGGCAGGAGTCCAAGTTTTTATACCATCCCCTACTACTTTTCCAGATGCATTTGCAGAGAGCTGGATCAGAAGTGGAATAGCCTGGACTCAAACTGGCACTCATATGGGATGCCTGCATCACAAATGCAGACTTAACACACAATGCTGGCTCCCACATGAGATTTCTTTTCGGTAAAATTGCAAGTTCCTGAAAATTATCGTGATCTTCTGAAATATCCATAATGCAGAACATACTTCTTTTCATATAACATGTTTGAAAAATAATCCAGTGAATAATATGAGCAAAACAAAGATTAAGAGACAAAACAACTCTATGAAGAATAAAGAAAAGTAATTAAATACAGAATGAGTCAAAAAGAGTACTTGGAAGAAAAATAAAACAAATTTTTAAATATGACTCATAAACACTGGTAAAATATTAAATAGAGAAATGATTGTTTTAAAGATTTATTTATTTATTTGAAAAGGTGCAGTGAGAGACAGGGACAGAGAAAGATCTTCCATCCACTGGCTCACTCCCCAAATGGCCACAATGTCCAGGACTGGGCCATGCCAAAGCCAGGACTCACAAGCTTCTTCTGGGACTCCCACGTGCATGCAAGGGCCCAATTACTTGTGCCATTTTCCACTGCTTCCCCATAAACAACAACAGGGGCCTAGATTGGAAGTGGAGCAGGCAGGATTTGATCCAGCACCCATATTGGATGTGAGTGTTGCAGGTGGCAGCATAATCCACTACAGCACAACACAGGCCCCTAGATAAATGAATTTATTCATAAAATGTATTTATTTACTTGAAAGTCAGAATCATAGAGAGAGGGAGAGACAGAGAGAGGTCTTCCTTCCACTGGTTCTATGCCCAGCTGGCCACGACAGCCGGGGCTGGGCCAAGCTGAAGCCAAAAGCTTCTTCAAGTCTCCCACATGGGTGCAGAGGCCCAAGCACACACATGGGTCATCGGATGCTTTCCCCAGGTTATTAACAAAGAGTTGGATTGGAAGTACAGCAGCTGGGACACAAACCAGCACCCAGATGTGGTGGCAGCATCACAGGCAGATGCTTAACCTGTTATGGCACAACACCAACCCCTAGAAAAATGACTTTTTAGCTATGTGTGTATGTGTGTGTGTGTGTAAAAACTAGGGAAAATATTGGACAAATCAGACTAAGTGTCAGGTTCTTTCCCTCCCTCTAACTTCCCACTAGTTCCAACTTTCAAATTCTGTATAAAATTCTATTTGGAAAAAAATAGTTTTACTACCAAAAAAAAGAAAAAAAAGATTTAAGACCACTGAAACAAAAATACTAAAAACAGAAGAAATTTTATCTTCTACATTAAAAAACTACACTAATATATATATATACATATATACATGTATACATATACATATATGTGTGTGTATATATTTATATATATATATACACACACACACTTTTAAAGTCTACTGATGACACACTCAAGGGAGAGATTCCAATATGGAGCAAATGTGCCTAGAACCTGTGAAGTGGCAGAGACATGTAGTATCCATCACTTTGTCTTACTACAGTTCCCCATTCATGTGAAGTATTCCATATGGACTTGTTGACTTACTGAATAAAAAGCTTGCTTCAGTTTGTTTTATGTATTCCTATAACTTGGGATAAAGGCCAATACAGACCAATCTCAAAGGAGAATGTTGAGCTTAGGCCAAATATAATGGAAACATGAGTTATTGTAGTTTCTCCTGACACTGTCTGATCTAGTTTTGTAAATATGGACTGGCAAAGCCTTCCTTACGGCTACAGAGAGATCTGAGAAATTGTCATCATACAGCATTTATTACTGTGATAGAGAACTTTATATACTGATTTGGCTGGGCTACAGGGTTCCCACACATTTGGCTAAACATCATTCTAGGTGTCTCTGTGAGGGTGTTTTAGGATAAGATTAACATGTGAATTGGCAGACTTGGGAAATGGTAGACTTGTAAACTATAAAACCCTTCCTAATGAGTTATCCTCATAGAATCAGCTGAATCCTGAAAAATGCATTCTCCCCTGAAAGAGAGAATTCTCTGACTGATACTGAACTGAGACCTTGGCTATTCTCTATCTTCAGATGTGGTGTCAAATTTGCCTCTTTCCTTGGTTTTGGGCTTTCAGATGTGGACTGGAATTATCCCATCAGCAGTTCAGCTGGGTTTGTAAGTTGCTGACTCCTAGCAGATATTGGGACTTGTCAGTTTCTGTAGACATATGTGCCATGTTATACACACACACACACACACACTCACTCTTGTATAATTTAAATTATATATTAAAGTAAATTTAAATTATTTATAATTTAAATATATAGCATATTTTAAATACATTTTTAAATCACAGGAATTTCTGTCTGCTTGGTGAATGAGAAGACACTGGTGGGAGGGGATGAGCTGATGGAGGTCAGAGGGGAATCAGCAGGGAAGCATCTAGACCGTACTTTAGGCTCACTCGTGGTCTTTAAACCATCTACCTCATTTCACAAATATCCCCTTGATTTCTTCAAGAAGCAAAGTGACTGTAGAGATGTGCAACTTGCCCAAGGGACATACATAGAACTCTAATTCTTACGCTGAGCTCCACATGTGAGCACTTATTAGAAATGAGAACCTAGAATGATGAGCCTTAAAAACCTGGACAAATAAATTTAAAAATTCCCACAATTAAGAAACTAATTGGGGCGGCACTGTGGCGAAGTAGGTTAATCCTTCACCTGCAGTGCCAGCATCCCATATGGGTGCTGGTTCTAATCTTGGCTGCTCCACTACCCATCCAGCTTTCTTCCATGGCCTGAGAAAGCAGTAGAAGATGGCCCAAGCACTTGGGTCCCTGTGCTTGCATGGGAGACCGGGAAGAAGTTTCTGGCTCCTGTGTTTGGAGGAGCTGGCCCAGCTCCAGCTCTTGCGGCCATTTGGGGAGTGAACCATCAGATGGAAGACATTTCAATCTCTTCCTCTCATTGTCTGTAACTCTACCTCTCAAGTACATAAAAAAATCTTTTAAAAAATGAAAAGTCATTATTGTAACACAGAGTACTTGAGAATAATACTCAATTCATTTATAAGAATGTAGTAAAGGGGCCAGCGCTGTTGCGAAGTGAGAAAAGCTAACGCCTACAGTGCTGGCATTTCATGAAGGTGCTGGTTCAAGACCAGCTACTCCACTTCCAATCCCACTCTCTGTTATGGCCTGGGAAAGCAGTAGAAGATGGCCCAAGTCCTTGGGCCCCTGCACACACGTGGGAGACTTGGAAGAAGCTCCTGGCTCTTGGCTACAGATCAGTGCAGCTCTGGAAGTTGAGGCCAATTGGGAAGTGAACCATCAGATGGAAGATCTCTCTCTCTCTCTCTCTCTCTCTCTCTCTCTCTCTCTTTCTCTCTCTCTCTCTCTCTCTCTCTCTCTGCCTCTCCTTCTCTCTCTGTGTGATTCTGACTTTCAAATAAATTTTAAAAATTTAAAAAAAGGATGTACTATGATCCAACAACTTGATAGAAGAAAAAATGGTTATGGCCCAGTAAGAAAGACATTAAAATGCTATGAGATTGTTATTACTTAAGTAAACAGAAATATTTTCCTGTAATGAGCTCCATGATAGCATTTTGTAGAACAAAAATAGCTGTACAATTTAAATAGAGCCTGTTGGTAGTTATCATATAGTAAAACTACACGTGGGTGTGCATGGGTGGAAAGTTTAACAGCTTCCATTCATTAAGCAAAATTAGACTTTAAATCAAGCCCAAAAGAAATCATAAAAAATTAATCCACTATAGAAAAATTAAATACTAAATAGTCAGTGAAGAATAGACCACATAAATGACTTGTGGGTGGCTTCAATTTCATAAAGTGGTTGGTGACACCATAAAACTGAGTAAAGTTCAACTGGATGTCAGGTTTCACAGTATGTTCAACTCACAATTTAAAATGCCTGTGCTTTAACTCATGTAGGGATAAAAGTTGCATCCATAAATTACAGGCTTAGTGTAAAAGTGCATTTTTATAAATGACAATGTGGTTAATGTTGCAATTCATGAGGCACTATTTCACTGATGAAGGACTGGATATTTTGAGTAGTCATTCACTGTGATTTTCACTTGACATTAAAATAAGTGGTTATTATATTATACACTCAGTAAAGTTTCAATTTATATGCAAAGATTAAGAATTGGAACACAGTTATTACAGGATTTAGTTGTATTCACAGAATCTGTTTGTGTCTGATAAACAGCCAGATTCCATAATTTAATTTTAGGTAACTGTTTTAGAAAAAAGTTGAAATAATAAGTATGTCTTGTTCTAGCCTTGTTATTCCCAAAAAAAGATGAATTTGTGTTTACTTACTTCTAAAGAATGTCTTATTTATCCCTGGTAGTTGGTTTTAGGTTTATGAAACATGGAAAGCATTTACTTTCTAAAAAACAAAAAATTCAGTGCTCTACTTACGTTAACATCAATTACACACTGTATTGTATGAAGGCTTCTATCGAATACAAACACATTAATTACACGACTTTCCTTCCAAGTTCCCAAGAAAATTACAAACTGTATTTGAAAGGCTAGTAAAGCAAGAAAGTGTGCTAACACTCCCATCATCTTTCATTACTCCTGCTCACACTTTTAGAAATTGCAAATATTTCTGGATATTACCTCTTTAAATTCCTACCTGAGGATGTGCAGCTAGGGTGTTGCCAATTAATTTCATAGGTAGATGTAATTCAGGAGACTCCAATGGGTACTATATATTAGCTGTGGCTAGTTATAGATACCATACATACCAGGTGTTTGTCCCTGTTTCTTCCTTTTAGTAATAAGGGTTATTTAGCATAGAATGTATCTCTTTATTTGATTCTCACAACAATTCTTAGACATTGTTGTTCTAGAGTTACACTAAACAAAATAAAAAATTTTCAGTCACATGAAGTATATTTCAAAGGCTTAATATCCAAATGGCTATCATATGGAGCACCATAGTGTACAAGATTTACATTATCATGGAAAGTTTCATTGGATAATATTTCTCCAGAAAAGTGAGAAAAATATGACTCAGAAATGATTTGTTTTATGTCATACTGCTAATAAGGGGCAAAATCAGGACTTGAACTCAGGACGCAATTATAAACTTGGTCTCTTTTTAAATTTTAATTCTTTAGTGCATATAGTTCTCCCAAGAAATATCTCTGAATAGGAGGACAAATTTGAGTCTTCTTACTGAGAGTCTCATCTATCAAGCTCAACAGAAAGCTGGCTCAAATATTTGAATTTAAGACGTTCCATATAGCGGGAAGTTCAACTAATTAAAAAAATTATTTATTTTCTAATCACTTGACAAATATTTGTGTGATCCCAATTAAATATTTTATAAATATGCACAATTAAAAAATTTATTTATATAAATGGAACAAATTTCATGTATCTCAACATACAGTTTTAAGTACATAATGACACATCCCACCCCATCCTCCCTCCCTACCTTGCTGCCACCCTTCCTCCTGCTTCCTTTCTATTTTTCATTTGATATTGGCAATAATATATATTTTTTCTTTGAGGACAATTTTCATCATTAATTGAAGAAGCACCTAAGGAAATAAGCAATGGAGTTGGGCACTTAGGCTTATCTGAAACTTATAAGACATAAGATTAACCTCCACTTAATACACTAACATGAAGTAGATCTTTGAGAGCAAGTTTTACTGTTAACTCTCATAATACAACTCTTTGAAGACAGATGCCCTTCTGGAAAGTTAGTGCACAATGACTCCTGTTGCTAATTTAACATTTAACGCTCTTATGTATGACAACAGTGATCAGCCAAGGCCCTTGATATGAGCAGCCTAGGCTATGGAAGTCTTTTGAATCTACAAACTCCATCAGTATTTGGACAAGGCCATAAGCAAAGTGGAAGTTCTCTCCTCCTTTCAGAGAAAAGTACATCCCTTGAGGTCTCACCCACAGAGGTCCTTCATATAGGACACAGTGTCTCAGCTTTTGGGCTTTTTGGCCAAACCAAAATGCCTTAAGGGCCGATTCTAAGGTCAGAGTGCTACTTTAAGGGATTGTCTTTCTCTGAGTCTGCTGTATGGACTGCTCCCCATGTTGTAGCATTTATGCCTTTTTAATTCTATCTATATTATTACCAACACTTAATCCTATTTGTATGACTGCTTTAACACTTAATACTATCTATATGATCACTTTAATGCTTAATCCTATTCTATGATCAGTTTAACACTTAAAATGATTTTTTTTTACCACCTCACTTATGGGGATTAGGCATCCTCTGGCAAGTTTTTAAACTATACCCTTAGAAACAAGTCCATAGGGATATATGAATAACTATACAGCTTTACAGTTACAAGCTTCATACACTTCATAATTACAACTTTAGGAACATGGTGATTCTTTCCACCATGCCTGCCATCCCACCTACACTACCACTCACTTCCTCCTCCCTCTCTTATTCCCATTCGTATTTTTTACTAAGATCTATTTTCAATTAACTTTATACACATATGATTAAGTCTATGTTAAGTAAAGAGTTTAAGAAATAGTACAAAAGAAAAAAAATTGCTGCTCAACAGTCAAGACAAGGGCTGTTCAAAGTTATTGCTTCTCAAAGTGGTCAGTTTCACTTCTACAGAGTGCCTTTTAGGTACTCTTATTAGTTATTATAGGTCAGGGAGATCATACGTTATTTGTCCCTTTAGGACTGGCTTATTTCTCTAAGGATGATGTTTTCATCCTTTTTGTTTCATCCATTTTGTTGCAAATTACTGGGTTTTTTTTCTGTGTTTAGTATTCCATGTTGTACATATCTCATAATTTCTTTACACAGTTTTCAGTTGATGGGCATTTGAGTTGACTCCATGTCTTAGCTATTGATGCACACATTCTAAGTTCAATACAAACAGCTGAACAAGATACAACTATTAACACCTTCATTCTACAGAGGAAATTGAGACCCAGAGAAGTTAGGGAATTCAACTACGGTCACCTGTATAATGAGTTTCAGACCTAGCATTAAGTCTAACGAGCATTTTAGTAACCTGTATTCATTTTGATTCATTTCCAGTCATCAACATTTGTGTAGCAGAGCTAACATTAATCCAGGGCAGTTTGGGAAACTACTAGTTTTCTAGGTCTGTTATAACAAAATACTACAGAGTGAGTGACTTCAACAATAGAAATTACTTTTTATATAGTTCTGGAAGCTACAGTGTACACTCAAGGAGTCATCACTGTTAGTTCCTGCAAATGTTTTTCTTCTTGGCTTACAGATGCCCACCTCATAATGTGTCCTCACATTGTTCCCCCAAGTACATGTGCCCCCTGATTTCTCTCCATGTGCCCTCCTTATATATGGACATTGGCCAGACGGAATTAAGGCCTACCATGTTGTCTTTTTAAAATGTTATCAACTCTTCAAAGGCTTTGTCTCCAAAACAGCCATAGCTAGTTATACTGGATCAGTTCTGCTCAATATAGTTCTCGGTAATATTTACAATGTTCTATATCCATGCTAACAGGATAATTATTAGCCACATGTAGTAACTGCAATAAGAAAGGACGGAGGAAAGGGAGGGTGGGAACATGGCTAGGAGGGAAGATAGTGTAAGAGGTATCACCATGCTCCTAAACCTGCATATATGGGAAATACATGGAATTTGTTCACCTTATAGAAATAAAACATTCTAAAAAATATAAATTATGTGACTGAGATACTGAGTTTTAAATTTTAACAATTTTTAACAATCTTAAACATGTTTAAACAGCTGTGTGTGACAAAGAATTATAGTGTTGGATAGCATAGTCCTAAGAAGGTTAAACTATGATCAAGTGAAGTCTCCTTGTGCTCATCCATGGGTTCCTACACCATGCTTGAAACAGCCTTTACACTCTACCCAAAATGTAAAGCATCACCAAGTCCTGCTGAAAAAAGTCTCCAATTCATGTACTTCTCCATTTCTACCACCATCATTCTGGTCTAAGCAACCATCCTCGCCAGAAAAGGCAATCATAATACTTCCTAACTGGCTTTTCCCTCCTCCTCTACTCCCTTTTTTCTAAATGTAACCATGCTGTCTCTTGCTAACAGTCTCAACCACTCTTAGGAAAAAATTTTATTATTCAGTGCTAATTGTATTTTAGATATCCTAAAAAATTCCAGGAGTAGCATAAACAACAAATTTGACAAGGTTTTTTATTTTTTTTCCATTTCTTTGGGCACAAAGTCCTAAGTATTCTGAAGTCTGTCAGTTCAAGAATCACTGCTTCAGCCACAAATTCACCAGCTTTGTGGATAGAAGGCATGTGAAGGCTGCTTTTCTGCTCAGTGAGAATTTGTGGATCAGGATAGTAAACACATTTATGAGCAGTGTTGGATTAGAAAACCAAGGAGATTACAGTAAATTACAGACTCCATTGTGCGCGAGACAAACTAACTTTCCTCAGATGAGATATACTGAGTGCTTACTGTGTCCATGATTTGTCACATAAATGCTAAGCGGTTTATATACACACACACACACACACACAATTAAAGGCATATGTATCTATGCACCAGATGTGTTTCATTAATAGTTCATTTTAAATCTCTAAGTGCATATATTATTTAGTCTCTTTTTTAAGTTGAAAAAACTAAAATTTAAAGTAGGTAGATACATCATGTTATGTCATACAGGAATTAAGCGAGGTTGCTGGAGCCAATTCATTCAAATCTAGGGCTGCACCAAACACACAGCAACAATGACACACTATAGTCTTAAACTCTAGGCTTTTGTGATTGCCCATTTAATTATCACAGTAGCCCTGTAAGACAAATAATAGGAGCTGGCATTGTGGTGTGGAAGGTAAAGCTGCCACCTGCAATGCTGGTATCTCATGGGGTACCTGGTTCAAGGCCTGACGGCTCCAGTTCTCATCCAGCTCCCTGCCAATGAGCCTGGGAAAAGTCGTGAAAAATGGTTCAATTGCTTGGGCCCCTGTACCCATGTGGCAGACCGTAAGAAGCTCCTGGCTTCTGGCTTTGGACTGGCCCAGCCCCAGCCATTGCAGCCATCTGGGGAGTTATTCAGCAGATGAAACATCTCTGTCTCTCCCTCTCTCTCTCTCTGTAACTATGCCTTTAAAATAAATAAATCCTTAAAAAATGTAAAAACAAAACAAAAAGACAAATAATATCATCATCTAATTTTTTAATCAGGAAGTTTAGAGAGTAGGTAATTTTCTACAGATTTGAGCTCAGGTTATAGTGATTCCAATTCTGTGCTTTCATCATGACTGCATATTCTCCAGTTGAGATAAAGAAACTTGACACAGTAAAAGAAATATGCTTCTAAGTGAGTTTTGTTGCATTTTTTTTCCAATGGGGATATTTTAATACCCAAACAACAAAACAAAAGACATATTTCTATTGCCAGCTTGGTGATACTAGGCACTCTACAGGACTTCTCATTAAATGATACAAAGAATCCATAACAATGAACCTAATGGCACACAGCATCTGCCCTCAACACTAGGAGCTGGTAGGACAAATGCATTTTACGTGATAAATAACATAACACATGGTATTCTCACTGTGCATCAACTTTGCATAAAGAAAAACGAACAGAGGAAATAACACTAATCAGGGAGGAGACAACAGTTAACAGTTCAGCCCTGATGTGATATCTTTTGTGTCTTTTTGGATCTCTGGGACTTCTTTATTCTCAGTGAGAGCAAACAAAAGAAAGAAAAAAAAAGCCACAAAGACAAACAGAAGTAGCCTCTGAACACATCCACAAGATTCATCAGTTTGAAGTTTATTTGTCATACACGAAATCTCAGTAGAGTAGCTGGCTCCCTAATGTTCTTTCTACCAATGAACATGGCTTTAAAATCAGTAAAGATTTGCATTATGCCTTCGTTATTGTCAAGCATGCAAATATCAACAGACACCCGCGAAAGTATGTGCTCAACCATGTCAAAGAAAAGAAGCATAAGATAAAGCTGGAGAAGTGGGCAAATGTGAGATCATGCTCTCCTTTAGACCACAGGTAAGGAAACCTTATCTAGCCATAAACACATTTTGAAAAAAAAATACTTTGGGCTGGCACTGTGGCCCAGTGGGTTAACACAATAGCCTGAAGATCTGGCATCCCATATGGGTGCCAGTTCGAGACCCGGCTGCTCTACTTCCAATCCAGCTCTCTGCCATCGCCTGGGAAAGCAGTAGAAGATGGCTCAAGTCCTTGGACCCCTGCACCCACGTGGGAGACCTGGAAGAAGCTCCTGGCTCCTGGCTGCAGATCGGTGTAGCTCCAGCTGTTACGGCCAATTGGGGAGTATACCATTGGATGGAAGACCTACCCCTATCTCTATTTATCTATCTCTCTATCTCTCTCTCTGTCTTCCTCTCCTCTCTCTCTGTAACTCTGACTTACAAATAAATACATAAATCTTTAAAAAAAAAAAAAAAGAAAAAAAATACTCAAGTTATCTCAAGGCATGCTAACCAGACAGGCTTGTTCATGTAATGAAACCCTACTGTATATGGTTTGGTTTGGTGAGGATGTGTCTGATATAAAATTTAAATAAATGTTTAGGGTTCTAAGTTAGAATCTTAACATTTTAAAAAGATATCCTTGAAGACTTATCATTTCAAAATAAAATGAAATCTTTTTAAAATGATAGTAACAAAAATGTTTTATGAAAAAGTACGTTAGACAACTAACTTCTTCAGAATAGCTTTACTACTTAGAAAACCAATGCAAAAATATATTTTGCTTAAAATATTTAAGTAAACAAGTAGACAATGTCTCTGTAAAATATTCTTTTGTGTAGCAACTATGATTTCAAAGCTGGTATCACAAAGGATCTTCATGGCTATATTTCATATACAATAATATACTAAGTTGAATAAAAAAGATTTAGGATTTACATATATCTCTATGTAGATATATTTATAATAGATCTAAAATAGAGTTCAAAAATGTAGACTACAGAATATTTCAAGTATTTAGTGATGAACAAAATATATGTGATTATCATTTGTTGAAATCATGAGTCTAATATATGTATATTTTCAAACACTAATATATAAGACAAAGCATACATATTCTTTTTTTTGTGACAGGCAGAGTGTACATATTCTGTCAAACAAGTAGCCCATAAAACTTTATTTTATAGTTCTCAAATCTATCACATTTCCACACTAAAAGTATTTGCTTTGTATGACTTCAATATTTCTTATACAAGATTTTTTCCTACAAACCACATACAAGTAATGCATCTATTTTATATGAAATTTAAGAGAGACTTTAAGTTAAGTATTATGCATATTATCCTTTCCTCTAACCTACCAACATTGTGTACTGGAAAGCTTGCCCATGGGGTCAGCACAGTGGTGTAGAAGGGTAAGCCTCCACCTGCTGTGCCAGCCTCCCACATGGGCACTAGCTCCAGTCCCAGCTGCTCTACTTCCTATGCAGCTCTTTGCTAATAGACCTGGTAAAGCAGTGGAAGATGATCCAAAGTGCTTGGGCCCCTTCACCCCTTCTAGAAGACCTGGAAGAAGTTCCTGGCTCCTGGCTTAGGCTTGGCTCATCACTGACTTTGGGGCTATCTGGTGAGTGAACCAGCAGATGGACAATCTCTCTCTCTCTCTCTCTCTCTCTCTCTCTCTCTCTCTCTCTCCCTCTGCCTTTAAAATAAATAAATAAATCTTCAAGAGAAAGAAAGAAAGCGGAAGGAAGGAGGGAAGGAAGGAGCAAGTGAGCAAGCTAGCTAGCTTGTCTCTAGGGCCAGCATTTTGGCGTAATGTATTAAGTCAATGCTGGAATCCCATGTGGGTACCAGCTTAAGTCCAGGCTGCTCCACCTCTGATCCAGCTCCCTGCTAATGAGCCTGGGAAAGCAGCAGAGGATGACCCAAGTCTTTGGGCCCCTGCACCCACGTTGCAGAGCCAGAGGAAGCTCTTGGCTCCTGGTTTCAGCCTAGACCAGCCACAGATGTTGTGGCCATTTAGGGAGTGAACCAGAGGATAGAGGATTTCTTTCTCTATCTGTCCCTTAGTCTCTGTGTGTGTGTGTGTGTGTGTGTGTGTGTCTGTCCCTCCCTCTGTGACTCTGCTTTTCAAATAAATAAATCTTAAAAAAAGAGAAAAGGCCGGTGCCGAGGCTCAACATGCTAATCCTCTGCCTCGCAGCGCCGGACACAGGGTTCTAGTCCTGGTCGGGGCGCTGGATTCTGTCCCAGTTGCCCCTCGTCCAGGCCAGCTCTCTGCTGTGGCCAGGGAGTGCAGTGGAGGGTGGCCCAGGTGCTTGGGCCCTGCACCCCATGGGATACCAGGAGAAGCACTTGGCTCCTGGCTTTGGATCAGCGCTGCGCGCCGGCCACTGCAGCCATCGGAGGGTGAACCAAAGACGAAGGAAGACCTTTCTCTCTGTCTGTCTCTCTCTCTCACTGTCCACTCTCCCTGTCAAAAAAAAAAAGAGAGAGAGAGAGAGAGAGAGAGAGAGAGAGAGAGAGAGAGAAAGAACCTGTCTCCTACTGATTTCTTGAATTAATGATGAAAAACATGTGTAGCTATGAATCAGGAGAAAAAGCAAAAATAATACTTTCACAAATAAAATACTTTCTTTCCTGGAGAATTTTGTTGGCTGTGTGTTTTATTTTCACTAAGTGTTTAAAATTTTTTAATAATTTAAAAAAGTTTTAGTGACATAAAAATCATACCACTTATGGGGTGTCATATTTTTTAACTTTTATTTAATAAATATAAATTTCCAAAGTACAACATTTGGATTATAGTGGCTTTTTCCCTCCCATATCCTCCCTCCCACCCGCAACCATCCCATCTCCCACTCCCTCTCCCATCCCATTCTTCATCAAGATTCATTTTTTTTTTTTTTTTGACAGGCAGAGTGGACAGAGAGAGAGAGACAGAAAGAAAGGACTTCCTTTTCCATTGGTTCACCCCCGAAATGGCCGCCACGGGCCGGCGCACTGCGGCCGGCGCTGCTCCGATCCCAAGCCAGGAGCCAGGTTCTTCTCCTGGTCTCCCATGCGGGTGCAGGGCCCAAGCACTCGGGCCATCCTCCACTGCCTTCCTAGTCTACAACAGAGAGCTGGACTGAAAAAGGAGCAACCGGGACAGAATCCAGCTAGATCAGGACTAGAACCCGGTGTGCTGGCGCTTCAGGCGGAGGATTAGCCTAGTGAGCCACGGCGCTGGCAAGATTCACTTCCAATTATCTTTATATAGAGAACATCAATTTAGTATATACTAAGTAAAGATTTCAACAGTGTGTACCCACACAGAAACACAAAATCTAAAGTACTGTTTGAGTACTAGTTATACAATTAATTCACGTAGTACAACACATTAAGGATAGATCCCACATGTGAAGTAAGTACACAGTGACTCCTATTGTTGATTTAACAATTGACACTCTTGTTTATGACATCAGTAATCACCTGAGGCTCTTGTCATGAGCCACCAAGGCTATGGAAGCCTCTTGAGTTCTCCAACTCCTATCTTATTTACACAAGGCCATAATCAAAGTGGAAGTTCTCTCCTCCCTTCAGAGAAAGGTACTTCCTTCTTTGATGGCCAGGTCTTTCCACTGGGATCTCACTCACAAGATTGTTCATTTAGGTGATTTTTTTTTTTTTTGCCAGAGTGTCTTAGCTTTCCATGCCTGAAATATGCTCATGGGCTTTTTAGCCAGATCAGAATGCCTTAAGGGCTGATTCTGAGGCCAGAGTGCTGTTTAGTATTAGCAGACATTAGTCTTGTTTATGTGATCCTTTTGACTACTAACCCTATCATTATGATCAATTATGAACTGAAATTGATCACTTTGACTAGTGAGATGACATTGGTACATGTCACCTTGATGGGACTGAATTAGAATCCCCTGACATGTTTCTAACTCTATCATTAGGGGTAAGTCCAACTGAGCATGTGCTGAACTGTACATCTCCTCCCTCTCTTATTCCCACTCTTATATTTAACAGGTTATCATTTTTCAGTTAAGTTTAAACACCTAAGAATAATTGTGTTTAATTAAATGGTTCAACCAATGGTATTAAGTAGAACAAAAAAATACTAAAAGGAATAAAGTAGTAAGTTGTTCCTCAACAGTCAGGACAAGGGCTGATCAAGTCATTGTTTCTCATAGTGTCCATTTCACTTCAACAGTTTCCTTTTCGGTGCTCAGTTAGTTGTCACTGATCATGGAGTACATATGATATTTGTCCCTTTGGGACTGGCTTATTTCACTCAGTATGCAGTCTTCTGTTGAGGGGCATTTAGGTTGATTCCATGTCTTAGCTATTGTGAATTGAGCTGCAATAAATATTGAAGTGCAGACAGCTCTTTTACTTGCCAATTTAATTTCCTTTGGGTAAATTCCAAGTCATGAGATGGCTGGGTTGAATGGTGGGGTTATATTCACGTTTCTGAGGAATCTCCAAACTGACTTCCATAGTGACTTTTTCAGTTTGCCTTCCCACCAACAGTGGGTTAGTGTCCCTTTTTCCCCACACCCTTGCCAGCATGTGTTCTTGCTATTATTTCCTGAAATTGGAACTAATGGGAGTAGAATATCTTTGAAAGGAAAGACAGGATTACGTTTTAGACATGTGAATTTGAGGTAACTGCAAGATGTTTAAATAAAAACATGTAACAGAAGGGAGAGGTATCTAAATGTGATTTGGAGGATTTTAGAAAATAATGCCATGTAGATGACAGCAGACCATGTGGAAGCACATATGACTTATGACTTATTAGGAAGAGGTGAAAGACTTGGAAGGAGAAAGGGAATGAGAGGAGAAGAGGGAGAGGGAGAGAGACAGACAGAGAGAGAGGTTGAGAGCTTGGTGGTTTAATGCAAGCACAAAGAAACCCAAGCCTGTAAAGAATGGATAGCAGTCTACCATTGGGACACAAAGGGCACAGCAGGGAAGTCACCTCACCACCCAAGAGTATATAGCCACAGCAGAAGATGTAATCCTATTTCCAAGAAGCAGCTGATTTGTACTGACAGGCCAGAGATAAGAAGGTTAAAAACTATTCATTGGCATTTGTTTGTCCTTTGGATTGTATCATATAACTTTTTTAACTTTTGCCAGATCAAATAGTAATGAGAAAAAAAAGAGATGGAAATAGAGCACTGACAATATTTGCAACAGAATATCGTAACAGCAATTTAATAGAAATTATAAATGCTTCTGTATCTCAGCTGCAGAACAGTTTATTTTCATGTACTCATGAAATATTTGAAAAAAGTTATATATCAGGTTACAAGGAAAACTGTATATGAAAGCAGAACTTATTTAAAATGTGAAAACCAAGGACCAAACAAAACCTTCACATGTTCAAAAGAAATAATATTTGGTCCAAATGAAATAAATTTAAAGACTTCGCAAAGTCAAATAAGAACATACATATCAGGATTTATTTACATGATCTAAGATCTAATACATACTCATAGTTGTTAATAATTTCCTCATCTAAAGAGAATGAATAAAGGCAGAAGTCTATTAAAGCAAAGAAAGTAGAAAAATATAATTGAGGAAACAGGAAGAACAGAATTGACAAATCAATAAAAATTCCTTTTTAAAAGATTAATAAAAAGCTAAGTATATTAATTCATACAAGAGATACACAAAAACTCTATGAGGAACACTACAAAAGTGTATTTATGTTTTAAAAGAAGACTTGAGCAGACCATATCCCTGAATTTAATAGTGAATATGTAAAAGATATCAGTTATTCTAAAGGTAGTTTTGTAGTTGCTGTCACTATTTAATTTTCTTAATTACTTTGCTGATAACAGTGGGGAAGCATGGAAATTGACACGTATCATACAAAAGCGAGGAAGAAATAAAAATTGGCTAAGTTGTCAGAAATGTAGCTGATTTTCCATCTCTTTTTATAACAAATAAACTCCAGATATTTAAATTTGGTAATATAAAATATGCCAAAAATATTAATATTGAACTGATATTAGAACAAAAACAAAATTTCTAACAGAAAAATAGTCACAAAATTTACCTAAAGTTAAATAATAAAATTTTAAATATAAAATCATGAATAATATGTAAATATATATCATAAAATATATACAGAGTATATGCTAAATACTTATATAAATGTAGTTGTTGTAAATCAAAGGAAAAATGCTATCCCAGTATTCTATATGGATTTATGTGTATCTGTGTGAGTATCTGTAATTATAGCTATTCAAAATATTCATGTATGGAAATGATTAAATGTCCAATTTTTTCAGATGTAATTACTGGGAATTAAAACACAAAAACTTTCTGGAAGAAAACTATAAATGGGCAATCAAGGCCTTAGAACACATACTCATTTTGTCTCAAAAGTTCTTTGTGGTATCTAAACCTATACAATGCTAAAGATGTATACAAATATAAGATATTTACATTAAATTTACTCTATATGACATAAACATTTAAGCAGTAATTATATGTAACGTAATGAGCAGTTTTATGACAGAACAGATTCTATGAAAAGGTATGAAAGTATAAAACAATCAGAATAAACAGGTAAATTGATTACTAATGATATGAATTTTATGGTAATATTTTAAATAATGCATATAGGAATATATACAGAATTTCAGGAACTCTAGCTTTGACAAGGATGCCTTGTTCACCATGGTAGATAAGCCATGCTATAGAAATGATGGTGGAAAGATAGCAGTTACATTAACAGTACCTGCTGTCTTCTATAGACAGTATATGACATGTAAGAAATCTCAGAGAGTAAGCCTGTCCACTGAGGGCTTGAGTAAGTGTTGCAAGTATTTTGGTAGAGGCATATATAATCAGGACCAAGCAACTGTTAGGAGTAGGGATACCAGAATGTGATCTAATAGCTAGGTGCCCACAGCACTCAGTGGTTACCGGTCACCCTCACCCTGTTACAGAAACTGTAATGGGTCAAGTATCTCATTGTCTCCTAAGCTTTAGAGACACAGTAAGCCCTTCTTCATTTACCTAAGTATTTGGGGGAGTAGGTAAAGGGGAAAGTGAACTTTCAAATGACTGCAATTTTCCTAAAAAAGTCATGCAAAATAAACTAAGCTGGGGGAGGGAGCTAAATTTTGGAGAAACTTTGATATTTAGGTTGAAAATAATCTGCTTAAACTAGAAGAAATCAAAATACTATTAACTGGCAAATCTAATTATCTGATGTTAGTCGTAAGAGTGGAATATTAGTTTTATATTGCTGTAAAGCAAACTACCATTCTGAATCTCTCACCCAGAAATGCCATTGTTAATGTGTAAGCACCCCCTTTTAGTCTTTTAAGTATATCAATCAAAATTAAGATGGAGCATTTTAGCTGATGAGTAGCCTACGTTGTTATTTGATATCATGGTCACAAAATCACAGAAGACTAATAACATGTGCCAGATTTTCAAGGAAATTTAAGAGAAAACCTAGGCAGTGATAGCCACAGAGGCCCAAATTCTGCTTTACTACAGTGAGGTTAATGAGGATGACAGTTGATGTACAAAATAAAGCTATGAGGGGCTGGCACTGTGGCTCAGTAGGTTAATCCTCTGCCTGTGGCACCAGCATCCTATGAGGGTGCCAGTTCAGGTCCTGACTGCTCCTTTTCTGATCCAACTCTCTGCTATGGTCTGGGAAAGCAGTTGAAGATGGCCCAAGTGCCTGGGTCCCTGCACCCATGTTGGAGACCTGGTTCCTGGCTTTGGATCAGCGCAGCTCTGGCTGTTGTAGCCATTTGGGGACTGAAAACGTGGATGGAAGACTTTCTCTCTGTCTCTCTCTCTCTCATTATCTGTAACTCTACTTCTCAAATAAATAAATAAAATCTTTAAAAAAATTAAATAAAGCCATGTTTCCTTCTTAGTGGTGGGTTGAGTGATTTTACTTTTCCTTTTTCATGTTTTCTGTATTTTTCCTATTTTCTATAGTGAGTATGTATGATTTCCATGATACAATTCTCTCTAAATTTTATATATTTATAAGTAGTGGCTCTGGGAACAAAGAATCAGAAAATTACTAAGTATAATACAAACCTTTCTTCACAGCAGTAAA
The DNA here is from genome assembly GCA_949820135.1 of Sylvilagus floridanus. Lineage (NCBI taxonomy): Eukaryota > Metazoa > Chordata > Mammalia > Lagomorpha > Leporidae > Sylvilagus > Sylvilagus floridanus. The sequence continues at coordinate 32,666,484 of OX463238.1, read as the reverse complement.
CACATCAGTAATGTCTAAGGCTTTTTCCTTTTGAATTCTTAAGAACTAAGCCATAATATATCATTCAAAATGTGTAGTATCATGAAAACACTTCACTACCAATTTGAAAACGTATACATCTGAGCTTGAAGTCAGAAGGTGTTGCTGCCTAGGGCAATTGGAAGGAGTCCCAAAGGATTTAAGCCCTATCACACACCAGAGACTTTGTGTATGTACAGCCTCAAATTCAATAAAAAGTAGTTCACGATGAGTCCAAATGTCAAACTAACTATGAGATTCAAAGAATAACAGCAAAAATGCTTTTAGATGGCAGCTTCAGGCAAGGACAGACATTGTATGAGTGATGCAAAAGTAGGTGCTGCGCCATTAAAGCTTTGCCAGTAATTCTTACATTCAATGGGAGAACAGATTGTGAAGTATAACATTCTCCTTATTTTACATATACATATATATGCATAATATAAATGTGTATTATACAAACAAGCAAACACTACACACACAGTCTGCAAACAGATACACACTCTCTGAAATATATACCTACTTCAGGTGTGTGAAAGCTAATAATACACTTGAAAGTGACCAGTGTAACATCACTCATTTCAGGTTGAAAAACACACTACAAATTTGTTTTTGCTTTTTTTAAAACAATTATTTTATTTATTTGAAAGACAGAATTACAGAGAAAGGTATATACGGAGAGAGAGGTCTTCCATCCACTGGTTCACTCTCCATATGGCCACAATGGACAGAGCTGAGCCGATCTGGAGCCAGGAGCCAGGAGCCAGGAGCCAGGAGCCAGGAGCCAGGAACTTCTTCCAGGTCTCCCATATGGGTGCAGGGGCCCTAGGACTTGGGACATCTACTACTGCTTTCCCAGGCCAAAGCAGAGAGCTGGATTGGAAGAGGAGCAGCCAAGACTAGAACCGGAGTCTATATGGGATGCCAAAGCTTCAGGTCAGGGCTTTAACCCACTGTGCCACGGTGCCGGACCCAAAACTGTTTTGTTTTTAAGACATAGTTGTGAATATAAAAAATATATATGTGTATATATGTGTGTGTGTGTGTGCGTGTACTTCAAAATACTTGTGGAAAAATGGAATTTAAAGATGTTTATTTTGGTGCAAGAACTTCTGAAATCCATGCCTACTTTATACGTGATTTGCATTCATTATGAACTTTTTGAAGACCATTCCAATGTATGGACTTCAAATTTTTTTGCACCAACATTTTATTATTATTATTATTAGAGAGGCAGAGTGAGAGAGAAACCGAAAATAAGAGAGCAAACACTTGCATCCACTGGTTTATTCCTTCACATTGCTGCAACAGCCAGGGCTGGGCCATGCCGAAGCCAGGAGCCTGTAACCCCACTCCGATCTCCCATGTTGGTGGAAGGGACCACGTACTTGAGTCATCACCTGTTTCCTTTTAGGAGGAATCTGGAATCTGTGGTGAAACTGGGACTTAAACTCCAGCATTCTGATATTGGCTACAAGTGTCCCAAGCGGCCTCTTAACTGCTGAGCTAAACTCCCACCCCAATTTACCTTTTATTTCTATTTTCCGCAAAATTTTTTAAAATACTCTCATGTACCTAACATTTTCTTTAATTCTCTTCCTTAGCTGACATTTTTTCCACAATTAAATCAAAGTTAAACTTTAAAAGTATGTATCTGTGGGTTTATAAGCATATCGATGCTATCATTCCATTCAATTTTCCATTCCCTTGATAAAATAGAGGCAATTCTGCAACAAAATATTCAAATAAATACTTATAAGGAGATAGCAACACTTCAGCCCTGTTTTGACTGTGGTTGTTCATCAGTTCATAAGAAAAATTCAAAATTGGGATGAAAAAGTAGATTGAAAGAGTCAAATTACTATGAAAGTGGAAAGTGGAGGATTTTCAAAATTCAAACTAAATAGAAGTCAAAAACTTAACTAGGATTGCAAATTTATCACAAGATAATTTAAAGGGAGGTCTGCTTTTGTAAGATTTTGCTGAAATGCAGCTATTGTTATTCATGCAAATGTAGGGAATAAGATCATAAGCCTGGTAAAGACAAAAATATTGACTCTGAGTCCATTTAAGAAATGGGAAGCCTGAGATCATACAACAGTTACTGATTATTTTCTATCAAACAAATACATATACATTAATACTTGTAACACACAGTTCTACTGTCTTATTCTACACAGAATATGAACAGAGACGCACTGACAATTTATACCTGCTTATTAATCACCACCAAAAATAAAATGAGACAACTTAGTTAATATTTGTACTAAAACAATGTAAATGACCATGACATAATGTTGCCCAGCAACTTTTTTTTTTTTTCCAGAAGAAAAACATCCAGGCTTTTTGCTAATAATTCCCTCAGGGTGGATTTTCAAGGGTGTAAATAAAGTGCTGTACTGCTTCTAAGTACTAAAAGATAACAGCACTACAGCACCTGTCATTTTCATCAAGCAAGGGAAGACAGTTCTTCATATGGGGTTGGAAGAGAAGAGAGGGCAGCTAAAACCCTTTAAGGATTTAAGTACAAGTAGAAGTAGAACAGTTGAGGAAAGAACTTCAGCATAGGGCTTCATCCAGTCTGGAGATTCTAAAAAATGTATAAACTCCTCTTGCAGGAACATTCCCCACCTTTATATTCTTTTTTTTTTTTTTTTTTGACAGGGAGAGTGGACAGTGAGAGAGAGAGACAGAGAGAAAGGTCTTCCTTTGCCGTTGGTTCACCCTCCAATGGCCGCCACGGTTGGCGCGCTGCGGCCAGCGCACCGCACTCATCTGATGGCAGGAGCCAGGTGCCAGGTGCTTCTCCTGGTCTCCCATGGGGTGCAGGGCCCAAGCACTTGGGCCATCCTCCACTGCACTCCCGGGCCACAGCAGAGAGCTGTCCTGGAAGAGGGGCAACCGGGACAGAATCCAGCGCCCCGACCGGGACTAGAACCCGGTGTGCTGGCGCCGCAAGGTGGAGGATTAGCCTGTTGAGCCACGGCGCCGGCTTTATATTCTTAATTTACTGGTTAAAAATTTTCTATATCACAATAACTATGTGTTTTACTATAATTTTATTAATTTGTATTATATTAAAGTATAATTCATTTAAGGTATCTTCTTAGTTGGGATGGTATAAATATATCTTCACATGGATTTTTCAAGAAAGTTTTGTGGCTGACATTTTCTTAGCTCCTGAATATTTAAGTATGTCATTTTCATTGTTTCATTCATAAGGAATTCAAAACCTGACCCTATACAATAATGTACGGTCACAGCCTTTTCCTCTCAGCAATCAGTAGATATTATTACATAGGTGTTTGCCATTTACAGGAAGTTTAAGTTTAGTCTGATTTGAGCATGTGAGGCAGAAAACAAAACTATAGGCTCAGCTACCTATTCTTGCTTTCTTCCAAAATTCGCACTAATTGCTTTTCTTCCTAAACATTTAATATTATTTAGTAGCATCTAGATCTCTGACCGGCACATCTAACATCTAATTGTTTTGAACTTTTTCCACCTTTGTTTAGCATTTGATAGATAATATTTCTTAGTACCTAGTCTTTTATGCTAGCTCTGTGGATCTGATTTGGTAGCCGCATTTTTAAATTTCATTATTTCCCCATTTTCTTTCCCTTCTTGGCCTTTCCCCTTTAGGAGCTTCTTTACTCACGAATTTCTGATTTTGGATTCATAATAATCCTATCTACTCTACTGAGAAAGCTAGTCAGTTTTTTGACAGATTTTTCCTATGTCTCTTTTGAGTGTTCAGGATAATCTTTTTCTCTTCCTTATAAAAATCTAAAGCTTCATTGTTGAGATTTTTAGCACATTTATATAGATGGAGGACTTATACAGAAAAGGAGTTGAAGAAAGTTATTTAGAACAGGCTGGTCACCATGGTTCCTAACCTGTTTTTATAATTGAGTTTTTTATACAGTTTGGTTTCATAAGATTGAAATGTGGTTTTTTTTTCAATAATCCTAGTGTCCCATCCAATCTATGACAATGGAATATCATATTTTGGGTCATTGTTCCTTTGTCTCAACCAAAACTGTCCATCAACCTTTGTTTTTAATTTGAGAAGCAAAGACAGTGAGAAGGGAGAGAAGGGGCGGGGGGCAACCTTCCATCTGCTGATTCACTCCCCAAATACTTCCAAGGCCTTTGTCTGGATCAGATTAAAGTTTTGAATGAGGAACTCAATCCAGGTCTCTGATGTGAGCAGCAGAAACTCAACTAGCTGAGTCATCATTGCTGCTTCCCAGGGCCCGCATGTGTAGGAAGCTTAAATAAGGAGCTCAGCTGGGACTCAAACCTGGGCACTCTGAGATCAGATACAATTGTCTTGGAAAGAGATTTAACTGTTAGGTTAGTTAATTTTTAGTGTGTTCATTTTTTAGCTGTGAATGCATGAGGAAAAAGAGATATAGAGAAAGACAAGAAAACAGGGTAGGCTGACAACACTGTGATATCAAAGTAATTGCAGTGACCCTGCTTACCAGCATTCCTAGATTAACTGTGGTCTTTCTCCTTATTTCACACTCATGATTTCTCCCTAGGATTCTGTCAGTGGATCAGAGAGATATTAATGGGAGTCTGAGTGGAGATATGGCTGAGGACAGCATTCAGATGGCTCAAAAGTGACAGGCAGTACAAGGACAGCTGCTCAGCTTGAAGATGTTTCTAAATTGGTGATGAAAGCCAGTTAGGACAGAGGTACAGATCTGTCTCCTTACTTTCTCTCCACTAGTTTTTTATATTTTCAAATGAAATAGCTAATGGTCTAGCAATTAAAATGTTCAACTGGAAAATACTGGCCTAAAGATAGTTATTATGTTACATACAGTCTTGCCTGGCATCTCTAACTCAGCCTTCTGCGTTGAAAGACCTTCCTAATTCTTTTTTTTTCTTTTTTCTTTTTTTCTTTTTTTATATATTTTTTATTTAGAATATAAATTTCCAAGGTACAACTTGTGGATTGCAATGGCTTCCCCACCCATACCTCCCCTCCCCCCCGCTACCCTTCCCCCTTACCCACTCCCCTTCCCCTTTCATTCACATCCAGATTCATTTTCAATTCTCTTTGTATACAGGAGCTCAATTTAGTATGTGTTAAGAAAAGATTTTAAACCATTTGCCCTCACATATCATCACAGAGTGAAATATACTCTATGAGTACTAGTTGTAGCATTAAATCACGTTGTACAGCTCATTAAGGACAGAGATCCTACATGATATTATTATTTTTTTAATTGATTGATTTTTTATGTAACTTCCAATTTTTTTATCATTTCCAATTACCTTTCTATACGGAAGATCGATTCAGTATATACTAAGCAAAGATTTTGTCAGTTTGCACCCGCGCAGAGACACAGGGTGCAAAAATACTGTTTCAGTACTAGTTATTGCATTACTTCACCTTGGACAGCACATTAAGGACAGATCATACATGGGCCGTAGGTACACAGTGACTACTGTTGTTGATTTAACAATTTGCCACTCTTGTTTATGGCGTCAGTAATCTCCCTAGGCTATAGTCATGCGTTGCTGAGGCTATGGAAGCCTTTAGTGTTCGCCGACTTGGATCTTGTTCTGACAGGGTCATAGTCAAAGTGGAGGTTCTCTCCTCCCTTCGGAGAAAGGTACCTCCTTCTCTGGTGGCCCTGTTCCTTCCGTTGGGATCTCATTCTCAGATATCTTTCGTTTATGTCTTCTTCTTCTTTTTTTTTTTTCCCCAGAGTGTCTTGGCTTTCCATGCCAAAAATACTCTCATGGGTTCTTGAGCCAGATCCTAATGCCATAAGGGCTGATTCTGAGGCCAGAGTGATTTATTAGGATATCTGCCATTCTATGAGTCTGCTGTGTATCCTACTTCCCATGTTGGATCAGTCTCTCCCTTTTTAGTTCTATCTGTAAGTATTAGCAGTCACTAGTCTTGCTTGACTGGATCAAATCTTGTCTGGACGGTTGATATACAATGTAAATCTTCTCCCATTTTAATATTTCTTGACGTTGTTCATTATTGTTCTAGTACTATTGGTTGAACTCTGCCTTTAACACACAATTATTCCTAGGTGTTTAAATTTCAACTGAAAAGTAATCCCTGTTAATTTATAAGAGAGGGAAAAAGAAAGGGAGGATATGTACAAGGTGGGCAAACTCAATCGGACTTGCCCCAAACGACGGAGTTAGAAACACGCCAGGAGACCCTAAAACAACCCCAGCAAGGTGGCATGTACCAAGCCATCTCACTGGCCCAAGTGATCATTTCAGTTCACAATTGATCACATCGATAGGTCTAGGAGTCAAAGGGATCACACAAGCAAGACCTTCCTAATTCTATAACCCCTGGGAGAACCAGGGATTATCTTTGGTCTTCAGGTAGGAATGGCAAACTGTATATGGTTCTAGTAGCAGTGCTTCTTTGTGTCCAGTGCTCTAGAATAATGACTCTCTTATGACTTCTAAAAGTCAAACTCCATCTTGCTCTACTCTAACACAAGTTCATAAGCTGGCCATCACCCACTCATAGTACTGGCTGTAGATAGGATATTATGAAAAAAAAAAAAAACACTTTGGGATCATTTGTCTTATTGACCCATTCTTGCATCTTACTGTTGCATAGTCTGTTTAGATTGCTAATTATTGGCCTCATTCAATACCTGCTGCCTGATTTTCAAGGCCCAGTTATCCTCATTCTGCTATTCTCAAATACCCATCTCCCATTCAATCTTTGTTTCCTTAGATCCATATTGTTTTCTTATGATCCAGTTTCCTAGATGATTTTTCCTACAATTAATTTTACATTTTATGTTATCCTCACCTGAATATACAGCATTTGTATAGTCATTCCTACCCTAAGCAATACGGTCAATATGTGCCAGATTTTACCTGCCCTCCATGTTGTCCTCACTGCCTTAGATCAATATGGAATCTCTGACCTTTAGAGCCTTAAAGCATTGCCATAATGTAGTACTTGTATCCAGCATTTTAAAACTCATGAGAGCTTTGTTTAAAAGGCAGAGAACCAAATCATTTAATTAGTCATGGTTCAGAGACATTCTTAACCAATCAGCTCTCCAATACTTCTGCCCTATTATAGCAACTGATTTAATTTTGTTGTACAACAGTATCATCCATGAGCTTAGCATATTTTGCTTGCTACTTCAAAATGGTTTTAGAGCAACATAAATTTGAAACTCTTGCTATAAATAAGTAGTCCAAAGGAGATTCAAATAGGAATTGCTTACAGAAGTAGTAGCCAAAAGAAGAGAGGGGGAGACACAAGAACTATTTACAGACCAAAGTTATTGGTTAAATACAAAACTGGCTACAAGAAAAGCAACTCAAGTCAAAATGAGAATTACATAAGTAATAAAATTTTCTTGTAGCCATTTTTAAGAAGAAAAACAGATAAAAAGCAGATGAGATTAATTCTATTAGCATTTCCCAATGTATTCCAAATATTAACATTTCATTATTAAATCATTTCTATATGTATATGTGTGCATTAATAATTCTGGATCTGATGTGTATACTTTATACTTAGAAATCATCTCAAGCTTGACTAGTCACATTTCAAGTGCCTATTGCCACCAAAGTGTAGTTCTAGGATTTTGTTATCCTCAATACTAAGGAAAATTGATTTTTAGGAAGAAATAATTAATGATAGGTATATAAGGCAATGCATATTTTTTTTTGACAGGCAGAGTGGACAGTGAGAGAGAGACAGAGAGAAAGGTCTTCCTTTTTCGTTGGTTCACCCCTCAATGGCTGCTGTGGCCGGCACGCTGCAGCCAACGCACCGCGCTGATCCGATGGGCAGGAGCCAGGTGCTTCCTTATGGTCTCATATGCAGGTGCAGGGCCCAAGGACCTGGGCCATCCTCCACTGCACTCCCGGGCCACAGCAGAGAACTGGACTGGAAGAGGAGCAACAGGGACAGAATCCGGTGCCCTGGGTGCAGGTGGAGATTAGCCTGTTGAGCTGCGGGCACTGGCCCCAATCCATATGTTAATACCTCTACTTAGCCATTTCTCAATGTGAATACATCTTTTAAAAGATTTATTTTTGTTAATTTCAAAGTCAGAGTTACAGAGAGAGAGGGAGAGATGAGAAAGAAAGATCTTCCATCCACTGGTTCACTCCCCAAATGATTGCAATGGCTAGGGCTGGGCCAGGACAAACCCAGAATCCAGGAGCCTCCTCTGGATCTCCCATGTTGGGTGGAAGAGCCCAGGGCTTTGGGCCATCTTCCACCACTTTCCCAGGTGCACCATCAGGGAGCTGAACTGGAAATGGAGCAGCTAGGACTCCAATCAATCGATAGCCATAAAGGATACCAGGGTTGCAGGTGGTGATCAATCCTTTATGCCACAATGCTGGCCCCATTGCATACACATTTTAAAACAACATATTGTACATGATAAATAAATACCACTTGGCCAGTTAAGAATTTTAAAATGACATAAAAACAGTTAATATGAATGAGAGACAATAAAAAATTATTTTCTCTTACCTACACAGATCTTCTTTTATGTGAAGGGAAATCAATTCCTTAGGAATATGAAAAGAAAGTATGCTCTCTGACATTTGCTCCCGGATTCTCATCCACTTATTGTCAGATGTAGGAAATCTATATAATTTACATACTGGGTTCCTCAATACTGGAATGGAAGAAAAGAGAAAAAGGGTAAATTCTAAATGAAACGTAGGCATATCAGGTGATTTTCAATCAGCAAAATCATAAATTAGTATAGCATTTAAATTATTTAATCAAGTTATTTTTATCAGAATCCATTAGTGTATTTGAATTTTAAATCTGTATAATGAAATACATGAAATTTATTCACCTTATAGAAATAAAAAATATTTTTAAAATAATTTATTTTAGGTCTAATATTTATTTGAGTGGCAGAGAGAGAAAAAGAAACAGAAAGAGAGAAAAGAGAGGGCTCTTCTACCCACTGTTCCATTCTCACATGCCTACAACAGCTGGGGCTGGCTAGGGGTCAAAGTCAGGAGCATGGAACTCCATTCAGATGTCCTACAGAGGTGGCAGGAACTCAAGCACTTGAGCCATCATTTGCTGCCTCCTAGAATGTGGATTAGCAGAAATCTGGATTGGGAGCAGAGATAGGATTGGAACCCAGGCACTCTGATATGAGAGGTAGCGGCTTAACCCACTGCACAGTATGCCTACCCCAAGTTTTATTTTTACATCTTTTTTTTTTTTTCAGTAGCTTCTGGAACATACAGTCTTTGTTCAATGTAGAAAAAAAAGTGTAATCAAACTTTAATTCATAAATGTTGCTACTATGTTTAACTTACTTTTGTAATTTTCTTTAAGAAATTTTATAAAGTATATGTATCTACAAATATAGGTGAAAATACAAAAAAACACATAATGTACATTTTAACAAATATATTTCTGAATTCCTTCTGCTCATCTTAGTCAACATTACCAAATACAAGTACGTGATATCTTCGGAAGTTTCAAAATGCTTTACTACTAAAAATTATTTCTTAAATATCAGCAAAGTTTCACTCTTTTGCTTAAGATCCATTAAAATTCAAATACTATGCAAGTAGTCCATCCAGACACTTCTTGAAACCACATATTACAAAAGCAAAATGCTGAATAAATTGTGTGTATGGTAGGTGGGCAATAATTAGGGGACAAGTAATAAGACCACATAATCAAGGATTTTAAAAGCTTCAGTGACAGAGTTTCAGAAAGCCAGCACTTAGAACACAATTCCAAGCCATATTGTTTAGGATAGAAATTTATTTCAATTGTTGCTGGGCAATAAATGCCTGTGGTACACTCATACACTAAAGCTTAATTGGCAATAAAATATCAAGTCAATCACCAGTCAAACCTCCATGGTTAGTTGGCTCCAATTTATCATTAAAGCTAATTTAAAATGCTTGTTGTTTCTGAAGTGAATCTAAGACTTTAAATAATACTGAGCATGGAAAATGGGTCAGGTTTCACCATCCAGGGGAAAAACTGCCTTTCTAATATTATAGGGTTCAAAAACACCACTATATCTCATTCACTACTTGGGGAAACGTATCCTTTTGACCACTAAAATGAGAACTGATTCTTTGGCAGCCAGCCCTTCTCAGAGGGCTGGACACTCAATTGCCCATCTTGATATCACACCAGAAACCTTGATTTCAAACATCCCTATCCTTCAAACACCAGATTTAAACCTGCCAATACACTTAGGTACTCCCTGCCAAGAATTAGACAAAGTGCTCACTCCTCAATAGTTCCAATATCCAGAAGACAACAGACTATTCCATGTGTGTTGATAGAAAATATTTTTAAAATCTAGATGTTTGTGTTCAGACTATCTTTTGAATGTAAACATAATAATTTTATGTTTTAACAATTAGATTATATCAGATACAGGATTCATTATATTTGTTTTATTTCACTTGTAATGTAAGAACTTACAGCCAATCAATGCAAACAAAACACACAAGATTTCATTCATCTTTGAACAATGTTTTAAAAGAATTTTATCACTGCTTGATTATCATATCTCTACAGTTAGAAAATAATATAAAGATAGGTACTGAATCCAACATAATATCAGTCAGGTTAAAGCATATACGAGATTTCATGAATCCTAACATATCTGACACGGTCAGGAATGTGAATGCATCCTTTTAGGCTATGTCAAAAACTCAATCTGAAGTGTCTAAATTGCATTTAAGTACTCTATGCACATCTTTAATTAGTAGGTTTTTCTTCAGTATCAGTGCAACATGTTAAACTCTATCTTCTTTTACAAAGTTATACTGAATCTCTTGATCTACAAAACCACAGCTAAAATTTCCAGATATTTTCTTTTGCTTTTTATAGATCAACAATTATTTTTTATAAAATTTGTATTTTGAGGGGCTCGTGTTGTGGCACAGTGGGTTGAGCAGCCACTCGTGATGCTGGTATCTCATAACAGAGTGCTGGTCCAAGTCCTGGCTGATGATTCTAGTCCATCTTCCTTCTAATGTGTCTGGGAAGACAGCAGAAGATGGCCCAAGTATTTGGGCCCCTGCTACCCTTGTGGGAGACCAGGATGGAATTCCTGGTTCCTAGCTTTGGCCTCGTACAGACCTGACTGTTGTGGCCATTTGGAGAGTGAACCAGCAGATGGGAGCTCGTTCGCTCTCTGTCTGCTTTTCAAATAAATGAATCTTTTTTAAAAAGAAATAAAATTTGCATTATGAATCATGCAATAGAATATAACATTTTTCATTTTAATTTTTGATCCCCAAACAAGTCTTTCAAACCTTCATTTGTTTTCATTTTAAAGCTTGCAAAATACCTAAATATAAACCTTTGTTGAAACAGCTTGTGCAGAAATCAAGGGTGTTTTGATTAAAAAGCCCCAGCACTCTCTTCTGACCACCAGGTATACAGCAACCAAAGACTCTATGGCAATGCTGCTGTTCTTAAAGGAAATATTTGGGACAAATAATAAAAAGAATAGGAAACTTATTTATACAAAAAGTTCTAATAATGTCTCTTATCTAACTTTTGTGTTATAAGTTCTGATCTATTAAGTCTTAGGTCTCCAAATACTAGTACTAAATCATATATATTTATTAGTATCTTGATGTAGTATCTCAATAGATCCACTTTGCAAATCAATTTGATCCAGCAACACTCCTTACTGAACATCTACTATGTCTGAAACAAGGACATCTACCATGTATCATAAAATATGCTATAATGTATTACATCTTTTAAAATGAAGAAATGTGGTCTGACCTTCAACTATCATGCTAATTGTTGTATAAATTACAAAAATAGCAGATAAGATACTCTCAATCCAATATTCTTATTGGGCTCGTGGTGGGAAGGTTTTGTCCTCGTCACATAAAAGAAAGGCATGGTGCTCATGCATCAAATACAGTACAAAGAGCTACAACTGATGAGTGCATGTGTCAAGCTTTTTTTTTGTCCAGTGCTTCTCCCCATAGCAAGGATGCAGTTCCAACAATTCCACACACATGCCCCTGCTGAATAAATGATAAAATGACAGGGTAAGTGACTTTTAGCTCTTCAGCTCCATTGTGCCAAGTGTTTATTCAGGTAGAAGACAATTTTCTGACCATACAATCAGCTCACCACAATAACAAGAACTATGTAACAGTAGAAGTTAAAAATAGAGCCCTGTGTGTATTCTCATCTTTATTGTTCCACTGCTTTGGCCAAAATAACTGCTAAAAATATCATATGACAGATACTACCAAGAGAACCGTAGTTGAGATATTTTGGACCACATCATGGTCTTGTGATGACATACTGAGGGTAAATTTATAAACTGGTCCAGATCAACTGATATTTTCTCCTTGAGGTCCATCCCCTGAGATGAAGACAAGGACAGAAAATAAATGATGGATTTTTTTTCTCTTCAAAACTGCAATACAACTGAAATTTCTATATTGGTTCCCTGAGGCTTTGTAACAGGGACATTTAACAAGGTAGCATGCCACCTGCTTTTCCATAGGATTCAGCAGTTGTGAAAGCCAAGCTGCTGCAGTTCTGAGTTATCCAAGTACAGATGCCAAGGAAATGCTCAACAAAGCCAAAGGAGAGAGCACAAAAATAAGACTGCTGCTCAAGCAACCCCGGGGCAGAAAAGATTAACCAGAAAAATGCTACAGGGATGGTTTTCACTTTTCTGTTTCTATTCACAAAGTATGTGAGGGGTATCAATGAGTTGATTGGACAAGAAATTTCGGAAATACGGATTCAGCATCTAAGGGACTATCCTAAAAGCTCAACCATTTACTTCATCAGATGATCTTTTGCCTTTTTCTTCAGAGAAAGCTTGTCTGTGATTATCTTCACATATTTCTTGCTCTTAGGAGGTACTAGTTCCATATTCAAATAGAACTTGATTTTAATGGCTTTAGGCCTTACAAAGTCATTCTTTCAATGTATTGCAGATTCTTGTAGGGAATCCATTTACTCTGTTGTTTTAATTATGCAGTTGTTTAATTGTTGAATTATTCAATACCATGGACACACACTGCCTATTCTCCAAATGCAACTTTATACTTACTAATGGTAAGTATTTGTGATCCAATTAGATGCTGACACACTTTGATTTGTGTTTGAGAGTATATTAGATTTATACATATCTTACATGGAAGTTGGCTATTTTTGAGATTGGATGAGAACTGAAAAACCCAAAAAGAAATTATAAAAACATTATCCTGTGTATACCTGTAGAAAGGGGTGAGCAAGAATGCATGAGTGGAGTTCCAAAATATAGCAGAGATATAGCTTTAAAAATAAAAATGTGATATAGCTTATTGAAAAAAATAGAAATGTTTAGAAACATTTCTCAAGATTTTCTTATGGAATCTAAATTGTGTTAGTTTTAAAATTGAAAAAGAAAAAATAACCTGGCAAAGACATAAACTGAGTTTGACCAAGTGCTGCCTCATTCCAGCCAAACACACAAGCCCTTGGCCTTACATCTTCAATTCAAAGCGAAGAATAAGAAGTATTACTATGGACATCACAATAAAATACAGAACTAATAACTGTCTCTACGTAGTGATAACTAGTGAATCTGGACTGGAGAATGTGGGTTTACATGTTGGGTGGTCAGACAAAGGATTGGCTTCAGCTCTGTTTATTCTCTTTCAGGCAATAAAGGATACAACCAGAAAGGCTGTAAGATGACTGTTCTTTCCTGGTGAGGAGCCTGGAACGACCTGCAGTCCACAGCACAGACGTCTCTCCAGCACACCTCCAGTACACCTCTGTTCCAAGCACTCCTTGTGCCTCAGAGTAGCTCCCCACTTGTGATTGTTCTATAAACTAGGCTGACTTGCAGCTCTTCTGGGAAGGGCTCCCTTCTCCTCTGCCATCTCCTTCCCTACAGGTAGCTCTTTGTGACCGCATACTCCCATCTCTATCAAGGTTCATGCTGATCATGCTGTAGTTGACTGATCCTCTTCCTCCTCAGCATGTGACGTCGTGAAGGAAGAGACCTGGCTGCTTGCCTTGATGGCCTGATTTTCTTTGATGCACAGAGCACAGTGTCTCCAAGATGCAAACATCCCACAGAAAAGGTTGAGATCTTGCAACTCAGTTGTTTCCCATCATTAGTTTCCATGTAGAGAACACAGTCACAGCACCAACAACTGAATAAATTGAGAGAGTGAAATACAAGAGGGAAGGACATAACGACATAACTAACCCCCTGTTTCACCAGAGAATTGAGGCAACAGAATGAGGGGAAATTTAACCATAGTGGAGAGGCCTCCTTATGCCTGTGCAAAATGTTAAGTCTTTGTATCATTTTATTGTCTTTATTATTTTTCTTCTATGTATATAAAGTATATGGGAGAGGAGATAAATGGACTTAGAACATGAAGACAGTTGAAGAATTTAAGGGCACTTAGGAAATATTTCCACGTGGTTAATAGTGACCAATGAAGCTACTTAACATCCTAAACGTGTTAGTTCAATCAGAATGGATTTTTTTTTTTTTTTAAACAGGCAGAGTGGACAGTGAGAGAGAGAGACAGAGAGAAAGGTCTTCCTTTGCCGTTGGTTCACCCTCCAATGGCTGCCGCGGTCAGCGCGCTGCAGCCGGTGCACCGCGCTGATCCGATGGCAGGAGCCAGGCACTAGGTGCTTTTTCCTGGTCTCCCATGGGGTGCAGGGCCCAAGCACTTGGGCCATCCTCCACTGCACTCCTGGGCCACAGCAGAGGGCTGGCCTGGAAGAGGGGCAACCGGGACAGAATCCGGCACCCCAACCGGGACTAGAACCCGGTGTGCTGGCGCCGCAAGGCGGAGGATTAGCCTGTTGAGCCATGGCGCCGGCTAATCAGAATGGATTATATCACATATGTTTTAAAATCTGGTAAGTAAAAAGGATCAGGGCCATTTTTTAAGCTGAAATGACCCCAAATTTCAAATATCAGAGAGCATTAACACAAAGGCAAAATTTATATAACCTAGTACAAAGAAAAGATGGTATATTTAATTTCCAGTAAGTTTCTCAATATTTAATTTACATATATAAAATATTTTCTTTATTAAAAATGTATTTTCTAAGATATTTTGATACATAAATAGAATTTCAGAGAATAACTCAAATTTAAAAAGATTTATATACTTATTTACTTGAAATTCAATGCATCCTCCATCTACTGGTTCACTTCTCAAATGGCTGCAACAGAGCCAGGCCAAGCTGAAACCAGGAACCAGGATGTTCATCTAGTTCTCCAACATGGGTGGCTGTGCTCCAAGTACTTAGACCTTTTTCTGCTTCCCTCCCATGTGTATTAGCAGGAAGATCAATCTTTTTTTTTAACTTTTACTTAGCAAATTAATTAAGCACTTAGGCTATCTTCCACTACCTTTCAAAGCAAACTAGCAGGAAGTTGGGTTGGAAGTAGAGCAGGGGGGACACAAATTGGCATTCAATAAACCACTAGCTTTGCAGATGGTAGCTAAATCTGCTGTGCCACAATGCCAGACCCCAAAATAATCTATTAACTAGAATAGTCTATTTTATTAGCCCATACTACAAGAAAATAATGCAAAATGTGTTATAATTTAAAAAACTTTTAACTTCATTGGATTCAAAGATTATGGTGTGATAACTGATATTTTAATACGTAATTCCTAACCTAATTAAGTACTCAGTGTGAATTCACTTGGCTGTCACAGAAACTTTATCATTGGGTATCAATTATCTTTTTTTTAAAATTTTTTTGACAGGCAGAGTGGACAGTGAGAGAGAGAAAGGTCTTCCTTTGCCATTGGTTCACCCCCAATGGCCGCTGCGGCTGGCGCACCACGCTGAACCAAAGCCAGGAGCCAGGTGCTTCCTCCTGGTCTCCCATGCGGGTGCATGTCCCAAGGACTTGGGCCATCCTCCACTGCACTTCCTGGCCACAGCAGAGAGCTGGACTGGAAGAGGACCAACCAGGACAGAATCTGGCACCCGGACCAGGACTAGAACCCGGTGTGCTGGTGCCACAGGCAGAGGATTAGCTTATTGAGCCGTGGCGCCAGCCCTCAATTATCTTCTATACATGAATATGCTTTGAATAGAAATCCTAAAATTGGTGTGCTTTCATACTGATAATAATAAATATTCACTCCTTTCTTAAAAAAAAAAAAAGAAAAGATGGTAAATTACTCTAAAATATCACCTGCCATGTGACAAGGTAGTAGTTGTATTATCACATGAATGAAAACAACAAAGTTGGGGTGTGGGAATATCCTTGGGATTTGGATGTTGACTGAAATTCTTCTAGGATTCAAAATGATTACAGAGGGATGAGTATTTGGTGTGTAGTTATGATGCTACTTACAATGATGTCAACACCCAATACCAGATTTTCTTTGTTCAACTCCCTGCTCCATTTCTTAGCCTAGGCTCCTACTAATATACACATTGAAGGGCAGCAGATGATGGCTCAAGTAGTTGAAGCCCTACCACAATTGTAGGAAACTCAGACTGAGTCATCTGATCCTGGCTTCAGTCTAGCTCAGCCCCAACTGTTGTGAGCATTTAGGGAATAAACTAGTAAATGGGAGATTCTCTCTCTCTGCCCTTCTCCCTGAATTTCAAATAAATAAATGAATTAACAAATAAATGAATTTATAGGGAATTTTTTCTACTATCTTTTAAAATGTTTTGAATCACTGAAGGGGTGATAGTGAGGAGAATGTTATTCTACTATTTTAAATCAGTTTTGTGGCACTATGAAAAGCTACAAAAATCCATAATACAAAAATACTTAAAAACATTCATGAAAATGAAATTTGAATTTTAATCTGTGCAGTTTTTTCATAATACAGATATATGTGAACATTTTGAAGATGCCATATATGCATGGATTGCAACTTTGTTGAAACCAAATGAAGTTAGCTTTTAATCCAAATTTCTGTGAACTTTTTATAGTACCTTAGTACTATGCGGCAGAAAACAAATTTTCAGAGAGACTTTTAGTGAAAAAATGTTAAGAATTATAAAATACAAAACTAACCTTATAATTAAAAAATTTCACAGTAGTTTTTAATGATAGACATAAATTATTTTATTCCCAACCAAACTGTTTAAATTTGAACATCTGTCTCAAAGAACAGTGATGTTTTCTGTTACATGAAGCATCAACGCAAATGAGATACACCTATTAATAGCCATTTGCCAAGGACCTACTGAGGTCCTAGTATACAGTATTCTGGTATTGAGGGTCCTCACATGTTCAGGAGACATGTAACAAATAGCCTCACCAAGCATCTGCACCTGCTTACAGGCCTCCTGAGTTCCCAGCTGCTCTGGGCATCTTCTGCCAGGTATGTATTTATGTTGCACATCACTGGAGAGATGCCTCACTGGCTGGTGCCCACTTTTGTCCCAAGATCAGGTTAGTCCTGGATATATATTTTTTCCTTTCAAGAGGGTATCAGAGAGTGGATCGTATCTATATCTAGACTCCAAATGCTTCAGTTAGAAACCTGTTATTTATGACATTTAAGAATTGAAGCTCCAGCTTGTGTTCCGTGTGTGTGTGGTTGTGTGTGTGTGTATGTGATGGCTTAGGAATCATTTTTACTTACAAGGCTATGTTGGAGAATTGGTTGCCTTATCTGGATCTCTTAAAATATCAGGCACATATCCACCAACTCTGAAAACTCTTTTTCTTAATAATCAAACAAAACTTTCAGAAAAGTATCAACCAAATTCTAAATGATGGAAGATTTTTTATTAGGTAAATGGGAGAATGGTAAAGTTCAATTTATATTTAAGAATTTCATCCTTATTAAAATAAAATGTATAATATAACTAGAATAAAAAAATGAAAGAGTAATGTTCCTTCTTAAGTAGCTTACAATCTAGCACCTTCTGCAAAACATCAATCATCGATGGCTTAAACTTCCAGGGGGAAAAAGAATCAGATATGGTGGGCTACTTTGAGGAAAGGTTTGGTTCATCTGTGAAACAAGTACAAACACCAACTGAAAAATGAACTGCATGTATTAAGACTGATAGCAACACTATCCACTCATCTTTTCTTAGGTCTTAAGTTACAGGGTCACGGAAGTCACAACTGCCAGATGCATCCGCCCTGAACAGGAAGGGCAGCATTCACATTCATATACAGCATGCAACTTTGCTTTAAAGATTACGAAGCACAATTTCATGACTCAATAAGTGTGGAATTCAGCCAAGGAGAAGCTGCTTCAGATTTAATGCGTGCTGATGTGGGAAATTCACCCACAATGAGATGACAAAGGGAACTTGGTGACAGGACCCTCAGACTTGGTTTGGTAATAGAAGAGACCATGTACTGGAGTCCTCGGTCAAATTATAATTTTACCAAAATGATGGGGAAGGGAGGAGGGTCTTGAATTCGAGCGAGAATTACCTTCTTGGCAGAATTTTAAAAAGTTTTATGACCATTCAGACTTTCTGACTGTAAATGGGAACTCCAGAGACAGACAACTAGAAGTGACAAAGAAATTATATATGACTCTATGTGACATTGATTAAAATACTTAGATGAAATTTTCTGGAAAAAAAAAAACAGCAAAAGCTAAACTATATATCAATGTCAATGTCAAACATTTGTGAGCCTCAAAGGAAGTCAATGACTTCTTAGTTTAATTTGGAGATTAACACAAAAGCAAGAAAATGTACAAAGAAGCTGGACTATCTGCAGCTCATTTTGCTGGTGGGCAAACCTGGGCTTTGACAGGCTGCCTCATGTTCCCATATAAATACTACACAAGCCCACTGGTGATTACACAGCTAAACAAGAAGCTTCAGGAGCTATGCCTTAGCAGGAACACCCAATTCCAGAACCATGTGATAGGCAATATCATCCATATTTCTCTACATTCAAAATCAACCTCCTCCCACCTTGACTCCCCAACACCAAGCAGTTTTAAGCTTTTTTAACTATTGTTTTGTATAAATGAATAAGTAAATAGCTAAGTATATTGTTTTAACAATTATCTGACTTATAAAATTAGAAAGTCAAACTCACTGAGATGCTTGCGTGTTAAGGTACTGCTCTATCTCTCTTCTGGAATATGTGTAACTCCAAGCTCCTCCTCAACCTTTCTTTCCTACCCTCAATTTCCCAGACTCCCAAGATACACACTCAATTTGCAAGGTAAACAGACCATAAGAAAGGGTAAGCCCTTAGGGCAAAGAGCTTTTCCCTTTTAGTCTTACAATAGATAAGTGAATTTCCTGAATTATAAATGAAGCCTCTAGAGATATAAATAGAATAGCAAAGAGCTGCTATGCAATATGACATTGTCTCCCACTCACTCAATAAGTACTTCATAACTCACTCAAGACGAGAAAGTTCCATGTAATACATTAATATAAAGTCTTGAAAAGACTGTCAATGACGTCCTTTGCCTACAGATTTTTTAATAAAAAATGCCACATGAGGATTTATTAATTAATTCCAAAGTCACTGTGTTTAAGTAGATAAATAGAATAAAAGACAAAGAGGTCCACATTGGCCAGTCACAAATAATCTATGTTGGCACAAAGGGCTTTTTTTTGTTAAACAGAAACATTTTGTAGATAGTGCTTAGTTGTATTTTTAAACCTTTTTTTTTTTTAAATCTAGGCTTTATAGCATTTGACTTTTGTGTAGCCTTATCTTTATCCAATACAAGATATTTCAAGTAAAATATTTGTGGCAGATATCCTTGGTTCAGAGTCCTTCTGCAGATTGCTGGACGTGGGAAATTTAAAAACATTACTAGAAGGGTAGGCACTGTGGGTCAGCAAGTTAATTCAGCCTGGGACACTCTCTTCCCATGTCAGAGAGCAGGGTTCAAGTCCCCACTACTCCACTTTTGACCCAATTTCCTGTTCATGTGTTGTTTGAGGCAGCAGAAGATGGCACAAGTACTTGGTTCCTGCTTATGGGAGACCCAGTTAGAGTTCCTGGCTCCTGGTTTTGTCCTCCCCAGTCCTGGCATTTGGGGATGACCCAGTGGATGGAAGTGTGTCCTCTTTCTCTCTCTCTCTCTCTCTCTCTCTCTCTGGTCTCTTTGTCTCTCCTGCTCACTCTGCTTTTCAAAAAAATGAAAACAAACTTAAAAAAATACTATCATCAGAAATAAAGAGTATAACCACCAAATTTTCCATTCTCATGGAAGGAGAAAAGCAATAACCAAACATCAATCATTCCACAATGTATTGATTTATTTTATTTGAGAGCAAGACGCAGAAAGAAGTCTTTTATTTACTGGTTCACTACACAAATGTCTGAAATAGCCAGGGCTGGGTCAGTCCAAAGCCAGAAACTGAAAGCTCAAGTTCAGTCTCTCACATGTATGGCAGGGACCCAAGTTCTTGAGCCATCACCTGCTACCTCCCAGCGCACATATTAGGAGGAAGCTGGAGTCAGGAGTATTTCCAGTTCTTGAACTCAAGTACTCTGACAGGGGTTGTAGAATCCCAAACGGTTTCTTAACACCAAACATCCCATTCTAAATTAATACATTTAATTTGCAGAATACAACTGCTCCCATCAATTTCATGTCAGTTTTCAGTGTTATTACAATACAGACATAAGGAATAGTTAGCTCATAATATGACTTATAGGTTTTATGGCACAGGTATTAGAAGGTACAGATTTATGTCCCCGTATGTTGTCTCTGTCTCTTCTTCCTTACATAATATATTTGCTTACTTACATAGTAATTTTTCTTTCTCTTTGAAATTTATACTTAACCAATTAGTATCTTAAAAGGAGTTTTTTATTGTATGTATAAAAATCACACAAATTTCATGTAAGCAAATCATTAAAAAGTGATTTTATAATTACAAGTATAGATGATTTTGGTGACAGCTTGAGTCATTCAAATCATACTGAGCATGAACCTGGTAACTATCACACCTACATTTATTTCTGAACACTGACTTTAAGTAAATGAAATGAATTAAATAGCTATATTAAAGGACTAAAGATTTATGCAACCTTCAGGTAAAAAACTAAACATGAGAACTTTTTGACAAAATATTAGGTATTTTCATCACACTGATAAATTACCGGGTACTTTCCTGGTACATGGCTCCAGCCATCTGGATACAGCTTCCAATACTGTTTAATGCACATTACTCCAAATATTAAATCTTTAATGAAACAAACTCATATAAGCAGCACATGACACTTGGTGATAGGCTGAGAAGTCACTGTTCTTCGGGGTAATCCTTTATTCTCTACAACTAGAGTTGTTAAGATTTATTTACATATTTTTCAATTAAAATTCATTTGATTTCTTTGTATGAGCAGAAAGTGCCTCTCCAATCTCTATTATTAACTTCCTCCCAAGAGAAAACTGCTAATAATTTAGAGGTTACATATTAATATGATTTTGAAGTTCTGTATCAGTCAATAGTCTGATTATTTATCTATGCACTGCTTAAATGTATAATATGGCAAAGCAAAAATACAGTAAGATTTATTTTGCTTTGACACCAACTTGGTGACTGGTAAAAGCAGAGCCTAGAAATTAAGAATGAAGGTCTTGAAATGAAAATTGCATTAAATTCTAGACCCCACTACTACTTACTAGCAGGAGTGACCTTGAACAATTTTCTCATCCTTAATGACACTACCTTCCTTATAGCACCTGTGAGAGAACTGTCTAAGGCAAGGCATTTAAGACACTTAGCTCTATTTCCCAATACTGTTGTAGTCCACATTTACTATTATTAATTGTTATATAATTTAGCATTTGAAACTTAATTACATAAATTTACATGAATATTAGCACATATATTTTAACGGTATCATATATCAATTTTATTCATAAATACACTTAACACATTATTTAGTACTTTGTTGAAATTCAAATATAGTATTATGACTGACACAATACACACAAATAAACCCAGGCATGTTCAGAAGCAGCTGTGACTTTTTCCTAATCAATCCACACACTTATTATCTTAAAAACAGTATTTTATAAATTATACAATTAGGAAGTCTAATTAAATACGAGTTTCACATTTATATTACTGGTCTTCCAATTTTTTTCCTTTTTCAGATAATACTCATTTCAGTAGCTAAAAGAAATTTGTTGTGCTATATAACTAAGGTATTCAAGTATCTTTCCAATGGAAATGTGCAATCTTCTATTTTGCTGGCTCCTGGTCATTCACCAGATTGTATGTGTTAAGTGTTCAAAAAACTATATAAAAAATGCTGCTCAGGTTCAATATGGAGTTCAGAGGCAACTATAATTTGTGTTCACATGAAATTATGATAGCAGTATCCAAAACAAAGTTACATACCTGTATTCAAAAAAGGTAAGTTATCTTTCCTGCTCACGCTTTCTGGGGCTGTACATTCCCATACTAGTGCACACTAGAAAAGAATAAAAGAAATGAGAAATGAAGTATATTTGAAAATAATCAAAATGAGAAAATGAACTTATTTTGTATGCAAAATGTGATAGATAGTATGTACATGGTTTCAAAATGTTTTGAACAAAGCATTTTTGTCAAACTGTTTCTAGGCTTAACTTTATGATAAATCTTGTTTTACTTACATTTATATAAAATGTTTGTATTAGATAATTATAGAATAACATATTACAGTTCTAGTTAAAGGTTACTCAAATAAAATAAGCAGAAGAAAAGATATGTTGTGAGTACCTTAAATCCTATTTACCAAGGTGTATCATTTGGCATTTCTTTCATGTAGGCTTATTTCAGATCAATAGCAAATTATTTTCTAGAACTTAAGTAAAGGTAACATTAACTAAAAGGTAAAGTACTTTGAAGTAATTAATTACATAGAGCAAAATATTTTTATCTCCAGCAAAAAAATGCAAACACTGGCTCATAAGTGTAAGGGTCATTTATAGATAAGTTGATCTCTAGAGTCCATGATCAATAAAGCCCATAACCTTTACAGAACTGACACTTCTGTGGATAGAAAGAGAGACACAGGAGAGCACATTGTCACGTTCCTAGTGCATGAGCCACACCTGAAGAGTATATCTCAGGCAATCCATCACCAAGCCAGGTGCCCTCCCTCAGCTTCCTAAGAAAACTGTCAGTAACAGAGGGAAGAAAACTCTTCCGGCCTCAGGAGTCTGGTTAGGGGTCTATTTTCATCTAGGCAGACTAGGGCATTTGTTTCTTCTAACTCTAACTAAATGGAAGAGGGGGTATGAAATAGGTAGGAGAAGGAAGTAGGAGAATCAATTTTCAGGGGAAAAATACCAGATGTGAACAAGTAAATGCAAACAAAACCAAAGCTGCCATCAGTAGGTCCTGCGTGACTGCTCAAGAGACACCCGCAGCTCAGACCACCTTCCCCAAGAAGCCAGGTAACGACTGCTGGAGCGATCTCTATCATGCTCTAATGATCTATCTTTCCTTCCCCAGTCAGAAATACAGATCCTGGGACCACTATTAATGTTAAAATGGAAATACTCCTTCAACGTTTTGAGGAGGAAGACAATTTAAAATACTAAAATATAACTTTCTATATGCATATAGTTCATTACCTATTCTATCATAACATTCATCACATTACTAAGTAAATGCGTTGATAGGAAAATGTGCTTTCATAATTTCTTTACTGAAGTCCCACTTTACTGAAGAGTGAATGACTACAAACAGCTCCTAAATTTGATGTTCTCTAAATCATTTTTCTGACCAAGTGGAAGTCAGTGGTGGTCCCTTCTTTTAATTCACAGTTAGTTTGGAAATGCACCTCCCAAATCACTGACCACAGCAACATGCTACGATGTTTGGACATATATAAAATTATTTACTCTTTACCCCAAATGTGCTCTATTCGTTTCAGCCCATTCACGCTATTATTAAAAAACATCTTTCATAAACATATTCAGCATATCAATGTTCTTCTCTAGCATGTATGATGGTTATCTAACGACAAATCAAACCCAATATTTTCCGAAGGTTCTGCAAATTCTTTCATGAGTTGTCCCTGACACCCTTCCACATAATAACTAAATATATAGCCATGAGCCAACCCCTTTCCAAAGGAAGAACATCATCTGTAATATAACTTATAGGAGTAGTGTAGATTGAATCTTTCTAGTGAAGAAGCCCATAATTCATAGAGATTGGGCCATTATTCTGAGACACCACTTTTCTATACAGAGGCAGCCCACTCTCCCTGTAATCAAAGTCAACTTTGTTTCCTAAAAGACAGTCTGTATTTACCAAATGGATGCAGCAATGTGACTTTCACAAACTCTGCCTTCCATACAAACTGGAAAGCAGGGATTTAGGACAATTTCAACCTAACATTTTGCAATTTTATTTTATTTCAAATCCTACCTACCATCCAGAATGCTCTCAAAATTTATAGCAATATAAATATCAAACAAAAATACCCAATACATATTTGCAAATGAATTAATATTAATTAATTATTCCCTAGGAACTGAATTGATTGGCACCTTGACCTGGGACTAATTAGCCTCTGTAACTCTGAAAATAAATCCCTGCTGTTAAACTCACATACTAATACAAGTATTATGCTTTCATCTGCTTTGATCTACATAAGAGATAGCATGTACTACTTTCATGGCACATTACTCAGTGCTGATAGTAGTTCTATTTCTTTCTCCCCCCAAACCAGTGAAAGAGATGTTATTTTAAGGATAAACTTTATTTCACTTATTTTTCATGTATGTCAGGTCATTTAAGACCCGAGTCACCATTAGTAAAAGATTGTGTTAATGTACTTCATGTGGATTTTGATTTAGCCTATCTACAGAAGGGCCCTTGCATTTGCAGTTCTGACCACACTTTGAAAAACACCGAGATAAAGTTATTACCATATAACTCTATTCAATATCATGCATAATAGACCTCACTAAATGTTCTTTATCATGCCTATTCCAGAGATTTCCAGAAAAGTTTATAGTCACTTTACTAAATATTCACAAAATGTCAGAGTTCACTAAAAATACACACAGGGCCATGTTGATGCCAACAGCTTGCTTACCATTTTTGTGCACTTATGACTCATACATGGTGTGTAGTGATACTACTACGTTCTATTTCCAAAATAGCTCAGCTAAATCTTTTTAAGCTCACACTAGTAAGCCAGAAATATCATGTAGGATTTTGATGGGGCATATTACTAGGTATCAAGTCATAAGTTTATGAAAAGAGCATGATTCAATGTGTACGACCTCATAATAGTGACATATTGCAGAGCTGAGTAGTGGAGAAGCTATAAGCAGTATGGAGAGGTGGCTGGTAACAGATTCTCTTTCAGGGAAAGAAGCTCCCCTTTGAAATGGGAAATGAGTTTGCTACTGATCTCCTGGTAGGCTGCTACAGGAGAGATGACCTGCCTGTTTCTACTCTCAGTCCCTAGTTTAGCACCCACATCTTCCCGCCTTAATCTTGAAACATGTATTCATGTGGTGGTTTCAAAGACTGAGTGTTGTGTGGAACTCTAAAGGAAACAAGGATAGAATGAAGGAAAATAGTACCAGGATAGGGGTCTTGAATGCACAAACCTAGAAAGAATCTGCTGCAGACCTTCACTTTGACCCTGACGTTTGCAAGTAACCAGATTTAAACTTCCAGGCTCCTTGGATATATTCATGATGTACAGATCCCCAGGGAAGATTAAGGAGGATTACAGATGAGCTAAAGGTTTGGGGGCAGTAGAGAACACCATAACCTATTCTGGGGCAAGAAGGATTTTTTTTTTTAAATGTAGTCTTAGATTTCTGTAAAACTAAAGATTTGCTAAGTGTTAGATAAATAAAATCTCCTATGTAGATGTTTCCTAAGTACCCAAACTGACATACTCAAAGAGAAAGAGGCACTGCTGTAATTTTTTTCCACCTCATTTATGCAAAGTTAGGAATTGTAGTGTAAAAAATAACTTAATTTCCAAACAATAACTGTTTTTAAGTCTGTCCTGTGTACCTCATTGTCTCAATAAAATATGGAATTGCATTCCTACGGAAGGAATTTAGGCTAATATTTATATGGAGGTTTTTTCTTTCTCAGAGAAAAGCAAACAGAAAGTAAACCTCCTGGACACATATTTGCATGCAGTGAGATGAGACTTCATCTCAGGTTTCAGAAGAATTACTTCCTTTCCAGCTGGCATCTCCTCTCCTTAAGAGCTGTCCCCTTGCACTACAGGATTTCCTGCCTTTTACTCTGTGAGTGCATAAGGCACAAAGTTCTTGTTAAATATTCCCATCTTCACATAAAAATAAAATCCACATTAAACTTGTATCTCTCTCCAAAGATGGCTGTGGGAGTAGAGAACAGGTACTTTTGGTAACATCCCTCCCAGGTCTTCTGTGCATCTCACGCAGGCTATTAGCAGAATGCAAAATGCAACCACAATCAAGACTTTTTGTTCCAACTAGGTGGAAGCAGTGTCAGCAAGGGAGCTGGCAGCAAAGAAGAAGGTGTTTGTGAATGGTGCATAGTTTTGCATAGTTCGATGCTTATGGGCCCTCTGGTTCAAGAGATGAAACACACATATTGTACTCCAATTCTAGAGTTGATTTCTCATTCAGCTTTTGAATAATGAGATTTCAAACCCCACAGAGTGTCAGTGGTACAGGCATCTGGCAAAGCTGATCGTTTTTAATTTAATTTGTGCAGTGAGCTGGCTGAGATCCTACCTTTTGTCCCTGCACATCTGTTGTGATGTGGTCGGCTTCCCCATCCTCAATCTCCCCCATCTTCACAACACTGACTTCTATGGTGCCAACCACTTTGCCACCATCTGAAGTTCTGCAAGCAGAAATAAACAAAATAGAAAGGTAAAAATCTTCAGTCTCAAAACATGGCTAAACTACGTGTGCTTGTGAAAACCACTAGCATTGCTTTTTATTTTGTTTAAAATTAAAAGAGCTACTTAAAACAGAGAAATATTTCAATGGTGTTATTGTTGCTTTTTTTTAAAGTTCAAATAAAAGTTAAACACAAATTCATTAGATAAGAGCATGGACTGCCGAGTGGGGAATACGTTTAGCTCAGTGTTTGATGGTATAAGACATCCAACGTCCCATATCAGAATTTCTGTTTTGAGATCTGCTCTGCCATCTGATCCACTCTCCTACTCGTGTGCACCCCTGGAGGCAGCAGGTGATGGCTCAAGTGCTTGATTCCCTGCCACCCACATGGGAGACCCAGGTTGAGTTCCAAGCTCCCAGCTTCCGTCTGGTGCAATCTGGGATTCTGTGGGCATTTGAGGAGTGAACCAGTGAGATTCTCTCTCTTTCTCTCTGTATCATTTTTGCATTTCAAATAAAAAAGTAAGAAATAAAAATAAAACATCTTGAACGCTCTCAGGAATAGCCTCAGGAGAAAAAGAAATCATGTAATGAATCAGTTATCAAATATCGGAGCCATGGGGCTGGTGCTGTGGCACAGTAGGTTAATCCCCCACTTGTGGTGCAAGCATCCCATATGGGCACTGATTCTAGTCCTGGCTGCTCCTCTTCCAATCCAGCTCTCTGCTGCAGTCTGGAAAAGCAGTAGAAGATGGTCCAAGGCCTTGGGCCCCTGCACCCATGTGGGAGACTAGAAGAAGCAGCTGGCTCCTGGCTTAGGATCGGCACAGTTCCGGCCGTTGTGGCCACTTGTGGAGTGAACCAGTGGACGGAAGACCTTTCTGTCTGTCTCTCCCTCTCACTGTCTGTAACTCTACCTCTCAAATAAATAAATAAATAAAATCTGTAAAAAAATATTGGAGCCAGTGTTGTGGCATAACGGGCTAAGCTGCTGACTTCAATGCTGGCAAGCCCATAAGAGCTCCTGTTCGAGTCTTGGCTGCTCCCCTTCCAATCCAGTTCCCTGCTAATGTGCCTGGGAAACAGCAGAAGATGGCTCAAGTCCTTGGGCCTCTGCATCCACTTGGGAGACCTGGATGAAACTCCTGGCTAATTTCTGGCCTGGCCCAACCCCGCCATTGCGGTCATTTGGGAAGTAAATCAGTGAATGAAATCCATGTATCTCCTCTCTCCCTCCCTCTCTCCCTCTCTCCCTCCCTCTCTCCCTCTCTCCCTCTCTCCCTCTCTCCCTCTCTTCCTCTCTCTCTCTGTAACTCACCTTTCAAATATTTTTTTAAATCATCAAATATCCACAAAAGCATAGATATAGCTTTATTTACCAACTTTGTGAGACAGTGAGCATGTATATCACAGAAGCCACAAAATGAATAAATTAGGAATGAGCATAAATATATTACTCCTCTATGCTTGAGCCACTAACTATGAAGTCTGACTTTATACCTTTACCCTAATATAATTTTTCTTTAGTTGAGTAAGTACAGAGGATTCTCTTCTACCCAATATAAATTAGGGTATAAATTAGGTAGCAGAACATAATCCTAGGGTTCAGTTAGGATAACTTCTTATTTTTCAGATAAAGAAACAGACTCAAAAGTGTGGAAACACTCAGCCAAGTACATAAAGGTTTCTATCTTTTCAAGGTCTATTCATCATTGAACAACTTTTCTGTATTTAATGATGATGATGATTTTATTTCTAAGGCTTCTGTCATCATTTTCATAAATATAAAAAGTTGTGGCTGACAAGTAAGGAAAGCTAAAAATGAAATTAATAGCCATCACACTTTAAGATTCTTTTTCTGGGAAAGAAAATCTACAAAATAAATGGCTCCATTATACACTGCAATGCATGATACATTTTCCATTGAGCCTTATTGTGAAATAGGTAGCAGGCTACCTGCGGGTACATATTGGCTGCTACTCACTAAGCCGACTTCATTGCATAACAGTGGTCATGTGACACTATTGACTTTAATAGTCATGTCATTTTCTGAAATTTGTTTTTAACTTTAATGTGAATACCTATGGTATCTTTACTTCAATTCTAATCGCCTCTATGGTATTATTAGAGGTGTCAGAAAAGACAAATAGAAAAAATAGTGGAATTAGCTTACCAAAATCCTCATTAAAATAATGAAGATGGGGACGACATATGGGCACAGCCAATTAGGCCACCACCTACACGGCAACATCCCATGTGAGCACAGGTTCAAGTTCCAGCTGTCCTACTTCCAATCCAGTTCTCTGCTAGTGTGCTTCAGAAAGCAAGAGAAGACTCCCAAGTCTTTGGACCCCAACCACCCATGTGGGAAACTTGGATGGAATTCCAGGCTCCCTGGCTTTGTCCTGGCCCAGCCCAGGTTCATGTGGCCATTCAGGGAATGAATCAAAAGATGGAAGATCTCTTTATCTCTCTTTTTACCTCTGTCTCTGTAACTCTTCCCTTAGAACACATGAATAAATATTCTTAAAATCATTTTAAAAATGAATAAATTAAGTGACAAGGAAACATGATGTTATAATATCATAAATGTTTCTAAAAATTTAAAAGGCACAAATTCAAGCACATGTTTTAAATTACATTTTTAAGAAACTGAAATAGGCATATTCAAGTGAGGTACACTGTTAACATCATAGCATAATAAAATAAAGCTTATGTATAAAAAAGAACAAAAGTGATTCATTATTAAAAAGTATATTAGGGCCTGTGCTATGGCACAGTGGGCCAAGCTGCTGTCTGCAGTGCCGGTATCCCATACGGGCACTGGTTTGAGAACCAGCTGTTCCACTTCCAATCCAGCTCTCTGCTATGGCCTGGGAAAGCAGTGAAAGATGGCCCAAGTCCTGGGGCCCCTGTGTCTGCGAGGGAGACCAGGAGGAAGATCCTGGCTCCTGGCTTCAGATCCTGCCAGTTTTGCCATTGCAGCCATTTGGAGAATGAACCAGCAGATAGAAGATCTCTCTCTCTCTCTCTCTCTCTCTCTCTGCCTCTCTGTAGCTCTGCCTTTCAAATAAATAAATAAATAAATAAATCTTTTAAAAAGTATATTAAGATTTGTTACTAAAATATGAAGTAAAAAGCTCCCAGGTTATTTAATAATCAAAATCATAATATCATAATATTAAATCAATTATTTGAAATCAATATAGAAAACTTAAACATTTATCATAAAGAAGATATGTATACATAGGTGAAAGTATGATCTGTAATATTTTTGAAACCTCTATTAGTTCCAATTCTGGAATGGTGCTAAATATAATTCATTATACCACTTTCCCATGTGAATATGATATAATAACTTGCTGCAACTCAAGGTTTTCATTGAATTCTTTATTTTACAGGATCCATTTGTTTGAAAGATGCTGCAGCAGAGTGATGGAGAGACACAGGGTGTGAGATCTTTCATCTCCTTGTTCACTCCAGAAAGGACTGTAACAGCACAGTTTAAGAAAGCTGAAGCAAGGTGCAGGAATTCCATCCTGTTATCTCATATGGGTAGCAAGGGCCCAAGAGCAAGTACCTTATTTCTGCTGCCTTCCCAAGTGCATAGCAGGAAGCTAGATCAAAAGCAGAATTGCCAGGATTCAGACAGACACTCTGATAAGGCTTAACTCAGATTAACTTAGTTAGCCCAATCACTATTTAGATAATTCTTTTTAATCAAGAATGGGAGATATGATACTCAAACAGATAGTGTTTTCTAAGATTTACAGATTTCTTCTTCCATGAGACTGATTATCTGTGACAAGTAAAGATAACTTTTTCTTATCAAAGAAACTGTTTAAAAAAATTTGGGGGGATGGGCAACGCTGTGGTATGGTAGGTTAATCCTCTACCTGCAGTGCCGGCATCCCATATGGGCACCAGTTCTAGTCCTGGCTGCGCCTCTTCCAATCCAGCTCTCTACTATGGCCTGGAAAAGCAGTATAAGTTGGTTCAAGTCATTGGGCCCCTGCACTCATGTGGGATACCTGAAAGAAGCTCCTGGTTCCTGGCCCAGCCCAGGCCATTACAGCCATTTTTGGCATGAACTAGCACAAGGAAGACTTTTCTCTCTGTCTCTCCCTCTATTGCATGTAACAAATAAATAAAATATTTAATTTTTTTTTTTTTGGAAATGAAGAGAGCCCAGAAATTAACCCTAGTATACATAGTCAACTGCTTTTTGACAAAGTGTCCAGAATATACACTGGAGAAAGGACAATCTCTTCAGTAAATGGTGCTGGCAAAACTGAATGCATACAAGTAGAAGAATAAAATTATATCATTATTTCTTACCAGAAACAAAAATCAGTGCAAGATGAATCAAAGGCCTAAATTTAAGACCTGAAATTGTGAAGTTGCTAGAAGAAAGTGTAGTGGAAACACTTCAAGACACTGTTGTAGATAATGACTTCTTGGATAAGACTCTGGAAGTACAGTCAGTAAAAGTAGAAGTAGACAAATGGGCTTATATCAAGCTCAGAAGCTTCTGAATATCAAAGGCAACAATCAATAGAATCAAGAAACAACAGAAGAGGAAAAATATTGGCAAGCTACTTATCTGGCAAAGTATTAGTATCTAGACTATATCAGCAACTCGAAAAAAATCAAAAGCAACAACAAAAAACAACAAATCCAGTTAAGAAATAGGTAAAGAATCTCGATAAACAATTCTCGAAAGAAGAAATACAAATAGCCAACACATATGTGAAAAAATGCTCAACATCACTAGGTGTCAGAGAAATGTGAATCATACCACAATGATACATCAGGTCAATCCTGTCAGAAACATCTTTGAACAAAAGACAGAGTGAGGCCAGCACTGTGGCACACTGGGTTAACACTCTGGCCTGAAGTGCCGGCATCCCATATGGGTGCTGGTTCAAGTCCCGGCTGCTCCACTTCCGATCCAGCTCCCTGCTATGGCCTGGGAAAGCAGAAGATGGCCCAAGTCCTTGGGCCCCTGCACCGGCGTGGGAGACCCGGAGACCCAGAGGAGTCCTGTTTACAGCAGGACTCTTCACAATAGCCAGAATATGGACTAAACCAAGGTGTTCATCATCAGATGAATGGATAAAAAAATATGGTGAATATGCAAATGGAATATTATTCAGCTATAAAAAAGAATGAAATTCTATCATTTGCATCAAAATGGATCCAACTGGAGGAATCAAGTTGAGCGAAATAAAATGAATACAAAAGACATACCACATGTTGTCTCTTATATGTGGGAGCTAAATTTTAAATAAAAAAAAAGACATAAAACAGAAAAAAAAAGAATTGCCTATATGTATCAGCTTTGCATTCAATACTGAGTTTAAAACATTGTTTTATTGTTTAAAATCTTTGTTAAACAAAGCTTCAAAATTACATACTACTATAGTTTTAGTGATCTGTTACTATTTTAAAATGACTTTATGAGTGGAGTCGGACATATCTTCATTTGATTAATGTTTATAACCCTTGTCTATATTTCTGATGAACAATGGTCATTTTACTTTGGTTTGTTGAAGTCTTTATTTTGTGGAGTGCTAAGCTTTTGATTATATTGTGGGATCAATCCTCATGTCAGCTGATGACTGGATAAAGAAACTGTGGTATATACACATGATAGACTACTACTCAGCCATAAGAATGAATGAAATCTTATCTTTTGCAATAAAATAGGTGTAATTGGAGACCATTATGCTTAATGAAATAAGCCAGTCCCAAAAAGACAAATATTATATGTTTTCCCTGATTTTGGGTAGTAAATATACAAAGTACAAAAAAATAATGTATATGAGTGAAATTGACATTTTGAGGTTTATTATTTGTAACTGCTGTCTATACTCCAGGTGAAGAGTAGTTTTTCTACTTACTACTTGTTGATTTTTTATTTAGTGCAGGGTTAAGCTTGTGATTATAAAGTAAGTTGAAAGTACCTCATTGCAAAAAGTAAAAGAAAAGTAAGAAAGGATGGAAGAAGAAGGGTGGGACTGAAGGAAGGAGGGAGCATAGGGTACATGAAATACAAGAAATTTGTTCCCTTCATATAAATAACAAATAAAAAGAAAATACATTGTTTGAGAAAGATTTTTTTTTTGCATGAGCAAACTAAGTTAGCTTAACTCCTAGGAATTCAAAGCCTAACATTCTAGATTTTTTTCACTTAACTTGTCTAATGAATACACCTAATAATTTCAAACATTAGGTAGACCCTTCATATTCTCTTCTTGGCTGTGCAATAAGCTAATATATGACATAATTTAGTAGGGGTGCTACATTGGGCAAGTTACATGGCCACACAAAACTTTGTTTTCCTCATTTGAAAGATGTAGGTGCTAATAATGTCTTAAACATTAAATCATGTGAGATGATTACTGTGATATGCTTTTACTGTGCCCTATGCAACAAGTCTGTCACTTCTTCCCTGTCCTGCATGTCACTGTAATAGTAATATTGGCAGCAGTAGTAACATTAAGAGAGCTGTGGTTGTCATTTATTTAATGTATTTAGTTTTATTTTCTCTGGAACTTTTACTGAAATAGATACTCAGCACTACATCAGAAGATTATAGGATCACACGAGACTTACATTTTAACAGTGATTAGATGCTTTCCTGAGATACACAGACTTAACGATAACAGATGATGTTATAAAGCTTACACTCGGAGCAATGCAGACTATGTAAATTTATAACTAATTGCAATGCAGGATAACATTTCAAAAATGCTAGCATACATGAATAAGCAATATATTATGAGAGTAATCCTCCGAACTATCGCCCTATTCCTATTTTAAAAGTATTTGCTTACTTTCTCAATTTTTCTGCATGTTAGATTTCCTGTTTCTATCTCCAGTTCTTTCACTTAATCCCTGAGTGGAATCCAAGCAAGAGGCTTCTTTGCCTTTTGACAATACAGTATTCTAGTAAAAATCTTACCCTCAAAATCACTTTAAAGAAACAGCTCTTTCGAATAACCTAGCACATGCTCTCCTCTTTGAGACAAAATGGCAATTTCAGTAATGAATGAACAGAACCAGAGACACCAAAAATGAAGATTCATCCGGTCATTGAGCTAAATGTAAAATGCAGAAAACTTTTCCTATTTACTCTGTAAAAAGTTCCCACCAAACAGATATCAGCATTTCTCTTCCATCGGGAAAGTCACAAGTGAAATATATATTTTCTGGTCACAAAAAATCCTTTCAAAGAAGACTTCATAAAAATTTTTTAAAAAGTTAAATGCTTAATTATGGCTTCAGATTACTGCCCATCAGGGGGAAGAGTGAAACCATTAATCATGATCAAAATTCATCACATTTGCACAGAAGATAGATTGAAGAGAGTTCTGGAATAGGAATCAGGAAAACCAAGTTCTGCTTCCAAATCAGCTACAACCTAGCAAGGGGAGATGTATATTTCACTTAAGACTGGATCCCTGAATTTCAGTCTCCTTGACTGCAAGAGTTGGCCTCTCACAGATATTATATATTATCAGCACTCAAACCCCACGTTCCAGTCACTCTTATGACACCACCGTAAGCATCAAGGCAATCATAGTTTGGTACAGACTTGTAAAAAAAAAAAAAAACTCGGGCATATTCAGGCCTCTCCCCCTTACTCTCCATCTTCTCTTTCTACTTTTCCCCCACACAAATGAAATACATATCTGGGAAATACTTTAACACTTACAGTCATATACAAAAGTTATATTATTCTATAAAAACACATTTTAAATATCTCACATATAAATTATATATATATGTATATATATATAGGTTTACTTTTATTGCAGAAAAATTTTGAAATCCATGCATAATTTTTCCCATGAACTTTTAAAAGTAGCTTTTATTATTGGAGAAGCAGAGAAAAAAGACAGGGACAGTGCCCATCCACTGGCTCACTCTCCAAATGCCCTTAATGATTGAGTAGGGACCAAAGCTGGGAGCTGGGGATGCAATCCAGGTCTCCCCTAAGAGTGGCAGGAATCTGAAGTTTGAGCCATCAACATTACTTCTCTGAGTCTGCATTACAGGGAAGCTGTTGTCACAAATCAGAACTAGATATCAAAATGAGCTACTCTGATGTTAGATGTGAGTGTCTTAACAAGCACCTTGATCACTAGGCTAAACATCCAACCTCCATGAACTTTTTGAAGTTTTTTATATGTATATATGTATGTATCCACATGTCTGTGTATCAAGATAATCAAGATGATAGGTATATATATTATTTCCAAATATCAAGATACAGTGTCATAAAGGTGCATCTTGATATTCGAAAAGGATATAAGTTTATCCCCAAACCAGAAGCGATCTTCATATCCTTTCTTGAAGCTCCTGTACAATAAGATAAATCACAGGAATACAAATCTCAATGTACATTAAAAAAAAGAAAAGAAAAACACCAAGTCAAGGTAGATAGACTATTACTTTTTAATGCAGAGAATTGTAAGACACAGAAAATATGGATATTTCATGGCCATTGCACTTTTGATCACAACATGGAGTTCTTATTTCCATCAGGAGATAGACTTAAATGTGTAACCATGCCAACAAGATGTGGAAGGCAAGGAAGCAGTGTTTTAGACACATAAGTCTATACTTGCTTCTCACCTAGATTTTCAGCATACATAGTACATTACTGATTATGTTTCTTTAAAAGTCCGCGTTTAAAATAACTTCCCTAATGTCTCCTAGTGAAATATTCAATCTCACATGCCTAAACATACAAATTTTTTAGAAGACTGAAGAAATGGAATATAAAAAAGTCTTCCAACAGAGGACAATTTAATGACACTCTTTCTCTGGACTTCTTTGCCATCTATTCTGACATCCTTAGTCAAACAAAATGAATGGAAAATGTTAAACAGCAAAATGTAAATAACTCCTCTAATTTTGGAAATGCCACAGAGATAGAAACCAACAAGTGATTCTGTAAACATCCAGGGAAAAACCATCATTAGCACTGTCAGTCTTTGTGAATACAAAATAGTCCTGGTGTTGTGCACAGGAGTCTTCTTTTGCAAGGCATGCCTTGCATTTAAACCATCTACACATGTAACTAAGCAATGAAAACTTTATTTTGACAGACAATAATTTCAGGCCACAGGTAAACAAATGCAGTCCATGAATGAGTGGGTACCCTCTGATGATCTTTTTAGTGGTTACAACTAGACAGCAAAGCTGAATTTATTCAGGATTCATGGAAGGGAGAACTCTACTTAAGAATATCTAACTGAAAATATCTCAATTCTGGTTGAAATTTACAAAAGCTATTAACACAAACTAATAGTCAAACATTTCAGCTGTTATTAATAGCTTAAGCACTCTATGGTCTAATCCTTTCTTTTTGCTTTTGCTTCTTTCTGATGGGAAGATCACCTTCAGAAATTCCGCCCATCATCAAGGGACTCAAACGCATTTTTATGGAGATTTGGTACAATTAACCCGATCCTGATTTCTAGATCCAGAATTCCAATTTGTGCTATTCTCATTATTTCAAGTTTGAAACTTAACCTTTAATTTTCTCACACTCACAGCTTAAACATATATTTTTAAAACCAAAACCAAAAATGTTCATTCTCTACCAATCCCTTCTCCATATGCTCCAAGAAGTCACTAAGCTCTACGGATTCTACACTTAACCCTTCACAGTAGTAACTTTCCAATTAGGTTCATGACTTCTCTTTTTGTTAAATTTGAAGAATCCAGTTTCTGTAGTATTCTTTCCATCCATGCCATATCTTCTTTGTTAAGCCAGGCTTTCATAGTTTTCATTGTCATGTTCAAAGGTCTTAGACACTGCCCAGTTCCCTATCAGAGAGCTGAATGATACAGCCTGCTTTTCAAAGCCTTATATCAGGACCTGTCAAAATTTATGAATAGCTGAGTATTTTTTTGTTCACACTGATCCACTTCATCATGCACCATTACATCATAGAGTATGGTTTAGTGGAAAATGCAATGAACTCTGAGTAAGAAACTCCTTGGCTGTGGTGTTTGCTCTCTACTCAGGGAATAGCTGTGTGATTGTCAGCAGGCAACTTAGCCCATATAAAGATTTTCCAGCAATAAATTATTAAAATTGTAAACCATTCTGCTTATCCAGTCAGATTCCTGTAACCTAAATAAGATCTTAGTTTTATTTTATTTTTTAAAGATTTTATTTATTTATTTGAGAGGTAGAGTTACAGACAGTGAGAGGTAGAGACAGAGAAAAAGATCTTCCATCCACTGGTTCACTCCCCAAATGTCCGCAACAGCCAGAGATGCGCTGATTTAAAGCTAGGAGCCAGGAGCTTCCTCTGGTCTCCCATACTGGTGCAGGAGGCCAAGGACTTGGGCCATCCTCCACTGCTTTCCCAGGCCACCTCAGAGAGCTGGATCAGAAGAAGAGCAGCCAGGACTAGAACAGGTGTCCATATAGGATGCTGGTGCCTCAGGCGGAGGATGAACCTAGTGTGCGATGGCACTGGCCCCAAAATCTTAGCTTTAAATATAATATACCTCAGTATATGGGGAGAAGTCTCTTTTCTCTAATGCCACAACCCCCAAGTAATCTTGAGGTGACAGTGGCAGCAGCCACAAGCATTGGCAGCAGCTAGTGCTTACAGGAGCCCAAAACTAGAAGGGAAAGACAGTTTCCTCTACAACTGCAAGGGCTGTCATCCAATAGCTGTGGGCTTGTTCTGCAAGGCCCAAACAGGATAGTGGAGTGATGCATTCTTCAACAAGAAGCACTGGAAACATTTTGGTGAACATGTCTGTTTACTAGCAAGCAGGCACAAGCCTTCAAAGGCAGGCCAAGGGGAGTAGTTAGCCCTGGGTAGCAACCCTAATTCTATACAATAAAGCAGATAAAGGTGCCTCTACACTTCACCAATGAGCTTGAAGGTCAGGCATTCTACATAGCCTTCCAGGTAGTCTGGCCCACACCCTGAAGCTGTTTGCCTAGCGACAATTACAAGGCCCTTCAATAGGAAGTGAGGGTGGAGGAAAAGTACCTGGGGTCCCTGCCACCTGCCAGCAGTCAGGTCATGTGGGGGGGGGTCCTAGTATGCTGAGCCCTCAACCAGGGTTTTTCCCAGGGAGCATGGAGCAAATGTCATTTACCCTTTGTTTCTATTCTTCTGCCATATGGTCTCAGAAAGAGAGTAGAGATGCACAGCTGAGTGGGTATATAAAACTGATGCATTCTGATTGGAGGAGCAATAAGAGAAGCCCCAGGAAATAGGAAATTGCTAAGTAAACTGTGATAGAAAGGACATATGGGGAGAAATTTCTTAATATAGTACATGAACTACTGGGCTCACACCAAACTGTGCATACATACATGTGATACTAAAAAGTATATCTGAGACTTTGAGAAATCATTCTTGGACCAGATCACCTTGAATGTCCCAGATGATAATCTGGATGAAAAATAGCAGAGTCAGTTCCGGAAGATACTATGAAGGCATTGGAAACAGAAGTGAGGTTTAAGTCACAGGGTTTCACAGTACTCAAGTGTAATAAACAGATATCTAGCAGTGAACAGTTGAAAAAAATTTACAAATTGTATTTATGAAATATTCTCTTTATATTAAGTAATATAAAAATTATACATCTAAAACAAATGAAATAAAATAATTAAGTGTAGTTATAGCAAAGATGTGCAAGATCACTACAATAAAAATTATAAAGGTTAATAAAGAAATCAAAGTTCTAAACAGAAAATCTTTGCTCGTGGATTGGATGACACAGCATCATAAAGATATTATTTCTCCTGAAATTTTTCTACAGAGTCAACAAAATACCCAAGTTGCAGCAACATTTCTTTTACAGATATTGATAAGCTAATTTGAAAATTTACAAGAAAGGGCCAAAGGAATAGAACAGCAAAAGCAATTTCTTTTTTTTTTTTTTTTTTTTTTTGACAGGCAGAGTGGACAGTGAGAGAGAGAGAGACAGAGAGAAAGGTCTTCTTTTGCCGTTGGTTCACCCTCCAATGGCCGCTACGGACGGCGCACTGTGGCTGGCTCACCGCGCTCATCCGATGGCAGGAGCCAGGTGCTTTTCCTGGTCTCCCATGGGGTGCAGGGCCCAAGCACTTGGGCCATCCTCCACTGCACTCCCGGGCCACAGCAGAGGGCTGGCCTGGAAGAGGGGCAACCGGGACAGAATCCGGCGCCCCGACCGGGACTAGAACCTGGTGTGCCGGCACCGCAAGGCGGAGGATTAGCCTGTTGAGCCACGGCGCCGGCCCAAAAAAGCAATTTCAAGAAAATAAAAATGGAGGAGGAATTGAACAAACTGATTTTAGGATGCACTGTTAATCTATGGGAATGAAAACTGTATAGTCTTTTTTAATATTTTTATTAACAAGTAGCACTTGTACACATTTATGGGGCACAGTGTAATATTTTAATACATGCCTACAGTGTAAATAGATCACATCAGGCAATCAACAAGCAACCTCCCCACCATTTCTTCATGTTTTGAGCCTATCAGTTCCACTCCTCTAGTTTTTTATGTGGCATATAATACATTGTGGTGCTCTACAATCACTATACTGTTCTGTGGAGCCCTAAAACTTGTTAACTTCTAACTGGCTGTTTTAGTATCAGAGTTACACAGCGAGAGGAGAGGCAGAGAGAGACAGAGGTCTTCCATCCACTGGTTTACTCCCCAATTGGCTGCAACAGCCAGAGCTGTGCTGATCCAAAGCCAGGAGCCAGGAGCCTCCTCTGGGTCACCTAAGCGGATGAAGGGGCCCAAGGACTTCGGCCATATTCTATTGCTTTCCCAGGCCATAGCAGACAGCTGGATAGGAAGTGGAGCAGCTGGGACTTGAACTGGTGTTCATATGGGATGCCAACACTGCAGGTGGCAGCTTTACCAGCTATGCCACAGCGCAGGCACCTGTTTTGGTATCTTTTATCATAAACTTTTTTTAATTCCCCTTCCCCCCTCACCCTTCTCAGTCTCTAGCAATTACTATTTTAAGTTCATATCTACTTCTTTTTAACCTTCCCCATATGAGAGAGAAAATGTGTTATCTTTATTTCTGTTTCTGGCTCATTACATTTAACATAATGACCTCCAGTTCTGTCCTTTTTGCTAAAAATGTTAGATTTTCATTTTTTTGGATGAGTAGTATTTTAATTGTACATACATATCACATTGCTTTTATCCATTCATCCAAAAATGAACAACAAAGTTGACACCATTATCTTGGCTACTATGAATAGGGATGCAATGAACATGGGAGTGCAGGTAACTCTTTGGATATGTTATCTTCTTTTCTTTCTGATATAAAACCAAAAGTGAGATAGCTACATCAAATAGAATAAAACACCACATCACACAGATCATTTACCACAATGAAGCAGGATTTATCCCATGGAATAATGATGGTTCAATATATGTGAATCAATAAAAGTAATATGCACTATCAACAGAACATAAGATACAATTCATAAGATCATCTCATCAGATGCATAAAAGTCACTGCATGAAATTCAACATCCAATCATGATTAAAACCCTAAAAAAATTAGCTATAGGAGATTCATTCTTCATCTTTAAAACAGCTACAAATGACAATCCCACAGCAATCATACTGAAGGCAGAAAAGCTAAACGTATTTCTTCCAAGACCTGGAACTAGAGAAGATCTGCACTCTCACTGTTCTTATTCAGTACTGCATTGGAAGTCTTAGCTAGGGCAATTTACAAGAGAAAGGGAAAAAGTGGCATACAAGAAGGAAGGAGAAAGTCAAATTATTTGTTTCCAGATGGCATGACTTTATACATAGAAAAACCTAATTATCCCATCTAAAAATATTAGATCTGATAAATAAATTGGCAAAGTGTCAGGATACAAAATGAACATTTAAAAATCAATATCACTTTCATTCAACAATAAT
Organism: Sylvilagus floridanus; assembly: GCA_949820135.1. Lineage (NCBI taxonomy): Eukaryota > Metazoa > Chordata > Mammalia > Lagomorpha > Leporidae > Sylvilagus > Sylvilagus floridanus. Next base: position 32,625,744 of record OX463238.1, on the reverse strand, counting down.
AACATCACTGAAAAAAATGTAAAAGCTCTCCTATCCACAATAGTTACACAGAATATAAAATACCTAAGAAGAAATTTAACCAATGATGTGAAAGATAGCTACAGTGAAAATTATAAAACATTGATGAAGGATAGACAGATATTGAAGATCACACAAAAAATTAAAGACACACAGAAAAACATGGAAAACCTCCCAAGTCCCTGAATTTGAAGAATTAATATCATTAGAACTATATGGTCTTGATAAAAGGACAGATGTACTAATAAATGAAATAAAAGAGGAAATCTGGCCAGTACATTATTGCCGTTGTTGTAGGCAATTCATCAATGAGAAAATAAAAAAATAAAGTTTTGCAGATGGCATTGCCAAACATAGTCATCCACTTGTAACTAAAATAAAACTCTGCCTCAACTTCACAACTTAAACAAAACAAAGTATTTCATAGATATAGGTATAAATCATTAAAAAAATAAAAATTTTAAAAAACCAAATTGGAGAATAATCTTTGTGAACCAGGCTTAGTTACAGAGTTCTTAAGTATGACCCAAAATCATGATATATAAAAGAAAAAAAAAACAATAAACTGAATTTCATTAAAATTGGGAAGTTTTGACCTGTGAAAGTCATTTTTATAAAAATGGAAAATCATATTATTGACAAGGAGAAAACATTTGCACCTGACAAAGAGTTTGTAACCAAAACATTTAAAGAGCTCTCAGAACTCAATAGTAAGAAAAACAAAGCGAATTGAGGAACATGAAAAACACTAGAATGGATATACTTCAGAAGAGGATATGTGGACAATAAACAAAAAAAAGGAAAAAAAAAGTCCAATATCATTAGTCATTAGGTGTTTTTTTTTTTAAGATTTTTATTTATTTATTTGACAGGTAGAGTTACAGACAGTGAGAGAGACAGAAAGAAAGGTCTTCCTTCCATCGGTTCACTCCCTAATGGCTGCCATGGCCAGAGCTACCCCAATCCGAAGCCAGGAACCAGGAGCTTCCCAAGCACTTGGGTCATCCTCCACTGCCTTCCCAGGCCACAGCAGAGAGCTGGACTGGAAGAGGAGCAACCGGGACAAGAACCCAGTGCCCATACCGGATGCCTGCGCCGCAGGTGGAGGATTAACCTAGTGCGCCACAGCGCCGGCCCCAGTCATTAGGTTTTAATAAAATTTAAAATCAGTGTGACAACCCACTGTAACACCTCAGAGTGACTGACAAGGATGTACATAGACTGGAATTCAAATATAGATCACCTATAAGAAAAGTAGTTCAATACTTCCCACAAAGGTAACTACAAGTGTACCATATGACCCACTAATACCAATTCTAGAAATTTATCCTAGAAAAGTAACATAAAAGGTCACACCTGCAAATTTAGCAGCTCTATTCATATTCCTTAAAAGTTGGAAATAACCAAAATATACTTAAATGCAAATGTTTAAACAAACTGTGGGGACATCTATGTCACAGAATATCATTTATCAATAAATAGAAACTGACAACCATAATAGCTTGTATTGATTTCAAAGGCATTAGATTGAATGAGTGAAGCCAGTCTCAAGTTTCTACAAGTATACTATATGGTTCGATTTATTCAATGTCTTTCACAGGTAGAAAAATCTAGGGTAATGGAGAAGTGATGAGTGGTTTCCAAGAATTGGTGTAGTGCATTTGTGAATCAAAGGGGCAGTGGGAGAGAATGTCCCTGTGGTGATGGAATAATTCTGCATCCTGATTGTTAAAGTGGTTACAAGAATTTATACATGTTTTAAAATTCATATAACTACATCAAAATAAAAAGTTAATTTTACTCTGTTATTTTATAATATGGAATAAATAAGAAAAGACACAATCATTTTCTCAGATAATAAATTAAAGCAAATAAAATAGTAATTTATTCCAGGAGTATAAAAGTCACATTATTAACAGGTTATCCTCTTTCCAGATCAACCAAATCTTATTTCTGATATTTACTTGGGATGCAAAAGTATTGCTTTTTATCTCATGCACTGTGTTTTCAAAATATCTGAGGACATTAGAAATTCATATTTGAAGGTAGAAATATTCTAACTGAACAATGAAAAGCATTTCATCAGAGAATTTATAGGAAAATGCTCTTTCTGAAGTACAATAAATTCACCAAGCCAATGGCTCCTGTCCATGGTATAAATCAACTGGCCACTTGCTGTCTAAAATTATACACATTTAGACTTACACAAATGAAATTATGGCTAAGGATTTTATTGAGTTTATTTGCTTGTATTTTTAATTTTGCATAAGAAAAAGAAGGAATATTTGAAGGAAAAGAGTGCTACATGGGGGCTGGTGCCCTTGCATAGCAGGTAAGCCACTGCCTGCAGTGTCCACATGCCATATAGGCACCAGTTCAAGTCTTGACTTCTCCACTTCCGATCCAGCTCTCTGTTATGGCCTGGGAAAGCAGTAGGATATTGCCCAAGTGCTTGGGACCCTGCACCCACGTAGGAGACCTGCAAGAAGCTCCTGGCTTCAGATAAGCACAGCTCAGATCATTGTGGTCATTTGGAGAGTCAACCAGCAGATGGAAGACTTTCCCTCCATCCCTCCCTTCCTCTCTCTCAAAATATATACGGTGAAAAATAATGCATGGATTTTAAAATTTTTCACAACAAAATAAATTTATCTTTAATTCCATTTCCATGAATTTTTTAAAGTGCCTTTGTATTAATCTGAGACTATTGGGAGAGGAAGGAAATAATAGCGAGGAATGAACCATATTGGATTATACACAGAAATTTACTGTAGAACTTTTCTTAAAACTCTATTTATTTGAAAGAAGAGAGGGACGAGGTGTTGGAGAGAGAGAGACAGAGAAAGAGAGAGAATCTTTTATTCACTGGTTCACTACCCAAATACTCACAGAGGCAGGGAGCTGAGGCAGGTCAAAGCCAGGAGTCAGAAACTCCATGCACATCACCCATGTGGGTGAGCTAACTACTTAAAATTCCTGCATCCTGGGTTAGGAATTAACAGGCAGCCGGAATCAGAGGCAGATCTAGTACTCAAACCAAAGTACTCTAACGTGGGATGTGAGCGTGCCAAATGGCTTCTTAACCACCAAACTAAATATCTGCCCCTGGAAATTGTTTTTAATAGAAAAACATATATGCTTTTGTAAGGTTAAGTGCAAACAACCTTGACAGATACTCAGCAAATTTTTGCTGCTGTTGCTTCAACAAAAACTTTTACATAGATGGTTTTCAAATGTCACAAAACTAGTTAAATTGCTCTCTGTACTCTAAAAACACTGCATATGTAACAAGCAGAGAAAATTGTATGATTCAATTTTCAAATGCTCAGTATTAAATACTAATATAGGGCAATATTTAATATTCAAATTTTGAATTATATACATTATTACTAGAGATTTTTGTGCTTTTGGGCCTTCTGTCAGTTTTTAACAATAGAAAAGAATGCAGAAATATCTAAAAAAAAACCCTAGTATTGAAAGCTCAAAATTATATAGTATATGTATATATACTATATAGTATATACTTATATAGTATATATATATATATACTTCAGAGTATAATATATATAATATATAATATATAATATATATAATATATAATATATATATTTCAGAGTATAATATATTTCAAATCTGAGCAATCAGAAATTCACCGAGCTCAGTTTCAGAGAACATGTCTTTTTTAAAAAAAGAAGGCAACCTAATGGTAGGAGTAACTTCTTTTTTTTGACAGGCAGAGTGGACAGTGAGAGAGAGAGAGAGAGAGAGAGAGAGAGAAAGGTCTTCCTTTGCCGTTGGTTCATCCCCCAGTGGCTGCTGCGCACCACATGGATCCAAAGCCAGCAGCCAGGTGCTTCTCCTGGTCTCCCATGGGGTGCAGGGCCCAAGCACCTGGGCCATCCTCCACTGCACTCCCTGGCCACAGCAGAGAGCTGGCCTGGAAGAGGGGCAACAGGGACAGAATCTGGCGCCCCGACCGGGACTAGAACCCGGTGTACCGGCGCCGCAAGGTGGAGAATTAGCCTAGTGAGCCGCGGCGCCGGCCAGGAATAACTTCTGCATCATATCCACATGTCCCACTCACATTCCAGGGCAGTGTACTAGGCAAGCCATATGCACCAGGGGGTTGGGGATCTTAGCTGACATCTTAGCACCTTGCCACACCATGGTGAGTGAGATAATCTATAGCATTACAGGCCACTGTTAGAGATTTTGAAGAGGTAAGTTTTAAAATAAGAACTTGGGCTGCAGTGAAGAGAATAAGCATTGGAAAGGGCAATGAGAGGATCATGAAGAAGAGCAAAAGGAAATCAGGATGAAGGTGAAATGTGTCAGGCTCTAGTTTCACTTTCAAGGGAGAGCTGAGACACTGAGTAGAAAGAAAGAGAAAGAGTAATCAGGGTCTGCAAGGTTTTTGTCTTGAACAATGGGAAGGATGGAATTGCGATTTCTGGAAACAGGGAAACTTTGCAGAAAAACAGGATTTTAAGGGCAGTTGTGGGAAAATAGCTAGGAATAAGAAGTTCTATTCTGAATATATTAAGTTTAGGAAGACATTATTTTTTGGTATTTTTAAATATTTTTTATTTTAAATTTTTTTAAATGTTTTTTATTTGTTCAGAAGGCACAAAGAGAAAGGTTGATTTATTTCATGCTCTGGTACACTGCCCAAATGCCTGGCACTTATTTGAAGTTCAATTATCCAAATGTGGTTAAATGTGAGAGTTAAGGGAGCAAGGGGCTGGTCAAGGCTTCACACACAGGGCTTCTGGAGGCAGGAAGTAGGAATTCATCTATAAGAACAGGAGTGGAGACAGAGTAGATACAGACGGTTCTGTAAATAAGCAATGGAAAAGTGTCCTATTCCTCTTCTTACTCTAACAAAAACAGATAAGTTATTTGAGGAAAATAGAACAAAAGATGTGTTTTGGAGGTTTTAAGAATGAAGAGATATTAAAAAATTGTCTCACAGAGTGGGAAAATCAAATGACCAGGGACTACAGAGTGTTAGTTGAGGACACTCATGAAATCAGGGGTTCTGTACCCAAATAAACCTCATGGGAATGGAAATTGGATTTTCTCAGCTGTTCTGCCGCAGGGTTTCTGGAGTAGATGATCAGATCACTGGGTTTAGCCACCGTTTTGTCCTTGTAGTGCTTAGTTTTAAAAATTTATTTATTTGAGAAGCAGAGAGACAGACAGAAATCTCCCATCTGCTGATCCATTCCCCAAGTGCCTGCAACAGCTGGGGCTGGGCCAGGCCGAAGCTAGGAACTCCATCTGGCTCTTATATTACCTAGCAGGGTGGCTGATTGCTATGAGATTCAATTCTATCTGTGAAATGGGGAGTTACTACTGTGAAATGCTTATGACACTGTCTGATATACTATAAGTCCCCCCTAAACAGCTATTATTTTGTCTTTATTGATTGGGTCCTCTAGCATCGAGTATGCTTTTTCAGATTGGACATACTGTATATTAATAATTTGAAATGGCATCTGATGCAAGGCAGGAACTCATGGCACTACCTATTATTTAAATTATTATAATCAGTATTATTATTCACTATTTCATTCAAATGGACTGCCTTTCATTTATAATTTAAGTGGCTCTGCAGTTACATGTACTGCGTTTTTTTTTAGGTTTTTAATCTATGTTCATAAAGCTGTACATATATCCATGGAAACCAATTAGTCCTTTCTTAGTCTGCATTATTCAAAGGATATCAGTCTCAGATTGCAAAAAGATTGTAAGTTCTCAGTCACTGAAGGTAGGACACATACTCAGAGGCCATTTCAATGGCTCCACAAGCTGTGCAAAAATGCCTGAAATCTTTCCCTTTTTAAAATGCAAATCACATCAAGTTGATATCTGTACACAAAGCCCTACCTGCTGAAGAAGTCTGAGAGCTAATTTTGCTTTGAAGATAATTTGCAGGAATGATTAGGCCTAAAGGAATTATATTTGACCTGAACATTTTGTATTGGATTAGCCCATATATATCAAAGTCATTTTCATTATTTTCACCATGTTTCTATTGTTCTGGATGCATTTATGGGAGCTTTTACCAAGTGGTATTTTTTGCTGTACCAGAATCTTATCACTTCCTAGAAGATGTTATTTAAATGAATAGATGGCCAATAATTTTGAAAATCTTTAAGTTTTTATATATTTATGTGGAAGGCAGAGGTACAGAGAAAGAGCAAGAGACAGAGACAGAGAGAGAGAGAGAGAGAGAGAGAGAGATCTTCCACCTGCTGTTTCGCTCCCCCAGATTGCCTCAACAACCAGGACTGGCTGGGCCAGTCCTAAGCCAGGTACTTCTTTCAGGTCTCCCATGTGGGTACAGGGACCTAAGCACTTGGGCCATCTACCACTGTTTCCCAGGCCATTAATAGGGAGTTGGATCAGAAGTGGAGCAGTGGAGAAAAACTGACACACATATAGGTTGCCTGTGAACCATGTGGTGGCTTTACCAGCTATGCTATGACACCAGCCCTGAAAATCTTATATTAAAACAATGAAATGGGTTCCCTTACCCTAGGACTTTTCAGTGCCTTTATTAGCCTGTCACAGCCCTTGGGACTTTCAGAGAACACATTACCTGCAGTTTTTTCTTTTATAAGATTTATTTATTTACTTGCTTATTCATTCAGGCATTTATTCATTTATTTATTTGAAAGGCAGAGCATCAGACAGATAGAGAGAGAGAGAGGAAAAGAGAGATCTTCTATCTGCTGGGTCACTCCCAAGTATCCTCAACAGGTAAGGGCTGAGCCAGGACAAAGCCAGGAGCAATGAACTGCATCTGAGTCTTCTATATGAGGGGCAGGGCCCCAAGCACTTGGGCCAACAATGACTGCCTTCCCAGATGCATTATCAGGAAGCTGGACTGGAAGTGAAGCAGCTATGACTCAAACCAACACTGCAGTATGACAGGGGGGTGTTGCAAGTGGTGGCCTAACCCCTGGTACCATCACACCTGCCCCAGCAGTTTTTATTAAACTAATTTGAATTGAAGAAGTTTTCTTCATGAAACCCACAATAACAATTTATTAGACATTATGTCTCAAGAACCATGGCTACATATTTTAAAAGACACTAATTTATAACAACAGAGACAGCCAAGGTGAATGACTATGTGTATTTATCTGAAATACCATAAGCATATTATTTAACACAAACATCTGTGGTCAGGTTGCAATCCTCACCTGAATGAGCACATTCCTGCTCTCAGACACCCCACTTTCATGCTATTGCCTAAACTCCAATTTGTGAAATCTATAAAATGTATGGGAAAATGGTGGCAAAACGTGTGATGTCTTTTATATTTATTTCTGGTCCAATACATACTCAGTTTCTTAATCTCCTAAGACTTTAACTGTCCCAAACTAAACTTAGCTCTTCCTTCTGGTACTTCTCCTTTCTAGGTGAAACTGAAGTCACCAGGAATCACAAATAGAGCCAAAGACAGCAATCTGAGCATTGTTCCAACTTGTTATTTCTAGAATTCTTCTCTGCTGATGTTACTTCCCTCCTTGCATTCTTTCCCTTCTTTGCAGTGTCTTTCCCTCTCCCCTAGGAGCATGAACATGAACATGAACATGAACATATGTTGACAGAAACCTCATCCCAGGTGTGCAAGGTTCTCCTGCCATAGCTTGCCTGAGCTTTTCAGTCTCATCTGTAGTCATTCCCATTAACCATGACACTGATCAACACTTCCCCATTCACGGGGCTTATGCATGCTTAATAACTTCATAACGGTGGAGTCACAGTTGCTATATTTATCTGGACACCCCTCATATCTCATGTTCTTTGTGTACAGTTTCAACTTTAGTCAGAGAGAGTACATACCAACCTTTGCATGTACAGATGTATACACCTTACACTCTTCCCTTCCCTGATGTCCTTCCTTGATGACCAAGCTTTTTCATGCATTTAGCAGACCCTGACACTCTCTAAATGTAGCCTTATTAGAAACTGAGAAGTAATGGTCTCCAAAAAATCACAGTAGGACTGTGGCTAGGAGAGACTGTATGCAGGTAGGTGTTAGTAAGACAAAGGATTGAGTTTAATTTAACGTCTTCCCTAGAGAGAGATGGCACCAGAAAGGAAAGATAGAAAGAAAGAATACTATTTTATTCTTGGAAGACAGGGAAACACAAAAATATTTGCAAAAATTTGTATAATAAATGAGATTTTTAAGAAAGTAGAAGACTGCAAACAGAAAAAGACACAAAAAAGAGATGTATAACAAGAGAGAATGGAGAATAAGCAAGTTTATCTTGTTTTCTTTAAAAGCATTTTGCAGCATATTGTTTTTCTCATGATATGCTATGATATAGGGGATCATTGCCTCAGACCCTGTTTTTCTTTGATGGGTGATGCATAGTGTCCCTGATCAACGTATTTAACTTATGAAAATTGGATGGGAAATATTAATTATTTAAGGGTCCTTATTTATACTATTATGCTGCAGGGATGAGTTTGTTCCATATTGCAAAGAAAGTAAGACATTAAAAAATTAACTGAAATCATCGAATGAAGATTTAACTGAAACTGACCTAAGTGTTAGTGGACATATATTACATTATATGAATTGGAAAGAAAAGCAAACACATTTCTTTAGAACTTAATATATAAATATATAAACTCACTGATTAAAAGAAATTCAAGGCATCATAAATTTTCTAATATCATCAGTACATTGGAAGCCATAGGAGATAACCCAAATTTCACTTTTTTTCTTAATCTTCTCTAATATTTCTCTTCACTAATATCAAGCTTGAAAGTTTCAATCCTAAATTTAAAAATGGCGTATAGTGAAGATTATTTTTCTCTTATCTAGAATCAAATTGAGGATTTTCTTGGATTCACACAGTAAATAGGAAAGACGGACTCTAGGAGCTTTTGAGTTTGTGTGTTGGGCCACTTGCCAACTCTCACAAAATTTCTTGGCTATCGAGATTTGTCCCTAGTACTAGTAAAAACCAATGGCTTCTATGACCAAGAGGTGCAGTGCTTAGAGCACTTGAATGATAGGCCCCTGATTGTGGCATGGAAGGGAGCAGGAGTCCCACTGCTGCTACCAGGAGTTAATTACTTTGCTTCAGTTTCCCAAACTGTCTTGTGGTGGTAGTCATACCACTGAGATGAGTCTAAATTAGAGGTGTCTATAAGAGATTTAAAGAAAATGACCCCTTTATATTTTAATGAAAAAAGGAAACATTTTTCTACCTACTCTTCCTTGCTACCTCTCCCTTCCCTCATTGGTCCTTGAAACAAGTATTAGTGGAGTGATGTGTTTTTCCCTGCCAAACTATACCTATGGAATGCACAAAATCCATTCTCTTTATATTAATAAAAATTCAAAGAGAAAAATACATTGAGACAATATGTGATATAGAAAGTCTTCTCTGGGGAGAGGAAAATGGTTTAAAAAAGTACTCATAAAATTAGGTTTACAATGCTTGTTACGAAATTATTTTCACAGAGTTTGGCTTTGTAATGTCTTTAAATAATTTGAATCTAAAATGCTTGTCATGGGTATGAAATGATGCAGCAAAGTTTTTTTTTTTTTTTTGAATCTGGGGAATAAGATGAATACTGTAATATCATGTGTGTGTGTGTGTGTGTGTGTGTGTGTGTATAAAATTTTCTGGAGGGAACTTTCCCTTTTTTACTCCTTTCAGCTCCATTTCTGAAAGTTTGACACACATTCCATTTAATGTCTTCCCTAGAGAGAGATGGCACCAGAAAGGAAAGATGATCATTTTCCAAGTTACAAGGAGGGTTCCCTTTTGGAACTAATTTTAAGAATAGGATCGTAGGCAACTATGAAGTGAGAAGGAAGCCCGAAGGTGGAGGACGAGCAACATTTTACTCATTTGGTAAGTTTTCCCTTCTATTTGTGACACACGCATGTGTATAAGAAGCACATAAGCCTGACTCATAAAGTTCTAGTGCACACTGTAGGGTCACCATGTAGATGGCCTAGTATATCAGGTAAAACTGGACATTAGCTCACATGCCTCCTATGACCATTGTCTGAATCCTACCCTTAACTAGACATATGCATTGAGGAAGCACATTTTTGAATCATCACTAAAGTGAAGAATTAGATGTGCTCTGAATCCCTAATGCTGGCTGCCTGAGTATTGTCTTCCTACAGGCCTTAACTTTGGAAGGTAGGAAAGAGAAAGTAACTTCTGCACTATTTAGAGAAGCTGGCTAGTGAATCACATAAGCATCAAGTTTTAGCCATTACTATTAGATAACCTGTGCTACTGAAGATGGCCTTTCCAGGATCATGTTTAAAGATGTCATCTCTGGAAAGACAAGCAGTAACTGGATTTCTGAGGGAGGCTCAAAATCGTCCTCTGTAGTTGGGAACAAGAGTAACATGTACCTCCAAAGGTTAAGAATCAATACATAAAACGCAGCTGATAAAATGCCTGGTATGCAGCTGCAATAAATACTGGTCATCATTGCCACCACCATCATCAACCTGAGTGTCTCATAACCTGAGAAAGGATATCCAGCAGCACCGGATGATTGAGTCCTGATCTAATCACAGGTTCACTCTAACCATCACCACTCAGGTGGGTGATCGTGAGTGTCTCACTGAAAAGGCAACATCTGTGCCAGTGCTGGAAAGAGACTACAACCATGCAGCTACCAGCTGGGAAATACTGAGAGCGGTGGTGGTAGTGCTTCAAGCAAAGGGAAAAGCTAATGCAAAGGCCCTTAGGAGAAGTGTTTCCTGGAGTATTCAAGCAAATGTAAAGTATCCCTTGAGGCCAGAATCCAGTGAGCAGAATGAGGAGGAGAGTTAAGGAAATAAAGCCAAGGAGGTGACAAGGTCCAAGCAATATAGGCTGAAAGCCATTGTGCTCGCTTCCTGACTCTAAGAAAAGCTGGAAGCCACGATACTGAGTGTTTGCACAGAAATGATATACTCTGACTTATGATCTGACTCATGGTGTATTCAAAACAGGCTCAGCAGAGCAAGCGTGGAAGCAGGGAGCTCAGTTGGGAGGGCTCTGCTTTAATCCAGGTGGGAAATGATGTTGGCTTATACCAGGGAAACTGTTTGGAGATGGTGAGACATGGTTGCATTCTGGAGAGTTTTTGAAGAAAGCAAAAAATAATAAGAAGAAGAAGAAGAAGACTAGGTGACAGCATGACTATAATTAATCCAAGGATTTGGGCCTAACGTTTAAGAACAAGAAAGCTGGGGCTGGCGCTGTGGTGCAGCAGGTTAAAGCCCCGGCCTGAGGCACCAGCATCCCATAGGAGTGCCGGTTCTAGTTCTGACTGCTCCTCTTCCAATCCTCCTCTGCTATGGCCTGAGAAAGCAGAAGATGGCCCAAGTCCTTCAGCCCCTGTACCCATGTGGGAGACCTGGAGGAATCTCCTGACTCCTGGCTTTGGATTGGCTCAGCTCCGGCTGCTGCGGCCATCTGGGGGGTGAACCAGCGGATGGAAGATCTCTCTCTCTGTCTCTACCTCTCTCTGTAACTTCTCTGTCTTTCAAATAAATAAAATAAATCTTTAAAAGAACAAGAAAGCTGCTGCTTGTAGGGGGAAGCTGCAGTTGAAGCAGGTTTTCAGAGAAAGATGAAGCTCATATTTTGACACTATGCAGTTTAGATGAGACTAGGTTTATAAGAATGAATTAATGAGGCTGCGGCTCACTAGGCTAATTCTCCACCTTGCGGCGCCGGCACACCGGGTTCTAGTCCCGGTCGGGGCGCCGGATTCTGTCCCAGTTGCCCCTCTTCCAGGCCAGCTCTGTGCTGTGGCCAGGGAGTGCAGTGGAGGATGGCCCAGGTACTTGGGCCCTGTACCCCATGGGAGACCAGGAGAAGCACCTGGCTCCTGCCATCGGATCAGCGCTGTGCGCCTGCCACAGCGATCTGGCCGCAGCGGCCATTGGAGGGTGAACCAATGGCAAATGAAGACCTTTCTCTCTGTCTCTCTCACTCACTGTCCACTCTGCCTGTCAAAAAATTAAAAAAAAAAAAAAGAATGAATGAACTAATAAAAAGTATAAAGCATGGGAAAGTATTTTAAATTATAGTCATGAGAAATTTCTGAATAAACAGAGAAAAGTCATAACTAAGGTTTTAAAAATTACTAATAAAATGGTATTTTAGGAAGTGTTTATTCAACACTTTCAATAAAGTTTTGTAGCACATCAATTTATTTTAAAAACCAGACGGACGGGGCTGACGCTGTGTCATAGCAGGTAAAGTCACTGCCTGCAGTGCTGGCATCCCATATGGAAGCCAGTTTGAGATCCAGCTGCTCCACTTCTCAAACAGCTCTCTGATATGGACTGAGAACGCAGTAGAAGATGGCCCAAGTCCTTGTTCCCCTGCACCCATGTTGGCAACCCAGAAGAAGCTCTTGGCTTTTCGCTTCAGATCACCTCAGCTCTGGCTGTTGCGGCCATCTGGGGAGTGAACCAGCAGATGGAAGAGCTCTCTCTCTCTCTCTCTCTCCCTCTCTCCCTTCCTCCCTCCCTCCCTCCCTTCCTCCCTCCCTGCCTCTTCCTCTCCCCCTGCTTCTGCCTCTGCCTCTCTGTAACTCTGCCTGTCAAATAAATAAATAAATCTTAAAAAAAATATGGAGAAGAGATAACATCATAAAAATGAAAATGCAATAGCTTAAATAAAAACACATAGAAAACAAGAAATAGTAATAATGTTGATGCTCCAGATAACTTAGTGATGCAGAAGATCATTCCAAGCGATATTCCAGAATTCAAATACTACCACTGCTTGTATCCCCTCGTTTCTGCTGCTGCTTCTACCAATAATGCTGCAAAGAAATCATTTTAATTTACTGAGTGCACAGAGTATCGCAATTAAGTTTCAAAATTTCTGATAAGGCAGTTAATACTATCATTCCTATTTTATAAATGAGAAAATTAAGAAATGTGAAGTAAATTATCTGATACTATATTCTTGGTACATTCCAGTGAAAAAGAAAAAAAAACCAGAAAAATGAAAGAAGATAATTTATGGGCACACCAGTTCTTAGCTAAAGTAATGAATGTGACTAAGTTATGATCTGATAATTTTTAAAGTTTGGTATTTGAACAGTATTATAGTATAGAGTATATATTATATATATCTATATATAATATAGTATATGTAGTATATAGTATATATAGTAGTATAGACTGAATGTTTGCATCTCTCAAAGATTCTCATTTTCCATAGATTCACATTTTCTAACTCCCAAGACGACTGCACTTGGAGTTGGAGCTATTGAGAGTAATTAGGTTTGGATCAGAAGACGATAACGGTGACCTTATCAAACAAGACACCTGAGAGCTTTCTCCCTTCCCCTGTCTACGTGAAGACAGCAGGAAAGCAGCCATGGACAAGTCAGAAAGGAGGTCCTCACCAGAGCAGAGATGCTGGTGCCTAATCTCAGACTTGCAGCTGCTAGGACTGCGAGAAAGTGCATCTGCTTTTTAGGCTGCCCAGTCTACAGCATTTTGTTACAGCAGCCCACACGGTCTAAGGCAAAGAGTACTGGGGTATTTCTAGAGTTCTTTGAATAGATTTTTAGGATCATATTACTATTGCATCAATTATGCTTTCTTGCTACCAGTAAGAATTAAAATACACAAGTTGCCACCATGGCTCAGGTCTGTGGCAATCCACAGACTCAGGACTCTGCTCCGCAGGATGGGCTTGTTAAATTCATCAAGAACAAGGTCTGGGGGCTGTTGCGGCACAGTGGGGTAAGTCGCTGCTTATGATGCCAGCACCCCATATCAGAGTGCCAGTTCAAGTCTCAGCTGCTCCACTTCCAATCCAGTGACCTGCTAATGGCCCTACAAAGGCAGCAAATGATGTCCCAGGTGCTTGGGCTCCAGCCACCCATAAGGGAGACCAGGACGGAGTTCCTGGCTCCTGGTTTCATCCTGGCTCAGCCATAGCTATTATGGCCATTTTGGGGAGTGAATCAGTGGATAGGCCTCTCTGCCTCCCTCATCCACTCCCTCCCTCTCTGTCACTCTGTCTTTCAAATAAATAAGTATTAATAAAAGAATAAGTTCTATCTCAAGAGGTATCAAGTGACATTTAGAAGACTGAGGTTAAAAGTGAATACTGTTGTTGGAAATGTTTAGTAATCCCGGATGATAATAAACACAACACACCCAAATACAGGATGGCAGTTTGTGTGCCTGATAGAGACATCGTTTGTCAGTTTGCTTATACCTGGGGGCAAGGGGAGATGCGAGATTTTGCAGCTTCTGTGGATGAACTCTCAAGGGATGGTGTGATGGAATTGTGTATTTGGTTGTAGCCCTTGCTGGAATTATTCTAGAAATAAATTTCTGTGGCTCTGTCTTTCAAGGAAGTTGTGGAAAGAGCTTGTCCATCCCTTAGAATACCAAATGAAACCCTGATTATCATTCAGAAAGCAAGGGATTCAAAATATGTTGCAAGCACACCCTGGATCCAAATGTTGCATATTATATGCATAATCTAATGGAAGAAGAAGAAGATGCTTAGGGAAAAATTCTTCTTGCCCTTTGATTTTTACAATAACACACATTTAATATACTTTATAATCACAGGCTTAATGCACCACTAACCATAATGCTCAACAAGTAAAAAGTAGAACGACCACTGCTCCACAGGAATATATACAAGGGCTAAAAACAATAATCAAATTGTTCTTTTGATGTAGAAAGATTGATGTAACATCTGTTGCTATACCAGAGAATCCAGTCTGTGAAAAGAAGCCTAGGAAAGAAATTACAAAGGAGAGGGGGAATTTTCAAATGCTTGTCACCTAGAAGAGTGATTAGAGAGCTCAGAAGCAGGCTGCTAAGAACTAATGCAAACAATACAATTTCTATGAAGACTTTTCACATAGAAATAATAACCTTACTGGGGCCAGTGTTTTGCCATAGTGGGTTAGACTACTGCCTGCAACATTTGCATACCATATCAGAGCACTGGTTCAAGTTCTGAGACTGCTATACTTCTGGTCCAGTTCCCAACTAATGATCTTGGGAAAGCAGTAGAAGATACCCCAAGTGCTTTGTCCCCTGCCATTCACATGGGAGACCCAGGTGGAGCTCATGATTCCTGGCATTATGGCCATATGATGTGTGAACCAGCAGATAGAAGATTGAGTTCTCTCTCTCTCTTCTTACTCTTTCAAAAAATCTTTAAAAAATAAAATAAACTCTCATTAGATACAGAGATAGACATATAAAAATAAATTACCATTATATTGTATGTTCTAGTTTTCAGAAACAATTTTTAAAAATGAGATGCATCCCTCTACTACCTCCTATTCTTGGACAAACTTCAGTATTGTTGTTGACTTGTGAGGTGGCCTCAGCCTTGCCTTTAACCTTTCCAGGCTTCAATTTTTACAAAATGGATTGGATGACACTGAAGGTTATTCTCTGCTCTAAGCATCTGCTGATTTTAGTCAATGCAATGCTAAGAATGCTGAGGAATTTATCTCAGAATAACAGGGCTACATCTATGGTTATTTTTAAATAGTGAACCTTTTATATGGGACAGAACTTACATTTTTAATTCTCAAAAATTTACAAAAGGACATATTGTAATCCCTCTTGAATTGAAAATGTTAATGTCATGTCTTCATGCCTTTCCACTTCTGCTAGAAACTCAGTCTGCCAAATACCAAAACCTATATTTTAGAATATAGATTCTCTTTTAGAGATGTGATAAAGAGCTTGTAACTACTCATAGGTACATCTTTCTATAATCAGGATCTTGAAATAATGTTTTAAAAGGGAGACTTTCAGGGAAACCACTAGACAGCTTTCTTATGTGCTTTATGTTGAAAACTAACTGGTATAGGATTTTGGATTCAGAATCTATTGAGCTTGAATAGTAGTATACAGTTGCCATACAGCAGAACTCTTGAACACTGCTTCGTTACCAATATGTTCATTGCGAATCTTTCTTGTTCTATACAGACTGCTATAACTGTGGATCAGCCACATTGTAATCGCTAAAATAATGACCAGATGTCAGCTAAAACCACAGTGGAATCAGAAAATGGGAACTTTTAAGTCATTAGAGTATTTTAAAATTCATGCCACCCCGACATTGCATATTTTCCCTAACTGAACTGAATTTCTAGAACTATCGAGGGCAAGGGCATAAGTGTTATTTGTTCACAGGTGATTTGTCAGCACACACAGCCTCTGGATTCCAGGTCCTCCTCCATCTGTATGACTGCTCATCCTCTTCCCTTTGTTGTCCAGCCCCTACTCTGGCCCTAGAAGCTTCTGCTCCCCGACACTGCTCTGACACCTGAAGTCCATTCTCTGCCTAATTATCTGTCCCCGCACTGCCTAATCATTTCTCTATTTAACTGGACACTGGTTCTCTCTCCTCTGGATTTCCAAGCAACTGCCCTTTCTACCTGGAATAGCAGGGGCATCTTCTGAAAACTCCCCTGGATTGATGCTCCAGGTCTCAGGCATTCCATCTGATTGCCCACTCATCTCAGGTCACCACAGATGTGCCTCCCCTTGTTGCATGAGAATTTTCACTCGCAAAGCTCTTTCTCTCCACACCTCAGACCTCATGTGATTCAATGCCACTTGGACTGGCACTTTGCATTCATAGCTGTTCAGGATTTTCTCCACCTTACTTCAGCAACCTAATCCCCAGGTAATCACCTAGATCTCATCATTAATCTCAATTGTAAACTCCTATTTTTTCCAGAAAACTCTTTTGGTTGTTCTTTGACCATACTAGATTAATGATACTACAATTTTGCTCTGCTCTTCATAATCTTCCCCCTATTTCCACCTTCTTATCCAGGTAAGGGTCCATGGTCCATCACTGAGAAATCAAAAAACAATTCCCTTACACATATCTTCAACTCCTGTGCTTTTCTTTCCTGTTTGCTATATGATATCAGCAAAATACAAATTAAATAATAATAAAAAAGCTATGGGGTGAGCTTTTGGCTCAGTGGTTAAAACACCACTTAGGATGCCAGCATCTTATAATTGAGCACCTGGATTCAAGTGTCCACTCCTTTATCTGTCCAGCGTCCTGGTAATGCACCCGGGGAGGACAAACAGAACTCAGGTTCTAGGTTAGCATTCATTCGTTGGATAATAGAAATACTAGATCTAGGTCAAGGGTCAGTTAACTCCTACGCCATTGATGAAGTTTAGGAAACTGGCTGTCACATTTTAGGAAACACTTGCAATAAAATAAGTTATCTAACTAAGTAAAAGATTATAGGTTGGTTGAAGGAATTAGCATGTTTAATGCAAGAAGCAGGGAAATATATCTATAGAGTGTTTCTCTTTAATGCATGTTAGAGCTTGTAACTTCACTGCATTTATTAATTTCATGGATTGACCTAGGGGCAGAAGTTATTACCATATCCATTAACTGATGTTAAAGAGAGGAGCCAGCATGCCAAGGGTGACAGAGATGCTGACTGAACTGAGACTTCAATCCAAGTCTGGTATGAAAGTCCCCTTTCTGCCACCCACCACTCCTCCACGAGATAAAAAGAAAGACTATGCACAGTTGGACAAATGAGTTGCTTTCAAATATGATCATAGTGAAAAGATATGAGCCTTGCTCTTCTTAACTCATGAAGAAGAGCTGGGACCATAGCAAGGAGATACTACTTGGACTAAAATAAGAACCATTTTCTAACACTAGACCTGTCTGAAAATGGAAGAACAAGAACAAAAAAATCCTGAATTTGAGTTCCTTGTCACTGACGGGGTCCAAGAAGAAGCTGAAGTGTCAAGGTCTCTTCTGACCTCTACAAGTATTTAATTTTGATGCTAAAAAATTACATGTTCTCTGGAAAATTCTTGATGTCAAGAACCTTTTTTCCCGATGAAGATACATTCTCCATCCTGTTCCACCTTAGTGACATTACAAAATCAAACTGCTATTCCTCACTTTGCTTATTAGTAAAACAGAAATAATGCCAGCTTCTAGGCCACTGCAAGATTAAGGTCATTAGATGATTAAATAAAATAAAGCACTTGAGCTGCTTAACACATCATAAACCTCAAAGTCGTGTTACTTACTGCCCCCTGCATGTTTAAGAGGCCCCATACAGCACCAGAGCTGCCTTGAAGGAGCTTCCTGTCCACAGTGCGCATCTGCTATTGAATTGCATGCTTTTTTCCTTGTTCAGTACCAAGGAGAAAAATACAGCACTCTGATGCATTGCTTCCAGAGCCTAGAATGTAAATTTTTATTTGTCTGTGCAAATATTTAAATAAATAATCTATTTATATGCCATCCTCATCTTCTAATGTTTCCATTGATACATTCAATAAATACATTCAATAAATAATACTGTTCTGTCTTCCAATTAATTATAAATATGCCCTCTCTCTCCCAAAGAGAAATTATTGGCTGCCAGTCAATTTCTATAGGCTTTATTTAACATAGGAAATGTTTTATACATAGACAACACTTGGTGTTCTGGAGTCTATCAGACCCAATTTCTAGTACCTAATAAAAGCTAACAAAGACTATTAAAAGAGGATTAAATGCATGCAAAATATACATGACTATAAAGATGCTTGAATTCAATTTTTAAAATTTTGTCTGAAATTTAATTAGATATTGAAATGAAAATATGTCATTACAGAAGAATTGGTTGGATGCATTATGTAAGAAGAGCTGCATTCCTTTACATGTGTGCCAGAAAAGAATAGTGGTGGGAAATTAAAGTTTTAAGAATGTTTGATTTCATTTGAAAAGAAAAATAAATTCATTGTTTAAAACACTATCATCAATTTATGGCCAAGTGGGTCTCAGGCCACTAGGGGGGTTCAGATCCATTTATAGCTTTCCAAGAACAAAGTTTTCTGATCCACTGCCCTATGGCCTATAAAATATACCTGCTTACCCGCCCTTTGAGTTGCTTGAGACAATTTTATATGTTTATCACCCTGAAAATGCTTGTGTGGAGCATTATATATCACAGCCTATTGAGTCTCTCCTGGTCATTATTTCCAGCTCTCAAGTTAATAACATACCCTTGGGAAATTAAGTAAATATTTGCGGTTTTGGTGTTGTGGTTGGTGTTCTTTTATTTTTAGAAACAACAAAATTGAACTCTGTGTGCATGTGTCTTTGTGTGTGTGTGGGTGTGTATGTGTGTGTAACTAGGTTAAATTGAGTAAAACACTAAAAATTAAAAACTGCAAAACCTTACAATTAGAATCTTATCTTCTCTAATGTACACTTGACAAAAACTGAAAACATGTATTGGTGATTTACGATGAAATGAAATATTCTCCAAATAATATACATGTATAAGCATATGTCTATCTACATAATCTTTTTTATTTATTTAATTTTTAATTAGTTTTTAATAGATTCCGTGTGCTTTGTAGATACAATTCTAACACATAATCATTGATGCAGGACGGTACTTTGAAAAGTTCATGGAAAATGGAATTAAAAATAAGTTTATTTTGTTGGAAGAACATTTTGAAATCCACATTTTTTAAATAATGCACATCTTAAGTACTCTTGTATATTTATATGCATGCATATATTTCATAAAATAGGGAAAATTTAAACAGAAGTTAATGTTTTCTTTCATAGATTCTCCCATACAGCTGTATATTGTAAAACATAACATTATTTGCCCAGAGTCACTGGAGTCCTCTATTTGTTGTGTGAAAGCACTACTGTAAACATGGCTTTAGTGGTCAATAAAAACACAAATACTGTTTGTATGAAAAAAATATTCCTGCACATGTACTCAAGACTTGTCACATCCACTTGATAGAATGGTATATTTGTTTAATTTAGGGGGTCACCTGTAGACAGTTACAAAAGAAATAATACAGCAATGGTTACGAGGACCTGAAAGTTTTTGTGAGAAGGTAAAGACTCAACACAAAGTGGTCTACACTGAAATAAATGAAAAATCTGCCTTTCAAGAAGATGACAACCCATGACTTCCCATTGCTCTGAAAGGCACTTGTCTCACACATACTCTAATATTAGACTGCATTAGATTCACTAACTTAGATGGGTTTTACCCAGAAAGAACTTCTTGGTACTAGGCTTCCATTTAGCATATATGTCATCAACAAGAATAAAAGTTCCAACAATTGATTATTGGGACTGTACTATGTTGCAGACACATAAAATTGAATTTTAAGATAAAATATTAATAAGAAATAATTGAGGCACCTAAGATTCTCCAAAGGACAGAATATAAAGTGGAGGAAAACACAAAGATTCTATTAGATGATGAGCCTTCTACAAATTACTGAAAGGAAAACAGAGTAAACTGAGTTCTAATTCTGCTTGGACAGCCAACTGTAAAATCTTAGGCAAGTTGCCATAAAGCAGAGATGATAATTTTGCATGGATCAAAGAAGAATATATGAAAAATGCCTTAATATGTTCTTTGCATTCTAATAGATGATAAATAATGTGACTTTCACTAAACATGTCATTAGTAACATCAACAACAAAGTATTAACTCCACTGCCATTTGAAAAGCTTTTCTGAAGAACCTACTCCTGTACTTAGCATATGAAAAGTTCTTAACAAATGTTAACTCAATGAACATTGAACTTGAAACCATACGAAGACATGCAACAAAGTCTAGACAGGTTTCAAACACTTTTGTCTCTATTCTTCTAAGGATTTCTTAGGAAAGACGATTTACCTGGCTTTTTGTATGTTATTTCTACTTTCCCCCTGCTTGCTTTGTTTTCTGCTTCCAGCCATCATGGCTACAATCTCCAAGTTCTTCATGAAATGTCAACACTCATTAAGTCATCACCTACTCTAAGACCAGGCACCATGGTGAAGTCAAAGAAGATAGGAACTACCAAATGTAAAATTAAAAAAAAAAATAAATATATGGATTGTTGTAGTAAAGATCTAAGTCCTAAATAAAGATACAATGTCTTTATGGGCTAATAGCATACTCAGATAGAAATGTAGTAAACCATACATTTAAGTGAAAACACCTTACATGAGTAAAAACCATACAAATTGTTGGAGGCATTTTCCCAATATATGTAAACAAACTTTGCTGTCCAATTTCAAGAATACATATCATATTTCATGAAATTTGAGATCAAATTGGCAAATTAGATGCATACTTCTTGCCCCTATAAATTTTTGTAGAAAAAAAAAATAATCCCAAGCATTTAATGTCCAGTTCAAAGCAGATATGACACAACAGCCATGTTAAATCATGTTATTCCGGGGAATTCGTTTGAGAGTTGTAGAATCTGGAAGACAGGCTAAAAGAGCACCCAAAGGGACAGTAAAGATAAATAGGACTGTGAGAGCTGGGAAATGGAAACACAAGAGGAGGACAACGAACTGCACCACCAAAAAATGGTGACTACAGACATACTTTCAATGACTTTGTCTAATTCTACTGGATTTTATTTAATCTTTTAATTTATATCAAAGGAACAAACTTCATGTATTTTACATATACAGTTTTAAGAGCGTAATGATACTTTCCACGCTAATGACTGGAATATAAGTGGAATTAAGTCAGAAATAATCAGTGTACAGAGATATTAGAAAATAAAACTAACAAACAAAAACAATGTGTCTCAAAGAAGGAGACACTCTTCTCTGAAGGGAGAGGAGAATATCCTCTTTGCTTATGGCCGTGTCCAAATAACGATGGAGACACGGAGACTATGGTCACAAAAGGCCTCCATAGCCCTGGCAGTCCACGACAAGAGCCTTGGATGACCACCGACCTCATAAAAAAGAGTGTTAATTGTTAAAGGAACAACAGTAGTCACTGTGCACTTGTTCCCCAAATAGGACCTCTGTCCCTATTGAATTGCAATATGAGAATCAACTGCAAATTCTCTCCCCAAACTGTACGCTATATATTGTGTGTGGTTTTGGGGGCAAATTGTTGAAATCTATGATTAGCATAGAGATGGTCCTCTATATATAAAGTCATACTAAAAATGATCCATAATGAAGAAGGAGATGGGAGAGGGAATGGGAGGTGGGAAGGGAGTGGGGTGGGGGGCATGGGGAAAAGAATCACTGTATTCCTAAAGTTGTATCTATGTAAAAATGCATTCATTAAATAAATAAATATAAATAAATAAATAAAAACCCTAAAAAAAGTGTCTTACCCCTGACCAAATGTTCTTTGAATTTCGTACCTCAATAGTGGAAAGGACATAAATTGTATAAGGAATTTAAAAAATCACGTATGGGAAACCAAAGGCAATGATGAATATAGATTCAGTCTGTTTCATATACAGAAGAATCAATGAATTTCACAAAGAACAAAAAGGGGAACCACAATAAGCTAGCCATTTCAAATTTTAATTTTTCTAAAATTAGTTTTTCTAGAAAATTCAATTCTTTATACTGATTTTTTTTCCCTTTTCACACAATCAAGCTGAACTGAGTAGGAGTCAGGAGTGTTACGATCATTTTTTTCTTGCTTTCATCTAAATCTCAATATTTTAAACTCGGCATTTCAGTTCTTATCTTCTCTCAAGTATTGTATGTGTTCACTAATTTTCATTTTATGAAATATTTCTCTGATTTCCAGTTCAATTTAGTATCTAAATATTGCCCTCACAATGTCTTATACTGCTATTAATGATCATTATGATAGAATCACTGCTATGCCTTGAGAGTCAGCAAGATGAAGGAGACAG
Organism: Sylvilagus floridanus; assembly: GCA_949820135.1. Lineage (NCBI taxonomy): Eukaryota > Metazoa > Chordata > Mammalia > Lagomorpha > Leporidae > Sylvilagus > Sylvilagus floridanus. Next base: position 32,603,024 of record OX463238.1, on the reverse strand, counting down.
AGCTATGCATGTGATTATGTTGACTGCTAGCAGTTGTAAATTGAATGTTTGACATCTCCTGTCATGAATCCAGGGGCAGAAAGTTCAAATCCAAAGATCATGTTAGGATATTTTCTAGGGTTTCAGCAACATTGATAGCTGGCCTTTTCAGCTAGCCCTGAAACACTTCAAGCTGAAAATAATAATAGTAGAAAAGCTGCTTTATGAATATCTTCACAAAACTGTAAGACTTTTTATAAGGTGCCTTCCTGGTTGGCACCGCAGCTCACTTGGCTAATCCTCCACCTGTGGTGCCAGCACACCGGGTTCTAGTCCCAGTTGGGGCGCCGGATTCTGTCCCGGTTGCCCCTCTTCCAGTCCAGCTCTCTGCTGTGGCCCGGGAGTGCAGTGGAGGATGGCCCAGGTGCTTGGGCCCTGCACCTGCATGGGAGACCAGGAGGAAGTCCTGGCTCCTGGCTTCGGATCGGCACAGCACCGGCCATAGCGCACCGGCTGTGGCGGCCATTTGAGGGGTGAACCAACGGCGAAGGAAGACCTTTCTCTCTCTCTCTCACTGCCCACTCTGCCTGTCAAAATAAAAATAAAAATAAAGTGCCTTCCCAAAGAAAATATGCCACCTTCACTATCACCAGAAATTTAAGGGACACAATCTAAACAAACTAAAGAGAGGACAGCAGTCTTATCAGAATCCACTGACATTTATTTTTCTTCTTATAGTACGATTTATTTTAGATTACATTATACTATCAAGTCAAACTGCAGATCTTTGAGGATTTGCACAAGTCATAAAAAAAGAGAAAGACAAGAATATAGTTTCCAGCATAAGAAAAGCATCTTAATGAACTAAGTCATTGGTGGCAAGAAGGTCATTGAAGGAAGCCGGGACAAAAAAATCTAAGACATTGTCTGGTCCCTAAAAGTAACATCTATGTTTTATCAACATAAGAGCTTTTTGAGATAAACAAACAGTGCACTATATAATTTTTATATTTATCATTATTGTCAAACATAAGAAAGTATTCTGCATATGCCCATTATTATATGTTACTGTACAGTCAGAAGGTAACTGACTCTTGGTTTCAAATTTACTATAGATTTAGAAAAATATTTATTGTATTTAATAACTTTCTTGGCATTAAAAATTCTGCATGTTTCTAATGACTTTTGTCATCTATACCAAAACAAATTATACTCACGCTTAGAATGAGCTGTATCAGTATGAGTCTATTTTAATTTATAAGCATTTATGTTTAATAGAATTGGACCAAAATCAGCTCCCAAACTCAGCAGTTCTCTTTATCATAAAGCTACAATGTTACCTATAACAAACATATTTCAAACCTAGAGACTTACTTGATTTAAAAAGTAGCATTCTGATAAGCAACAGAGAAATTGTTTAATAATATGACCATAATCTATATTGACTTTCTTACTGTCAAAGAATTTTATCATTCTAATAATATTGTAATACTGCTTTTTCCAATAAGGGCTAATAACCTTTCACAATCTGAAACATGAGCTTGAATGTGAACTTGAATAACTGCTGCTTCCACTACTACTTGTAGCAGCAGAGACAAGCTGTTCGAGAGCTGACATCTAACATCTGCAAGAATTGTGACTTTCAGCCATCAGTACATATCACAGGTTATTAACTTTTACAGTGTTTCTGAAAACAAAAGGACCCACCTCAGGCTCAGGGACAGCAGTTGCTCCTTTGACTTCAATAGCTCCCCGACTTTAAAACTGGCATAGCCCAAGAAGCTTCGCTGGAAATCAGAGAGAAAGAGGATATTTTTAATACTTTTGCTGTCACAGCAACCTCACAAAATTAGTGTTCAGAAGAATAAAACATTGCATCTATTATTGCCTGGCAAATAATCCACTGACAGAGACACACTTATCAATCGCATTCCCACCTCGTGGGTGAAGCTGAGGAGTGAAAACTCATCATTTTTGTGTAAGTGAACAACAAAGAGACCAACAGCCTGGAAAGTAAAAATATGGAAATTATGGTAGCCTGGACTTTTCCACCTACTTTAATTTTTGGCCCATCCAAGAAACAGTGTAAAAGAAAAGACAGTAAACTTTCAATATTTACCAATGCTGCTGTTCTTATTAGACTTCCTCAATCACTGACAGCCACAACTTTGTATTCCAGATATGAGCAAATCTGTTACTTGGAGCTATTTTTATGTGGAACTTGGCCCAAGTTATAAATAGAAATGCCATATTTCTTCCCCATCAGAGCTTCACTTAAAACCATTTGTTTCCTTTGTTATTCCTTACTAGCATAGGACAATTTCATTCCAATACAGACCAAAAAAGAAAATGGTATTTCTTCAATTGCATTTTAAAAAATTGCTTTTCAACCCGTTCATACTGGGTGCTGATTACTTCTGAATATTTGCTTTCTACTCTTTTTAATCCAATATAAAGAATAAAACCCTAAGTTGTGTTTTCTCCTCCATGATAAAAGTCTTTGATCTCTTTTTTAATATTCCTGATTACTGCTTATTCAAAACTCACAACATTATGTTATAACATATACAGGATTTCTCATCTTTTTCCTCAAGGTCAAGAGTAAACACGAAAATATCAAATCCATATTATTACCTATGCTACTGCAAACCTAACAGTGTAACATTGTATAAGATGTAGATCTACTTTTTCCAGAACATTCTCTCATCACAGTCTAATGCGGGCTGCACTTGAATGACAGGGTGGACTTGAGAAGTCTGAAGCCAATTGTGTTTTTTTTTTTTTCCCAGAGGAAAATAGGAAGCTATGTCACAGTTAAAAGAGTGCATTTACACTGAGCAACTGTTGAACACAGGTAGGCTTCGGTCAGAAATGTTATGCCTCTTTCCAAAATTGTAAGAAGAGCTGATTCAAAAAAGCTTAAAGAAAAACATTTGAAAACAGAAATCAGTTCTGACATTGGAGATATCCATATCTTGCGATTGATAAGCCCAATAAATTAACTTGAAACTTAAGGTTCTAATTTTAGACACCAGGTGACCAAACCCTTAAAAATATGAGATTAAATTATTATATGAAAAAACATTAGGCAAAAATAGAAGTTTTGTGAAAACAAGTTCCAACATCAGTTAGGGAGCTACACCAATATAATATGTGGAAATCAGGGTGACTTTTCTGCAAGGGACAGAGCGAGCCCTGCAGAGATCTAGCCACACAGAAGTCTCTGCTGTCTCACCAGAGATACCTTCCAGAACAGTAAGTGAAGCACCAACCCTCTTCACAAATGCACCACTATTCTCGATTCCTTGCCTACTTTGCTTTTCTGCATTGGCACTTATCATCACTTGACATGTAACATATTTCATTGCATTTTTTGTCCCCCACAAAAAAAAAAAAAAAAAAACTTGCAATTTGAAGCACCACAAGGAGTTTTATCATGTTTTCCGATAAACACCCACTACCTAGCACAAGTAGGCATGCACTATGTACTCTAAATGAATGAATGAATGAATGAATGTCATAGAAACACACTTTCAAGTTAGTCTATCACAAAGGGAAGAAATGCTCCTTGTTCGGATATCTGTAAACTACTGTCTGCAAATTGGGGAAATTCAAAACAACATTATAGTGTGTACATTGTATACTGTAGTCATGAATTTCACTCTTGTATTCTGTATGTCAAAGAGATGTCTATTCCACTTTTTCTCTCCCTGACAATAAGGGTTTTAATTTAAATTATCATGACTAATTCATTATTTGCACTCAAAAAATCCTTAACTGGACAGAAATTGCATGATACATCAGAATGTCAAATTATTTTTGATTTGCCTTTTGTGACTTTGCAAATATGAATAATTTTAGAATTAACAAAACAAACTACATGTGTCCCGATATTATTGTGGTATTTATGGCAATAAAATCAGCAAACATTCCAGGTTGGAATGTAGCACCAAGAGACAGGTGGAATGGCTATTTTTAGGCACAAGCTACAGATACATCATAAGGCACAGCTGCAAGTAAAATTTATGACCATAAGTCATTGAATGTTTCTCCTAGCCACCAAACCAGTTGCTGCTGTGGAAGCAGTACCTTGGCTTGTCCAACTCCTAGTGAAGTCCATTGTCTGTAGCAGAGGGGCTGTGTGGTACACCCACTACTGCATGTGAGGGCAAGCAATGTGCCAGGAACAATGCCCATGAGTCAAGCTCTTGCATCACAATTGTCAGACACATTCTTGATCTCAAGGGCTAAAAGGGGAGCTTGCAGAAATAATACAATCTGTTAAAAGTCAATTCTTATTATAGCATCACATACCCTATTATAAAAATCTGTCCAAACAGAGGAGCAATTATTGAGGCATGGACATTGCTTATTCTGAAAATAACTGTATATTGGGATTACCTGTTGACTAGAATGCATTAAAAAAAAAAAAAACCCAAAGCTCTAAAACAATGCCTAACTGCTTTACACTTCAATATCAAATCTGAAAATGCCTGTACATTTACTTTGTTAGTTTATTTGTTTTACCTGCATGCAAACAAAACTAGGATTCTCCCCATTCCCAAACTAATCCACCTGTGAGAATATACACTGGACACATTGTAAGAGAACGAATTAGGAAACAGTCTTCTCTATTTCTGAAATGGAAAAATAGCACATAATACTAATGTAAAAGAATAATTTAACATAAAACTATCTTTGCTGTCATACTATCATCATAATCATACAATTTAAGAGAATCTCTCTGAAATTTGTTTTTGCCTTTCAAATATTGTTCTAGAGGCAATGTTTTCCATATCTCCTTTGGTCTAACAAGGGAAAAATAAAGCCAGATTAAAAAAAAATGTAAAGTCTTGGCCAGTGCTGTGGCTGAATAGGCTAATCCTCTGCCTGTGGCTCCAGCACACTGGGTTCTAGTCCTGGTTGGGGTGCTGGATTCTGTCCAAGTCGCTCCAATTCCTGTCAAGCTCTCTGCTGTGGCCCAGGAGTGCAGTGGAGGATGGCCCAAGTCCTTGGGCCCTGCATCCGCATGGGAGACCAGGAAAAGCACCTGGCTCCTGGCTTTGGATCAGCGCGATGCGTCGGCCACAGCAGCCATTAGGGGGTGAACCAAGGGAAAAGGAAGACCTTTTTCTCTTTCTCTCTCTCTCTCACTGTCTACTCTGCCTGTCAAAAAAAAAAAAAAAAGTAAAGTCTTACTACAGTTAGGGTTTGAATGTCTGAAGCATGGTCCTAAAATTAGTTATTCCTTCCAAAACTGAAAATCTGGAAAATTAAATCCCTTCTCCTAGCCTCCAGTATCACTATCCACTGATAGACATATCAGGTCTTATTTCTAGTCTTCTTTCTGAGGAAGTCTGGTCGTATGCAAGTTATTACACTACAACAGGCCTTACTTTCTGCCTGAAAATGAAAAGTAACATACTCTCATTGTTATGAGAATTAAAGAAATCCTTGCAACTCACTTTAGTACAGTACCAGGAAAATAGGAAGGGTGCCATAAAGATTAGCTTGATAGTGATTAAGATAATATAACAGAAACCAGATGTCTTAAAAGAATATGACGTCCACCTTAAATACACTAGAAAAGATTGAGAATAAAAAACAACAGCAAAAAACCATGAGAAATGCCTAGAATACACAAAGAAAAATGTTTAAAAATGAAAATTAGATTCAGGTGAAATATGTTAGAAAAATTCTAGATAAAAGATGAAGAAAATAAAATACAACTGCCATGAGGTCCTTTACAGTTATTTTTGAGACGTCTGCCTATGATTCTTTGTGACTCAAATATCTGTTGTGTTATAGTAAATGTTTAAAAGACATCAAGCTTGCTAAGTTATCATCAGTGGATAGATGAAGGAGCTGGGCCCCATAGGAGTTAACTGGCTTATGCTTAACCATGGAGCTAGCTAATAGTATGCAGAGACCAGTTGAGAACCCCAGTTTCTTGCTTCTCTGTCACTCCCTATCATGCTGTGTCTCATTTCCAGGACAGGTGGCAATTCCCTTTCCCTCTGACAGGTTCTCTGCCTGCACAACGTGTGGCTCTGACCTTTCTTGCCTGCTCATGACAGTGCAACACTCACAATTCTCATTCTGGTGCACAGACCCCAAAGCAGATGATCATTAACTTGCTTGATGCACGATTTCAATCACTCACATGGCTGGAGAGTAATATCAAAAAGGGTGGGGGAAAGTGGAGGAATCTGTCAGAATGCCTGGCCTCTCTCAATGGGGAGTCCACAAATCAGTAGCTTATCCAGCCAGCCTCTGCAGGGACTCTGAGCAAGTCCAGATATTCAGACTGCTGACCAGGGTTTGACAGCTCCATGGCCATCCCTATGGGAGCTGGAGGAAGTGCAGTCCCATACACATCACTATAAGTTAGCCAAACCTCCATTATCCACATTTATTTCACAAAGCCTTTACTCAAAAGATAGGTTTCTTTTATACTATAATTTACAAGTCTCCTTAAATTCCTCTAGCTACTTTCCAAAGCCATGCTAGCCCACAGAAAGTCATTACCTTGAGCATGTAAAATGTGGCTATTTAAGTGTAAAATATACACTGGATTTAGATGACTTAGTAAGAAAAAAGGAATGTGAAATATATAATTTTGATTATATTTTGAAATAATATTTTGCATATACTGAGTTACATAAAATACTTTAAAATTAATACAGACTGTTTACATTTTTAAAAAACACAGCTATCAGAAAATTTAAAATTATACATGTAACACATACCATAAGTCACCCATGATATTTCTATTGGACACTACTTGGTTTAGAGCTTAAATGAAAATGCCAATGATAATTTGACCTATTCTCATAAACTTATCTATTTAGGAAACTATGGCATATGTTTAATAGGTCTTAGAAGAGCTGAAGTTGATTTCATGAGAATGGCACACAATATCTCACATTTAACTTAGAAGTCAGGCTCATTTTCATACCCATACACGTTCTCTTCATTGTCAACCATAACAGATATGTTAACATGGTTTCCCACCCCATCAAAAGAGAAAAAGAATACATGAATACATTGAAAAAAATGCATCAGAAAGAAAACAAAAGAAGTGGGTGTAAATCTATCAGAAGTTGATCAATAACCTGAAGAAAATGTTTAATATGCTTTAAGGTAAAGTCACATATTATAAATTGTATATTATGACTATATTTCAAAAAGTCTAAGCACAAATTGGCATTTGCTTGACTAAGTCATCAAGAAAAGATTTGTGTTCATCTAGAGAATGGTGCTTAAGAATGTAAAATATCTATGGAATACATTTGAAAGAATCACAACAAAATATTTCAGCCTCCTAAAATTGAATATTTAAATTCCAAATTCTTAGAATATTGTGATGAAATAGCCACTACGAGCTCTACAGTTCTGGTCAAAAGCTTCAACTCTTTTTTTTTAAGATTTTATTTAATTATTTGACAAATAGAGTTACAGACAGTGAGAGAGACTGAGATAAAGGTCTTTCTTCTGTTGGTTCACTCCCCAAATGGCGCAATCGCCGGAACTGCACCGATCCGAAGCCAGGAGCCAAGAGCTTCTTCCTGGTCTCCCATGCAGGTGCAGGGGCCCAAGCACTTGGGCCATCTACTACTGCCTTCCCAGGCCACAGCAGAGAGCTGGATTGGAAGAGGAACAGCTGAGACTAGAATTGGCGACCATATGGGATGCCGGCACCACAGGCAGAGGATTAACCTATTACGCCATGGTGCCGGCCCCAAGTTTCAATTCTTTTTTTTTTTTTTGACAGGCAGAGTGGACAGTGAGAGAGACAGAGAGAAAGGTCTTCCTTTGCCGTTGGTTCACCCTCCAATGGCTGCCGCGGTCAGCGTGCTGCGGCCGGCGCACCGCGCACATCCGATGGCAGGAGCCAGGTGCTAGGTGCTTTTCCTGGTCTCCCATGGGGTGCTGGGCCCAAGCACTTGGGCCATCCTCCACTGCACTCCTGGGCCACAGCAGAGGGCTGGCCTGGAAGAGGGGCAACCGGGACAGAATCCGGCACCCCGACCGGGACTAGAACCCGGTGTGCCGGCGCCGCAAGGCGGAGGATTAGCCTGTTGAGCCACGGCGCCGGCCCCAAGTTTCAATTCTTAAACCCCTATATAGTCCAAAGAAATACTCTGCTGATAAATGCCTAGCATATAGACTACCCAGTGATGCTTGGTAGGTGCTGAAGATGTGTTAACCTGTTTCTAAAATAACACATACTCTGAGAATGTTAACATAAGATACTTAGGAGCTGGTGCTGTGGCGTAATAGGTTAAGCCTCTACCTGCATAGCCGGCATCCCATATGGGGGCTAGTTTATGTATTGGCTGCTTCTCTTCCCATCCAGCTCTCCATTATGGCCCAGGAAAGCAGTAAAAGATGGCCCAAGTGCTTGGGCCCCTGCACCCATGTGGGAGACCCAGAAGTTCCTGGACCCTGCTTTGGATCAGCTCAGCTTTGGCTGTTGCCACCATCTGGGGAGTGAACCAGGATGGAAGACCTTTCTCTCTGTCTCTGCCTCTCTCTGTGACTTTGCCTCTCAAATAATAAAAAATAAACAAATAAATAAAATCAAGGTATGCTGACTTTTTCCCATCAGGCTAATTCCTATTAGCTTGATGCTTGAGATTTACTTCTGTGATCATACTTGGTCATTTTATTGAATTCTGTGTAATAAAATATGCTAGATTTTTGTCATATCAATTTGCAATCATTTCTGGAGATGTCTATCATATTTTCGTCCCATTTGTGTTCATAATAAACATAAAATGATTGGCAAACAAGAATCAGGGTATGCTTCCTGATTCGTTCAATGCATAAAAGCCTATCTACATATTTGCTAACTACTAAGCACAAAGCCAGAAATATTAAACAAAATAAACAGGGGCTTTGCTATCACAGACAGTAACATCTAGCAGGAGTATGGGGACATAATCAACTGCCTACCCCATCTTGCCCATTTCCCATAACAAACTGAATTTTGCAGTTTTAAAAACTATAATTATACAGAATCTTCTTCAGCTAGAGACTCAGTTCTTTTCAGTGATATGTAAGCTAGAGGATATCAACTGCGATTTCCCAGAAAGTCCTTTTTTTCTCATTTGAAGGAACAGCATGAGCTTTCTTGACTTTTATCTTGACCCAGAATGTGATACCTGGAGGTACAATTGCAACAATGGACAATTCTCTCAGAAAAGGAGAGCAGGATGATGAATAAAGTCTGATTGGTTGAAGTCACTTGTGAGTAACTAGACCTGGATAACATTCCTAAAACTCCAAATACCACGGAAAAGACCTCATGTTCATTTTAAGCCAAATTTTGTCAAGTTCCTTGCCTCTAAGTGTATTTCTAATTGATATACTAAAGAATATCACATACTGTCTGTTGAGATTTTTCGTTGAGGCTGTAAAGTATAGCTGAGTTTTTGTCAAAGGTGAGGATAAAATACACCAAAAACACCCTACCCTAGGCTCTAACATCCCCCAAGAATCTAGGGTCACCGACCTCAGTGCAGCCCTTAACAAGGAGTCAGTTTAGAGAACTTGTCCTTTCAGTGAGCACACACAACAGGTTAATATAGAGGTAAGACTAAAAGAAGGGAAGACAGCACTGTGGGAGGTGTGTTATTCTGGAGAAAAGGGTAATCCTTCTCTTAATCATCCCCCAGGGTTACACTTCTAGCCCCAAAACCTAGGAAGTCTGCTCTCACTTATCAACCTCGGAGATGTCCAAGTGCCATTTATTTCCATCAGGGAATGGTGATTGTCTTTCCTTTGAGAAACATGGTATATCATTTATTAATAGTTAGTGAGAGAGTGAGAGAGTATCATCTCTTTTTTTAAAACTCCAGGTTCTTGTCATGAAGAAAGACACACATTCTGTGCTGACACAAACAAGGTTAATAGGTGATAAAATTTATTTAAAGGTTGAGAATGTGAACACACACATGTGAGCATGGTTGCCCCACACAGAAACACCTGTCGTGAGAGGGTAGATTTGCCCAAAAGGAGAAGGGATAAAGGAAGAGAGACAGAGAAAGCACCAGGCGACCCCTCCAACCATGGTCTCTGGCAGAAGAGAACTTTTTCCCCGCATGCCTTCTTTATGAGTTCAGGAATGGCAGCGTTAGGCATGCAGCCTCCTGGAAATTATACAGCACCTCCACAAGTTCCATGTGATACCCAATATCCAAACAGATGCATCCCTGGAAAGGGGGTGTTTTGATTGACAGGTAGGAAGACAAAATTATGTGGGGTTTTGTGACTTCCAGTTCAACAAAGCTAGCTGCCCGCTTGCTTCATTTTACTACTACTACTACTAGGACTAGGACTACTACCTAATGCTGCTGAGGTTCATAGAAAGGGTCAGTAGAGATGGCTGAGATGAGATGGAAACACCAATGGGACAGCATACATTTCTCCCACGGGGCATAGGAATCACAAGCCTACTTCACATAGGTCAAATGCACAACACAGAGGGCAGCTGACATGGAGTCACGTGTGTGAAGAGTGGATCAGAAGCAAGAGGATGTGGGGTAGGAGTGGGCAAAGGAAGAGGCTGACAAAAACCATATAACCCATAGTAAAAAAAAAAACCTGCAGGAGCCAGCTAGACCCCAGACACACCTGTGCTCCACAGGAGTGCTACAATTTCAGTATCAGATAGCCTATGGTGAGAAACGATGCGAGGAAAGGGCAAAAGAAAACAAAATCAGAGAAGAGACCCCAAGTTCTCAGTAAATAAGATGGATTCCCAAGGACTTGAGGGAAAGAAGAAAAACAAGGAAGAAAGTTATGCACTCAGGCTAAGATACCATTAAAGTCTCAAGCAAGAGAGATTGAACCTAAGGACAGTTGGGAAGATGAATAGTTAGAGGAAAAAAAATTAAATCAGTTCATCCTTCTGGAACTTCAATAAATAAATGGAACCTCTTGATAAACGAATGTGCTAGCCATAATAATAGTTACAAATTTTCAGGCACTTTAAGACGGATGGAGATGCTGTAAGCAACGCAATAAAGGTGTTCAGCAGGGGAGGGCAAGTCTAGCTTGAAGGAGGCAGCCAGGGCTGAGGGTCATCCACAAGTAGCAGGCAGGTGAGCCCTGAGCTGTGAGAGAGAGCTGGTGTGGGGAAGCAGCCCAGGTAAGGGCCCTGTGCCCCTGGACTTGAAGGACTGAGGCTGGGAAGGGATCCGTGTTCCCTGAAGAGTAAGTAACAAAGGCCCATGTTGTAAGAGCACAGAGATCCATGGAGGATGTACAAACAGTGCAAGAGGTTGAAGGAGCAGGCAGAAAACAAAGCAGGAAGATTTGCTTCAAAGAGCCTGGCTCAGCCTGTCCCCCAGGATGGAACTGTGTTACGCAGGGGAGTGAAAGCAAACAGTGCCTTTCCGTTCACTTCCTTTACTAACAGAAGCATAACTGGCCCTCTGCCCAGACAGCTTAACTGACACTTCGGTGCTGATTTTTGGAGTGCTCCCTTGGCAGGTTTGGGGAGTGGTTGTTGAAGGAGAAAACAAACGATACCTAGTCCAGTGTTCCACACACTGACAGTTGGGTTACCTAGTGCCTGGAGGATCTAAGAGTATTTCAAACAGGCTTTTCAGCTGGGCCAGTCCCAGGACCTCTTCAAACCAACTTTCTTCTGAACTTTTCCCTGCTCTCTGGAGGTACAGATTGCAGACTCCGCCTGCTGGGCTCTGTCTTTTCAGGAGCTGCCACGTCCACTGGCACCTTGTCTAAGCAGAAAGTTCCTAGTACCCTCTTCCTCTTCCAACTTCTGAGGCCAGAGATGTTCTGGTTCAGATGCAGGCGGTAAACCTCAGCGGGACTCGCCAGCACCGACTGATCAGTGGCGGCAGCCTCTCTTCCCACCTGCGTCAGTGTTTAAGGGGCACGAAGCAGAAAGCATCACAGTCCTCTGATTCTCTGCTCCCTTGCTGCAGCCGTGGAGCTCACATCTGTAATTTCCCCAGCTGCCTATGGGGCTGGGAACGTTGCCTCTGAATGGCATTTCAGCTACCTGCAGGGCAGCTTCTACGGTTACGTCTAGCCAGATGAACCAAATATGAATTCATTTGAGGATGATTTTCATGAGACAAGGAATGAATTCTATGCGATTCAGCAAATATATGACAGCACCTCCTTGAACAGTCACACCCTGTTAATTTAACTCAATTTCATGTATCAGCTGCCAGGCAGGAGGCCAGAGAAAAATGTAAAGGATTTAGCTAGAAATGATGTGTCTGCTTCTCAGGGAAACAACAGAACTACTTACCCCAACTTCTGGAGGGGGGTCCTTGTGTTCAGGGAGGACACAGGTGCGGACCTATGGAGGAAAAAACATTTCCAATATGACACTGAGGTACAAAACAGTGCAGAAGCTTTCAATTTGTTCATCTGTTGTCAGGGCGGACTCTGTGGTTAATCATTAATGCAAGTCCCTGTACCATACCCTCTGCAGCGCAATAAAGCTGTCCTTGTACAGTGCCTAAACTTCCTGATTTTCCTAAGCAGACAGAGCTGCCTGGATCTCCAGCCCATCACCTCCTTGTCAAACACGGAGATATCTGGGATTTAGGTGAATCACCTTTAATCTCAGGAAGCAGCCTCCAAGCAACATCAAGGGAAAGGATAGAGTCAGAATAGAGCAAATGATTTTATGCATGTTCTAGAAATAGTTACTCTCTGTATAAGAACCAGAATCCATAATCCTTGTAAGACATGGCTATCCCTTGAGAATTACAGGCCATCTGAACTCATTTGAAAAGCAATTCTTATTTTGGAGTGGGGAATGTCAAATAACCAGTCTTCTAGAATAGCTTATCACATAAGTGATCCAAGTAAAATACCGACTTCTTATGTAATGAGTGGAAATACATTTGGATCACTTGGGGAAACTGTCAAACTATTGGTGTCCCTCCCTGCCCTCAGATATGCTGATGCCAATAAATAGCTACCAAGTCTAGGGTTCTCTGAAGAAAAAAAATTTTTTTTTCAAATGAAAAGAGAAAAAAAATTGTTTCCAAAAGGTAATAAAAACAAGAAAAAAATAAGACTTATACCTACTATGATCTCATTTTTAGAAATGAGATAAGCTACATAAATGTACACAGAGCAACATACAAGCATACCATGTTTAATATGATAGCATGGCAGGCTGGGAGCTGCAAATGGAAGAGCCACATTAGATGCCTGCAAAGGTGCACTGCCCAAATCCCTTACAATCTGACACTCCTGCTCATATGAGGTTCAAGGGATGTTCATGTTACCCCTAATGGTGTCAGAAGACTGAACGACTCCTAACGGTCTGTCAATCTTTAACACAGTCTCCATTTCCAATGGAAAAGCTGCAAGTTGTGGTAAAATGTACATTTTAACTTCCAGCTGAATGCTCTTTTTGTTTCTTTATGACAGATCTAACACTATCACTTGTAGAATTTATCCACCATTAGGACTCAAATTGACCACTAGAGCACCAAATAAATGACATGAGAGATCCCAGCAGAGTAAACAACACTATTTGTAGAATAATCTTAGATCCGAATTGCATGACAGAGCATTTGCTGTCTGGTAGCAGCATCAACATTTTTTTGGCTCAGTTGTACAGTGCAGGCTCATCAACTAAAATCATCAGCTGGCCTCAAAGGAATAGGAACTATATTTAAACAGAGTCTCTAATTATCCACATAGTGTCTTTATGGTTCCCATATATGTATAGACTCAATAGAAATACGTATATAAATTGTGTATAAATACGGACTTGATAGATAATAGACAGATATATATCTTAATTGACTATATACACTGCAAATCCATATTCCTACACATGAAATACATACACACACATATATAGGCATATATACATTATTTTAAGAAAATATTTGATAGTCAAATAGCATTTTTCAACAACTTATTCTTGAATTTAAAAATAAAGTGAAAAATATAAAAAACTGATATACATAATTGTATAAAGAATTTGATTGGAATCACACACACATATACACACATATATATTATTTAATGTTGGACAAAGGTGAATATATTTACTGTAACTTCCTGTAACATGGTCTATTAAACTCCTAAATTTATGTTAATTTTATGAGATTTATTTCATATGAATGCAAATAAACTGCTGAAGAGAAATATTTTTTATTCTGAAGTTGTACACAAGAAAAAATTTAAAGTTATCCAGGAATTATTTTGCCATATACTTTGTGTATGTGTGTGTGCAGGAAAGGCAAAGAGACAGAAGAAGAGTCAAAAAAACTAACTTCACTTTTATTTTACATAATAGAAGTACAATATGTCAAATTTTCTTATGAAGCATTTTTTAAATCAATAGTGGAGATCCTGATTTAGAAGAAAGGCTTTTGTAACCAACTTCAAATTTTATTAAGTGATATTTTAACATAAAATAATTTTTAAAATCATTATGTATAAATCTAAAACTTTTATGCTTAGAGTCAATACTATTGATATTATATTACATAGATTATATACCCATATTTTTTGGAATTTATTTTCATTTATTTAAAAGGCAGAAAGAGAGAGAGATGAGAGAGAGTGATCTTTCATCATCTGTTCCATCTCCAAATGCCAATGATAGGGCTGGGCAAGGCTGAAGCCAGGACCCTGCACTTCTACCCTGGTCTCTTCTATGGGTGGAGGCTTCCTGAAAACTTAAGCCATCATCAGCTGCCTTCCCAGATGCATTAACAGAAAGCTGGTTCAGAAACAGTGCAGCTGGGACCAGCATTCTGATATAGGATGTGGGAATCCCAAGCATGCTGTAAACCACTGTGCTGCAATCCCTGCCCTGATGATGTAGATGATGTACTTCTTATGTAAAATATATCCCCCATTACGGTGAACATAAACTAGGAGGTAAGCACTGACTCTGCCAGTGAATATGGCTCCATTCCTTTTCTTTGGGACTTCAGAGGCCGGTGAGTGGGACAAATGTTTATACAAATCAGTACAACGTGGAAAGCCCTGTGATGGACACGTAAGTATTTCCTGTGGTTATTTAGAGTGAGAAATAATACTCAGTCTATGCGTGTTAACGGAAAATTCATGGGAAGAGGTGACTTGAGTTTTGAAGGATGAGTAAGAGTTTTAGACAAGGAAGGCTATGATATAACAAGCAGTTTTTTGCAACAGACATGTCAATGAGTTGTAAAGACTCAACGATGCTATGGAAGGAATGAGAATCATGATGGCATCATAGGGAGTCTACTGGGAACCAACCAGAGATAAATACATTTGGTAAAATAGTTTTGTGCCACGTAATGTAAAGGGCTATTTAGTCCACTTATTTCTGGTGACTGGAACTCAGGGAAGGCATTTGGGAAGAGGCAGCACATGATCAGAGGCTGTGGAACATCCCAACTCTGCCCAAGCCACCTTGGAGAGATGTCCTTCTTTGAGCAGTCATCCAACACGGCGTTAATAATAGATGTTAGACAATGCTGTATTGGATTCTTCTCAGTAATTAGACCATGAATGACAGAGGGAAAGAGGGGGGAGGGGAGGGGAAGAGAGGGGAGAGAAAAGGAGAAAAGGAAAGACAGAGGGAGACAGAGGGGGCAAGGAGACAGGAACGTAGAGGGGGAGGATATGTCACTGAGAAATAATAAACTGAACAAATATAGACACAATCTCTTGATGTGGAGGGATGAAGCAGGGACTGTGAGGACAGCATTTGGAATATTCCAGTTCATCGGCAGTGTCATGTCTCCTGAGAGTTACTGGCCTTCCTCAGGCATTTGTTTTCCCTTTTTTGGTCTTAACAGCAGTTCTTATTCTTATTTTTCTTCACCATATCCTGCACTATTGCTTATGTCTGGGAACATAAGAACATCTGCCTTACTACACAATTAAAGTTCTTACGGCTTTGTATTGTCCTTTTATGATATCAAATAAAGCAAGTGCGGACAATTAATAGGAGTGATCATATAGAGGATCATGTTATACCTTTAATCTTGAGTATTTCTAAAGATCAACATGAAGCAAATGCATTGTCTTCTCCATCACCCTCAGAAGTTCAGCTTTCTATAAATGAATTAACCTTAGAAACAACACCAGGCCTACAGCGAGTTTAACCCAATGCTTTGATCAAATTTCTACAGACTACTTCACCACCTTTAATTTTCCCAAGAAAGAGACTTCAGTAGCTGAATTTATCACTCTGATGCTCAAATCCACAGAGAAAAAAAACTCATAAATGAATCAAGCTTATCACCTAAGGCATAGCTGTGCTGTATGAAGGTGGGAGGATCTGTAGACTGCTGTGCATTCAGAGTAGACTGAGAATGAGGCAGTGGGGGCTGTCTGACTACCCCTTTGGAGCCCCAGAGAAGGAGAAGGCTATGCTGTAGTTGGGAAATGCATCTCCTCATTGGGAGGTGAGGAAGCAGCAACTAGAAGGAAGAAGGAAAGGGGCAGGTTGTCCTGGTGGAGCACCTCTGGGCAGGGAGAGCCCAGATCTTCTCCCTAGAATATTGTCACAGTTATGTTTCTGACAATAAATTCACCACTGAAGCACATCCATTTTGTTTTCCTAATAAAAATGTTGCTCCAATTGTCTGTGTGTCTTGGATTGGAATACAGATCATCCTATGATCCTTTTCCCACTTGGAATTACACACATAACAGCCTTACTATTCAGAACACATGTGGAAACCCGACTGGGATGGATAAGGGTTGCCTCCTTCCACAATACGAATTTTCTGGAAGGATTACATATCCCAAGATCCTTTGTACCCAGGGGTAGCCACATAACTAGTTCTCAACAATGAAATGTGTGTGTAAGAGAGAGAATGTCTGTTGTATCCAAGCTAGATTTTTCCACAAGTGGATACAGTATCTATTGTCTACTTCTTCAAATGGCCAGAATAAAAGGAGTACAATGCTTAGGTGACGGCACAGCTGCATCTGGGTCCCCTAATGGCCACATGAAGTGATGTCAGCTGTCTCCCATCACTAAAACTGTTAGACTACTAGGTGAATGTGTTTTCTTCTGATGTGTAACCTATTATCAGAAACTTGACTGCTTCAAACATTATCTTTCAGCCAGTGGCGCCGCGGCTCACTTGGCTAATCCTCTGCCTGCAGCGCCGGCACCCCAGGTTCTAGTCCTGGTTGGGGTGCTGGATTCTGTCCCAGTTGTCCCTCTTCCAATCCAGCTCTATGCTGAGGCCCAGGAAGGCAGTGGAGGGTGGCCCAGATGCTTGGGCCCTGCATCCACATGGGAGACCAGTAGGAAGCACCTGGCTTCTGGCTTCGGATCAGCGCAGCACATAGTGGCCATTTAGGGTGTGAACCAATGGAAGGAAGACCTTTCTCTCTCTCTCTCTCACTGTCTAACTCTGTCTGCTTTTAAAAAAAAAATAAACAGTATCTCTCTATGCATTCATCGCAGGTCAGAACTCCCAGTGTGGTATGGCTGGTTCTCCATGCAAGCCTCACAAAGCTGAAATCAAGGTGCAGCAGGCTGGGTCCTCATTTAGAGGCCTCTCTAAGGAACAGCTGCTTCCATGCTCCCCTAGGTCATTATCAAAATTCAATTGCTAGCAGCTCTGAAACTGAAGTGCTCATTTCTTGATGGCCAGCAACTGGAGTCTATGTAAGCTTCTGGAGGCCACACACCTGCACCCTTGCCATGTGACCTCCTCCATCTTCAAAGGCAGCCTCAGAGGAGCTCCTTTGCATCCAATCCTATTCTCGTGCTTCAGAACTCACTCTCCTGCAAAGGCTCACCACACAAGGCCAGGCTCACTTCCAACAATCTCCCTTTCTTTAAGGTCATGTGGGACAGAATAGCCTTCCCTGATCATGGGAGAAGCCACCAGCACAGCACAGTCCTGGGGATGATGCAGGAACATACACTATGTGGTAGTAATCACAGGCACTTAGAATTCTGCCCACCACAGTGACCAAAAACCAAACCAAAGCAAACAAAAACATGAACTTCTCTTGTGCTAAGGCACTTAAATGTGGCTGTTTATGTTTGTTTCGGAAGCTGGCATAATTTAGACCTCCTATTCGTTCTAAGTGACAATTTTTGATTTAGTTTCTGGTTATGAGGAAATAAGATAGCTAACATCAAAGGGGTGACATTTTAAGACCAGCTGATATGAATTAAGCACTGGCCCTCTCAGGGAGCAAGAGAGTAAGACAGCAAGGGGCACTGATGACGACCTGGAATGAGTCAAAACATCTAGTAATAATCGCTGAGAATCTTCAACTGGCTACAGTCTATCAGGTGGTCTCAGATGATGGTTTTCTAACAGTTAATTTTTTTTTTACTTGAAAGGAGAAAGTATCTTATTGCAAACAGCCACTGAATCTTAGAAGGACCCTTAGTGTTAACTAAGAAAAACCAACAAGTGATATGAAAAATTAAAGTCACTATGTCACAAGTCAGTGTTGTAGAGGTAGTGTTGCAAATGCCTTTGCACAAATACTCCAAGTGGGTTGTGTTAATGAAAGAAGTGTGCTGGGTGTAAAAGACAATAGACATCAGAGAGCAGTCTGCCAAAATGCAAATCGCATTCCTTGTTTGTAAGAAGGAGTAATTATCCACTTTCAAATGATTTAACAATGCCTGGAAAAGAGTCCTTCAAACATCAACAATGAGTAATTCCTAATTCTTTCGCAGACAGGCCATTATTAGTATTTTCTGATTTTTACCAGAAACAAGCTTAGAAAATGAGGATCAAGGGAAGCTCACTACAATTTCAGCAAAAATAACAGAAAAAGTGTTACCCTAAAACAGTTATTAACCTTGACAAATATTAGAATAATCCATAGTATGATTTGGTGTTAGGTGTGTTCTTCATGGCAATTCAAAAGGCTAAGGGTGAGGCTAAGGGTTGAGCTCTTCAATCAAGTCAGAGGTCGATCTGGGACACAGTTGGGCTGCAAGTTTGCTAAGCCACAATGTTGTGAGCTGAATTGTTTCCCCGATTTTCATATGCTGAAGGCCTAACTCTCAGCACCTCAAAATGTGAGTGTATTTTAGGATCTGTAGAGAAGTGATTGCATTAAAAAGAGGCTCTTCAAGACACTCTGGAAAAAAAAAAAAAGAAGACCTAAATGAAAGATCTCTGCAAGTGAGATCCCAGTGGAAAGAAGGGGGCCATCAAAGAAGGAGGTACCTTTCTCTGAAGGGAGGAGAGAACTTCCACTTTGACTATGACCCTGTCGGAATAAGATTGAAGTCGGCGAACCTTAAAGGCTTCCATAGCCTTGTCAACTCATGACTAGAGCCTAGGGAGATTACTGACGCCATAAACAAGAGTGTCAAATTGTTAAGTCAACAACAGGAGGCACTGTGTACTTACTTCTCATGTGGGATCTGTCCTTAATGTGTTGTCCAACGTGAAGTAATGCTATAACTAGTACTGAAACAGTATTTTACACTTAGTATGTCTGTGTGGGTGCACACTGATGAAATCTTTATTTAATATATACTAAATCGATCTTCTGTATATAACAATAATTGAAAATGAATCTTGATGTGAATGGAATGGGAGAGGGAGCGGGAGATGGGAGGGGTATTAGTGGGAGGGAAATTATGGGGGGGGAAGCCATTGTAATCCATAAACTATAATTTATATTTACTAAAAAAATTTTTTAAATTTCAAAAAAAAAAAAAAGAGGCTCTTAACCTGGGGCCCTAATCCAATAGGGTTGCTGTCCCTATAAAAGAAAGTGACGCCAAGAAAGTTCCAGGGCACAGGAAAGCCGACATGAAGGGACAATAAGGATGGTGGCCATTGGCAAGCCAAGGAGAAGGTCTTAGAGGAAGTCAAGCCCCAGCACATTGATCTTGGACTTCTAGATTCCAGAACTGTGAGAATCTGGTTTTCTGTGGTTTAAGCCACTCAGTCTGTGGTATTCTGTCATGCCAACACTTGCAAACCTGGACACGCAGTCTACCCATGTTGTATGCTGTAGCCCTCTCAGACTCTCATCCAAAAGCCTGACTCAATTGCCTCTCAACCCTAAAGGAATTCATGAAATTCTCAAAGGTGTACAAACACCCACTCAGCACTGGGCAATATACAGCCTTAAAACCTGACAAATGTCTTTAGAGTTTGATTCCCCTTTGGTCGCCAAATTTGAGACTCCAGCTACACACGGAAGCAAGAATCTCTGCTCAGTTCTCTCCCAGTTGCTGCCTTCTGTCTACCAAAGCTTCAGTATCCAGACTTCTAGCTATGAAGAGACTCTGTGAATGCACTCTGCTGGGAAAATGTCTCTTTAGCTCCAGTGTCAAGTCAGCACTCAATATAGGGATGTTCCTTTCCCTAGTTTCCCAGGCAGATTTCATTCTGCTTTAAACCAGCCTTTGTCCTGCCTCTATAGACCCCTGCAAAGCATCCTAATTCAGCATGTCTCTTGCGGAAGGAAAGATGACCACTGACTTGAGGCCCTGCAATCTTTTTCTTACGTCATCCAGCATAGCTTCACTGATTTCCTTTTCTTCCAGTAGCAGCAGCCCACTGTCACTGCAAAGGCCTGTTCCTTAGACAAAAAGCGTCAGAGAAAGCCCCTGGGGACAAACACAGCTTCACATCACAAGGTTCTCCTTTCTCTGGAAATGTATTCTATGGATTTGTTTTTGCTTCCCCCGTATGATGCTTTCTTTTTTCCCAAATAAATGTTTTATTTAATGAGTACAAATTTCCTAAGTACAACTTTAGGTATATAGTGATTCTTACCACCACACCTGCCTTCCCACTCCTCCTCATCCTCCCTCTCCCATTCTCCATTGATTCATTTTCAATTAACTTTATACACAGAAGGCCAACTCTATCCTAAGTAAGGAATTCAAAAATTTGCATACACACACACACACACACACACACACACACACGGCCAACTCTATACTAAGTAAGGAATTCAAAAATTTGCACACACACACACACAGACTGCTTGAGATCAAGTTTTACAGTTAATTCTCATAATACCACTCATTATGGGAAGTAAGTACACAGTGACTCCTGTTGTTACTTTAACAATTAACACTCTAATGTATGATGTCAGTGATCACCCGAGGCTTTTTTTTTTTTTGACAGGCAGAGTGGACAGTGACAGAGACAGAGAGAAAGGTCTTCCTTTTTTTTACCCCCCAATGGCCACTGCGGCCAGCGCACTGCAGCCAGCGCACCGCACTGATCTGAAGCCAGGAGCCAGGTGCCTCTCCTGGTCTCCCATGTGGGTGCAGGGTCCAAGCACTTGGGCCATCTTCCACTGCCCTCCCGGGCCACAGCAGAGAGCTGGACAGGAAGAGGAAATGACAGGGATAGAATCTGGCGCCCTGCCCAGGTCTAGAACCTGGTGTGCTGGTGCTGCAGGCAGAGGATTAGCCTATTGAGCCATGGTGCTGGCCCACCTGAGGCTCTTGACACGAGCTGCTGAGGCTATGGAAGCCTTTTGAGTCCTCACTCCATCAGTATTTAGATATGGCCATAAGCAAAGTGGAAGATCTCCATTCCCTTCAGAGAAAAGTACTTCTTTCTTTGATGGCCACTTCTTTCCACTGGGGTCTCACTCACAGACATCCTTTATATGGGACATTTTTTGCCACAGTGTTTTGGCTTTCATGCCTGAAATGCTCTCATGGCTTTTCAGCCAGACCAGATGTCTTAAGGGCTGATTCTGAGGTCAAAGTGCTATTTAGAGTGACTATTATTCTATGAGTCTGCTGTGTAGACTGCTTCCCATGTTGGAACATTCTCTCCTTTTGAATTCTATCTATTATTATTACCACTTAATCCTTGATCTTATTTATATGATCCTTTTAACACTTAATGCTATACACATGATCACTTTAACACGATTAATGATCACGTTAACACAAAAGATGGATTTTTTTTTTACCACACAGCTTAATGGGATTTGGGCTCCCATGGCAAGTATTTAAACTTTACTCTTAGAAGTAAGACCACAGAAATGTATGCAGATCTATATAGCTTTACAATTATGAAATTCCTCCTCCCTCTCTTACTCCCACTTTTATTTTTCATTGGAATCTATTTTCAATTGACTTTATATACAATGACTATGTTAAGAGTTCAACAAATAGTATGGAGAAAAAAAAAAAAAAAAGCCTGTTCCCTGACAGTCAAGACAAGGGCTATTCAAATCATTGCTATCACACATCAGAGAGAACATACAGTATTTGTTCCTATGGGATTGACTTATTTCACTAAGTACGATGTTTTCCAGATTCATCTATTTTGTTACAAGTGACTGGATTTCATTTTTTTAAAGTTATGAAGTATTCCATAGAGTACATAGCCCATAATTTCTTTATGCAATCTTCAGTTCGTGGGCATTTAGGTTGATTCCATGTCTTAGCTATTATGAATTGAGCCGCAATAAACATAGGGGTGCAGGTAACTTTTATTTGCTGATTTAATTTCCCTTGGGTAAATTCCAAGGAGTGGATGGCTGGGTCATATGGTAGGTCTATATTCAGATTTCTGAGTTGTCTCCAAACTGTCTTCCATAGTGGTCTTACCAGTTTACATTCTCAACAGCAGTGGATTAGGGTACCTTTTTCCCCACATCCTCGCTGGCATTTGTTTATTGATTTCTGTATGAAAACCATTCTGATTGGGGTGAGGTGAAACCTCAGTGTGGTTTTGATATACATTTCTGTGATAGCTAGTGATCCTGAACATTTTTTCATGTGTCTGTTGGACATTTGGATTTCCTCTTTGGAAAAATGTATGTTTAAGTCTTTGGCCCATTTTTTAACTGAGTCATTTGTTTTGTTGTTGAGGTATTTCTTGATCTCTTTATATGTTCTGGTTATTAATCCTTTATTTGTTGCATAGTTTGCAAATATTTTTTCCATTCTGTAGGTTGCCTCTTCACTTTACTGAGTGTTTCTTTTGCAATACAGAAGCTTCTCAATTTTATGTAGTCCCATTTGTGAATTTTGTCTTTGATTTCCTGTGTCTCTGTGGTCTTTTCCAGGAACTCCTTGACTGTTCCAACATCTTGCAAGGTTTCCAAAATGTTCTCTAATAATTTGATGGTATCAGGTCATAGATTCATGTATGTGATCCATCTGAAATGGATTTTTGTGTAAGGTGTAATGTAGGGGTCTATTGGGCATTGCATAAAATAATCCCTAACAATATGGCACCTGGCGGATGATCAGGGGGTGTGTCTGCGGCTGCTGCAGTTAAACCGCATGAGATCAGACAACCTGCAGGGATAGATCCAATTTATTTCTGGACACATGGACAGTGTGTGATCCCTACACCTCACTTAAGGTGCCCCTGTGTGTGGTCAACCCGTGCCTGCATGACCTTTTTGCTGATTGGCTCTCCTACTGTGCATGTCCTTTGTAAGCTTTATAAGCCTGTACGCTTCCTCAATAAAGTGGTTTCTGCTTCAACACAACTCATGGGTGCTTGCTGTGGTGTGCTTGACCTGTCAACCTTACCTCTCCCGTTCACCTTGTTGGGGAGTGCTTGTACTGTCCCCTGCTGGTCAGGGGACAGTCTCAGGCTTAAGACCCCAACAGGGGTCCTGCTTCATTCTTCCGAATGTGGAAATCAAGTTTTCCCAGTATTGTTTGTTGAAGAGACTGTCCTTGCTCCAAGGATTGGTTTTAGCTCCTTGATCAAATATAAGTTGGTTGTAAATGTTTGGGTTGTTTTCTGATGTTTCTATTCTGTTCCACTGGTTTATCCACCTGTTTTTTGTTTTTGTACCAGTATCAGTATGTTTTGATTAT
Organism: Sylvilagus floridanus; assembly: GCA_949820135.1. Taxonomy (NCBI): domain Eukaryota; kingdom Metazoa; phylum Chordata; class Mammalia; order Lagomorpha; family Leporidae; genus Sylvilagus; species Sylvilagus floridanus. The sequence continues at coordinate 32,579,269 of OX463238.1, read as the reverse complement.
AACTTCCTCATAGTATTCTTGAAATCTGGTATTGTGATGCCTTCTTATTTGTTTTTTGTTGTGTAAGATTGCTTTAGCTATTCAAGGCCTCCTGTGCTTCTGTATGAATTTCAGCATTTTTTTCTAGATTTGAGAAGAATGTCTTTGGTATTTTGATTGGTCTAACATTGAATCTGTAAATCACTTTTGGAAGAATGGACAATTTGATAATGTTGACTCTTTCAATCCATGAACATGGAATATTTTTCCATTTTTTGTTTCATTTTCTATTTCTTTCTTTAATGTTTTATAATTCTCATCATAGAGACCTTTGACATCCTTGGTTAAATTAATCCAAGGTATTTGATTTTTTGTAGCTATTGTGAATATGATTGATCTTAGAAGTTCTTTCTCAAGCATGGCATTGTCTGTGTATACAAAGGCTATTGTTTTTTATGTACTGATATTATATCCTGCTATTTACTAAACTCTTCTATGAGTTCCAACAGGTTCTTGGTGGAGTCTTTTGGATCCTCTATATATACAGAATCATGTCATCTGCTAACAGGGATATTTAGACTTCCTCTTTCCCAATTTGTATACCTTTGATTTATTTTTCTTGTCTAATGTCTCTGGCTAAAACTTTCAGGACTAATTTGAATAGCAATTTTAAGAGTGGGCATCCTTGTCTGGTTCCAGATCTCAGTGAGAATGCTTTCAACTTTTCCCAGTTCAATATGATGCTGGCCATGGGTTTGTCCTACATTGCCTTGATTGTGTTTAGGAATGTTCCTTCTATACCCAATTTGCTTAGAGCTTTCATCATGAAGGATGAAAACATTTTATCAAATGCTTTCTCTGCATCTATTGAGATAATCATATGGTTTTTGTTCTGCAGTTTGTTAATGTGATGTATATTACACTGATTTGCAAATGTTGAACCATCCCTGCATACCAGGGATAAGTCTCACTTGGTCTGGGTGGATGATCTTTCTGGTGTGTTGTTGGATTCAACTGGCCAGAAATTTGTTGAGGATTTTTGTGTCTATGTTCATCAGAGAAATTGATCTGTAGTTCTCTTTCTCTGTTGTGTCTTTTTGGATTTAGTAAATAAGTGATGCTAGCTTCATAGAAAGAGTTGGGGAGGATCCCTTCCCTTTCAGTTTTTTTAATAACTTGAGAAGAATTGGAGTTAGTTCTTCTTTAAATGTCTGGTAGAATTCAGAGGTGAAGCCATTTGGTCCTAGGCTTTTCTTTGTTGGGAGGGTCTTTATCATTGATTCAATTTATGTCTTGGTAATGGGTCTGTACAGGTTTTCTGTGTCTTCATGGCTCAATTTAGGTAGGTTGTATGTGTATTTTTGTATTTTTTATTTCAATTTTTAAAAATTTCTTCTCTAATTTTAACTGTTTCTTTGCTCCTACTAAATTTGGGTTTGGTTTGCTGTTGTTTTTCTAGATTTTTGAGATGCATTGATAGCTGATTTATTTGGTACCCTTCCAATTTCTTAATGTAGGCATGGGATGCTATAAACTTTCCTCTTAACACTGCTCTTGCTGTATCCCATATGTTTTGATATGTTGTATTGTCTTCATGTGTTTCCAGATTTTTTTTATTTCTCCTTTGATTTCTTCTATGATCCATAATAATGCTTTCAAACTTGTAGTTTGTAATCCATCTGACTGTTTTCCTAAGTATCATTGGAAGGAGTATTGCTTGCTATCCAAACTGAACTTGATAGAATCTGGCAGTTATTAGAAAGGAAGGTATCTCCCAAAACTGTGGTTAAGGGAGATGAAAAAACAAGCATAAGTGTTATTAGAGAGGAAAATGAAACACTATTTGATGACAAACCAGTTACAAATGCACAACTACAGGAGGTTCTTTTGACAAAAGTCGAGTTTACTGTGAAACTTGAACACCATCCAAAAATGATCTAATACCTAGTAAGTGCTCATGCTGTCTCAGTTTTTATTGAGTAAATGTGATCATCTTTCAAATGCTAAAGCACACTACACCTAATTACATACACAAGAACAGTCCACAGAGTTCCAAGCCAACATGCATTAATAGTTAAGACAAATGAAAGCACTCTTCTAGTTTTGATGCATCTAATCCTAGGTGTTTTCCATTTCACAGCAATGATGTTCACCACACAGCTCTCTAGTCACATGGGTCCCTTTAGGTTTAATTGCTAGCTCTTTAAGACTTCTAATTTCTCTATATGAATGCACTATTATACTAAATCCTGCCAGTCATACAGCAGTCATGTGATTCTTTAGGTTAATGGTGACTGCAAATGTGACTCCAGAGCCATATAACTCTGAGTATCCCTGCCATTATCCACAGTTTATTCCATTTCCCTTTCCAACAATTACAGAGATCTATTGCAGGCAGGTGAAAGAACATTGAACAGCAAAAATAACCACAGATATTCCCTTTCTTTGTCAGAGATTCTCTGATAGATACAAGCTCTACTGAAAATAAGAGCAGCCAAACTGAAAGTTTCATTTTTGTAGATATCAAAAGGGTCTCCCTATTACTGTCCTGAGAATAAATTATTCTGCTCCTCATGCAGTTTATTTATGGTTCTTCCTGGAACATGAGGTTGGGAAAGCTGCTGTGGTCCAGATCCCACTAGTTTTCTCGCACCACCTACACGAGCCAATTCTTGTCATGTGCACTAACCTAAAAAACAAAGGACAAATATCTACAGAGCTATGTAAGTTTCGACAACAGATTTTAAGTGTTAAAAGATACTGAGATGTTTTTAAAATGGAAGTTATGAAGCAACACTTTGCATTGCAAAAAACAATATAAATAATTTTTATGGGCACTAAAGATCACACCTGATAACCTACTAAACAGTGTTCCTTATACATTAAGAGAATTCCATTACTGGGGCTGGTGTTGTGGCATAATGGGTAAAGCCACCACCATCCCATATGGTCATTGCTTAGAGTACAGGCTGCTCCACTTTCTCATCCAGCTCCCTGCTAATGCACCTGAGAAAGCAGCAGAAGATAGCTCAAGTGCTTGGGCCCCTGCACCCATGTGGGAAACCTAGAAGAAGCCCCTGACTCCCGGCTTCAGAATGGCCCAGCCCTGGCTGTTGCCAGGTAGTGAACCAGCAGATGATGATCTTTCTCTCTCTCTCCTTCTTCCTCTCTCTGTATTGCTCTCTCTTTAACTCTGCCTTTCAAATAGATAAAATGTATCTAAAAATAGAATTATATTCCTACTGATTCCCAAAACCTCGCATGAAGATATTATTACATGAAACACATGCAGAGTCCAATTGAAATCTCATGTATTCTACATTAACTGTAGGCCAACAGCCTCGGACTCCCTTCCTCTCCTTCTCTACCACCTCAATATATAAGAATAATTTTACCATTATTCTAAAAAGAAGAGAAAGATTCATTACAGCTGATCTACTATCCTCAGACCTGAATGGAATTCATGCTGCTCTAAAAATTTTTTACCCTAGAAGAAATAATGTAAAATTCAAAGTTGTTAATTAAGGCTAATGGAACCAAAGGGAATAACAATCATACTTACTGCATGTTTGAGTTAATTATTTCATCAGAGACATACATATTAATTATTTTTACAGCTATTATCTCATTTAATTCTTATATGTTGTAATATTCTTGATTGACCATTTTACAGTATCGATTTGGAAATGAGTGGCAGATTTGGTGGTCTGCACCCAAAGTCTGGGCCCTTCCATGGCAATGTGCTTCTTCAGAGCCTAGACTGTAGAGACTTTAATTATCTCCCATAGGGCTTCTTAATTAGAGTTTTAAAACCCAAATATCTATTAACATCAGGGACTAGAAACAGACACAATTTATCACACTGCCAGACTCAAAAATACCGTTTGGTATTAACAGCCCCCAATTAAGACTACAGTCATGAATTACTGAACAAGCCATTAGATAGAGAACAACAATATCAACCCGAGCATGGCTATTAATCCATTGCTCATTGGAAGTCATCAGTCTCAACAATATTGGGATAAATAATTTCTAGGTACCTTTGAAACAATCCTATTCTGTTTCAATATTTTAGAGATTATGTACAACTTGAATTTTGGTGATTCTAGTATAAGAGATATCACTATGCCCTACATGAAGATACATAAGATCTATGGTTCTTATATGTATATAATGAACGTGCAAAATATTTTTTTTCATAAATTGGAAAGAAAATGGTGTATATGAGCATCAAGTAGTGGTGCTACCAAGGTAGCTACTCAGTATAGTGTTGTTTTTGTCTCCAAGGAAAAATGCAATACTATATAGTAACTCTACTTTATCATCATCATTACAACAGTTTCTTTCTCTAAAGAATTATATGAAAGTACATATTAGTTTGAACAATGGTTCTCAACATGGCTGCAAATTAGAAGCTCTTGTAGGAACTTTTAAAACTGCTGGTGCTGGGGCGGTCATTTGGCATAGTGGGTGGGCTGCCTCTTACAACTACTGTATCCCATATAAGAATGCCTGGATCGAGCCCTGCTCCACTTAAATTCTAGCTTTCTACTCCTGTGCACCACTGGGAGGCAGCAGGTAATGAATGGTTAAAGTACTTGTGTCCCTGCCACCCATGTGTGAGACCTGGATTATTTCCTGGCTCCTGGCTTCAGCCTGGCCCAGGCCTGGCTGTTTTGGGCATTTGGGGAGTAAGCCAGTTTTTGGCAGTTTACTCTCTATCCGCCTTTGAAACAAATAAATATATATATTTTTAAAATGTTGATTCCAGAGTCCTCCTTGTTTATGTTGTCCTAGTTAGTCCATTCCTAGTCACTAGGAATTCTTTTTTTCTCTTTTTTAAAGATTTAATTTACTCTATTTTTAATGCATTAATATATAGAACAGATTTCATGAATTTCATAGCTATGAATCCACGAATACAACCCACACTTTCCTCCCTCACTGCTTTCCCTTTCCATTTAATCTTTAAAACAACCTCGAGAGAAAATTGAGGCTCAAGCTTTAAGTAACTTTCAGCCTATAATGGGGGAAAAAACAAAACAAAAAACCCTCAAAAGATAACTAGTTTTCTCCCCAGGTTATGTTTCCAAGTAGAAGAGGTAATATTTCAACTAAAATCTGCTGTATTCTGAAGCCGATGATAAATTTTAGCACCTTACTGAAAAATTAGCACAAAAATTAGCACAAGTCCACAGCACAAAAGACAGTGACAGGAACTGAAAGCACAGTTCCCAGTTTATCTGCAGCAAATGGAACTGTTTTGATGGCATTCCACACAGGAACTAGGGTCCCATCTACCTTCCGCTGCATGACTCACCCAGTGTTGTCTTCTAAGAACAAAGGAATTAAAATAAACGTTGCAAACCCTTCTAAGAAAGCTCCTAATGAAATGTAATATTTCTATAGGAAAAATGTATTTGAATCTTTGAAAGACTGATTCATGAACTTGAGAACATAATTTCATTAAGTTGACGGTTCCTTTTTACTAGAATAAGCCAGGTATATAACGAACACCGGCAGTCCACGTGGACAGCAGCTGGGACAATACTGCCTGTAATTTATGTCTTCTCCAAACCACAGGTCAGCAGTTCCCAAGTGTGGTCCTATCAGGCGAGCCATCTGCAAGGTCAAAACAAGTTCCTTTATAACACTCAAACAGTATTTTCCTTTTTTGCTCTCATTCTTTCATCAGGGGACAGTGGTGTCTGCCAGAGCCACGAGACATGGATATCACAAAAGACGGTATACGAAGCACAAACAATAATGCAGTCTCTCCTTATTGATCAGACATTAAAGAAGTCTGTTGGAATGTGAAACACTAACTCCCTGTTGATTTTGTTTTGCAAAATATGATTTTCCAGGATAGGTATTATCTAATGTATAATAGGTTCAATTTTTTCTTTTAAGTTAATTGATAAATATGAGAAGATTTTAAAGACTTTGTGGAAAAATGGAATCAGAATATAGGAGCTGTTGTTTAGCCTAGCAATTCAGATGCCTATGCCCAATATCAAAGCATCTGGGTTTGATACGTGGTGCAGCTCCTGACTTCAGCTTCCCACTAATGCAAAACCCATAAAGCAGTTGGATGGCCAAAATATCTGGGTCCCTGCCACCCACGTGGGAGACTTAGAAGAAGCTCCTGGCACCTGGATTTTGGCCTGGCCTCCATTGTTCTGACAATGTGGGGAGTGAACCAGTGGATACATGATCGATCTCTCTTTCTCTTTCCTTCTCTCTCTCTCTCTCTCTCTCTGTGTGTGTGTGTGTGTGTGTATGTTTGTGTGTGTGTGTCAAATAAATATTTTTTTTAATGTGGACAATTCATTATTTTTAAAAACTTGATATTAAACAGAACATGTTATATATATTTACACCCTATTTATATTGTGTTAAAGTTACACTATTAAAGAACAGTGTAACTTTAAAAACTAGAATATTCAGAATAAGTAGGTTAACTTAGAAAACAAAGGAACAACTTCTCTGAAAAAAATTATAAACTGAGTAATCATAACAGAATTGTAATTGTAATTACTAAAGAAATCCCTAAGATTATTTATGGATGGATTCAGCCTTATGACGGGCACCTGTGGCAGGCAGTGTATAGGAAGTATCTTCATGGTTAGTTTTGGGTATTTAGGCCACTTTAGCAAGTAACGATTCAAAGACCAAGGAATGACAAATAATAAGATGTGTTTGGAAGAACACCAAATGGAAGAACAGGGCCTTTAATTTTTAAACCAATCCCCTTATTAACTGAACTTCTGAAAACAACTTTCAGTGTGAGCACAATTTTGCACATCAACATTGGGCCTTTATTAAAACACATTTTGAAAACTCACCTCTGGGTTTTAAAAGTTATGAAAGAATCTTATTCTGCACTGGGGCGATAGATGCCTGTGACATGATCCTTTACAGAGAATCTCCAAAAAGTGCATAAAAATGCATACATAAATACAAAACTAAGTACAGGCTTCAGAATTAGTTGGATAAAAATAAACCTTTTAGTCTCATTTTATCTATGAATGTGTTAAATTATCCTCATATTTAATGATCACTGTTTTTCTGTTTCATAATGTAATTGGGACTCAGAACTAGGGATGCAAATACACACACAAACACCATGTGCAAGTGTGCACGCACATACAATGTATTCTGAAGTTACACAATTCCATTAAATTCTAAATATTCATCAACTGTCAAAATATTCTAGCCTTTTCAAAAAGTTCAGAATTTTTTAAAATATATCTTTTCATATGCTTGAGGACTTGAGTACCTCAAGGAAGCTATATTTGAAACTAGAATCTTAACATATAAAATTCTTAATAGTTGGAGTATCTTTGTCATTTATAATGCATGTTTTGGGCTTAAAGCAAGTTTATATTCAGTATTCTTGCCGCATTAGTGCTTAGAGAGGCAGACTATTTGGAGCTAGCTGGTTCATGCATTTTAAAAGAAGCTATTTAAAACTAAGTACAATAAATGATATCCAGTCATAGGGACAAGAGAATCAAAGGTTGCCCTATTGCCTTTCCCACTTTTATATTTTATTTAGTTGAGTGGGAGGGAAAGAAATATGCATGATGGTGCCCACTACTGTCTGCTGGTTTACTCCTCAAATGGTTTCAACAGATCAGCCCAAAGCCAGGAGCCAGGACCTAAGTCTCCTACATGGGTGGCAAGGACCCAAGTTCTTGAGTACCTTCTGTCTCCCAGGACCTGCATCAGCAGAAAGCTGAGAACAGGAGCAGAGCTGGAACAAGAACCCAGGCACTCTGATAAGGAATGCTAATGTCTCAAGCACTAGTCCTAACACCTACCCCATTTTCCACTTCTTAAAGTTAACACTTTCTTTGGTGCTGTCAGACATTTTTTTTAAAAGATTTATTTATTTATTTGAAAGTCAGAGTTACACAGAGAGAGGAGAGGCAGAGAGAGAAAAAGTGGTCTTCCATCCGATGGTTCACTCCCCAGATGGCCTCAATGGCCAGAGCTGCACCAAAACCGAAGCCAGGAGCCAGGAGCTCCCTTCCTTTTCCCCACACTGGTGGAGGGGCCCAAGGACTTGGGCCATCTTCTGCTTTCCCAGGCCATAGCAGAGAGCTGGATGGGAAGTAGAGCAGCTGGGTCTCAAACCGGCACCCACATGGGACACCAGTGCTTCAGGCCAGGGTGTTAACCCGCTGCACCACAGCACTGGCCCCATAAGACATTTTTTAAAATACTCAAAGGTGCTCCTTATTTGCACAGACGAGATGAAATCACAACCAAGAAAATTCAAGGAATTTTTTCCAATCATGCAGAATGAGATTCCTTAAAGTCAATGGTATGCAGCTACATGTTTAATAATTCGCTCTTGGAAGATGGAGGTAGAGATGTTGTGAAGATATAATTAGGGTGGGTACCAATTTCTGTGGGGTAAAATATTCCCACACAGGCATATTTCAACCTACTGACTTGAAATCAAGGGCCATGAATTTGGGAAGAGTATGCAGAGCCAGTACAAGTGGTCTCCAGAGCCAGTACAAGCAGTCTACAGCACACTACTGCAGGATTTATGTGGAAAAGTCAGCCTAGCACAGACATTTGGGACCAGATCTACTGAGATCCTGGCATATGGTGAGCCTGGGAGCAGCCCGGGCAGACATCTATTCCAGAAAGGACTCCGAAGACAACAATTAGGTCCCAAGCAGTAATGTGAAAATAAATCACCTTTAGTTTCAGGAGCCAGAGGACAAGACCACGCCTCTAAAACCAGTGACTTTAATGAAGTTTAAACAAGGGAATTTAAATGTCTAAAAGGTGACTAGGACTATCCTCTCAATCAGATTCCTGAGGAATTCCTTCAAGGTCAGTGGAAACTTTGGCCATGGGAAAGAGGCAGATGCACACCATGAGTCTAGGTCACCAGAATCAGTCTCATGACTGTTTTGGGCTCCAGGGTCAGTGTTAAGTGCCCTGGCAGTAGCACTGGATGCTTAAAAATGTTCTCTATCTTTGGAGCCTCTGATTGTGGTCTTTACAGGCCACAGATCATGTCATGCATCAGTGTTCAGAAGAGCTCTGTCCCTGAATGTTCCACCAAGCTGGGGAAAAAACCCGAGGCTGCCAGTACATCCCCTGGCCCATAAACGGGCATATTACCAGAATTTCGAGATTAGATTCTCAACTCAGGAAAACCTTCTGTTAAGGAATTTTTAAATTTGTTTTAATAATAAAGAGGCTTCTCCATGTGTATTAACTATGTTGACAAAGTCACATCCTTAAGAAAAAGCTAATATCTGACACAGCTATCTTGCAAAAGTATAATTTTACAGCTTAGTCCAAACTACCCTATAGGTTATGACAGTCTGTGGTTACATTACATCAGGAAACTCAGGTGATTTTATTTTAAAAAGACGACTTTTATGGTACTATATATTGAGACTCTCTACTCTAAGCTTTTTCTTTAAAATAAAACAGAAGGGGAGATAATTGTGGCTAGACATTTAGTATAGGATTTAGAACAATTGAACTAGTAGCCTTTATTGACAGATCAATATTAATGAAAAGAGCCATGAAACAAAAATTATTAAATATTATTTTTAAAATAAAAGGGAGATGTTTCTCTAAGATATTGGGAAATGTAAACTTATCAAAGGGGAAGTAAAATAAAAATACATAAAGAAAAAAATAGAAAAAAAGGGAAAAAAGATCACAATCAATGTCATGAAAATCCACATCAGAATAGCTCTATCATTTACAAGAAAAGGAATATTGAAGCTAAAAAAACTTAGAAATAATTTAATTCAATAACCTTTATTTAAAATTAAGGGAACTGAGGCTATTAGCAGTTAAAAAGTGGTCCCAGGTCTCATAATAGCATTATACTGAGACTCAATGTCTTCTTTTTTCCTATAAAAATTTCTGAAACTAGAGCCAGGTCCCAGAGTACAGAGCTGTGAAACCCTGAGACCAAATAGGTCCAGAGCCATCTCGGTGCATCCTGACCTCAGGTGTTGAGCAGAGGCCGCTCAGGTCTTATTTGATTCGATTAGCCGAGGCAAACACTTTATGTTCTTGCCTCTCAAAGAGAGGTCCTTGGATCAGCATCACTGAAAATAGTGGAGCTTATTAGAAATGAAAAATGTTAGGTCCTACTCCACATGGTAGAATTAGAACCTGCTTTTCACAAGATTTGTGGAGTCTTCTATAAAGTCTGAGAAACCCTAAAACAAATGATATATCCATTCAAAATACAGGAGAATTTGCTAAATGAATATTCCCTTTCTATTCTTTATTTTTCAAACTCCATTTTTTAGAAATCAGGAAGATGAGAAAGTAATAGTGCATTTAGTCATAGCACACTAAAATGTTTTTTACCATGTTGCATCCCAGCAATGTTCTCATACTTACAGACAGGAAACCATGTAGAGAACACATATAATTCAATGGTGTAAGTTAACTGTGCGATCTCACCTTTCTCACCAGTACCAAATTTGCCTGTGTTTTTGTTTGCATATTTCTGTTAAATAAGGTGCTATATTAGGTAGCTGACCCATTGCCTTTATTTTTTCCAGTATAATTGAGGCACACTTGACAAATTAAAATTAAAAATACTTACTGTATACAATATAATGGTATGTGTGACACTGTGAATAATTACCACAGCCCAGCTAACTAGCCTACCCATCACTTCAAATAATTTGTGTGTTGGGGCCAGAGCTGTGGCGCAGTGGGTTAATACCCTGGCCTGAAGCGCCGGCATCCCATACAGGTGCCAGTTCGAGACCCGGCTGCTCCTCTTCTGATCCAGCTCTCTGCTAAGGCCCGGGAAAGCAGTAGAGGATGGCCCAAGTCCTTGGGCCCCTGCACTCACATGGGAGACCCAGAAAAAGCTCCTGGCTCCTGGCTTTGGATCAGTGCAGCTCTGGCCATTGCAGCCAATTGGGGAGTGAAACAGCGGATGGAAGACATCTCTCTCTCTCACTCTCTCTCTCTCTCTCTCTCTCTGCCTCTGCCTCTGCCTCTCTCTGTGTAACTCTGACTTTCCAATAAATAAATCTTTAAAAAAATAGTTTGTGTGTATGTGTTGAGAATATTTAAGATACACTCTCTTAAAAAGTTCCCACAGGCCCTGTTGTATTAGCGGCTATATTCATCATGCTGTACATTAGCTTCCCAGAACTTACTAGAACTGAATCTGTTCCCATTGACCAGCAGCACTCCATTTCCCCTCTTTCCAGCCCCTGACAACCACTATTCTCATCCCACTTTCTGTGCACCTAAGTTTGATTTTTGGAGGTACCACATATAAGTTAGATCACACAGCATTTGTCTTTCTCTGACTTATTTCACTTAATACAATGCTCTTAACTTTCATCCATTTTGTTGCAATTGGCTGCATTTCCTTCTTTTTTATGGCTGACGGATATTTCATTTATGGGGAGACTTCAAAAAGTCTGTGGAAAATTGAATTGTGACTTTTTTTTAATCTATGCATAGTGTTTTCATAATATGGTATTTCCACAAACTTTTATATGTCCTATTGTATATACTTCAATCTCTTTATTCATTCATCTGTCAAAGGATAGATTGTTACACATCTTGGCTATTGTGAATAATGCTACAAACAACATGGGAGTAAAGATATCTCTGACATACTGATTTCATTTCCTTTGGCTGTACAGCCAGTAGTGGGGTTGCAGGAACATATAGCAGTTCTACTTAATTTATTTTAAGGAACTATAATGATTTCCTTGCTGGCTGTACCCATTTACATTCCTACCACGAGTGTATAAGGGATCTCTTTTCTCTACACCCTCACCAATACTTGTTTTATATATATCCATACATACACGGATATATATATATATATATATATATATATATATTCATATGGGGATATATATATATATATATAGCCACCATAAAAGGGTGGCTTGTATTTTTAGTTTAAATATTCCTGATGACTACAGAAACTGAGAGTACTTTTTCTTGTACCGCACTTGGTCATTTGTATGTCGTCTTTGGAGAAATGTCTATTCAGGTCATTTGTGTATATTTAGATTGGATTATTTGGTTTTGTTTGGAGGCAGTGATGATTCCTTTAATTATTTTGGATGATAAGATACATTATTTGCAAATAAATATTTTATTCTTAGTTCATAGTGTCCTTTCCAATTTTTTGATGGTTACCTCTTTAAAGACTAAATGAAAACATCCTACATAGAAGAACTCTGCCTGTGGCAAACACTCCCCTGAAACCCAGCTAGAATCCTGGCTCTTTAAAACTTCCCAGGGATAATGCCTATATCTCAAATAAACCTGCTAATGCTCTGTTTGCTATTCCCTGGGAAAAATGTAGAAAAAATAAAATCTCTGAGCATCCACAAATTCCCAAAGCAGCTGGAGGAGTTATAAAAAGAAAGGCATTTGACCATTTCCATGAGAGCATCTTCATTTCTGCCATTTTCTTTATTAATAGTGACTCAGAATAAATCTTTCAACAACAAAAATCTACTGAGCTGGCCCTGAACATCTGCTTGGCATAAATGATACTTTTCTTCTTTGTCTTCAGGCCTGGTCCTGTTATTTTTCTAGTCCAAACTCCTTTACTTCTTACCATACTTGCACAATATCTTACTCTTTACAACTGAGCCATTAATACCACCGTTGTACCCACTTCTAATAATGCATAGCTGCCCATGTATACTTTAAGGATGTCTTGGCTTTCCAAGTGCCAGAAGGAAAGAAACAGTGGATATTTATTATATATTCACTATTTCTGTTAAGCTACTCACACTTGAATTCTCAAACACTAAAAAGTATTAAGAGAATTTATAAACAGTGCCACTAAACAACCCTGGGAGATAGTAAATGTCAACCACCAAATGGCAAAATATGAAGACATGAAGGATCGATAGAAATTTTAAAAGTAGCTGACCTATTTTTCCCAGAGAGAAAACTGCATAATCACATATGTACAAAGTAACACTGGTGTGTAACCATTACCTGAGGAAAAAATGCACCCTTGCCTGCAACCTAGAAAAGGCTCTTTCCAAGCCTTCCCCCAAACAATCATTCCTAACCACTTCCACCCAAAGATAAGTATTAACCTTTTGCAATGATTTTCTTTGCTGTATTACCACCAAACTGCACCAATGATTAGAAGCATCTTGGCTTCCCTTTTGCCCATTTTCCAACTTTATATAAAATACATAAATATTTTATATATTTTTCATTGCTCCCTCCCTCAACACTTTTTTAGATTTGTGGATGTTGCACGCAAATAAGATTCATTTATATTCATTGCCAGAGAGTAATTTATTGTATGATTATATCACAATGTATTTATCCCTGATTAACTTTTGATGGCTATTGTCTGCAATGAACTGGAATGAACTATTGCTATGACATTCTCGCATATGTATCTGGAGACCATGCATAAATTACTTTCTGGAGTACATACCCAGGAGATTAGTTGCTGAGTCTTTAAAGATTACATCTTTAGCCAGAATGGAAAACTAAACTGGTTTTCAAACTGGTTATATCACTTGTCTTCCAATGATATGAAAATTTCACATCTTTATCTACATTTTAATGTTACGCTTTTTAATTTTTTTCTAACAGCTGGTGTGTACTTCCACTCCTTGTAGTTTTAGCTGATATTTCTCTGATTATAAATGAGGCTAATTCTCAAATATTTACTGGCCATTCAAATGTTCCCTTTGGTGAAGTGCTGATTCAACTCTTTTGCACTTGTTTCTATTGTTCTTTGTCTCATCTTTTCTGATCTGTAGGGGTCCTTCAAAAACCTGACATACTTGAATACTCTTGATCTCATTTTTTTTAATTTGTATGTGTTAAAAATGTCTTTCCTCTCTCTATAACTTATCTTTTGACTCCTTTTATGGTGTCTTTTCCACTTGACAATCTTCTTATATTTCAAAGCATTTTAACAAGGTGAGAAAAATTGGATTATGTAATCATATACCTTGAAAAGACCATTTCTTGAAAATGTACGCAAAATCATTGCTTCCAACTTTGGATCCTAGAAGTGATCTGTCAGCACTTGCATAAATGATTTCATCCATAACAAACCCATATTGCCAATGTGTTGCTTTGCAAATTCTTTAGAAACACTTGTCATTAGTCTGCAATTTTCCCATCTGCAAAACCTCCACACCTAGATACTGACAAATATCTAACAAATTTAATAGAAAAGAAACTTTCAATTGATTAAATGTCACATGAGCCATCACCTAGCAATTTATGTATATAGGCACTTTTGAAGAAAATAAGGACCAACAAGATGGCATAGCAAGTTAGGCTGCCATTTGTGTCAGCAGCATCCTTTTATCAGAATGCCAGTTTGAGTACTGGCTGCTCCGCTTCTGATTCAGCTTCCTGCTAATGTGCCTGGGATGGCAGAGAATGATGGTCCAAATGCTTGTGCCCCTGCCATCCAGGTTTTAGACCCAGATGAAGTTCCAGGCTCCTGGCTTTGGGTGGCCATTTGGAGAATGAATCAGTGGGTGAAACATTTCTCTCTCTTTTCCTGACACCTCCCAGTCTCTGTAACTCTTTTTTTTTTTATTATTATTATAAAGATTGACTTATTTATCATTTGAAAGGCTGAATTACACACACAAAGAAACAAAGAGAGAAGAAAAGAGTAGTCTTCCATATGCTGGTTCACTCTCTAAATGGCTGGAGATGGACCAGTTTGAAGCCAGGACCAGGAGCTTCTTCTGGGTTTCCCATGCGAGTGCAGGGGCCCAAGGATTTGGGCCATCTTCTGCTGCTTTCCCAGGCCATAGCAGAGAGCTGAATCAGAAGTGGAGCATCCAGGAATTGAACCAGTGACCATATAGGATGCCAGCACTGCAAGCGGCAGCTTTACCCACTAGGCCACAGCGCCAGACACTTGTAACTCTGTCTTTCAAATAAATAATATCTTTGAAAAAAAAGAATAATATACTCTGCATATAGAAGTCTGCTCATTTACCTTGGCAGAAGCCCAAATAATGAATAGGTTGGATTTTGTTTTCTATTTTAAATTCAACAAAGCAAGACTCTCAAAGTCTGAACATAAGTACTAAATATTTGCTGTTTTATATATTACGATCATCACAAGCCACAAAAAATTCACATTACAAAATTCTAATCTCGGCATATTAGAACTTGTTATATATGTGCCAATTCCTCTTCTACTTACTCCTTCCAGACTTGGACTCCACTCTTGCCTTCTACCCCTGTAGCCTGAGTTTTGTGAGGTGCATCAAGGGGCTTCCTTGTCCTCTTTCAGCTGTGTTCCCACAGTAGCCCTGGCAGAAAAGTTAGGCTCTGAGGGAAGGAGAGGTCAGGGAAATCACACACTTCACTCTCTTCCTGCTAGATATTTTCTGGCTGGCCACATCACCTACTAAACTGGGCTTCTCTGATCATTTTTCTGTGTTTTCTGGAACTTGTTCCCTCCCTTTCTCTTAGACCTAGGAGAGATAATAGCTCTCCTATTATTAAACCAGGTTACTGCACTCCTCCTTGCGGTTCTACTTTGCAAATAGTCCCTTTGTAAATAAACCCTCCTGGAATTATCTTCATTTGTGAGTGCCATCTGTTTCCTATTGGGACTCTGACTGATTCAGACTTAATAGCCATGCTTGTGTGCAAAATGAGAAGCAAAACAAAGCATTAAGGTAGATTACTGGAAGTGCTGCTTTCCTGGGATCATATATAAAGCACATTGAAGCACCAGTGCCCCTCTCTATGAAGCTCAGAGAATAGTAATTGGAGAGCACAAAAATTATGTTGGGCACAGGGAATGCAATGAATAGTAAAGAATAAATTTATTCTTCCTGTTGGAGGCATACATTCTTTATAGCAGGATTAGGTGGTAGACCCCAATCATCATCTGTCAGCTGGAGAGTCTTCAGGGGTCCGGGGAAAGTGTTTCCTTCCCACAATTCCTTACACCCTCTCGTTAACTCATTCATTCTCTCTACCACATTTTGAAACAGAAAGGGGGCATTATTGAGTGCAGGAAATTGAGTTACATCTAGGGACCCGTGACCCACTGAATCCTCCCGCTGATCTTCATTCAGAATTTTTCTCCCATACTGTTTTTTTTTTTCCTCTCTCCTTAAAAACAAAGGAGTTTTGATACTTACTCAGCATTCCCACTTTCTTAGGCTTCCTACTTTCTCATGCTTTGAAAGAGTGTTACAAATAAAATATACCCTCCTATTTGTAGTTCATGCAAAACTAAAAAGCAATTATTAAACTGGAAAAATGGAGCAAGTTATAATTAAACATGAATAAATATACCTTAGGATTGGACAAATAAATATTTCTATTTCTTTGTCACAGGATGCCTTCTTACAGAAAAACTGTATTGCTTACACACCACAGGAATGAAAGTCTCTCCAAATTATGGTGTGTTTAATACCACAAAAAGCACATCAAATGGAAAGAGATTGCTAACTGAAATTACTATGTGGCAATACATAAGGCATATTTGGAGATGGGGACAGAAACAAGGACCTCCTCTACCTAATCACCTACAGAAAAGTCAGTCTGCTTTCCCCACGAAAAATCAGGAAGGCTTTGTTTGAGGATCTCCTGCTTCCTGATTTACTCCACGCCATAGCAGACAGCAGAGGACAGTGGAGATCAGTCAGACACTACCTCCGCTCTGTGTAACCATTTCCTGTTTCCTTATAAACACTATTCCAGGCCTTCCCTTCAGCCTACTGGAGGGGAGGAACTTCTAAGTCCACACATCCCTTCTGCCAGTAATCAGGGATATAAGTAAGTAGGAAGTGAAGTGGTGTGAAGGCTTCAAAAGCAGGCATAAAATCACAGGAGAGCTTTTTTTCCTAATATATCTTTAAGTACCTTCTGGAGAAAAAGAGAACCACAGCTCTTTCCTTTTAGCATCTCTAGTTCTGAAGAAGGGGCAAGGCAGCTAAAACTTCACAGCTGCAGCATCATATTGCAAGAACTTCAAGTACAGTTTATAATGCATTGACCATTTCTACTACCAATATTCTGATAATAAAAATTAACTTACTTTTTTAAAACACAGAAGCATTACACAGGTTCCACTTTACATACTAGTGCATATAATATACTTATTTGATTGGAAAAGTCATTTTCTTCTCTCTTTTGAGCACAAGCAGCACCTTGTAGAAAGCAAGAGTGATTTTTACTTTTTCCCTTTTGTGGATGTTGTTTATTGCCAAATGCAATATTATACTTACTAGATTTCTGAACATATAAGATACATAACACACCTATTTTCCTTTAAGCAGTAAATAAAGATTAAGAAGTTCCCTGTGTGTAGAGGTTTTATCACTTATGTTATACATCAAAAACTCATCAAAGTATGTACAGATAGTATCTTATTTGGCTATATTTTTAATCTGTATTCTACAGAGACAGTAAAATACAGTGGTTAATACACAGGCATTTATGTCACTAATGTTTAACTGTACCCCTTAGCAACTATGATCTTGGAGAATTTATTTAATGCGTCAGACAGAAATTAGGATGGCATTCATGATCTCCACTCTACCCAGTGTTCTTGTCCTGTACAATTCTCCAGCTTGTTGAGGACAAGCAGGACCTGTGCACTGCTTTAAACCTAGAATAGGGCAAAGGTGATGGGATGTTACTTAGGTGATAGTTATGTTGCACAGCAAAGATAATGAGAAGTTATCCTGTGATTGTGTTGCAACGTATATGTTTCTGTTTCAGCAGACCGGAGTCAGAGACCCGCCCTGTGGATCTGATGTACTAAATGGCCTTTTAGGGAAGCACGCATGGCAAGTAATTGTAGACAGCCTCTGGGACCTGAGCAGATCTCAAGTGGAACATTAGCAAAGAGTGGGGCCCTGGGTTATGGAGCCAATAGAGCTCAATCCTGCTATAAGCAGGACAATGAAATGGGTTCTTCCCCACCTTAGTCTCTAGCTGAGATTATAGCTTGTCCCTATGCATTAGATTTTAGCTGCATAAGACCCTGAGCACAGGACTCAGCTAAGACCATGACTTGGCCCAGAGAAACTGTGAGATAATAAATACGCATTGTGTTAAACTGGTGAATTTGTGGTAATTTGCTATATATCTCTAATCCTCAAAAATTTTTAAATGTAAAATAGAAAGTATGGAATCTTCCAGAGCAGTTGCCAGCATGCACACAATCCAGGACCTGGATCATGGCTAGATCTCAAAAGGTAACATTATTGCTGCTATTCACTAGAAAATGAAACCTCAGAAGAGCGAATGTAAGATGACTGCTCTAGGAAGAAGTGGATAGTTCTGTTAGTAATGAAGATACAGTCAAATATAGAACTGATTAACCAAGAAATTACCAAATTTAATATTTAATATTACGGTTTTTGATTTTTAAATGTTTTTCAGTTATATAAGGTAAACAAATTTCATGTATTTCATCTACACTGATTTAAGAGCATAATGATACTTCTCACCCTATCATTCCTCGTGCCCATGTTCCCACTGTTGCTTCTCCTTTTCTTCTAATTTTTACAATGACATACTTTCAGTTTATTTTATTTTATTTTTTTTACAGAGTGGACACTGAGAGAGAGAGACACAGAGAAAGGTCTTCCTTAGCCGTTGGTTCACCCTCCAATGGCCACCGCGGCCGGCACGCTGTGGCAGGCGCACGGTGCTGATCCGATGGCAGGAGCCAGGCGCTTCTCCTGGTCTCCCATGGGGTGCAGGGCCCAAGCACTTGGGCCATCCTCCACTGCACTCCCGGGCCACAGCAGAGAGCTGGCCTGGAAGAGGGACAACCGGGACAGAATCCGGCGCCCCAACCGGGACTAGAACCCGGTGTGCTGGCGCCACAAGGGGGAGGATTAGCCTGTTAAGCCACGGCACCAGCCCCCAGTTTATTTTATAATCACAATCTTAACCCTCCACTATTTAGGTTTATGCTGATTTTTAAAACAGTCATAAACAAAATTGAGAAATAGAAGAAATGGGTCTTGGGTATTCTCTCTATATCTTCACAATCACTCCCTACTTTTTCCCACAATCTCCCACGCCTTAGGGACTGGGTGTCTCTCACTAGCTATATATGTGGAGAAGAAGGAATCTATTTTGAGGGAGGGAGTCTTATAACAGCCTCCCTCTCCAGCCACACCAGAAACAAAATTGCATCCTCTGCCAGAGTATAAGAATTGTTTCACATTTGCATAACGAGTTAAATTTAAATTGCAGAGAAATATTTATAAGAATTCATTTTTGTAATATACAAGTTGAAAATAGACTTCATACATACAGAAGTGTTATCAAAAAAGCACTCACGTTCCCTAATAGCAGTTTGAACTATCTTGCTTACTGTCTTAATCTCTGAGCTTTATTTATTACTCTTATTTTGATTTCAGATCATTTTAATTACCAATAAAAAGCAAGTACCAACACTGAATGGATTATTACTTATGTGGATGCTTTTAAAGGTAGAATAGTTAGTGGCCTCATTCCAAGGTTCTATAAACCATTTTTATAAGTGAATATTATCCTAAAGGAATTTGGATAGAAACTCTGTTACTAGTGGAAAAATGTAAAGACTAACAGTATTTTAAGTCTGCCAAGTACAAATCAACATCATTAGCTTAACTACAAAAACTGAATCCATTCCTCAATTACATTAGAAGAAAAATTATCAGTGACAAGATGAATTCATTTCTATCTTGTCTATTCAAACATATGAATTAGAAAAATCTGAATAATACCAGCATAGGAGCAGATATGAGACAACTATGCAATCTCTGTTTATTCCTATTGAGCAAACAATGTTTTCTAAATCAACCACCCAAACAGGAACCACTGAAATTGATGTTCTGATGGTAAATTAAGCAAGGATCTCAAGAACTGAGCAGACTATACAGCCCATCCTAATGGCTGGATTTCATGTCTTGTGATGCCAAAGATATTGATATTCTAGAGAAGAAGGAATAGACAGATATAGGACATTTACCTAATGGATTCTAAGAATATCATTTACTCCTGCGTTTGCATAAATCATTGTAAGTGTGAAGGCTTAAAAAAAAACCTTGAAAATTTATAAGTCAACTTACTAAAAGTGAGAGATGATTTCTTTTACTTTCCTTCTTTGTTACTGAAAATGGTACAGCACTATACAAGTTCCAAATGAAATCATTATAAATATCAGTATTATCATTTTTTCTTTTTTTTTTTTTTTTTTTTGGTGACAGGCAGAGTGGACAGTGAGAGAGAGAGACAGAGAGAAAGGTCTTCCTGGCCGGCGCTGTGGCTCAACTGGCTAATCCTCCGCCTTGCGGCGCCGGCACACCGGGTTCTAGTCCCGGTCGGGGCGCCGGATTCTGTCCCGGTTGCCCCTCTTCCAGGCCAGCCCTCTGCTGTGGCCCGGGAGTGCAGTGGAGGATGGCCCAGGTGCTTGGGCCCTGCACCCCATGGGGAGACCAGGAAAAGCACCTGGCTCCTGGCTCCTGCCATCGGACCAGCGCGGTGCGCCGGCCGCAGCGCGCCGGCCGCGGCGGCCATTGGAGGGTGAACCAACGGCAAAGGAAGACCTTTCTCTCTGTCTCTCTCTCTCACTGTCCACTCTGCCTGTCAAAAAAAAAAAAAAAAAAAAAAAAGAAAGGTCTTCCTTTGCCGTTGGTTCACCCTCCAATGGCTGCCGCGGATGGCGTTCTGCGGCCGGCGCACCGAGCTCATCCGATGGCAGGAGCCAGGTGCTAGGTGCTTTTCCCTGGTCTCCCATGGGATGCAGGGCCCAAGCACTTGGGCCATCCTCCACTGCACTCCTGGGCCACAGCAGAGGGCTGGCCTGGAAGAGGGGCAACCGGGACAGAATCCGGAGCCCCGACCGGGACTAGAACCCGGTGTGCCGGCGCCGCAAGGCGGAGGATTAGCCTGTTGAGCCACGGCGCCGGCAGTATTATCATTTTTTCTCCCACAGATAGCTCAGAATGCTAAGTAACAAGCTTAAAAATTAATAACATTTATTAACAATGAGATTTCCTGTGCATTTAAGATGTCTCCATGTAGCTTCTGTTAATATTGAGTGGATTTGATATCATACTAATAATGGGTATAAATTCATTCATAGATACTTTCTAATGTTCCCCTCTTGTGAAAAATAGCATGCATTTAAAGAGAAACAACCACAGAAATAAGAGAAATCTTTGCATAGGGAAAAAACAAAATGAGACTCCTTCATAGGAAGTTTCTCTAGCCAGATCTGGGCTGTTTAACAAGAGAAGCTGGGGGATATATGCATTTTTAAGTAAAATTTTGCATTATGTTTGTATTTGATGTGAAACATTATTGGAAGGAGTCTTTAAAAAAAAAACTCTGAGGGTTAATACCCCTTAGGATGGCTTTCCAGTGGGAAATGTATATGCAATAAGTTTTATTTTTCCTTCATGGCAGATCTGAAGTATCTCTTCTCAATTACAGAATTCATGATCATACAATTTCTCTAATGTATTAAGTCCCATGAAAGAAATAGCAAATGCAGCAAGAAATTGCAGTCCTCTTCCAGCAATACACCCATCATATTGTCCAACAAAGTTCTGTCCTTGTTCCTTGGGTCACCCCAATATGATAAAGGAATGCCATTTAAAAGAGTATTTAAAAAATAGTCTGTCTTTAAAATATAAAGCTGTAAAATAATCCTTTATCTCCACACTGTTGTCATTTGTGTCATTCAGCAAGTATATAACAATATTTTCTCCAGATGAATACCTTACAATAACACATTGTTTTCCTGGTTGTTTGTCATTTCATTTGATTTGCATTGTGCTACATAAGCTCTCCTCAAATTATTCTAAGCCAGCTCAGCTTGATTCTGCTTCTTTCTATGCAATCTTAAATTCACAACTTAATAATACTGAACTGCACCTAACTCACTAATATTTGGGAAAATGGTACAATAAAAATGTTTATGGAAAGATCTATGCAGAACAAAGACATAATATTATACTTTACTGGAGAAGAAACATTATATAGCAGATATATTTATAAATAATTAAATTTTATTGTAAAATACAAAAAATGACAGATCTCTAGAAAAAGAAGGCATTTCTTGATGAGAAGAATCTATACTTAATATCAGGTAATTAATTCTTTATCTTAAAAAAAGTCAGTGGGAAAATATTTTTGAAAACTAAAGTATTTGAAGATAGTGACTTGAAAGAAAAAGATGTATATCATCCATTCAGAGGGCATGGCATGAGGCTTTCTCCCATCCCAGGTATGTATATAGGGATGTGGTTACTTCACCCAGTGCCCATGGCCTTTGGGACAGGAAAATACACACATGCAAATAAGCCCACACTAGGTGGGGCACTGCCATGCTCTTAATGTGGTCTCCACCACAACTCATGGTGAGGCTTGCCTCCCAGGGGTACAGTGAGGAGAGGTGTTGAGGCCTGAAGAGAGACTAAGGCTTTTCTTCTACCAGTCCGTTCTTGCTTGCTCTAAGTTACCTTGAGAGTGTTTTTTATGAAGTGAGGCTGGCACTTTCCCTCGGTCTCTCTGAGCACATGCTCCTCCACTTGTGCCTGCTCCCACTGTCTGCTTTTCCACAGTGAGCTGGACCGCTACAAGGCGCTCACTGGAAGTTGTGCATACATCAGAACCATACTTCTGACTCCAGAACCATGAACTACATAAACCTCTTTTCTTTACAGAGTACTCAGCCTCAGGTGTTTTGCAACACAAAACAGATGAAGCCAGATATCAAAATACAATCATGGGCACATTTAGAAGCTAAGCAGAGGTAGACAATGAATTCATTTAACTCAAGTCAAATATACATGATTCCATTCTGATAGGTTCCAAGGGACGTGATAATAAGAAAACAGAGCCATGGTGATTTACATTTGACTTACTTTGACGACTAGGAGGAAGAACCAGAATAACTAAAGAAAATAGAGGATTTATTCTCACAGGGATTTAGGACTCATAACTACCTATGTTCCCTAGGAATGCTAATACTTCACCTTCTTCAAGGTACATGTAACCTAGTAGATAAACCTTTGGGAAATAGCTTCTAGGTCTTTTTTTTTTTTTATTGTTTGACTGGCAGTTTGGACAAATGATTTTTCATCTCTGCTGTTCACCCCAGTTTGCTGATGTAAATATAGAGAAGCAAATCCTTTTCCTTAGGTCACGCATATGTAAGCACAACAACAAAGGGATGGCATTGTAGAAAGAAACATAGCAGCTCTAATTTATCACACACCATTATCATCATCTTATCTGGTGCTGAGCTGGGCACTTAATTTAAATAGACATGGTCTGTGCAGTCTAGGAATTTATGAACTAAAACATCAACAACACATTTTCGTTCCATTCTAAGAGGATCTGCCCTGTGGGCTTCCTAATTAAAATTAAGCATGAGGACTCTAAGATAAACTGGTCATTAGCTTGATTCCATTTCACATCTCTTCTGTTTGACTCTTGCCCTCTATCGCCCAATAAATTAAGGAGACTTCAGGAACAGGAAAGCTTAGAGAGGAAATGAAAACAAAAAAGTGCCTCTACATGAAATAATTGAAGTTGAAAGGAGACAATAAAATGTGGCATATTGGGACAGGCACTGTGGTACAGTGGGTGAAGCCACCGTCTGCAGTGCCAGCATCCTATATTGGTGCCAGTTTGAGACCCAGCTGCTCCACTTCCGATCCAGCTCCCTGCTAATGTGCCTGAGAAAGTACCAGAGGATGGTCCAAGGGATTGAGCCCTTGCACCCATGTGGGAGACCTAGGGGAAGCTCCTGGATCCTGGTTTCATATTGGCCCAGCTCCCACCTTTGTGGCCATTTGGGGAGTGAACCAGTGGATAGAACCTGATAGATTCTCTCTCTCTCTCTCTGCAACTCAACCTTTCAAATACTAATAATGTGGAAAAAGAGAAAATCTCCACAAACCAAAGCAGCACCCAAATCAACAGGAGGCAAGAGATATCATCTGGGTGAATAATAAAAATCAAAGTGTGAATTAATGCCACCACTAGAGAGGAACATAGGCTATTTTTAAGAAATTAAAACAGAGGGTGGAAGCTTCCTAAACAAAATGAATAACTATTTAATTATGACTTTAACAATGCATCCAAATCAGACAACTATTAAGTAATTAAACTTGCACTATATAGATAATTCATATATTTGGCTTATGTCAGAATCAACATTTTTATATAAAAGTTCAGCATTTGAGGAGCATACAAGTGCTAAATAGTGACATTCTAAGACAAAGCAAATTCCATAAATGAGTCCTTCCCATTTGAAATGAGATAGGGGTAAAGTCTGGTAGTACTAGCCACCCTATCATTGGCCAGGTTCAATTTCAGGTCTGATCTGGACATAATAAAGATTTCAGGCTTCTTTCAGTTCTATGGTTGCTTTAATTTTACCTTTCCCTTTGAATACATTTACCCCAGTCCTCCCTTTAAGAATACTGAAACCACCTCACTCTCTACAAATGTGAGGTCTTAAGACACCTAAATGACTGATCACTGGGCTGGCATCATGTTGTAGGTAAAGCTGCTGCCTGCAGTGCCAACATCCCATATGAGCACCCATTCTAATCCTGGCTGCTCCACCTCTGATCCAGCTCCCTGCTAATGGCCTGGGAAAGCAGTGAAAGATGGCCCATGTGTTTGGATCCCTGAACCCATATGGGAGAACCAGATGAAGCCCCTGGCTTCTGGCTGGTTCAGCCCTTGCTATTGTGGCCATCTGGGGAGTGAACCAGCAGATGGAAAACATCTCCTTCTCTAACTCTGACTTGCAAATAAATAAATAAATCTTAAAAAAAATAACCTGATCACATCTTTAAAATGAGAAGTAAAAGATAGAATTATAATATTTCATTTAATTCCATTACATTTTATGCTTTTATGATAAATGATTGTTTAAATTAACACAGTGAGGATTAAGTAAACAATTTATATCAATTTAACTTTAATTTTAATAGATACTCAGCAAATGCCTATTGATTATCTGCTATTTTTTAGTCACTGGGAGCCAAAATTCTTCCACTGTCTTCTTAATAAGGATAATCTAAGGAGACTCCTACAGAGTCAGGGCTATCGTGAGTTTGTTTTTCAGATGAAAGTGCTATATACATTCCAATTACCTGATTATTTTTTGGCCAGTGCTCTGGAGGAAAAGGACAGTCCTTATCTTTATGAAGTACTTGAAGCCTTGCATGATGGCTGACACACAAATTGAAGGTTGACGAAAACCAAGTAAGTATTGGTTTGAATATCTGCCTCTGGAGTCAAAAAATTCACAGTAAAATTAATTTGCTCACCTCTTACCAAATTAACAAAGATGTTATTATTTTCATTTAATCTCCAACTTGGAAAAGTCAAAATGAAAAAAATATTAAATTACAATAATATTATTAAAATAATCTATTAATCAAAATGTTTTATAAATAACTTCTGTATGAACTTTTCTTCTGACATCTGACTATTGTTCTGAAACAATAGTACAGAACACTGAAAGTGAAATAAGAAAGCACCCATGAGATGAGAGATTTCAGTAGGTTATACGCTTTCTAGAGGGGGCCGGTGCCATGGCACAGCAGGTTAATCCTCCATTTGCAGCGCTGGCATCCCATATGGGTGCCGGTTCTAGTCCCAGCTGCTCCTCTTTCAGTCCAGCTCTCTGCTGTGGCCCGGGAGGACAGTGGAGGATGGCCCAAGTGCTTGGGCCCCTGCACCTGCATAGGAGACCAGAAAGAAGCACCTGGCTCCTGGCTTCAGATCAGCGCAGCTCCAGCCGTGGTGGCCATTTGGGGAGTGAACCAATGGAAGAACACATTTCTCTCTGTTTCTCTCTCTGTGTGTGTAACTCTACCTCTTAAATAAATACAATCTTTTAAAAAATATGCTTTCTAGAGCACCTACAAAAGCAAAGGTGGTTCAGAAAAATGGGGCAATCTCCCACTCCAACTCTGCAAAGAGGTCACCAAGAAGCCTTTGTTTCCATCAGCTCTTAAGTCATTCATTCCAGTATTAATGCTCTTGGCAGGTGATATTAAAGGAATGACTGGGGCTGGTAAAGCTGCAGTCTGCAACACCAGCATCCCATATGGCTGCCAATTTGATCCACTGCAATCCCCTGCTAATGGCCTGAGAAAAGCAGCAGGAGATGGTACAATATTTGGGCCCCTGCCACCCATATGGAAGAACCAGATGAAGCTCCTGGCTCCAGACTTCAGCCTGGCTCAGTCCTGGCTGCTGCAGTCATTTGGGAAATGAACCAGAGGATGGAAAGTCTCTTTCTCTGTTTCTTCCTCTCTCTGTGTAACTCTTTCAAACAAATAAATAAATATGTTTTTAAAAAGAAATGGGTTGGCTTTTGCCATTTTAATGTTGTTAAGTCATCCACCATTCAGTCACTTGAGTATTTGGTCTTGTTTAAAGAAAATATTTTATTTAGAGGAAGAATCTGGTCAATTGTGGATTATCAGGTTCATTCTGGAGCCTCAACACGGCCACTCTCTCCTCCTCCATTCCTTCCCCAACATGGAAGATCAAGTAGACACAGGAAATCACTAACAATTAGGAGGTTCTTCATCCTCTTTTCTTACCCTCACAATGACAAGTGCAGATATAGGCTATACAGTGAGAAAATAACCTCTTTCTCAGTATGAATTGGTCATAGACTAATCTGAAATAACTTCACTCCAGGGCTGCAAATCACAACTGGTTCAACTAAAGGCAATGGCTATCTACAATGTCCCTAGTGAACAGTTTGAAGGAAGAGTCCTTCCCTCTACTGCCACAGAGGGTTACCAGAGCAGAGCCTCATCTGTCTGAGAATCCCCTGATGCCAACTTCAGTGAGTGCCTCCTCCCAAGAGCTGCTCTGCCAGAGGGGAGAGTGATTTCTGGGCTGGGAGCTGGAGGCTGCTGCTATGCAAAGCTGGTATTTACAGCTCAGCCTTGCCGGCACCAATGAGCAATGAAGAGCAGATGCTAGTTCTCTTGTGTTTTATACTCCTTCAGAAAGGTTTCTTGTTCCTCTTCTAAATTTCTACCACATTGGGCTATTAATTAGTTACTGCTACATGCTCTGTTAGCTAAAGCTGTCATTGTGATAGCCGTTTACTTACAGTCTGATTTAAAATAAATGAACATAAGTCTATGATCAGCCCTGTATCTCTATTTAATAAATTTTGATCTCACAGAAGATAGTCCATTTTCAACAGACCTTTTTATTTCCCTCTTAGCCTTCCCCCCTCAAAGAATAGCAGTGGGCAAGACAAGAGAAAAAAAGTACATGTAAATAACTTTCTAAATAAGGGGAAAAAGGGAAACACAATGTTAAATAATGCTATTTTTAAATTATCTGTCATCTCTCTCTCTGTAAGTTATATTCATGGGAAGATATACTTTCTTATAGCAACTTAGCACTAAATGGCCCTGTAAGAGAATGAAAGACTACTCAGCAAATAGTTGAAAAATGGAGAGAGATTTGGACACCAAAACATTTCATGGATCAGTTTTTCCATTTTCTTGCAGTGTCTTAAGAATGCTTGACTAAAAAATGTAAAATACAGGCCTTTCTCACTATCAATAATTTATGAAAATGCATTTTATAAAAATCCCTACATATTAACAGCATACTCTTGAAAGCATAAAAGATTGTGAGAAAACAGAAAAAGGACCCTGTTAACCACTCTGTCTGATAGTACTCTACCCTAATAGTATCAGGAATTGTTCTCCATAAAAGTCGCGTCTTAAGGTTATTTCGCCCCTCTCAAGGAATCACATTTTACTTCTTTATTTTTCAGGTACACCTTAAAGAGAGACAAACCATCCAACATTTTTCAGTCAAATAATTCCAGGTCTTTCTGAAATCACTAATGTCAGAGAAAGATGTTGAAAAAAATTCATCATCACCACAACTCTGACTGCTGCGTTTCTGTCTTCTTTTCAATGTAAGGAGAGATACAGGCTTTTTGTATTTGTTTGTGTTTTTAGAAAGACACTCGATTTGTTTTTAAAATAATCACGCACCACCACCTCTCAGGCTCTTAGAGGCAACAATCCACAGAAAGAAAATTACTAGGAGATGTGAGGCTGAGGAACATGGGCTGGATGTTGCTTTCCACTGTTAAGAACAGGCTGTTCTTTCAGCCTTTTCCCAAGTATTTGAAGAGATGATTTGCAGTGTAATATTACCTCAAGAACACACACTAGGATGCCCTAGCTTTATTGAAGCAAAACAGTATCAGTAGAATCACTGCTATCACATTCTCTGTTCAACAACTGGTGTCCTTGTTTTAATTACCATTTGTAGAAGATACATTGAAGATAAATCAGCATGCATCATGCAAAACATTCAATATCTGTCTTCCTGGTGACCTTTCTCCAAGTATTTTCTTTGGTAAAACAAACAAAAAAACTAAAACTCACATCAGTGTCTCTCATACATCACAAACACCAACATGATCAAATTCTCATCACACTTCACCTTATTCTAAGCTTACCTCATTGTGCCTTAATGTTCTAGTTCTTACTTTATGATAGCAGAATAAGTTATACAGCCTGAACCATAATAAGGCTCTGTGTGATGTAACTATTGAAGAGGCACTTGCTCTTGGGAAGATATTTGACACCACAGAAGCATTTAAGAGTATCGATGTTCTTGGGAAGATATTTAACACAGAATCATTAAACAAAAATCTAAACCACTATTAATTTTCAAGTTGTAAGAGAACAAAAGATTGATTATAAGATTCTAATTTCCCATTGCAAAACCATACTTCTTTTATTTCTTGTTACAAAGCATTTCGTATCCTGTACTAGTGACTGTTTCTCAACTCCAAGTCCATTTTTCTAGAATCTGCTTTGGGATTCTAGAATGTGAATCTCAAAACCATACTTCTGCTCTCCCAGCCCTGTCCTGGGCTCTTCCAACAAAGAGAGTAGGCTACCTGCTGTTCACAAAGGCATTGCCCTATTTGCTTTACCAAGCAGCAGCTTTTCTTTCCTGTAGTAGCAGCTGAAACCAGTTTGTAGTATTTCCAATATTTATAGTCCTATCACACATCTTTCAAGGAACCAGCATTAGAGTGCTCCTATCCCCTCTACAGAGTAGACTCAGACCGATGGGTGTTGTTGCCCAAGCTCATCATCATCAGTGAGTCCATCTCAGTTCCAGGGATCTCAATGGTCATAGTTCTAAATTCTTCCCTCTGTTTATTCAGTCCCAGAAATGATAGCTGCCTCCAATTGTTGCCACCTTATTAGACCAACAGCATAGCTCAAATTTTGGGGAGGGCTGTGTCACCTTATGGTGGATTACAATGGCAGAAGGAGCAAGAAATCACACCTCAGTAGAGGGCAAGACTGGACAGGATCATACTCAGGCTCTTCTAACAGTCCTGTGATAGACTGAACCGTGGTCACCACAGAAATATCTTAATCTCCCCCAGGTATAAGCCCTCAATGACTTAAGGACTCCCACCAGGGCCTGCTTTGAAAGATTCCATAGCAACTCCTACCACTGCCACCTGGGAACAAAGCCTCTAACATAGGGCCCCCACATGTAGAACAAACCACATTTGAGTCACAGCACCACCTTACCAATCATTTGCAGTTCACTTTTTACCCTTTTAGCCATCAGATTAACAATGATGCTACTCCTAGTTAACTATTAGTTCAGCATCTATGTTCTGTCTACTTCCTGGGACTGGATTGATTCAGTCATCCTCTGGGGGCAAAGGAGCAAGTATTATTTTCTCCTTTTCACCAAGGATTAAATAACATTCTGTCACCTGTATGATTAGCAATATAAAAAGCTAGAACTTTGACACAGTTTTCACCCAGTTCCAGTACTTTTTTCCATAGAAACTGCTTCCATTTGTAAACTGAATAAAGTATCTCATAAACACTCCATATGTTTAATCAAAAACCATATGCTTTCTCAGTATATAATGTGACCCAAATGAACTTAGCTATTAAAAGTTAGCTCTTCTGTGCAAAGCCCCAGGTTAATTTTCACATAAAGGCTCTCCAATTTCCATTATTTATCTGTTTGAAGAGGTGAAGTTGAGATGTATTCTTATTGCTGTAGTATAATAAGCACTCATGATCCATTACATGTGAGTACATTGAAGAATTTCAAAACCATACATGTGAACTCATTATTATAATATGCCATTATTATTAAGTGGATTTTAAACAAAAATAGCAAAATACTAAATAGAATGTTGCACCACTTTATGTTTACTTGCTGCTATAAATTCTATAAATGTGAACACAGACCTTGGAGACTGATGTCTAAAAGTAAAGAATATTCTCTGACATGGGCTTCAGTAAAATCTTCCAAAGATGGGTGGCTAAATGGTGTGTTTTTTTTCCTTTTGTCTATTCAGTGAATGTGTTTCTAAAGACTACTTTGTGTTCCTGTAAATTACAGGAATTCCTTTGCACTACAAATGGAGTCTAATCAAGTTGAAAAAAGTACTACAAACACTCCCCACAAGGTCTTCCTTCCACTTGGTAGCATTAACACAACAAAAGAAAGTGAAAATAGAGGGTACAGAAGCAATGCATCAACTTTTTGTCCTCGTTTCTTTTAAGATTCTCAGTACTGAAAACAACTACATCTGTAGCACCTATGTTATATATAAAAATCTTGTGACATGAAAATTAAATTTTGAATGTTAAAATAATTGTTTGTAGTATGTATACAAAAATATGTACTAGACACACACTTTCTGACACTAGAAAAGATCCTATCCTTTATCAACATGCCACACCAAGACTTTTAAGAAAAACTGACTCGCTACTTTAGTAGGATCAGATTTCAATTTCGTTTTAGTGGTTTATGGCATACAGCCACAGAACAAAGTAATAAATAAGAAAAGCCTTCCACCTCTCTAATTATTTTTTGTTAATTAAATGTCTATTTCTCAATTGTCTATTTCTCAATTTGCCATTGAGAAACTAACGGTAAATGACAGCATTTATGTTACACCGGGTTGTTACTGAATACAGTCTACTATGTAAGGAGCAACATCCTACCACTGTCATAGCCCAAATTATCTATGGATGCTTTAGCTGATGACAAATAATGTTCTATTGTGGCATCAATAGTCATTTAGCAGTTTAGGTTGGTTTCTTTACAGCTCACTTCCCAGGTAACTAATCCCCTATAATGTGACTTCTGAAATTGTCTGTACCTTAATCACAGAAGTCAAATGTTAAGTATACAGTAAAATATGAAAAGTCAATAAAGGTATATATTTAAAATATCATAAAAGGTACAACATCATCAGATTTTTACTAAGTGGTACATTTGTGAATTATTCTATTTTCAACTTGATAAAATCTGGAAAAGTAATGAATAAAGATCATGCTAATATATATGCATATTCATCAAGAAATTGTCAAGTTTTTGAAAACATTAAGATTTGGTAGGTTTTTAGCTGTAATCAAAAATATTAGCCTCTAGGGGGAACTCCAGTCTCTTCCTCTTAATTTTTCTAAAGGCTAACGGAGGAAAAGTAGAGAAAAATCCATTTCCCTAAAAGAGAATGATCTGACTGGTCAGCTTCTAGGACCTTTAATGGACTATTTTTTGTAAGACTGAAATTTTCACAGTGTATAGAGAGTCAGCATAAGCAATTACTTCTTTTCCCTCACTCTCTAAAAATTCCTTCCATGTGATAACTGGATTGTTGCCCCAGTAAATGCCTCTCTACTCTCTCCCATTCTCTGCATATTTGTGTGTGTGTGTGTGTGTGTGTGTGTGCTTGTGTTTGAAATCATAAATATGCATACAGTGGGCCTTTTATTTCTATGTGTTCTGCATCCACGTAGTCAAGCAATCAAACATGGAAAATATTTCAAAAAAAATCACATCTATACCAAACGTATACTGACTTTTTTCTTGTCATGATAGATACCCTAAACAGTATAGTATAGCAACAATTTACATATAATTTAATGAGTATCATAAGCAATCTAGAGATAATATGTATAAGAGGATTGCATAGGTTATATGCAAAAACACTATTTTTCACAAATACAAGGGAGTTGAACATCTGTGGGTTTTGGTATCCGTGAGGGGTCCAGGAATTAACTCCCCATGGAGAGTGAGGGATGACTTATGCACATAGCTGCACCAGCGTTATCTGATTATTGCCTCTGCCCAACCACCCACATCCATGTGGTTGAGGGTAAGCATTGTACAAAGAAATACTTAGCATTCCTGGTACAGTGTTCATCTGTCGGCACACCCAACACATTTCTGTAAAAATATTATAAAGCCTGTTTATTTTTTAATGGCACGATATCATTAACTATCTTTGTGACTTTGGGTATATCTCCCTGATCAGTGAGTACCACTTTGCTCACAAAATAGTTTCTAAAGTACCTCCCGACTCTAAAATTCTATAATTTTATCTTCAACAACTTCTTTCCAGGGCTAAGTGAAATTTTCTTCAATAACTCTTGGCAGCCTAAGTCATTTCCCTCACTGTATGATTTATGGATAATTGACAAAATTCCATACAAAAGTCAGAGAAACAAACCCAGCCCATTTCAGCAAGCGCCTAAGAACTTGAGTAAAGTCCATGTGATCAGTCTGCTGCAGAAGACTTGGAACACCACAGCCCAAAACCACCTGAACAAATGATTCTCAACAGCAAAGTCACAAACTGCGTTAATCTAGCATATGGGGTAGCATGTGTGATGAGGCTTCTTGGAGCAATGGGACATGGGCTCAGCAAATGTGCACACTGACTCCCACATCTACTAACTGAGTGGGTTCACAGATACCTTGTGTAAGTCATCTTCAGCAGCGTTTTCATCCCATCACTACGTGGCAATTCAGAGGTTAAGAAGAGCACAGCTCATCCATATGTAGGAGGAATAGGATTTGCACATGAAAAGCAAAGTAGGAGGATTCTTGTTCCTACTTTCTCCCCCTATCTCTCTCTCTCTCTCTCTCTCTCTCTCTCTCTCTCTCACACACACACACACACACACACACACACACACGCACACGCACAGTGGAGTTGGGGCTCAGTTGGAGGCCTGGAGGCCCTCATCCATTTACATTTCTCATTCATTTCTTTATGTATCTTGGGCACTCAGGGCATAAACTGACAAGAACAATTCAGGAGAAGACAAAGGAAGAAACTTAGAAACACAAATTTCAATTCTTTTTTTTTTTTTTTTGACAGGCAGAATTAGTGAGAGAGAGAGAGAGACAGAGAGAAAGGTCTTCCTTTTTCTGTTGGTTCACCCCCAAGTGGCTGCTACGGCCGGCGTGTTGTAGCCAGTGTGCTGCACCAATCCGAAGCCAGGAGCCAGGTGCATCCTCCTGGTCTCCCATGCAGGTGCAGGGCCCAAGGACCTAGGCCATCCTCCACTGCACTCCCGGGCCACACCAGAGAGCTGGACTGTAAGAGGAGCAACCGGGACAGAATCTGGTGCCCCAAATGGGACTAGAACCCGGGGTGCCGGTGCCACAGGTGAAGGATTAGCCTAGTGAGCTGTGGCGCCAGCCAGAGATTTCAATTCTTAGTGATAATTCAGCGACCAAAGTGAGCTAGTAAGGTGGAACATAGGAAAAAGAAAGATCTTAAATTGTGTTTAATCCAAGGCCCTCACTTTACAAATTAGATTAACTGTTATGGTTTGGATATTAGTTCAAATGTTGAATGTCTCCTAAAGGCCCACGTAATAAAGGATTGGTCCCTAAAGCCTTGTGATAATGGTACTAAGAGGGTGGAATCTTAATCAAATTAAGCTGCTTGAAGTTGGGAACTTTGGAAGTTAACTGGATTAGATGTGGCCATCAGAGTGGAGCCCCTTATTGCATTCTAGTAATTTTGTAAGAGACCCCATAGACAGACACTTGTGCTCCCTAACTTTCTTGTGCCCTGGGAGACTGTCCTGCCTTGCAACTCTTCCAACAAGAACACAATCACCAGAGGACAAATGAGGGGGAAAACCTCAGCTCAGACTGTGGCCCTTCAAAACCATGAGCCAGAATCAGCTTTTTCTAATTTTTAAGCAATTAAGCTTCAGGTATTTTGTTGTAGTGATGAAAAGTTGACTAACACAAAAACTGAAGTTTAGACAGGTCTACTGTTTCAAGGGAATAATCTTTATTTTGGCTTACTTTAGATGCCAGAGTGCAGAAAGGAAGATGGGAAATTCTGCCTTCACATACTCCAGAGTTTACAAGATGAAGAGAAATAGATCTAGCAATATAATCTACCATGTGATAAGTGTATGAGTTACCGACTTCTGCATAACAAAGCAACCCAATGCTAAGCAGTTTAAAGACTGATTATTCTTCATGGCTCTGTGAGTTAACAGGGCTCATTCATGGGACTCAGTCACCTCATGGCTCATGGCCCAGGGGGGCTAGATGCCCTACAATGAAGAACACTAATCGCATGTCTGCGGCCTCAGCTAGCATGGCTGGGACTCATGCTCCATGCAATGTTTCATCTAAGCTTTTTACATGGAGCTGGAAGTTCCAAGGGGGCAAAAGTGAAATCCTCAAGCCATCTTAAAATAAAAGTTCAGAAGTTTCATTACCTCACTCCTATTGCATTCTCCCTTTCAAAGCAAATCACAAGGACTGACCAGAATTAAAAGGAGGGAAAACAGTCTCTGCTTCTTTACCAGAAAAAATGCAAAGAATCTGTGGGTAAATGGAAAAAAATGCAAAGAATTTGTGGGTATATCTAATCTAACACATCCAGACACGAGAGAGAAGTCAGGAAGTTACATAAGATGCAGATTCGGTTTCCTTTTTTTTTTCTCATAATAATACATATATAGTGATAGAACAGACGCTAGAGGTCATTGATTCACTGTTTTGGTTAATTCATTACTTTGAATTCTAATAAATAAAAGCCATCCCAATGCTATGCTTTTATACAAGGTCTACATCATGACAGGCACTCACTAAACACAATCTAACAACAATGAGGACAGAAATAAGCACAGGAATGTTCTCAGAAATTCAGTCAGTTTAGTTGTTATGCACATATTCTCATCTGCTATGAAAAGTCATGGCCTCAGATGAGGAAAGCAATTACTGTTGTACAGAGAATCTTTATATAACAACACAAAAGAAAATTCAAAAGTTACCAGTTTCTGGCAAGAGTGAAGCATCCAAGGCAGGCAGTATCTAATCATGCAAACTTTCTGAGGCAATTCGGCTTATCAGAGCATGGGGCTAATGAAGTCAAAGCTTTGATCTTCAGATAGGCCAATTAATTTCATGAAGAGAAACCCATTTAAAACATAAAGATAGCCTTGATCACTCCCCCCACCCCAGTTGAGTCATTTCTTAACCTCAAAATAAATGGACAGAATGATTCATTAAGATGCATATTTTTAAAATATGCCACTAAGAACTATGTAGTCTTTGCCTTTCAGAATTTTTTATACTGGTATGGACAAAAAAAGCACAACTCAAATAGTCTGCTTACAATGTATAAAATGATAAATTGCTGTGTAGGAGGTACAAATTGCAATTTAAATTCAAAGGAGGAAGATATTATACTAGGGGATACGCAAAATGTACAAAGGTAATCAGATTTGTACCATTCCTTTAAATATGGCACAAAATGTTTGCCAGGTGTAGATGGAAAGGAAGATATTCTAGGTAAAAGGAAGGGAGTAGCAGTGAATGTTAATTAAAAAAAAAAAGGATGATCCAGTTGTGTGAGGATGTGGCATTTAAAAAGAGATAATTAGTAGAAATAAATGTTGATCAGAGCCAGAAAATTTACTTTACTTTGGAAGGTAATGAAGAGCTACTGAAACTTTCTGAGCAATGGCATAAAATAGAATTATATTTTTAGGAAGAATATAGTCGATTACAAATGAAATGAGTGGTAACGAAAAGAGTTAAGTATGAGGTTAATTATGAGGGTACTTCAAAAAGTTTGAGGAAAAATTGAATTAAAAGGTATTTACTTTGATGCAAACAAATTTTGAAATTCATGCATAATATTACCACATGTACATCCCCATGTACTTTTTGAAGATCCTTTGTATTTACCACAGTGATATGAGAATATTAAAGGCCAGAGCCATGAGGAGAAATAACAAGAGCATCAATGGGCAGTTCATGCTTATAACGAGGTGTATAGCTAGGTCAAGTAAGAAAGTCACAAAAATGTTATATAAATGTCTGAAATGAGATGAAGAACATGCGAGGAAAACATGGATGGCTCTGATATTTTTAGTCATCTATACTCCTTGCTGGGAACTGGGGGGGGGGGGGGTGCCAGGTTTGGTACTTTAGGGCAGTAACAGCACATGAGAAAATACAAACACAGTGGTGACAGAGCAGCTGAGATGTGACGTGCTGGTCATAGAGAATCTAGTCAGTATTACTTCACAAATTTCTCCAGTAACACTCAATACCACAGGAAGACAAATATAACTGGACAATGGAGGCCAGCATTGTGGAGCAGCAGGTTAAGACACCCATAGTGCTGCCAGCACCCCATACAGAGCACTAACTCTGGATGTTCCACATCCAACCCAAGCTCCCTGATAATGTGCCTGTGAAAGCAGCAGAAGCTGCCCCAAGTACTTGGGTCCCTGCCATCTAAGTAGGAGACATGAATTGTGTCTCAGACTCCTGGCTTTGTCTGGGCTGGGGTTACAGACGTTTGGAAGTGAACGAGTGGATGGAAGATCTCTTTCTCTCTCTCTCTCTCTCTGTGTCACTAGGCTTTTCAAAAAAATAAAAACAATGATTCTTTAAAAAAAAAAAAGCAATTGTACAACCGAATTTACCTAGGATAGAAACCAGCACGAATCAAGTGAAAGAAGTGAAATATTCTAGGGTTTTGCTGAGTACTTTTTTGAAAACTCTCATTACACATTTCCGGCTGAGTGAGGGAAGCCAGGCTGTGACGAAGACTGATAGGGGCTGTGCATCCTGGTCAGCAGGAAAGCGAAGACCAGCAGCTGGACGGATAAAGGGTGCTGCTCCTAGAGATACTACAGTTCTGCGTGTGACATTCTAACAAGCATGCATTTGATCTCGGTTTTTGTTCTTGGCACAAGACACTTGTAATTTCCCCAATGACAGGGGTGCTAATGCTTGGTCTTTGTCTACTGACATAGAGCTTCTAATCCCTTGGAATTTCCAAGGAGATTAGGAGTGTCATTGGGTCAACCTAATGAAGCAGCTCTTGGTAGACTCCAGCATTGATTCTGGTCACCAGAAAGATGAAGCCATGATTAGAAGCTTGGGAATTTCAGCCTCCCTGCCTGGCATTCTCTGGGAAGAGGAGAGAGGCTAGTGACTGAACAATAATTGGTCATGCCTATCTGAAGAAGCCTTGGAAAAAAAAAATCCCTGGACTGTTGGGTTCTGAGAGCTTCTGTACCTCCTTGTGCCAGGAGGGGTCACACTTCAACTCCACCAAGATAGAAGCTCCTATGCTCTCCTGCCTATACTCAGGAACCTTCCAGACCCTGCCCTATGTACCATTTAGCAGTTCATCTACCCTTTAGAATGAATCAGCATTAGTAGGTGAACTATGTTCCTGGGTTCTCTGAGCTGCTTAGTATAACAGCAAACATGAGGAGGGGGTTATAGGAAGCTCTGATTTGTAGCCAAATCAGACAGGGTTATGTAATCTGGGGACCCACTGCCTTCCATTGGCATCTGAAGCAGGGGGCAGTTTTATGTGACTGAACCTTTAACCCGAGGGTTCTATGTTAACGCTGCACTACTTAGTTGTCAGAATTCAACTGCAGAACGTTCACTGGTGTTCACAGACAGCTGGAAGATTGCTTGGTATGGAAAATCCGAACATCTGGTCACAGAAGTGTTGAGTTCAAGTATACTGAAGAAAAATACAGTTGGTTTTTTGACATTTACCCAGCAATACTACCTCTCTCATTGGTAGTGAGGACTGAGGCAGGCAAGCACTCACATCTCCCCTTTCTCTCCAAAAAAATCTCAAAAATAACATAACCTTTGGGTGCAGGGTGAGACCTCATATTCCAGTAATAAAGTCTTCATGTCAGGGCTGGCTCTGTGGCATAGTGGGCAAAGCCCTCGCCTGCAATGCCAGCATCCCATATAGGTGTGGGTTTGTGTCCTGGCTCCTCCATTTCTGATCCAGCTCCCTACAACTGGCTTGGAAAAAGCAGTGGAACATGGCCTAGGTGTTTACATCACTGATACCCATGTGGCTGACCTGGGAGTGGCTCCTGGATCCTGCCTATGGCCTGGCCCAGTGCTGGCCAGCCTGTTGTGGCAATCTAGAGTGAACCAGCAGACAAAAGATCTCTGTCTCTGTAATTCTTGACTTTCAAATAAAATTAAATCTTAAAAAAGAGAAACTCTTCATGTTCATGAACCCAATAACAATATTGATATTATTTTTGCTGTCCTTTCTAGCATAAACATACTAAATCTTATTTTGTCTGTAGTCAATCCGTGCCCTCAACTAATTTGTAATTCTTTTTTTTTTTTTTCTTGACAGGCAGAGTAGACAGTGAGAGAGAGAGAGACAGAGAGAAAGGTCTTCCTTTTCTGTTGGAACACCACCACCCCCAATGGCCGCCATGGCTGGCGCAGCACATTGATCAGAAGCCAGGACCCAGGTGCTTCTCCTGGTCTCCCATGCGGATGCAGGGCCCAAGCACTTGGGCCATCCTCCACTGCACTCCCTGGCCATAGCAGAGAGCTGGACTGGAAGAGGACAGAATCCGGCACCCCGACCAGGACTGGAACCCAGTGTGCCAGCGCCACAGGTGGAGGATTAGCCTAGTGAGCCGCGGCGCCGGCCTGTAATTATTTTCAAGCACAACTGAAGGGAATAACTAGACAACTAAAGAGAATAAAAC
This sequence comes from Sylvilagus floridanus, assembly GCA_949820135.1. Lineage (NCBI taxonomy): Eukaryota > Metazoa > Chordata > Mammalia > Lagomorpha > Leporidae > Sylvilagus > Sylvilagus floridanus. The sequence continues at coordinate 32,540,411 of OX463238.1, read as the reverse complement.
ACAATATAACAAACATCCAAAGGCTAGCATTTGGCATAGCTATTAAGATGCTACTTGTGACATCCACATCTCATACCACCAAAGTGCCTGGGTTCAAGTCCCAGGTCCTCTCCTGATACAAGCTTCCTGCTAATGTGCATCCCGGGAGACAACTGGTGATGGCTATGAACATAGGTCCCTGCCATGCCCTAATGCCATTCAGCAGAGTTGTGGGCTCCAGGCTTCAACCTGACCCAGCCCTGGCCATTGCAGGAGTCTGGGGAGTAAGCCAGTGGATGGCAGCTCTCTTTCTCTAATGCATATGTAAAGTAAAATAAAATTAAATTCCTCAGGTAGTACTGGGAAGCAAAATTGCTTTCTTAACTGTATAGTGCTGAGGGGGGTATTTTAAAGCTACTTAAAAGTCCTTATGTGTTTGCAGCAATAAATCCAAGCAGGTAACCTTGACTTTCCAGATAGCATCCATGTCTAAGTGGCTGTTGTGACCTTCTCACTACAATGATCATCTGGCTGGAATTGAAAAACTCAGTTCAGCAACCACCAGGATGCTGCCCTTCTGAAGGGTGTCATTGGAGTGCTGCTCTGCCACTCCACCTGCATGTACCATATTACATCCATTGTGCTGGAAAATAGCCTCTGAGAGTCCAGTCACAGAAGTCTTTCTTACCTTTCTTTAAGAGGCTGAAAGAGTATTGGTGAAAAACAGGCTCTACAGCCAGCCTGTCTGGCAGATTGTGACCCCATTAACTGAGAGATGGCCAATCCCGTGAAAAACTTAATCTATTCATCCATAGGTTCATTCATTTGTAAACACTGTTACAAAGACTATACCTGCTCTCATATTGTCACTAGGATTAAACAGATAAGTATAAATATCTAAAATTTAAATGCTTATAATGATCAGTTTATTACTATTACTGCTCCCAGTTTATACCTCCCAGTTCTCTTCTCATTCAAGTATTCTTCCATTTTTATCATCTAGAACTATGTTCATTTTCACTCACTCAAATTTTTGCTCTTTTATTCTCATTGATTAGAGCAAAGAAATACAAAGTAGCAAAAATATCAAAATTCTTAAATTTTTAAGAATATTACAAGTTCTATATATTTTCTAAAATATAATAAGTAGGCCGGCACCATGGCTCACAAGGCTAATCCTCTGCCTGCGGCGCCGGCACACCGGGTTCTAGTCCCGGTCAGGGCGCCTGATTCTGTCCTGGTTGCCCCTCTTCCAGACCAGCTCTCTGCTATGGCCAGGGAGTGCAGTGAAGGATGGCCCAAGTGCTTGGGCCCTGCACCCCATGGGAGACCAGGAGAAGCACCTGGGTCCTGGCTTCTGATCAATGTGGTGCGCCAGCCATGGCAGCCATTGGAGGGTGAACCAACAGCAAAAGGAAGACCTTTCTCTCTCTCTCTCTCTCTCTCTCTCTCTCTCTCTCTCTCTCTCACTGTCCACTCTGCCTGTCAAAAAATTAAAAAAAAAAAGTAAACTTTTCTCCTTTTTAGCATCATCATCAAAAATAATACTGAAAGATACAAATTCCAAAATAGTAAATCGACTATGTCTGCTTCAATGTAATACATTTGTGCTATTTTTATTCAATTTTTTCAGAAGTCTCTAGGTTTTGGTATCCCTTACCTACTTTAACAACTTGTAGAGTTAAAATAACCCTTTTGGTCAGGAAATTCTTTTTCATGTTAAAGTTTACTTGGTCATGTTGAACTTTAATCCCACTTTCTCTAGGTTTGGTTTTCATGCCCATTATTTAAAAATAGGGCTTGGATGACTAGCATTACATTGTATTGATTGTGGAAAGAATGTCAAGTCTTTAAAAATTACACTAGAACACTGAAATATGTTTCCTTTTTGTGTAAATTGTATGCAAGTTGCTTATAAAGCAATACTATTTGAGGTAATCTTAATTATAATAGACCCTGAGTTCAGAGTTCTGATAGCATCTGTGTGAATTCTGACTCCAATGTTGATACAACCATGATAGACATACAACCAATAATTACAGAGAGTCCTTTCAGGAATCCAGCATCATGAAAGGGAAATGATCTACTACAGAAAAGGGCGGGGGATGATCAAACTTGCTTACTCATGATTTTTAACATTACTTTAATAGCTTATTTTGTCCCCGATAAGTAGCTGGTCATCTACAACTATATGGTATTTTATACTGAACAGGAAGATGTGCACAGTAAAGGTATTTCAAATTCATCTAAAAGGAAACACATCTGAGACCTGAGAAATTCACAGAAAGCTAGCTCCCCAAAATACATCTCAGACATTTTTATTTCCAAGGACTACTTCACATGACAAAACTAAGCATAGTTACTGACACACTGAAAATAATTAATGCTAAAATCCCTCCCTAGGGCTCTGAAGAATTTAGGTCATTTCAGGAATAGGATAGTGTCTATGTTAATGCTGTAAATCCCACAGGATCCAGGTCAGAGATCCACATGCTGCAGGAAAGGAAAACATAATTTTATACAACAGTTGAAGGTGATGATTTTGGTGATATCAGCGATGAAATGCTTTTAATTATATCAATTCACGAAAAAAGTGACTATAATGTAGAAAATGTTAGAAGGAAAAAGTAGATTCCGATAGGTAAAACAAGTAGTATGAAAAATCTAAGTGATCAGAAACCTATGTTAGTGCCTTCTTTGTACTATAACTAGTACTCCAACAGTATTTTTCACTTTGTGTTGCTATGTGAGGGCAAACTGTTGAAATCTTTACGTAATATATACTAAACTGATCTTCTGTATATAAAGAGAATTGAAAATGAATCTTGATGTGAATGGAAGAGGAGAGGGAGAGGGAAAGGGGAGGGTTGCGGGTGGGAGGGAAGTTATGGGGGGGAAGCAATTGTAATCCATAAGCTGTATTTTGGAAATTTATATTCTTTAAATAAAAGCTTTATAAAAAAAGATATTTGAAAATGATTAAAAAAAACTTGGTGTTAAATTGGAAATTGCATAGATAATTAATCAATTTTTTAAAAATATATCATGTAGGATCTCTGTCCTTAATATGCTGTACATTGTGAATTAATACTATAACCAGTACTCCAACAGTGTTTTTCACTTTGTGTCCCTATGTGAGAGCAAACTGTTGAAATCTTTATGTAATATGTTCTAAACTGATCTTCTGTATATAAAGAGAATGGAAAATGAATCTTGATGTAAATGGAAGGGGAGAGGGAGAGGGAAAGGAGAGGGTTGCGGGTGGGAGGGAAGTTATGGGGGGAATCCATTGTAATACATAAGCTGTACTTTGGAAATTTATATTCTTTAAATAAAAGCTTTATAAAAAAAAAAAGAAACCTATGTTAGTGCCTTCTTTGTAAGAGGGACATTTCACCATGGGCAGATTATATATATTATAAATCACAAATCTATATAGTTACATATTATATATCATATTAAATATATATGTGTACATCAAAACTTCATGGAAGAATGGAATTAAAATGTTTTCTGGGCCAGCGCCATGGCTCACTTGGCTAATCTTCCGCCTGCAGCGCCAGCATCCCATATGGGCGCTGGTTCTAATCCTGGTTGCTCCTCTTCCAGGCCAGCTCTCTGCTGTGACCCAGGAGGGCAGTTGAGGATGGACCAAGTGCTTGGGACCTGTACCTGCATGGAAGACCAGGAAGAAGCACCTGGCTCCTGACTTCAGGCCGGCACAGTGCTGGCCATAACGGCCATTTGGGAAGTGAACCAATGGAAAGAAGACCTATCTCTCTGTCTGTCTCTCTCTCTATAACTCTATCTCTCAAAATAAAATTTAAAAAATGTTTTCTGAGTACAAAATGTTTTGAAATTCATGCATTTTTTATAATATACATTTTCATGAAATTTTTTAAGACTTCTTGCATGCATGGATTTCAGATGTGCTGGCTTCAAAAGAAATGCACCCTGTTGAAGTATTCCTGAACATATCTATGTACTTTTTATCTTTATACGGCTTTAGTTGTATATGCTATATTTTGCTCTTTTGGTGTCAATCCTGATGCTTTCTTTTTACCTCACCTACTATATCCTATTTTTCATTAAGTCTAGGTGATTGTTAACTCATAGATATGAGGAGTCTTCAAAAAGTTCTTGAGAAACGTGCAACATGAAAAGAACTATGGGGGCTGGTGCTGCAATGTACTAGGCTAAGCCTCTGTCTGTGGTGCCGACATACTATATGGATGCTGTTTGTGTCCTGCTGCCTCTCTTCCAATCCAGCTCTCTGATAGTGGCCTGGAATAGCAGTAGAGAACGACCCAAGTGCATGGGCCCCTGCATCATGTGGGCAACCCAGAAGAATTTCCTCCTGGCTCCTGGCTCCAAATCAGCCCAGATCTGGCCATTAGTGCCATTTGGGGTGTGAACAGCAGATGGAAGACCTTTCTCTCTCTGTCTCTCTCTCTGTCTCTCTCTCTCTCTCTCTCCCCCTCTGTAACTCTGCCTCTCAAATAAATACATAAAATCACACACACACACACACACACACACACACACACAAACTATGCATGGATTTCAAAATTTTTTGGCACCAACTTAAATATAACTTTTAATTCTACTATCCATAAACTTTTGCAGTATATGTCCAACACTAAATTAAGGATTTGGTACAGTGGCAAAAATACCACTTAGTACTCCTACATCCCATATCTGAGTTACCTGAGTTTGAGTCCTGAGTCTCCTCTCTGATCCAGCTTCTTGCTAATTTGCACCATGAGAGGCAGCAGGTAAGATACTGCCACACATGTAAGAGATCTTGGCTGGGTTCTAGGATCCTGGATTTGGCCATATCTAAGGACAACTGCAGGCATTTGAAAAATAATGCAGGAAAGATAGAGATCTTTGCTGTCTGTATGTATGTATCTCTTGCTGTCTATCTTTCAAATCAAATAGATCAATAAAATTGAAAACAAAATCCAACCCCTTTTTATTTTGGTACCGAAGTACTAGTTCAGCCATCACCACTGTTTCTACCTCTTCTCCTCTCTCCCCATTTGCTCCACATTTCACAACTGTCTCATGTGATCATTAAAAAGTACAAACAGGATTATGCTTTATCTCTTTCCTAAAGTCATTAAGTGTTTTTTGAGTCATATAAAATGAAAGTAAACTATCTTCAAGACCCTTCCTGAGTTGCCCCCCAGAGCTTAATCTCCAAAAAGGACAGGGACTAGTTTTAGTTAAGTGGGCAGACACTCCTATTTGCCTACTTTATGAAACTTGTTACTCCTTGCTTCCTGCTGTAATCCTAGTTTTGTTAAGATCAGCAATATACAAAGTTTTCCTTTAGTTAGGTTGGCTAACTAATTTCAGTCAATGGCCTATAAGTGGATGTAAAAGCTAAGGGACCTCCTTCAATTTTCCTGACAAATATCATTGGTCAAAAATGGTTTTCCCTAGTCATCCTATATTACTTTAAAGACTGTGTAAAAGTCACATTTTGTCATTACTGTACAAGTTATTCCACATGCCATAGTATTCAGCCAAATTCTGTAAAACTGAAAGTGTATTTAAAAACCAATGCTAAGACATTAGAAAATGCATGAAACAGATGAGAAATAAATTTCCTTATTTCTTAGATTTAAAGTAGGTATAATTTTCTGATCATTCACTGAAAGCATAATTTAGCAAAACAGACTCTAGTGAATGTGTAAATATTTAGATTCCTTACTTTTAGTGTTTTTCATGAAATTGTATTTTTTTCATAGCACTGATTACAATTTATAACTATACCATGTAGTTGTCATAGAGTTTGTGTCTCCCCAAGCCCTCTGCAAGTGACAATGATCATTTCAGTCTTTACACTTGGATATGTCACCTCTCTCTATAGTTGTACTAAATGAATATTAGTGGACAAATAAATGAATAAACTAATTCATTCTATAGGTATTTACTGAACACTAAAATTATGTTATAAATACATTAGGTCAGTTAAATTTTAAGACCCACTTATTTTGTTCAAGGTATCAGGCTTAGTGATATATGAGATGTAACAATAAATATCACAAGGCTCCTGCCCTTAAGAATTACATAGATTGGTGGCAGTTGCTGTGCTGCACTGGACTGAAATGCTGCTTGGGTACTCTGCTTCCAAAGCAGATTCTTACTAATGCACCAGGGAGGCAGCAGATGATTGCCTAAGCACTTGCCTTCCTCCCACCAATGTGGAAGACCCAAAGGGAGTTCCTGGTTCCTGGCATTGGCTTGGTCCATCCCTGGCTATTCTTGGCATTTGGGGAAGGAAACATTGGGTAACAAATTTCAATCTCTCTTTATCCCTAATTTTTTAAAAATGACACATACTAAACAAAAGAAAAACATGGATATAAAAACCACAATGGATAACAAATGTCATAACCATGGGTCAGATGACATAGGAGTTCACAGGAGAGAAAAATCACTCCTGCACAGAGAATTGGGAAGACACTGTGAGAGTAATGACGTTCCACTGGGAATGAAGTTCAGCATTTTAAATGAGGTGGGAGATGTGGGTGAATGTGTCTAAACAAAAGGACCTCAGACAGAAGAAACTCCAAGGGTACTTCCAGAAATTTCAAGCTTTGTGTTAGGGACAATGTGTGTGAGGAACATAGAGAAGCTTAATAAACACACATACACACAAAGAAAAAAAAATCAAATATATAAGTACTATTTGTTCATTTCCAGTAACTCCTTAGTTTGACCTAAGGAACAAGAACAACTGACTATTCATAAAGCTGGTTAAAGAAGAAAGCACCATAGAGAATAAAGTGAGAAAGAGAAGCAATAGGATATGGTGTCCTACTTAAATTCTATCAAAATCCTTAGTGGGGCTGGGTGGGGAAGTTAACATGATAAAAATTTACATATGACCAATTTGGAAATAAATAAACATAGAAAGGATTAAGTTAAAAAGTTAGGAACAGAAATGATTAATTATTTACCAAAAAGGTAAAAAAATAATGAAAGACATGAAAAAAGAAGGATTTGCCATGTGTGAAGGGTCCATCTCGGAACGCACTCTGTGATCTCCTTGTAATTCTTGTAATCTCCAAGTGTCTTATGAATCCCTTGTAGCCCACTACCTTGACCATAAAGAAGGCATAGGATAGAGTTAGAAAAAATAATCCAGTATTTGTTATGTGTGTGAGTCTGAAATGACAAAAGTGCTTCAAAAAATTGGTGAAAAATGAACATTATAACACTATGCATGAGGTTCAACATTTTCTGCACCATAATAAACCTTTTAATTCAATTTTCCACAAACTTTAAAAAGTATATTTAAGCTATACAAGTTTCATGTATTTCATGTATGCAGACTTAACATAGTGACACTTCCTCTTTACCTTCCCCTCTGCCCATGTTCCAAACCTTCCTCTTTGCCCTCTCACATTCCCATACTCTTAATTTTTACTGAGATCTATTTTCAGTTTACTTAACGATCATATACTTAATGCTGCATTAAGTAAAAAGAGTTCAACAAATAGTATGAAGAGGAAAAACAAAACTCTGTTCTTCAATGGAAGAGACAGGGGCTATAAACAATCATCGAATCTCAAAATGTTTATTTCACTCCAATACATTATATTTCAGGTACTCTATTAGTCACCTCGGATCAGGGGAAACATATGATATCTGTTCCCTTGGTACTGGCATATTTCACTACATATGTTTTCAGATGTGTCCATCTTGCTGTAAAAGACATGATTTCATTATTTTACAGCTGAGTAGTACTCCATAGTGTGTATATAACATAATTTATCAGATCAACAGTTGGTGGGCACTGAGCTTCATTCTTTATCTTAGCTATTATGAATTCTGCTGCAATAAACATGGGGGTGCAGATAACTCTTTCATATATTGATGTAATTTACTTTGGGTAAATTCCCAGCAGTGAGACAGCTGGATCATATGGTAGGTCTACATGCAGATTTCTGAGGTATCTTCACACTGTCTTGCACAGTGGCTGCACCCGTTTACATTCCCACATCCTTGCCAACATTTGCTTTGGTTGATTTCTGTATGAAAGCCATTCTAACTGGAGTGAGGCGAAACATCACCGTAGCTTTGATTTGCATTTCACTGATGGCTAGTGATCCTGAGCATTTTCTCAAGTATTTATCGGCCATTTGAATTTCTTCTCTTGAAAAATGTCTGTTCAATTCCTTTCCCCCTTTCTTGAATGAATGATTTGTTTTGTTGTTGCTGAGTTCTTCAGCTCTTTATAGATTCTGCATGTTAACCATTAGTCAGTTGTATAGTTTGCAAATATTTTGTCCCATTCTGTACATTGCCTCTTCACTGTACTGAGTGTTTCTTTTGTAGTGCAAAAGCTTCTCAGCTTGATGTAATCCCAATTGTCAAGTTTGACTTTGATTGCCTGTGCCTCTGGGGTCTTCTTTTAAAAGAAGTTTTTGCCTATACCAATGTCTTGGAGAATGTCCCCAATGTTCTCTAGTAATTTGATGGTATCAGGTTGTATGTTTAGGTCTTCGATCAACTTCAAGTGGGTTTTTATTCAAGGTGTAAGGTATGAGTCAAGTTCTTCTGCACATGGAGATCTAGTTTATCCAGCAGCATTTGTTAGAGACTGCCCTTGCTCCAGGAACTGATTTTAGCTTCTTTGTCAAAGTTAAGTTGGCTGTGGTTGCATGGAATGATTTTTGGAGTTTTTATTATCTTCCATTTCTCTACATATATATTTTTTGTGCCAGTACCAGGCTCTTTTGACTATAACTATCTTACAGTATGTCTTGAAATCAGGTATTGTGATGCTCTAGGTTTGTTTTTATTATATAAAAACATTTAGCTATTCTGGGTCTCTTATGTTTCCCTATAAATTTTTATACCATTTATTCTAGATCTGCAAAGAATGTCAATCTGTAAATTGCTTTTGATAGTATGGATCTTTTGATGATGTTGATTCTTCCAATCCATGAACATGGAAGATTTTTTTTCCATTTTTAAATGGCTACTTCTATTTCTTTAGTGTGCTGTAATTTTCATTGTAGAGATCTTTGGAGTCCTTGGTTAAATTTATTCCAAGGTATTTAACTCTTTTTGGAGATGTTGTAAATGGGATTGATCTTAAAAGTTATTTCTCAGCCAAGACATTATCAGTATACACAAAGGCTATTGATTTTTCAGTGCTGATTTTTTATCTTGCCACTTTATGAAACACTTTTTTTTGACAGGCAGAGTTAGACAGTGAGAGAGAGAGAGAGACAGAGAGAAAGGTCTTCCTTCCATTGGTTCACCCACCAAATGGCCACTACGGCCAGTGTGCTGCACCAATCCGAAGCCAGGAGCCAGATGTTTCCTCCGGGTCTCCCATGGGAGTGCAAGGCCCAAGCACTTGGGCCATCCTCCACTGGCTTCCCGGGCCACAGCAGAGAGCTGTACTGGAAGAGGAGCAACTGGAATAGAATATGGTGCCCCAACAGGGACTAGAACTGGGTGCCAGCACCACAGGCACAGGATTAGCCTAGTGAGCCGCAGCGCCAGCCATTTATGAAACACTTTTATGAGTTCCAATAGTCTCTCAGTGGAGTCTTTTGGATTCTTTGTGTATAGAATCATGTCATCTGCAAATAAGGATCATTTGATTTCTTTCTTTCCAATTTGTATACCTTTGATTTCCTTTTCTTGCCTAATGGCTCTGGCTAAAACTTCCAGGACTAAATTAAATAGAAATGGTGATAGTGCACATCCTTGTCTGGTTCCAGATCTCAGTGGGAATGCTTCCAACGTTTCCCCATTCAATAGGATTCTTGCCATGTATTTGCCAAAAATTGCCTTGATTGCACTGGGGAATAATCCTTCGATACAAAATTTGCTTAAGGTTTTCATCATGAAAGGATATTGTACTTTATCTGATGCTTACTCTGCATCTATAGAAATTACCCTATGGTTTTTGTTCTTCAGTTTGTTAACATGATGTAATACATTTATTGATTTGCAAATGTTGAACCAGCCCTGCATGCCAGGGATAAATACAACTTGGTCTGGGTGAAAGATCTTTCTGATGTGTTGTTGGATTCAATTAGCTAATATTTTGTTGAGAATTTTTACATCTATGTTCATCAGGGATATTACTCTATAGTTCACTTTCTTTGTTGTATCTTTCACAGACTTAGGAATTAAGGTGATTCAGGCTCCACAGAAAGAGTCCAGGATGATTCTTCCCTTTCAGTTGTTTTGAACAGCTTGAGAAGAATTGGAATTAGTTCTTCCTGAAAGATCTGGTAGAATTCAGCAATGAAGCCATCCAGTCCTGGGATTTTCTCTTTTTGGAACAGACTTTATTACTCTTTTGGTCATTCACCTGTTTACGATTTTTACATCCTCATGATTCAATTTTGGCAGATTGTATGTATCCAGGAATCTATCCATTTCTTCTAGGTTTCCCAATTTGTCAGCATACAGCTCTTTGAAGTAATTCCTGATAATTCTTTTTATTTGTGTTAGCAATTATTACATTTCCTTTTTCACCTCTGATTTTATTGATTTGCGGCTTCTCCCTCTTTTTTTTTTTTTGGCTAGTTGGGCCAATAGCATATCAATTTTGTTTATTTTTTCAAAAAAAAACAAGCTCTTCATTTCACTGATCTTTTGGTTTCAATTTTGTTTGCTTTTCTAATTTTAATTATCTTATTTTTAATAATTTTTGTTTCAATTTTCCTTGCTTTTCTAATTTTAATTATTTCTTTCCTCCTAATTTTGGGTCTGGTTTGTTGATGCTTTTCTAGGTCACTGAGATGCACTGATAGCTCATTTATTTGGTTACTTTCCAATTTCTTTATGTAGGCTCTGGTTGTTATAAACTTCCCTCCTAACATTGCATTTTCTGTATCCCCTAAGTATATTTTTAAAAATTTATTTCTTTATTTGAAAGGCAGAGTTACAAAGAGGCAGACAGAGAGAGAAGGAGGGAGAGATCTTCCATTAGCTGCTTAATTTTGCAAATGGCTGCAATGGCCAGAACTGGGTCCATCCAAACCCCCAGACCCAGAAGATTCTTCTAGGTCTCCCACAGGGGTGTAGGAGCCCAAGGACTTGGGCCATCTTCTACTGGTTTCCCAGGCCATAGTAGAGAGCTGGAACAGAAATGGAACAGCCAGACCTCAAACCAGGTCCATTTGGGATTCCAGCCCTGTAGGCAGCAACTTTACCCACTACACTAAACTGCTGTCCCCCAATACGTTTTGATATGATGTACTGTCATCTTCACTTCCAGAAATGTTTTATTTCTATTTTGATTTCTTTTATGACCCAGTGTTCATACAGGAACATGTTGTTCAGTCTCCATATGTCTGCATACGATCTAGAAATACCTGAGTTGTTGATTTCCAGCTTCATTCCATTGTGGTCAGAGAAGATGCATGATATGATTTCAATTTTTTTTTAATTTGCTGAGACTTGTTTATGGCCTAGCATATGGCCTATCCAAGAGGAAATTCCATGCACTGATGAGAAGGATGTGTAATCTGCAACTGTGGGCTGAAAGCTTTTGTAGATAACATTTTTAGACCCATATCATTTGGTCCATAGTTTCAATTAGCTTTGTGGTTTCTTTGTTGATTTTCTGTCTAGTTGATCTGTCCACTGATGAAACTAGGGTGTTGAAGTCCCCCATTACTATTGTATTGGAGTCTATGTCTCACCTTAGATTCATTAACACTTCTTTTAAACAGTCATGTGTCCTATAATTGGGTGAATATACATATATACATTTTACAAAGTTTTTAAAATTTATTTGAAAGGCAGAGTTAGAAAGTCGTATAGGCAGACACCAAATGGCCACAATAGCTAGAGCTGGGCTGATCTGAAGCCAGGAGCCAGGAGTTTCTTCTGGACCTCCCACGCATATTCAGGAGTCCAAGGACTTAGGCCATCTTCTACTGCTTTCCCAGCCCATAGCAGAGAGCAGGATTTGAAGCAGAGCAGCTGGGACTTGAACTGGCACCTATATGAAATGCTGGCACTGCAGGCAGCATCTCTGCCCACAACACCATTGTGCTGGTCCCTGCATACACATTTATTATAGTCCTATCTTCCTGTTGAAATGATCCCTTAATCATTACATAGTGCCCCTCTTTGTCTCCTCTAACAGTTATTATGATAAAGTCTATTTTGTCTATTAGGATGGCAGTACCTTTTTTTTTGCTTTCTGTTAGCATGGAATATCTTTTTCCATCCTTTCACTTTCAGTCTGTGTGTATCTTTGCTCATGTGATGTGTTTCTTGTAGGGAGCAAATAGATAGGTCTATATCTTTTAACTGGAGAGTTGAGGCCATTTACATTCAAAGTGACTACTGATAAGTAATAAACTGACCCTGCCATTTTTCATAAATATTCCTGTTGTTTAGTTTGCATTTCTTTTGTACTTTTACTGGGGAATTTTCTGCCTTCACATTCTTTCATGATGATAATCACCTTTCTGTGTTTCTGTGTATAGCACATCCTTAAGCATATTTTGTAAGCCGGACAAGTGGTGACAAATTCTTTCAATTGCTGTTTGTTATGGAAGGTCTTTATTTCACTGTAATTCATAAAAGAGCTTTGCAGGATACAGTATTCTGGGTTGAGTTTTATTTTCCCTTAAGACTTGGTCTATATCTCGCCATTCCCTTCTAGCCTGTGTGGTTTCTGATGAGAAGTCAGCTGTGAGTCTAATGGGAGATCCTCTGCAAGTAGTTTTTCTCAATGCAGATTATAGAATCTTTTCTATATTTTTCTGGAAAGTTTGGAAAGTGCAGTTTGATCACAATGTGTCATGGTGAAGATCTTTTCTGTTCAGTCCTGTTAGGAGTTCTATATGCTACCTATACTTTAAAGTCCCTTTATTTCTCCAAATTGGGGAACATTTATGTAATTATTTCACTAAATAGACCTTCTAGTCCCCTTCTAGTCCATTCTATCTTTCCAAACATTCATAAACTCATAAGACCCATGTTGGGTCATTTGACACTATCCCAGAAATCTCCAACACTGTTTTTAAGTTTTCTTCTTCTTTTTTTTGTCTAAGGTTTCCAAAGATTTGTCTTCTATTTCGGATATTCTTCTGCTTTTCCAAGTCTGCTGTTAAGGCTTTCCACATTTTTTATTTCATCTATTGAATTCTTCATAACTAATATTTCATTTTGATCTTTAAGATTTATTCATTTATTTATTTAATTATTTGAAAGTCAGAGTTACAGAGATAAGAGAGGCAGAGAGGGAGAGAGAGGTCTTCCATCTGCTGGTTCACTCCCCAGTTGGCGGCAACGGCTGGAGCTGTGCCAATCCAAACCAGGAGCTTCTTCTGGGTCCCACACGGGTGCAGGGGCCCAAGGACTTGGGCCATCCTCTACTTCTTTCCCAGGCAATAGCAGAAAGCTGGATCAGAAGTGGAGCAGTGGGGACACGAACTGGCACCCATATGGGATGCCAGCACTGCAGGCGGCAGCTTTACCCGCTATGCCACAGTGCCAGGCCCCTCATTTTGATTTTTCCTTAAAATCTAAATTTCAGGGGAAAAATGTTCATTCATGCCATGTATGGTTTTCTTAAGTTCGTGGATTTGCTTCTGACTGCTTTTGAATAAACCTTTCACTGAGATTTCGAATTCCATGTCTGGCATTTCCTCAATCTCTTCATCTTTACATTCTAATGTTGAAATGCAGTTGTGTTCTTTGGCAGGGGAGGTGGTTTCAGGGTGTCTTCTTATTCTTTTTTCTTGAATCTGCATTTGTTTTTAGGCATTTGTAGAGTGGATTTTCTTTCTGAAGGATTTTATCTGTGAGCTATGCTTAGGTGGCTTAGTGGAAAGTCTCTGGTTTCCATGAAGAGGTGTGTGTTGGGTGTGACCAGAGAGCTCTGGTCAGTCTCCATCCTGGGCCAAATATCCATGGTAACAGCCATGTTGGGTGTGGTAGATTTAAATGTCCGGTGTTAGTTCTCAGTGTGTTCCATGCCACCATATGAAGCACACAAATGATGTATGCAGTCTTCACTGTGAGCATAGTTCCTGCTGCAATGACCTGTTCTAGGCAAGCATGGAGCTCTGAGTGTGCAGAGACACACCCAGTGATTACCCAGAGCACCCGGTACATCTGCACCTTCCCTTATAACCACTGAGTTCCCACAGTCTCAGCACACAAGGCTCCCACAGACGCTGGGTGCAGAGGTTTCTCCCTGCCCTGCCAGCCTATCCAGTCAACAGAGAGGCAGACGTTCCCTGAGACAGCTCTGCCTAGGTGTCTTGGTCCTGGGAGGCTGTGGGTACCTCGCCCTCTGACATGGCTGCCCAGCCACACTCAAAGTCAGTGGGGACAGAGGACTATTTCCTCCACTAGAATCTCTGGATCACAAGCATACACAAGGACTACTGGCTAAATGTTGCTCTCTCCCCCACAACTGCTGCCAGTACTGCTGAGAATATGGCGTTCTGTCTAAGCCAGCTGCCGTGCATGCAGTCTTCCACAGCTCCTGCCCAAACCCAAAATGGCACCTGCTCTTTCTCAGCTGGGCGGCAAGCGGTATTGTGGAGAAGTTGGGGTGAGAAACACGTGCCCCTCTACTTTCACTGGGTCCCTGGGCAACAAGTAGCCCACTGGGCTCCAATCCAGACTCACATCACACTCTCCCTCCAACTATATCACCACAGTTCTCTGCAGTCCAGTCTCCCCTCCACCTCCAAGGCATTGCCCACTCTAGCGCTTAGCTGCTACAGTTCTGGGTTGTGTTTGTGTTCATGCTGTGTGCTCAGACCCTCCATACAGGTCCACGGGATTCCTCTTCCTCTTGTAGGATTTCCAGTGCAATTTTCTCTCCAATTCTTCCCTGAGAGTGCACTTCCTACACTTTTTTACTGTTTAACACTAGCCTAGCACAGGTTGTTGTTCCCTAATCCACCATGTTAATCCCCATATCCTTCCACAAACTTTTAAAAATACTGTCATGTATACACAGAAACACATACCCATCCACACATGCATTCATGACCAATTTCCTAATTATCATAAAAATAAATGTTAAAGAGCTGCCTATTTCATTTGTATATGTTTAAAAGATGTCAAAGAATTCTCCAATTGCATCATTCAACTAAAACAAATTAAAGGAGCATTTACATGTGTGTATGTATGGAAAGTATTAAAAACATATTGCAATTACATGAATATATTTTATGTGTATACATATGTTTCCAAGTGTGTTATATGTTTCACAGACTCTGTTATCCTTGTGTTATGTGAGTCTTATGGTGTCCAGAGGAGTAAAAAGGATTTTGCTGGAAATCTACTAGAAACATAAGTAAATGTAAAGAGATGATGTCACTTGCTGAAGAAACAGTAATTTAGTGCCCAAAGCATGGCAGAGCCAAGGCTTCAAAACTCACTGAGTCAAGTGATCTTTATATTACAGTGAGCACAGCACAGACAACTCCTCTTTTAGCAGGTGGAAGAATGATTGAGATGGTGTCTCATATATAATGTCACCCTAGATTTATACATCACATTTCTTCCAAAGGGTTTGCAGATATTATCTCATTTGTCTTCTAACATCCCTGAAAGATAAGTAGGGGCAGGTAGGTTCATCTGCATTTCTCAAGATGGATTATCTGAGGCAAACAAGAGGGAAGTCACAGTGAACGGCTGGGCCCAGGCAGTGATCAGTCAGGAATTCAAGCCTGATGCACTGATGTGAGTTACAGAACGGTGTGAGTGAAGGGATGGGGGGCAAAGTGAGGTTGAGAAGATTCCAAAAAAGAAATAGAGTGCTGTTGTTTCACTCTTACTCTTCCTAACATCTCTCTGCTGCTTCTGGCAGTAAGAATACGAGAAGTGGGTAACAGGATACTAAATAGGACTTTTCCTGAGCTCCAAATGTATGATTAATGTTTAATGAAAAGAACAGAAAGAATATTAGCACTGCATGTTTTGAAGAGAACTATACATGACAGGGGTGCTCATCTTCAGAGCGTTCAAAGACATCTGAATACACTTAAAGTCTTGCTTGCATCCTGACTTCCCTTACCTACCCTATTGAAAAAAACAAAAACCAGTAGGTAAGAGGAGAGACATAGGGACAAGGTCACCAAGAGCAACGGATTCTTGCCATAGCATCTTGGCTTCATGGGAAGTGAAACCTAGCCCTTGCCCACAAGCTAAGTAAAAGGGAGGGAACTAAGAGAATTCCTAACAGATACTGAGACTCTAGTATATTTCATTGGTTTCCATTTGTGCAAGGAATTCCTTATCTCCCTGTATTTGTCTAAACCAAGAAAATTAAATTTAAAAAAAGAAAAAGACATAATATTGTAACTTACATTTCCACTCTTTGATTCATTACTAAGTGGGCATCTTAGAAGGAAACTGGACTGGAACTACTTTATCAGAATTCCTCATTAAAAAAAAAAAAAAAAAAAAAAAAAACTGCTTGCGGGGCCAGCACCATAGTGCAGTAGGTTAATTCTCAGCATCCCATAAGGGCGCTGGTTCTAGTCCCGGCTGTTCCTCTTCCAATTCAGCTTACTGCTATGGCCTGGGAAAGCAGTAGAAGATGGCCCAAGTCCTTGGGCCCCTGCACCCGTGAGAAGACCAGGAAAAAGCTCCTGGCTCCTGGCTTCAGATCAGCACAGCTCTGGCCATTGTGGCCATTTGGGGAGTGAACCAACAGAAGAAAGACCTCTCTCTCTGTCTCTTCTCACTGTCTGTAACTCTACCTCTCAAATAAATAAATAAAATCTTAAAAAATAAAAACTGCTTGCCAGCAGTGGGGGCCTCAAGCAGCAAGACATTACTTGGAGCCTCACAGGATCAAGTTCGGAAGTTTGTGCAAAAGGGAGGCTCACCCACATTTCCTCATATCCCGCCAAAAGATTCCTGTGAGTCTCCCATCTGCTGGCTATGCAACTAGAGCCGGTGGCCTAAGAAGCAGCAGCCATCAACAAGGAAAATGAGAACAGCAACGGGCACGTGAGAGACAGCTGTTTTTGTGTTTGTTTCCTTCTTCCTCCCTCACAACAAAAAGAAATGTCCAAACGTCACCCAGCCAGTCCGCTTCCGGGTTCCCTAGTGAAGTAGAAGTGAAAGGAACAGAGAAGCAAGCCCCACTGTATACCCATGTGTCAAGGAACCTGAACCTGGCCCACGGTACTACAAAGGAAGCTTTCATAAAAAAAAAAAAATGAAACTCGTGTTTTTAGCTGTATAGAATTTGAGTAATGGAAAATGACTTGAGCATCATGGAATCTGCCTAGCATGTTGTTATGGGATATGCCACCCAGCTGGGAAGAGAAATTTGACATGACACAATGGGGAGGCAAAGACTGGTGAAAAATAAAACTATTTCATGTTTGTTCCCCACTGAGCTAAGCCTCAAAACCTGGCTACACACAGATGCAAAAATCAACTGAGACTACAAAGAAGGAAGGACAGACTTTGGAATTGAAAGAATATTAGTTATGTCTTTCTGAAGAAATGGTTCACTGCAATAAAAACAATCCATAAGTAACAGGTGGAAGAAATACAAAGAAGCAAATGTTTGCAGCCCTTACTTTCAGCAATACTTACAGTTTTTAGACTCCTTCTTTCACATTTAGATGTGGGCAGTGCAGGTTTACACTTGACACAACAAGGAACATTTACTTCAGAAATGTGGTTACATCAATTAAATACAATGTGTATTCACAACATTAGTCATTCCACATAGCAGCTCATTATAATGCGTGTATCTTGCAAAAGCAGCCAAGATCCAGTGAGGCATAGAACCACAAAGACTTATTATAGATCATACATCACTATTTTTAAAAAATTATTAAATTTTTACTATAGTTCATTTATCCAAATTATTAATCTTCTTCAAAATAATCAATTCTTTTTCTTACTTGCTCAAAGTAACTTCCATTTGACCTTTCATTCTAATTATACAAACTGACTCCATGATTACATTAATTCCACAATAATTTTAAAAGTATTTTCCCACATTATAAAATGGTAATCATAAATTATACAAAAAATAAATAAATGGCTCTAATAAAAATATTATTAAAGGCAGCTATTTCTAATTTTAAAAAACTCATTAATTAAGTTTCAGCATGAGAATAACTAAGGTAATCATATGAGTGAAAAAAGGAGAAATAAAGTGAAACATGATTATATAAATGACTTTAGTTTATGTAGCCAAATTGTCACTCAATAATCTATGTGCTTTTTAAGATTATTACTCATGGTACCTACTGATATGAAAATAAGAAATTCAGTGTGAATTTAACTTATTTCAACTGCACAAAGATTTCCTTAAAGCACCCTGTATGTATACATTGTGCTCATGATGAATCTGTACTCAGATATGTAAAGATAAATAGATACAGTCAATAGTGAAAAAAGAAATGTAAAGGTAATACAATTGGTAACATGCTATGTTAAAACCAATATATTTACTGGCTGAAAATGTATCATGTTGGCTGTGTCAGTCAAGGATAGGGTATCAAAAAAACATGACATCCATGAGCAAAATTGACATTTTGAGATTTTTTTTAAAGATTTATTTTATTTATTTGAAATATCGAGTTACACAGAGAGAGGAGAGACAGAGAGAGAGACAGAGCTCTTCAGTCCTCTGGTTCACTCCCCAGTTGGCCACAATGGATGCATCAATCCAAAGCCAGGAGTTTCCTCCGGATCTTCCCACGTGGGTGCAGGGACCCTGGGACTTGAATTGGCGCCCATAAGGGATGCCAGCATTGCAGGTGGTGGCCTTACCCACCATGCCACAGTACCGGCCCCAGCATTTTGAGATTTGATTATTGTTTATAGCTCTTTTCTGAGGAACATTTGTTCTTCTACTTGCTGAATTCTTTAATTAGTAGAGAGTTAAATTTGTGATTTTAAAGTAAACTGAAGATGTGCCATTGTAAAAATTAAAAGAAAAATGAGGAAGGATAAAGGAGGGTAGGAGTGAGGGAGGGTATGTTGGGAAGTATCACTGAGTTCTTAAAACTGTATATACGAAAAACATGAAATTTGTTCCCTTTATATAAATTAAAGATTGTTTTTATTAAGATGACACACTCAACAGTGGTTTAACTGAAGAGGATTTAAAGACGGGACTATTTATAGAGGTGTAGAAGTGTCAGGGATGCAAACAGGGCGGGCAAGGCATCGAACCTACAATGGGCGGTTATTCAAAACCCTACAACAAAGGGCAGGGGAAGAACCATATTCCCTAGGCATGGACTGGAACACAGAGCCAGGAGCAGGAATACAGCACCAGACAGGAACTGAGGCAAAAGAGAAAGCTGTCAATCCAGGAGCTCACAGCAAGGGTCGGGGGCAGTCATTTCTCTGCCAGAGTTTTAGGTTGACTATAACCAGTATAAAAGTAAAAACAAAGGCACTCTGGTGCCAAAGAAGATCAAGGAAGAGAAGTATGGAGAAGAATGGGTATGAGATGGAAAAGAGCTGGGCAAACAAATAGCCAGTCTATTTGTTAAAAATGGAATTTAGGATATGGTCACCATGTTCTTAATAAGTCTCAAAAACATGTCTTGGTGATACCAAACATACAAAAACTTGGAAATTTTGGAGAATGAATGAAAATCCTCTAGTCTTCAAAATATTTGCCATTTTGACATTAAGAGCCAATATCAATAAAAGAAGTAAGCAGACTTTCTTCTGCTTGGTGTGACCTTGCTCTTAGAGAATAAATCTGTCACTAAATTAAAGCACTTAACTTTCAAATAACTTTATATACCTTTGGTGGTTTGGGAGACATTTTAGAAAGAAATACAGAGAGTTTGAAAATGAAATGTAAAATTTGGATTACAGTGAATAAAATATGTATATTGAGGACAAGTGATGATTAAAAGAATTTTGCTTAGCGCAGTGAGAGAGGATTATGAGAGCTACACATTTGAAGCATGGAGAGGTTTACCTTAAATTATTTTCATAATAGATCCATTAAGGAGGATTTGGTGTAGACAATACACACTGTAAAAGATGAAATAGCAAAAGCTTTTAAATGAAAGCCTGAAAGATTTTCCTTGATTATTAACACTTGACTATGAAGATCCACTTGATAATTTTGGGCATTTGTGGTATCACTGAATCACTTGGAATTGATATTTGTTCTATCCTTCACTGGTCAGCTTCTTATTTTCCATTACTCTTTATTTTTTTTTAATTTGACAGATAGAGTTATAGACAGTGAGAGAAACAGAGAGGGAGAAAGGTCTTCCTTCTGTTGGTTCACTCCCTAAAAGGCTGCCACAGCTGGCGGTGTGCTGATTTGAAGCCAGGAGCCAGGTGCTTCCTCCTGGTTTCCCATGTGGGTGCAGGGACCCAAGCACTTGGGCCATCCTCCACTGCCATTCCGGGCCACAGCAGAGAGCAGGACTGGAAGAGGAGCAATCGGAATAAAACCTGGTGCCCATATGGGATGCCGGTGCAGCAGGCAGAGGATTAACCAAGTGAGCCACAGCACCGGCCCCTCCATGACTCTTTCGATAGAGGGTCCACACTTTTCTTTGTAGAGGAAAAACTGCTGTGGTTTTCACCAGTAGGGATGGAGCACGGCCATAGTTCTTCTTGGGAATGAGTGGATACAGAAAATAAAGGATGAACAATGACCTGAAGCAACTTTTAGGTCTTCTCAGTGAGGCACTGGTTGCACCTCCATCTGATTGAAACAAGAAATAACAGAATATTCTCTTAAAAATCTTGTGAGCATTCTGGTACCTCCTGATGGTTGCTGAACTGTGTTTATTTATGTAATGATATTTGATTTTTCTGGAGATAATTTATATATGTCACAGGATATAGAAGAGATATAAAGAAAAATAATTTCTCTGACACCTTAGTATTAGTTTGTAAATATTAGCCCTGGATTATAATATAGATAAGTGAAAACAAGAAACATTTCTTTTAGTTCATCTAATCTAAATTTGAAGTATAATAAAAATGTGAATTTCAAATATTAACTGCCCAATTATACTGAAGGTCTTTATTATTGACAAGATATTATAATAGTTCTGCACAATTTCATAAGTGGCCAAGAATTAACCAATAATTTACACTGATAATAGATACTATGCAAGCACATTTAGAAACAATATTTGCTTTGGTTGTTTAAAGAGATTTAGGAAAGAAGGATCCCTTTTGTTGATTATTCACCTATGTATTTAGATGCTCTCAATCCACGCAGTGTTTCTATCCCGTTTGTTTTCATTCAAAACCAGGTTATCTGAAAGGTATTGACAAATTACCTAGAATTCCTAACACAACTTCAAAGACAAACAAGGATATAGATAGAATAAATTTGAATCAAAATTTAAAACAAATAATTATTTAATAGTAGGATTCACATTTCTTGTTTTTGGAATCCTTGTGAGAAAAATTGCTTATATAATATTTTTGCCAGAGGACCTGGTCTCAACTTTAGTTGATGATGTCATTCATATTGCTTCTTTTATCATATGGGAAGTTAGTAAGGAATAAACCACAATGGGGTATCAGCTCATACCAGTAAAATCATCCAAGTGAGAATGTAGAGAAAACAGTACCATAATACACTGTTGGTGGGAACATAAACTGGTACAGCCATTATGGGAGACAGTATGGAGATTCCTCAGAAATCTAAAAGTAGATCTATCATATGACCTAGCCATCCCACTCCTGATAATTTAGCCAAAGGAAATTTAATCAGCCTATGAAGGGGTTACCTGAACCTTCAGGTCTATAGCAGCTCTATTCACAATAGCTAAGACATAGATTTAACCTAAATATCCATCTACTGATAACAGGATAAAGAAAATGTTGTATATATACATGATGGAATATTACTTAGCCATAAAAAAGGATGAGATCTTGTCTTTTATAACAAAATGGATGCAACCAGAGATCATTAGGCTTAGTGAAATAAGCCAGATCCCCAAAACACAATTACTACATGGTTTCTCTGATTTGTGGTAGCTAATACATAACACAAAAAATTTAATGCATATGGGTGAAACTGACATCTTAAGATTTGATTATTATTCATAGCCCTTGTCTATGTTCCTGTTAAATTGTGATCTTTCTACTACTTCTTGTTGAACTCTATTTAATGGAGCATCAAATCTGTTATTATAATGTAAATTAAAAATGTTATCACAAAAGTTAAAAAATAAAGAAATAAACAAAGGAAGGAAGGGAGAAGTATCACTACATTCTTAGAATTACATCTATAAACTGCATTTAAAAAATAAAGTCATAATAATTAATAATAATATCGTTTTGATTCTTCTCTGTATCTATAGTTCTCAGGATTCAGCTAAATTATAGTGTGTTCACATTACACAACTTATATATACCTCAAAACATCACAGGATAGATATATACAATGTCATTTGCTAATTCAAAAAATAAAACACAAAAGCAAAAAATTTTGATATTTCCATTAGCAACTTAAATTCAGTTGACCAAATAATGTTTTAATGTTTTTTTCATGACCTATGTAAGAAGTGCTATCTATGTACATGCAACTATTCACAAAAAGTAGTTGTGCACACACACTCATTTGTTCTTTCAGAAAGTACACAACGGGATAGACAGAGAAGCAAAGGATACTTCCTGTGACTCAGAAGGTACACCATCCAGTGAGGCAAGCCCACAGGCAACAGAGTGCGCCAACTACCCAACTGTAATCTCTAAGATGCATATTTGTACAATCCGTACAAATAAAATAAATTCTGTACAAATAAAATTATATAAAAAACTGTAAAAATAAGGTCAAATACACTACATTCTTGGAAAAGGACACCAAAAAATGTTTCCCAAAGGAGCTGCACAGGAAACAACAGGCAAATGACTGTGGAGAGGGAATCAGAGAAAGCAGAGTGGCTGTGAAAGAGTAGATGCGGAGAATGTCCACTGGTCTAGGAGATGCAAGGACCTGGGGAAAACGTAGGATTCCACATGAGTGGAGGAGACTTCAGCAGAACTCCAGACTCGGCAACTTCAGGAAGGTACTGGGGTGCCAGACTAAGGAGGATCTTGGTCCTCTCTCTTTAGTGATGGTCAGGGATGAAGAGGAGGGGGAGGGGAGATCTAAAGGAAGGAAGGGAAAGGGGGCAACAGGAAAACAAAGGATAGCAGGTTGGAGAAAAACAAGTGGAAAGAGGAAAGTAGAAAAAGCAGGGGACATTGGAATTTGTTAGCTCACCCACAGTAGACAGGGATTACTCTTGTTTGGGAACACCTAGGTTCTTGTGTTGAAATGTCAGATAAACTCATGGACTTTTGTTTTGTATTTTTGCTGCTTACATTCTCAGATTCTTCTCAAGAGACAATAAAACAAATGCTGTTTGCAGGAGAAAACAAAACGCCATGGTAAAATAGATAGCGCATCATGAGTCTTGCTTTGGTCGGATGCCTAGAGAACTTGGGACAGAATGTGCTGTTATACCAAATATTAATAAGCACTTTGACTGGTGCAACAACATTGGGGTTTACATTCATCCTCCCATTTATACTTATTTTGTGGGAAAACTGACAATCAGAGATGTAAAATGCTCCAGATCACAAACAGCCAGTAAATACTCAAATCCGAGTCCATTAATTCCTGATGTCTCTTCTTACAGAAATAAATTCCTTCATAATAGTCAGCAGCCTGGGGCAATGTCTAATGGCATGCTTTGAAAAAGTACCCACTCTCAAAAAGCACACTAGCCAAAGGAAGATGAGTCTTTGTGGAATTTATCTAGAATTCTAAGGTTTAGATATTTATTTAAAAGAAATAAACCAGATAAAAGTAGTTTAGGCTCTGAACAGATTACCCAATTCATTTCTGCACAATACCAACATTTATATCAAATAAAAGGAAACATTAGTAAAGGTAGAAAATAATGCATAGAATTGCTTCTATCATGGAAAAGCGTAGAGAAACTGTGGAGGCATTTCAGCAATAGGTTGGTCTCCCTGCCCAAGCCTTTACTTTGTTTCCAGTATGATTTCTGAAAACTTGTAGGAATCTGAGCTTCTGACTGAGCAGTCTGGCACATTCTTGAGGATAGAATATAAGGCAAAGGACCTGCTTCAAATTGCTACCATCCGCAGAAATGTTTCCTTTTCAAGAAGGCGTGATAAGCTAAGTCTTCCAGCTCTTGAAGTGAATGCCTGAGTATCTTTACTGTACTGACTCCCACTGCCTTGATATCACCCCAAATAGCATCTCTGATTGCTTAAGCAGATTTGTACCTGAGTCTAGGCACTGAACTAAGAACGTAGTCTATGCACCTACCTACAAAATAAAGAAATACAGACATCCACACCCACAAAGGCATGCAGCACTTCTCTTCTAGACTTGAAATACCGAAAGCTTTAAACAGAATCATTTCTTGTCGTTGCCAGAGCAGGGATCCTTCTCAAATAGCTGCAGGCTCTAACAATGACAGTTTTGAAGATCTGACTCTGTGATATGCAGCATAGTAGAAAGGGCTATGATTGAAGAGCCAAGTCCTGTATGTGTCATAAATTCTATTTTTGCATCTATATTGCGCCCTTTCATAAAGCAGAGTATTTGAGAAGATGAATAGAGTAACAACATTTGACCTTTTCAGGTTCTGAAAAGCTATGATAATAAATCTCAAGTACCTAGAGAAAAATACAAATGTTTTTGTGAACTTGTTAGAATTGCTCCCTGTGAAACTTAAAATACGCTAGTGAAAACACTCACGTGGCAAAATATAATAGGTACTCCGATAATAAATGATGTTTACCATGTTGTTTGTGGTTATTTCAGGATTCTGGCGCTTAATGACCTGGTTCAGACCTAAGAACTTGTTAAAGTTTTGTGACTTTGGTAAAGTTACCTCACCTCTTTGTGACTCAATGTCCTCACTGACAAACAGAATGATACTGCCAATATCTCTTAGAAGTTGTATGGAGATTGAATGAGCAAATATGTAAAACCTAGAAAAGTGTATGACACAGAACAGTGCTACTAAGATTTTGGTGTTATGATAAAATTCAGGCAACTACCACATCCTGTCCAGGCCAAGGCTGCACATTCTAAGCCAAGGAGATATTTACAACTCCCTACACTTGTTCAGCAGACACATTTCCCTCTTGTTACACTAACATGATTTTCCTACGGCCCACAGATCTGAACAAAAAGAACACCTTTCCTGCTGATTCTGTACCCAAAACTAGGTAATAGGTCATGTGATCCTGCTTTTATTTTTTTTCTTTTATTGGCACTCCTTTTCCCTTAACTCACCAGGTATCTTGAAGTTTAATCCCCTAGCACCTTATTCCTTGTTTAGGTTAAATTTTTCTTCAAAGCCTAAGAATGAAGAAACTGTTAGCTATGTTCCTAGGAGAGTCAAAGCATTTCAGTGTGGTAAAGATACAACTCCTGATATTTCCAAAAACTTTCTATTCTCTCTTTAACAAGAGGAAGACTGTGTCTCTTTGAGGTGCGTCTGGGAGTACCACATACTTGGCCTCATGAACAATAAAGAAATTCATACTTATAAATAAGTTGAAAATCTATCATTTAATCATTTAACCTTATGTTCTTATCTATATGGAAGCTGAAGAAGGAGATAGTGTAGAAACAAAGAACAGAACAGTGAGCAGTAGATGGGGAGGGTCAGAAGGGAGATGGGATAACGGGTGGCAAAATACAGCCAGATAGAAGCAAGGTCTAGTGTCCTACAACACATTTGGGTGACTAGTTTATAACAATTTATTTTGTATTATAAAAGAACTAGAAGAGAGTTAGAAGATTCTCACTACAAAGAAATGACAAGTGTGTAGGAACATGAAAATGCTGAGTGACCTGATTTGATCATTTCACATCATATTTATCTGCTTATCTCTCTATATACACATAAAATCATTAAACTATGCTCTATAAATAAATACAATTTTTCAAAGATTAGATAAAATGTCAAAATAAAACATTTGAACATAAATATGTAAGGCAAATTGTGTCTTGGGAAACACATTTTACTATATTCCCAATTGAGAGTTATTTTTTGGATATTGTTAAGCAAACAAAATTTTTAGAAGTTTTAAAGCCAATTATATTATAAAAATCATAAAGATCATATAATAATACTAATAACAGCCACAATTACCACTAGCACGCTTGAGCAGCTACTGTTTCAGAGGTAGTCCACCATGAGCTTTACAAAATGTAGTATATTTTCTTGCGCGCCGGCACACCGGGTTCTAGTCCCGGTCGGGGCGCCGGATTCTGTCCCGGTTGCCCCTCTTCCAGGCCAGCTCTCTGCTGTGGCCCGGGAGTGCAGTGGAGGATGGCTCAGGTGCTTGGGCCCTGCACCCCATGGGAGACCAGGAAAAGCACCTAGCACCTGGCTCCTGCCATCGGATGAGTGCGGTGTGCCGGCCGCAGCGCGCCATCCACGGCAGCCATTGGAGGGTGAACCAACGGCAAAGGAGGACCTTTCTCTCTGTCTCTCTCCCTCACTGTCCACTCTGCTTGTCCAAAAAAAAAAAAAAAAGTAGTATATTTTGTCCTCACAAACCCTGAGTAATAGATATTCATATTTTCCCTTATTGTATTGATGAGTGGATTGAAGTCCAGAGGTTAAGTAACTGGCTTATTCCTAAAGAACTAATAAGTGTTGGAGCCTGGCTAAGAACCATAGCTTAGGTGAGCTACACCTTGCAATCTTAACCATAATATAGGAGACACTGTTCTAAGCATAGATACATTTTTCACACTAGGGCTTTTCCTTATAACTTCTTTTCAATGATCTGTATTTCTAAACAAAATCAATTTAGGAAAACACTGTGGAAGATATAGAGTAGAACAAAGAACATTTTAGTAAAAGCTTGGAGTGGAGGGTGCTTTCCCTATTGCAGTATTTTTGAGAAGATGTAGGAAAATAGCATCTATGATATTACTAAATATAATTTCTGATGTATTCTTACCTCATTTTCCCAAATGATTTAATTGGATTATATCCACCCGGTTATTTTCATATTAAATATTATCATTGATATTATAATAAATATGAAGACATGAAATGACAACATTAATTCAATATATGCCTTAAGGAAGTCATGTAACTGGTCATCTCCACATGACACAATTGGCTTCTAAGCAGAATTTGTAAACATATGATAAAGAATTAATCTCCCAATCTTGATCAAAATGAGGTAGGTCCAAGAAAGTTTTTTTTTTTAAATTTTATACAGTGACCCAAGGAAAAGATTGTTATATCAATAATGCTGCTGATGAAATATTACAGTTTAAACTTAAACAAAAATCAGAAATACCCCCCTCTCCCTTCTGGAACCCCATCTGCCAAATATCCCTATGATTCTTTCTTGATGATCTCATTTTCAAAGATCACCTCTTTAAGGCTGATTATAAGACAATTCTGGCTAATAAGATTCAAGATTTGGGTATAGGTTTAATTTTCTGAATAGAAGTAACAAAATTCCATTTCTTTCCTAGCCTATAAAGCAAACAAAAGGGCTTGCGCATTTATCTTGCAATCATGTAGTGAGAGACAAACATGTGAACTAAAGGTCAAGATGATTAGGACAGTAAAGTGGAAAGGGAAAAAGTCTTGGGCCAATGATAACATCACTGAACATCTGAATCAATATCTGTATCTGTCACTCTTAAGACATGTGTAGTTCTCCTCCCCGCCAGATTATCTCTATCTTGACATTTTAGCATTGTTGGATGAGAACTCCTGATCACTTGACAACATGGCTTAGTGCCTCCTGGGTGTCACTTCATCCATATTAAAGTCCAGCATCAATAATTTGCTAACCAAAGATAGGCAGCAAATGATGCTGGCTTCTTATAATTATGATAGCTTTATACAGCAACACATGATAGAGTTTTAAAAAGTGAGATGAACAAATTGCAATGCCCTCATTGCATTTTAGCCAGTGTATTCAATCCACTGACTCCCTGGGCATTGGGTATCACCTAGACATCCATTAGACATCCAAAGTCTTCAAACAGGCAATTTCCATTATAATAAGTTCAACTTGAAGAGGAAACTCTATGCAACATTTGCAAATGTAATTATTTTTCAGTAGAGAATTGGATCAAAGTCATCAACATACTGATCAGTAATAGAATTAACTAATTTAATACTGTTCCTGAGAAGCTTCCTATATAGTTCAATGAATGCAGAATCAGAAGATCTAGATTCAGATCCAAAACTAGTATGACCTTGGTAAATGATTTAACTATAGTTTGCAGCTCCCAGAGACACAGTGACACAATAGTGTTGCTATGAGTGTCAAATTTGATACTATATGTATAAACTATTTTTTAGATTTATTTATTTATTTGAAAGGCAGAATTACAGAGAGGCAGAGGCATAGAGAGAAAGAGAGAAAAGTCTTCCATCTTCTGGTTCACTTCCCAGATGGCTACGATGGCCGGAGCTGGGACAATCTGAAGCCAGGAGCCAGGAACTTTTTCCAGGTCTCTCACATGAGTACAGTGGTCCAAGGACTTGGTCCATCTTTTACTGCTTTCTCAGCCCATAACAGAGAGCTAGATCATGAGTTACATAGCCGGGACTCAAACAGGTGCCCATATTAACGGATACTGGCACTACAGGCGGTGGCTTTACTTGCTATGCCATAGCACTAGTGCCATATAAACTCTTTTTAATGAATATGATTTTATGTCATTTTATAATTAACCAATTTAAAAGACAGAGACAGAAAGACAACTGGTTCACTCCCCCAAATTGATGTTAACACCTGCATTTGGGCTAAGTCTAAGCCAATAGCCTGGAGCTCCATCTGAGCCTGAAATGTGGGTAAGCAGGGACCTATGTTGTTATACCGTCACCTGCTACCCTCCAGGGTATGTGTTAGCAAGAAGCTGGAATCAGGACCAGATCCAGGACTTGAACCCAGGCACTTTGACATGGGATGTGGGTGTCCCATCCTGTGTCTCTCAATCACTACGCCAAACACCCATGGCTACACATCATTTGTTTTTCTTTGTTTTCTCTACCATCCAAAATAGAATTAGCACTGCTGTGAAGGGTAAAGTGAATAGCATGGCTTTAGAGTAAGATTACCCTGTCCTTCAATCTGCCATCCATTAACACCAGTTGCACTCTGGTCTGATGTTTAATTAAGTGATGCCACTCAAGTACTGCTTCTGTTTTGTATCTGATGATTCTGAGAGTCTCACTGGTGCAATTTTCCCTAAAGGAATAGAAAAACACATTTTTGCATAATTTTTCGGTGGCTCTGATCTCAGAAGTTGCTTCAAACAATCTAACCTAGTTAAACATTCATGAATTTCATGATGCCAGGCTAGGGTAGAAACACTCTGCTAATATTTTGTACAACAAATACTTTTAGAGAAAGGAAAGTAAAATTCTGAAGAAGGTAGAAATAATTTATTATCTGTTATTTCGCTTCCTACATGTCCAGGTCAAAGAATCCTACAAAATTGCTTCATTTGGGGGCAGTTTGAATGATGTCTCAAAAATCAAACTGGATGATCACTGTCAGAAAAATGAAAAAGAGGGACAGGGTGACTTTCTGGTCAGCCCGTCAAGTCTACGTGTGATTTGAAAACTGAATCTTCAAGAACAGTTATTTTCCCCCCGTGCTTTTCTTGTCATGGGTGATTTCAAAAGAAAGAGTCGTAGATACACTGCCATTTGTTACTCAAGACAGAAATGAAAATCAGGTATCAAGATGATGGTATGACAATGGAAAGCGTGGGCAGGCCTATGCAGTCAAGTTTTGCAGTTTTCGATGCCTTTTGGAAAGAAAGACTCACTCAAGAAATGAATGTTGGAATACCAGAATGCAAAGTGTTCCAATCACCAACTAGTTAAATGACCGCAGAGGAAACGGGTTCTTATTCATCACTCTTCATAGGTTATCAAATTGGAACAGTTCTGGTGCTTCAGCCATAGGCTTGTACCCAGCCAAAAGTCACCAGACAAGAATATAGGAAAACATCCATCTCCAAACTTACGAATATGCTGGGAACACTGTCATTCTCCTGATGTCTGCTACCCTCAAACTACTAATCTTTCTCTTGGAAATATACAATGTTGCTCAGGAAAAAATCTCCTGAGTTTAAGAATAATACCTGCAGCAAATGATGCTGATACCTGCATTTCTATTTCATTTTCAGTTTCCAAATCACTTTGCATGCATTTTATCTTCCCCTTCCAGTCATGGACATAGCATGTATTGAATTACCATTTCAGAGCTGGGTAGGCTAAGACACACACAAGACAACCTGCCTGAAGTAGTAAGTAGCAGATCTGACACCAGAGCTTTGGCTCTCAGCTTTATGCTCTTTACTCTCCATGTGCATCAGGATTGAGAACGAATCCATGAGAGGACAAGGAGCTGTGTCCTTGATCTTGAGTTTGA
Organism: Sylvilagus floridanus; assembly: GCA_949820135.1. NCBI lineage: Eukaryota > Metazoa > Chordata > Mammalia > Lagomorpha > Leporidae > Sylvilagus > Sylvilagus floridanus. Next base: position 32,510,027 of record OX463238.1, on the reverse strand, counting down.
AAATGTCCTTGGGACGGTTGTACAGCTGAATTCCCCACACTGGTATTCAGAAACCTTGCTCATGCATCTACTGGGGGGTATTCAAGTGCCTCTTATGGTCAATTATGAATGCTTAATCCACCTACTCATCTTTTCTCAGGTATTTGTCTAGGTAGGAAATTCAGAGTCAGATAAATTGATGCAAAGAAAAGCAACTATTTATTTCACATGTTTGCTTAGGAAAGCAAAGTAGGATAGCAATAACATTGAATCTATAAAAACGTGCTTATGCCTTTAAGCTCACTAGTTGAAAAGGTTGTCTTCATAGAAAGAAAAGTTCTCTGAATATTAATATTGCCCTAAGGATATTTTTGGCTTTTTCAACTACAAATGAAGTTGATCCCAGGATTTAAACTTTAAAGTTTTACCTAATGCGCATATATACCGTGAATATTATTCAACATATTTACTCATATTCCAAATTGGGTCTATGTGTAAATTTGTAACACAAGTCTAGAGGTTTTAATACAAGGCCCCAGTTTCTTTGTTGCTCCAGGGCCAGAGCAGGCTGCTATGCACATCTGACTATGCCTGAGCTAAAATTCAAAATGAAAAGCAAATGCAGAAGCTACAGAGGCCAGCGTTGTGGTGGAACAGGTGGTCACCACCTGCAACACAGGCATCCCAAATAGGCGCCAGCTCATGAGCCAGCTATTCACACCCTATGCAGCTCCCTGCTAATTGCCTGAGAAAGCAGTGGAGGATGGCCCAAGTGTTTGGGTCCCTGCCCCATGCGGGAGACCCAGGTAAAGCTCCCAGATCCAAGGAGCGAACTAGGGGATAGATCTCTCTCTCTCTCTCTCTCTGTGCCTCTCCCTCTCTAACTATTTCAAATAAAAATATTTTTTAAATATGGAAGCTATAACATATGTTTCAAATTCCATGCATGGGGCAGGGATAGAATTTGTGTTGGGTGAGCTCTTGCTTACACTTAAGGCCTACTCAAATAATATGTTCTTCAGAAACTACTTGCAGTTCCAAATTGTTAAAATGACTGTGTGCCTTTTTTTAAATGAATATTTAAAAACTTTATTATATAAAATGTGATACACTCCTATAGGCCCCCATATCAGATTCAACAAATTTTTATTAGATCTTCCAAATGTTATACTTTATCATGGTTGGAAAATATAACCTAAGTTTTTATGGAAGATGAGAGTCTTTGTGAATTGACACACCAAATTCCTTAGGATATGGCACACAGAAGACAGCTTGACTCAGTGCACAAAACTTAAGAAACCTGGCTCATGGGCAATATATGAAGAAAACCTCTGCCACATGAAAACAGATGTCCCAAATGTTCTTCAGCGTATGACACCACCTTCTGCTGTGGTGCACAACTTTTCTCAGTGAGTTTAAAAATAATTCTCATTTGAATTTAAATTCTAGCCCAAACCGATTTTACTTATCGTTCCATTGAAATGACTCCAAGGAAAACTTAGGTTTCCTTAGAATTTCCTTTTGTTCCCACTGTGCAGAATATATAAGCTTACAGTAATTAAAAGCTATTCCTAGCCAAAGCAGACTAACCTTTTATATAACTAAATGCTGCTCCTTTCCAATCTGAAGAAATATTTTGGCAATATATCCTATCTCAGCTTTATAAAACCTAGTAGGAATGAGAAGACAAGGCAAGACTTGTGTCTTTCATGACCACATTGTTCTGATTAAGGAATTTCTGGCACTATGAGGTATTCACTATGCATCCACCTGCACTTACAGGTATGCCAAGAATGCTCCTATATAGAGAAGACAGAGGTTTTGGCCAGTCAGGCACTGAGGCCAAAACCAATGGACATATAATAACAACTGTAGACTCTTTGAGAATTGTAAGACTGAGATAAATGACCCAGAATTGAGGGATGTAATCTGAAGCAGAAATAAACTCTCAGCTCAGGGTCCCAGTTTCACTCACAGATCTCAGTGGCCAGTTATTACCTTATCTGGTTGGTGTCAGTAGCTAAAAAGATAAAGGCTCCTATTTTTTTTTTTTTAATTTCAGAGGCAGAGAGAAAGCTAATTCCCATTCACTGGTTTCTCCCTAAAACCTGAAACACTCAGTGCTGCACCAAGCTGAATGCCAGGGCCAGAACTCACTGCATTCAATGCAGGTCTCCCAGCTGGGTAACAGAGATCCAATTACTTGAACCTTGACTGCTGCCTCCTAGGGTCTGCATCACCAGGGAACTAATAAGTAGCCTGAGGAAGTTCTGAAACCCTGGTTTCCCATATCGAATGCTGGCATCTAACAGTCGTGTTAGCTGCTAGGCCAAGCACCCTGTCCCGGATCTATTTTGAAGCATGAGTAATCACACAGTTTACTGTCTATAATTCAGCACAAGACGGTAGGTGCAGAACTTCCCCTTAGTTATTTCAGGGAGTTCCCAGGGCCTTCAGCAAATATTGAAAATGACTTAACATTTTCTTCCCTTTTTGAACTGACCAGCCTCCGGGCCGCCTGCCCTCCCCAGAGACAGTCACTGACGGGGCTCCCTAGGCACAGCTGCCCCGGCCTCACACCTGCCAGCATTTCTCCCAGCTGCCACTTGTTCTCAGTGGTCCTTCCCCCGGGGATTACTGACAGCTCTGAGGGACATAATCTCAAAGCAGCACTTCTCTGGGGACAAGGTGCTTGGGTGGAAGTAATGACAGAGGTTACTCATCTTCTTAAGTGATGTTTTCTTTAATAAGAATAAATCTTTCAGAAAACCATTATCATGACTGTTAATCATGCTATTTAAAAAATTTTCAAGTTATTTTATCCTTTTCTCTCACTTCCTCTCATCCCTTCCCCTATTCCATCTGCACACTCACAAGTCATACACATTTATTGTGTAAATATAAACAGGATACACATATAAAGGCATTTTTCATTATTACTTTTAATGATTTTATAGTATTTATGAAACACCTTGCTTTTCCCGAATATGCAATATTTCATGGGTCTTCTTCCATGTATGCATTCAGAGCCCCAATTCATAATATCTTTTTTTGTGTGTGACGCTTCATAATATTCCTGTATGTAGAAACATTAGAATGTATTCATATAATCCCTTACATTTATGGATTTACTGTTTCTATTTTGGCACTATTTTAAGCCAGGCTAAAATGCTCTTTTAATACCATCCTTAAGGCATGGTGTTTTCCTTCTGTTAAGTTGATAACTAGGAGAAATATTGCTGTATCAAAATGTATCCTTACTTTTTATTTTATAGATACTGGCAGATTGTTTTAAAATAAGAGTGAGAGATGTAAAAATGAAATCGGTAATGTTTGAGACTGCACTTTCCCCCTACATCTCCACTAGCAGTAGTCCTTAGAATCTTGGGCTTGGGCATTTGGCAGTGGTTAAAATGTCACTTTGGACCCCTGCATCCCATACTGGAGTGCCTGGGTTCATTCAGGTCCTAGCTCCATCCCCGCTTCCTGGTGATGTGCAACGTTGGAGGCAGCAGGTGGTGACCCATGTAGTCCTATGCCTGCATTCACATGGGAGACATGACAGACTTGGATTGAGTTTCTGGCTCCTAGTTCCAGGATAGCCAGCCCTGGCTGTTGCTGCATATGGGAAAAGAAGCAATGCGTAAGACAGTCCATATTCATTCATTATTCACTCATTCATTCATATCTTTCTCTTTCCCTTTTAATTAAGTAAAGATTTTAAAATGAATTTTTATATTATAATTAAAAAGGGACAGTCACACTGTTGTTTTAATTCTGCTTCCAAGAAAAGAGAATTAGAACTTTACGGGTTGGTGCTGTGGCATAGAGGGTAAAACCGCTACCTGCAGTGCTGGCATCCCATATGGGCGCTGGTTCGAATCTTGGCTGCTCCACTTCTGATCCCGCTCTCTGCTATGGCCTGGGAAAGCAGTGGAAGATGGCCCAAGTCCTTGGGCCCCTCCACCAGCTTGGGAGATCTGGAAGAAGCTCCTCGCTTCTGGTACCTGGCTTTGGATCAACACAGATCCAGCCATCGCGGCCATCTGGGGAGTGATCCAGTAGATGGAATCTCTCTCTCTCTCTGCCTCTCCCTCTCTGTAACTCTTTCAAATAAAATAATAAATCTTTTTAAAAAAAACTAAAATTGTTTTTCTGAGCTAGATTTATTTTTCTGAAAATAATCCTTTTAAATCCATTACTCAATTTAAAAAAATAATTTTATTTATTTGACAGGCAGACACAGACAGAGAAATAGAGAGAAGGAAAGAGTTACCATTCACTGGTCACTCTCCAAATACCTTATGAATACTGCTTACTTTACTATTTGTGTACCTGTGTGTGTTTTTTAGTCAAATTTGGTTATAGCTTTTTTAAAAAAAAAATCATCAGGTTTTGGCATAAAACTTATCCAGCCTTTATAAAATGCATTGGGGAAACTTTCTATTTTTCCCTTATAATCACAGTCCTACTGCTTATGTTCCAGAGACTCCCAGAAATTCCTAGGATAGCACTCGTAAAGGCTGCTTGTAAGAGTAACTGCCTTCCACCCAGGTAGTCTGGTTCCAAGACAGATCTAATTGCCTACAATTCTGCTTCCTTACCATGAGGGAACAAAGAGCTTCATAAAATCTCCCGAGCAAACACCCTCTAATTTAAATGTATATGGATATGACCAAATTCCAACCTGTGAATGTAACAGCTTCCAATAAGAAACTCTGTCAACAGCTCTTCTTAATGGTATCTCATAACGCTTAAAAATAAAACTGCTCACTATTCAAAAACTGATGAGTATAAAGAAAAAAGCCATTCTTGAATGTTGAATGGAGGTGAGAATTTAGGCCTGCACTCTGTCAGAAAATAGAAGGCAGATCATGCTTCTTGCGTGAGTGATTAATAGCCCACCTGTGACAACAGAATAGGAAGTGATCTTACCTTACAGGTTCAATTTAATTGAAAAACAGCAAATTAATCCCAGGTATTGTATTTTTAAGTTAGGTTAAACTTTTTTTTTAATAATTTATCCATTGATAGACACAAAAATGTGAAAGTTCTAAAACTACATTTCTTTTTATTTATTTATTTTTTTTACAGGCAGAGTTAGTGAGAGAGAGAGACAGAGAGAAAGGTCTTCCTTTTGCCATTGGTTCACCCTCCAATGGCTGCTGTGGCCGGTGCACTGTGTTGATCCAAAGCCAGGAGCCAGGTGCTTCTGGTCTCCAATGGGGTGCAGGGCCCAAGCACTTGGGCCATCCTCCACTGCACTCCCGGGCCACAGCAGAGAGCTGGATTGGAAGAGGAGCAACCGGGACAGAATCCAGCGCCCTGACCAGGACTAGAACCCAGTGTGCCTCTGCTGCAGGTGGAGGATTAGCCTATTGAGCTGCGGCGCTGGCCAAAACTCATTTCTACTGGCCCTGAGAAATCAGAATGTGGCTATCTCACAGTTACTCCTCATTCTGTAACTTAAAATATTTTATTCATTTGTTTTATCATTAGATTTTGAAATCTAAAAAAATATTTTGACAAATAATGATTTATATATATGTGTGTGTGTGTGTGTGTGTGTGTGTATATATATATATATTTATATATATATATATGGGGTGCCATATAATGTTTTAATATATGATTAAATTGTGGAATGATCAAATAAAGCAAATTAATAAATCTTATCATCTCACAAACTTATACTTCTTGTCAGGAACACAATTTCTTTTGGCAATTTTGAAGTACACAATGCATTGTACGCTAATTAGTCACCATTATATAAGAAAGACCTCTGTAACGTCTCCCTCTAACTGAAATGTTTGATTGGCATCTCTCCTTTTTCTAGCTACCTTCCTCTTCCAACTTCTGTAATATACTCTGCTCTCTACCTATATAAAAGTTAATCTTTTATAGATTACCCATATAAGTCACAAGCGGTATTTTTTTCTGACTTCACATAGCATAATTTCTTCCATGTTTATCTATTTTGTAGTAAATGACAGAATTTCTCTTTTCATTTTTTAATATTTTAAAAATTTTTATTAATATAAACAGACAGGATTTCACAGGCATGACTCTTAGAAGAATTCCCCTTTCCTACAACTGAACAGTATTTCATTACCCACAGATGCCATATTTTCTTTTTTCACTCATCCATCCATGGATACTTTAATTGCTTCCATATCTTCTCTCTTGTGAATAATGTTTTGAATCCTTTGGATATATATCCAAAGGTTGGATTTCAAAATTCACATGGTAGTTCTATTTTAATTTTTTGAGGAAGTTCCTTACCATTTTCTACAATAGCTATGATGATTTACATTCTCATCAACAGTATGCAATGGTTTCCTTTTCTCCACATCCTCATCAACATTCACTGATGTCTTTTGGATAAAGATCTTCATTCCAGGTGTTAGGTGATAATTCATTGTGGTTTTAATTCGCAGTTCATTGATGATTAATGGTGATTAACATTTATTCATATAACTATTTTCCATTTGCACATCTTCTTTGGGAAAAAGTGCTTTCAGCTCTATGCCCATTTCTTAATTGGGTTAATTATTTTCTTGATACTGAGTGATTTGACTTCATATTCATTTTGGATTTTAGTCCTTTATCAGAAGTATGACTTGCAAATATTGTCCCCAAATATATGAGCTGTCTCTTCACACTATCAATTGTATTCTTTGATGTACAATTTATTTTGATGCAGTCCCGTTTATTTATTTTGCTTTAGATGCCTGTGTTTTTTTGGGAAATATCCAAGAACTCTTTGTCCAGATAAAAGTCGTAGAGCTTTCATCCTATGTATTCTTTTCGCCAATGATTAAAATCATTTTCTTATTCCACTGTTACCTTGCCAGTATTTCTCCAGGTAAACACTATTATTTTCTGGTGGACAGTAAGAGAGTATCAATGTATGCACTTTCCTCTACAGTGGGAGTACAAAGCAAAAACAAAAACAGCAGCAAAATCCTTTAGCAGATGATAGACATCAAGTACTGTGTGAGTGCAGATGACTGTAGCAGAGAGAATAGAAATATGTGAAAAATGGAGAAACACTGTAAAGAGTAACATAGAGTACAATATGCTTTCTATGTGAAGTACAGAGACGTGGAAATAAAGGAGACAGAGAAGGAAATGCAGATATTTAGTGTAGTGAATGTTGAAGGAAAGAACTTAAGTACATAGAAGTCCCGCTTCTGGTTAATAAGTACAGTTTCAAGATGTGGTCAATGCTGTTGTATCACATAGAAGTCAGGCACTCTACAAAATCTGCACTTTCATTAAATGCTTCAGAAAACTGATATACAAAAAACAAAAGGAAATGAAATTGAGGAAGATAACAGACTATTCCTGGACCACTCATCCAAAAAAAGAAAACCAAAGTAGAGCTACCATATAATCCACAATTCCACTTCCTGGCTATTTATCCAAAGTAATGAAAATCAAGTTCTCTAAAAAATACTATCACCTATCACTCCAATGTTCTCTGCAGCACTGCTCATAATAGCCAAGATGTGGAAACAATTAAACATTCATCAGAATGGGTAAAGAAAATGTAGTGTGTATACACACACACAATGGAATATTATTCATCCTTGAAAAAAAGAAGGAAATTCTATAATATGTGACAGGACATTATGCTAAGTGAAATGAGTCAGTCACAGAAGAACAAATACTGCATAATTCTACTAATACAAAGAATCTAAAATCCTAAAACTCTAAGACAGAATTTTGGTTGCCAAGGACTAGAGAGAGAAAAAAATAGAGGGTTGTCAATCAGTGGGCATAAACTCTCAATTATGCAAGCTGAATAAATTCTAGAAATCTGTTGTACAATATTGTCCTTATAAATAAAAATACTGTATTGTATACAAAATTTTGTTAAGGTAAAGTGTTTTTACCATATTTTTAAAAACTTTAAAAGTAGTAACAATGAATGAAAAAATTTACAAACTGAACTTAATCAGAACTAAAATTTTCCAATCAACAAATACATCATTATGGAAATTATTATGCAAGTGAAATATTGAAAACACATTTAACTAATATATGAGTATTCAAAACAAGATATCCACAATATGATTAGAACTCTTAGAAAACAACACTCAAAAGGGAATCATTTAAAAATTAAGTAAAAGACTTTGGCATTTTACACACACACACACACACACACACACACACAGTGAATGGTCAGTAGGTACAGAGATAGGTGCTCAACATAATTAGTCACCAGGAAAACATAAACTAAAACTACAATATAATACAACTTCAAACCCACTACAATAGCTAAATAAAAAAGATTGAGAATGTCATGTTTTGATGGAATAACTAGAACCATTATACTTTCCTAGGAGTAAAAAGTCATATGATAATTTGGGAAATAGTTTGATAACTTCTATCAACATTAAACATGAATCCACCCTATGACCTAGTAATTATACCCCTGGGTATGTGTCAAAAGAATAAAAACATATCTATACAATAGTTGCACACAATTGTTCATAGATGTTTCATTCAACAATGTAAGCAGCTGTCATTGACCTAAATGTCTATCAGTAAAAATGAATAGGCAGATTATTATGTACAAAGCAGAACAAAATTTTGCAATAAAAAGGAATGGGCTATTAATCAGTGCAGCAGAGGAACAAGTATAAAACACGTACTGAGCAAAAGTACTAACTCCAAGGGAGCACAAATTATTGCATTTCATTCACATAAGTTCCACCAACCAGCAAAACAAGTCAAAGTAAGTAAGGGGTTGCCTCAGGTTGCGTGAGTGGAAATTGACTTGAAAAAGGCAGAAGACTTTCTGGGAAAATCAAAATGGTCTATATTGGCCAGCACCGCGGCTCACTTGGCTAATCCTCCACCTGTGGCGCCGGTACCCTGGGTTCTAGTCCCGGTTGGGGTACTGGATTCTGTCCTGGTTGCTCCTCTTCCAGTCCAGCTCTCTGCTGTGGCTCGGGAAAGCAGTGGAGGATGGCCTAAGTCCTTGGGCCCTACACCTGCATGGGAGACCAGGAGGAAGCACCTGGTTCCTGGCTTCTGATCGGCACAGCATGCTGGCCGAAGCGCATCGGCCATAGCAGCCATTTGGGAGGTGAACCAACGGAAGGAAGACCTTTCTCTCTGTCTCTCTGTCTCACTGTCTAACTCTGCCTGTCAAAAAAAAAATGGTCTATATTTTGGTTGGGCAGAGGTGATGAGTACATCTGCAGTTGCTAAAATCAGCAAACCAAACACTTAGGACCTATTTTATTGTGTATAAATTCTATCTCAACAACATCAAAAAAGTTGTTCTCTGTAACCATATCTACCTATTAACAGGTAGAAAAGAGGTGAACTAACTTATGAATGGTAGAAAAATTTTAGACCCCTGAGCTCCTGCTGTATGGAATCTGGAGCTCCCCTTGCAGACTATGTCACAAGGTTGACAGCATTGCAAACAGAAAGGCCAAAGAAAGGACAGCTAGAAAGGACCACAGGGACTAGAACACGAGGGGAAAACAAGGCCTAAGGGATCAAAGCAAAAGTCGGAAACATAAACTTGCGCATTTCACACCAAGTAATAACAGCAACTTTTCTTTTTTCTTTTTTTCTCTTGATGAGTGGTGGCCACTGCATTATGAAATGTGTTTGGACACCTGTGGTTAGTTACATATGCTTCATTTAAGTGCTTAAAAATTGAATACAGAATTTTCCATCTTTGATTTTTTTCTTCAACTTTTAAGCTCCAAAGGAAGAATGTTTTTAAACGATCAGTTAAAATAAAAATGCCATGCAGGGAGGTGAATGTGACAACGTAAGTAACGCAGAGTAGCATGGTGAAAATAAAGAATTTCAGGTTTTGTCTACTTAGACGCTCAGAAGACCATTGTCATAATCTTTAAAACAGACACAATACTTCCCTCAAAGGAGTTTTATGGAGTTAAAGAAGAAACTTCACATCACATATTAAACTTAGTGCTTCGTATGTACTTAGATTTCAATAGGCTTAATTTCTTTTTCCTTACCTACTGCACCATATTTATACCTTCCAGACAGAGGGGGAACCCAGCTAACAGGTATAGCTAGACCTAAACTTCAGAGGAAGAGCATTTAGAAAACCAAGTCGAAGTATACAAAGTGCAAAATGCTTTCATTTTCCATGGAAAAAAACATAAAAGATGGAACTGGAAACTTTTATCTAGGAAATTGTACTAGAACTGAACTGCCTTGGGGCATATAACATGTATTATGGTGAATTTCTATCTAATCTTGATAAAATTACTTTTTCTGAAAGTTGCAAATGGAGAATTGCTGGTTACTAATGGTAAAAAATTTTTTAAAAAAGTTCAATGTCTAATCTATACTGAATTATGTCCTATGAGCTGGGCATTTAACAAATTGAGGCTCTAGCAAATTCTTTTTAACCCAGAGCAAAAAGAATGAGGTCAATGTGCACTTGCACAAAATAGGGCAGAAATTCAAGTTTCTACCACAGACAAAAGCAATTTTGTGACCTAATCATGATTGCAGATGCAATGGCTATTCTCAGTGTTGAAAGAGCCTTGTTTATGGAGGAAAGAGAAAGGTAAAGTGTGATGCTGAGGTTTCTTATCTTCATAAAGTTCTCCTTGCTTTGAATTTTCTGCTGTAACATAGGAAAGATCCAGATTCCCAGTTTGATTTTCCCCAGAGCTAAAAACTGTAAATAATGTTCTGAAAATGCTTTTGCCTCCATTTCAGTTCCAGGAGTTCTAAGGTAAAGCATACAACCAATATTCATCCACAAGACATTGACCCCACTGTTAGAACTTGGCTTCCTTATCCTAGCCATTGGCTTCACTTTCAGTGCTTAAACATCTCCAGCTGCATGTCAGAGCAGCCTGTTCTGAGAAAAGGATTTCCTCTTAGTGAGAAAAATAAACAAAATGCCACTTTAATCCTAATAAGTACCCTTTCCATCCTATACTCAACCTCAACTCCACCTGCCAAGCATTATCTATCCATGTGTCACAGAGGAGAGTTACTCTAATGGGAAGGGGTAGGATGAAGGGTGTGGGAGGAAACAATAGTCATTCTAAATCAACAGTTAGACTCTTCTCAGTTGCTACGATGATTAATTGCATTTCGGTTGAAGTTACTAAGACAATCAATCTTAGGCCCAGCTGTTTAGAAAAGTACAGGAACACAAATAGATAATAGATGCATGAAGGGCACAGAGGAAAAGTCATTACAGCTCTTTAAAATCTTCTAATACTAATACATATTTAAATTAATATTAAATGCCAAAGTCATACATATATCTGATTACTTAATTCCAAGTAATGATAAACTTAACAGGAACACACAAACAAGGTAGCCATCTGATCAACCAACTGGTATTCAATCAGTACAGAAGATCTGATTCTCTTCAGTCTAAGGTGATCAATGATTTCCTGTGGCCGAAATATTTAAAGTACTTTAAGTACATGCACATAATTTATTAATGTTCCAAAACATGATTATTCATAACCCCATACATATTATGCCCTTAAAAGACTGGAGCTGCTAAGTGCTTATAATTATAAGCAGTAGTTGAAGAAACTTGCTGCCTCCCCTCACTGCTTACCCCTAAGAAATACTTAAGAACGTATGCCAGAATAAAGACTAGATGTCCATGGGTACTATTAGCATATTAACGAGCTGTGTTTCTATTTACACTTCCATCACCAGAGCTAATTGTTAGCTATTTTCAGGAAGAGGTTATGCCTTAATCAACAGCACCTGGTAGATGAAAGCTGGCTGAAGTTATTAAGCATATTCAAATTTCACAAGTGTTATTTCACAGCTTAGGTTCCAGAACATTCGATACTTTCATGGGATTACATCTGGGATCAAGGAAGAAAGTCTTTAAAATACCTCAAAGAACTAGCTCCCACAAAGGCAGTTAACAAAAAAAGCATAATTCATGGGCAAGCTAATGGTTCATCTCCAGAGCATTGATATCTGCCCTTATTTTGCATGAAGTTGATTGAAGGAGAGAAAAACATATTTGGTATTTAACATTTCTAATTCTGATGTTTCTAAGTATTAACACACGTGACAGTTTATAAGCTACATTTCCATGTGCCTAACACAGTGTTCCTGTACTCTGTGCATACATGCAGTGGGACTGCTGGAGGACTGAATTTAATCATGCGCCTTGCAGAACATAAAATCCCATCATTGCTGCTTTGCTTTCCTTTTCACTCTGGTCATTTCTCTGCTTTTATTTCTCAGCACAGTTGTGTCACCTCCTCCCAGAATCCATTTGAACTGTGGCTCCCTCCTCTCCAAATTTGAGATCTTTTCTTTTTCCTTCCATCTGTTCTCTTCTCTGAAAGAAGTTATGGGGGGAAGCCCTGGGCCTGGAGGCCTTGTGCCTAATCTATTAAACTATGAAACATGGTTTGGATGTTTGGATGGTCTTGTCACAGTCAATTGTTACCTCAAAAGTCAAGAAAAATGGAAAGGAAATGACAGTACTCCTGAACAATTATTTTTCATTTGCCAGCTTTAATCAAAACGTTTCCCTCTTCTTCAAAAATGTCAGGAAGAACAAATGTAGGACTGCTTGGGAAAAAGCAAGGTTCGCAAATAAAAAAGTTTGGATTAATGTTATTTTATTTGGTTGAGACCATAAGGTAACAACCAAAACGATAACTGTATTAGTGAAAGCAGCTTATGTTTGATTATTCTGTAACAGTCTTCTGAATACTATGCATATATTTACTTATTTAATTCTTACAGAATGTCACTAAGTACATGAGGAAACAGAGGCACTGAGAATCAACTCTTGCAGACACAAAGCTAGTGAGTGGAAAAAAACCAGCCAGTTTGGCTGTAGAATCTGCTTCCTAACCAGACCACACTGCCAGAACTATTTCTATTCCACATGTGTGATTTATGCGTTTGATTGGGAATTTGTTTTACAATTTTAAAGAAATGAACTTTCCTGAGTCTAGGCTAAGTAGACATTACTATAAGAGAGGTCTTCAAAAAGTTCACAGTAATTTTGTATTATGAAAAAAAATTGTACATAGATGTCTAAAACTTTTGTAACAAAATAAATTCATAATTCTATTTTCTATGAATTATCCTCACAACATATTTTTCTTTACTAAACACTGGGATGAATACAAGTTGCTTCCACCTGTGTTACAGCTTTTGCAGTAAAAAAAATAGAAAAAAAGAGCAAAACAGAAATGCCCAAAAAAGGGCAGAATCTACAGCTACACTTCCCCCATAGGAGGCAGGTTATGTTGCTCCTGGTCTAGCATTGTCTCTTAGTATCAACCAAAACTCTCCTGGAACCTACAGGCCCACCTGCCATCAAAGCAGTCCCTGTCTTAAATGCCTCACCATTAACAACTAAGATTTCAATAGCTGTGGTTCCTTGAAAGCACACACCAATTCCCATGCATGGGAGAGTTCAAGATAGTTAAAGGAGAGAGCTGCCTGTCCTGCTTAGTCTCTCCCCAGCAGCATTCTCTCTTGTCTAGGAATTGTACAAGTGGCTGTGAAGTATAATGCCTGGACTTAACTGTCTAACCAGGAGTGATGATTCCGTTGGAGGAAAATTCCACCCAGGCAGGAAGACTGAAGTGTTTAGCACAAAAGAACAGTGGGACTTTACATATTCTTAATGTAAGGAGACCACTTAAGTTTGCTGCTTCCTCCCAATTACCTTCTCTTTTGGCTTTGGTGCCAAAAACAACTTCAAGAAAAAAAGTACGGAGTTCCTCTCTACACAGTATGCAAAATGATAACAGTAGAGCCCTTGGTCAATTCCTTATTCTAGAATAATTACAATATCCAGAAAGTCTTAAAATATTAGCTAATCTCTTCCACTTGTGTTCTGCCTACAATATTGCCCCTTCAACTTAAAACAACATTATCAACTACAACTGTAAACACAAAGATCAAGTCAGCCTTTCTGTTAAAGAGAAAATCTGTTCTGAAAGCATTGCTCCTAACCAATTGCCAATTTGGCTCTAAGCCAAATTAGCTTGAAAAAAAAAAATACTCAGCAAACTATAAATATAAAACAAGCATCAACACAGAACAAATATCCTCTTTGAAAAATGCCAGTTACATACAAATCTGAAAAGTTTCAAAAGCATAATTCTTTTCCCCCAAGAAAGAGGGACAAGTACTTACAGTGTCATGAGACTTATCCTTGACATCATAGACTGTTAGTTTTATTTTGGTCTCTTCATAGATGGGATACTCAGATGGGAATGTGACACCCGTCAGAAACAGTGGGTCTCTTGTTCCCTGCAAGAGCACAAGCAGGCAGCTTTGATTCTGTAAGGCAGCAACTGCAGTTGGCAGCACACAGCGACACATGAGAAGACAGAAAGTGTGCCTGAGTGTGTTTTTCTAGGAAACAGTTCTATTGCAAGAGGGATCTGAATTGCCAAACGTTGTTCAAGGGGAACAACAAGGCCCAGGGCCCCGAAGCACTGATATAGTTGTTGCTAATAAATTGGTGGCCTAAGCTGGACTTGCATCATTGTCAGGGCTGTTAATAGTACAAATCAGGAAACATTTTTCATTATATTCAGAGGCTTTCTTTAGGGTTAGCTGGAAGTCCACTTGAAATACATTTAATAGATATAACCTGTAATTTATGTAAGTAATCTGAGATTGATCAAATTGAATTGAAGTTATTTTCTCATAAAGACAGTTGGTAACCTTACACTGTCCATTTACTTCCTTTCCATAACAATTCAATGGTAAGCTACGCCCTAATAGTATCCATTTGCTTTCAGATGCTCAGCTGTGATTTTCCCTCCCACACTGACTTGAAAACTAATGAAAGAACCTCTAAACATGATAGATTTGGGGCTATGAAATCACTATCTCAGGATTCAGTGACCAGGATGTGTCAGTGCCTCACAATTCATTTTTAGAGAGTTGACAGTCAACATTAAATTTTATGTGTGTGGGGGATGTACACACCCAAACACAGCAATGTTTGCTAGAGTTCTATAAATCAATTTTCTATAGAAGTTTCTCAAAACCTAAATTTTTATTCATTGACTCATTCTTTTATTCAACAAATATTTTTAAAACAGTCAAAACTGCAATATATGTTCCACTGTGAAACTTTGAAATGTACCAAGGTAATTTATTATATTTAAGACTTTAAATTTTATGTATATTTTTATCACAATTTAAAAAACTGGAGGAAGGAGAGGAAAACAAAAATAAATTCATTTAAAGTGTTGGCAATGTTTTAAAAAATAATTTACTTGGAACACTTGAAAAAGTTTTCCAAATAAGTAAACCATTCTACAATTTCAGCCAAGTTGTCTTTACATGAATAAGGCTGTTTGCATGAATTTAATTACAGCATTATAAGTTTTCATGCATCAGCATTGGAATCTAGTTTCCAAAGTGTAGATTCTGGGCTACATGCAGTATCTGGGTCATTCCCATTTTAGAAATGACTCGCGTTCAGTCTGAATCACTTATTCCACCCACTGCATCAAAGCAGGCAGTCAGCTCTGAGCCAGCCAGGTTCGGAGGCTGCTTATGTGCTCACAGAGAAACTCCTCATTCTAAACAGACAGGGCTCACAAGTCTAAGAAAAACAAGCAAATCTTAAGGAGTTTAAAGTCCACTTTCTCCAGCCCCAGATGTTCAAATATCACAAAGGTGATAAAATGTGTGATCAGAACACAGTCATCACAAAGGAAACGCTTCCTTTTTTGAATAGGATCCAACACAATAACGAGTTTCCTCTTGACACATTTCGAATGTGTGCTGGTAACAATAAATGTAAATAGGAAATCTCTCATCTGATGAGTAAGAGTTACACCTTTTGCCTTGAAAACATCACAGGTTTCAAGTTAGTCACCCACATTTCTTTGAACAACATGGTACTAAAAGCAGAGGATGGAAAGTTTTCACCGAGTGAAGAATACAGGGAAAAAATAAAAAGGAAAAAAAAAAAAAACTGAACGTGTTTAAAATTGTCAATGGTACTTTATAACTTTTTCCCCCAAAGTAGGTGCTCATTTCATTTAATTTAAAAGCTATGCTGTTTTTGCTGTTGCTGTTTTGTGTGTGTGTGTGTGTGTGTGTGTGTGTGTTTCTAAATTTCTCTATTGTATGCTCTGGGAATCTAAAGTGGAAACTTTTTTTGCTCTCTATGGAAGAAAATAAGATCTTTTAACGAAAAGGGTAAGTTCTTTGCCTATTTATTCTGGTAAGTTACCAACCCATACCTGATAAGGGTTCCTAATGACAGAATAATTTAACATAACCATTGTCTAACTCATTTCAGCTGCTTACATGGGGATTGGGCGGGGGGAGGGAGCAGAAGAGGGGAAGGAAGAGAGAGAGGAGAATAATGCAGACACTGGCATGCTCACCTCCACAATTTCAGTGCTGGCGTATCTTGTCAGACTCTGCTCAGCAGGGTGGATTACTGAGATCTGCACCACTGTATTCAGTTTCCGATCACGGACAGGAGCCACAAGATCCTTGCATGCTGGCAGTAGCAAAAGAAAGACAAAGAAAAGAAACTAACATCATATCTCCAGGAAAACTTTCGTCCAGGGTTGAAAGTAAACTGAGCTCCGTCGCTGAAGGAAATCTCCTGGGACTCTGACTGGTTTTAAGAGGAAGTCCCTTGGAAGTACCTTACAGAAATAGGAAGTCACGTGCTGCGGAGCCGACTTGAGAGTTCATTTCCACTGACCACATTTGCAGCTCATGCTAGCCTTGACTGCTCTGAGATCCCGGGCTCTGTCCTGTGGTGATGTGTACTCTGCTCAGAGACTCAGTCACTTCAATTAGTCATTGCACCATAGTGTTTAATACACACTTGTGGACAGAATAGGTTGATTTTGGCACATGTTCTCTGTTGACACTTGGGAAGATGCACTCAAATGTTGGAATGCACATAGGGTCTTTACCTATCCATTCACTAGAACTGACTTCCTGCAGTGATATACAAGACAGAAACAGAGCTCAAAAGCAGGGGAAGAGGTAGCAGAGGACAGTTAAAAAATCCCTTTCTGGAATTCAAGCCAAGCTTGAGTTCCAGCAAATTGAGTTAAGGATGGGTTAATTCTTGCCCAGGGGCCACAAAAGTTAAGAACTTTTCCTGGAGAAGCCAGGCTCAAATTACAGGCATTCACCACCATACCATATTTACTTGAATATTTTCTCCTGTCACATATCATTCCCCCCATTTTCAGAAGAATCCAGAAAAAAATCCTCCTTTTCAGCAAGTCCAACAACTCTCCTCACTAGATTTCAGTGTTGGAAGGTGAGTTGCTAAGTGTGGTGCCAGTGCCCTCAGCAGAGGCTGGAACAAGTCAGGCTCCTCTGGTGGCTCACTGCAGGCTGGGGCTATGGAGTGGGTAACAGGGAGGTAGCCCTGGGTCCCAGGTTTGCTAATGAGGGCATGTGGGGCTCTGAACACCCATCCCTTGCTGTTGTGCTCAGAACAAGAAAGGGGGAAGGATGGTGTGTTTAAGCTAAGTTGTGCCACTGCCTTTATCTGCAGGGCTTCATCCACGGGGAAGAAGGTAATACGGCTTAGTCTAGACTTGAAAAGCAAAGGAAACTATAGATGTAATTATCACCATTCCGTTGCTAACAGATCATCTGATAGAAGCAGAGCTTATATACAGAAGCAGGATCTCTGAGACAGAACAGACCTGTGTGTAGTTTAGTCCCAAAAGCTTATGCTAGGAAAAAGTTATTTCATTTCTTGCCAGATCCTGGGATTCTCTTATTTCTGGTTGGCATTTTTTTTTTTTTGGCAGGGGTGGAGAAATGGTGGGGGTGGGATCTTTCTCTTTATTTAAACCACATGTCACTTAGTGATACAGTAGAGCTTAGAAAACCAGTGTAGAAGAAATAATAGCTATAGTATATTTAACGCCCACAATTTTTTAGAGATGTTCTGCTAACTATTTACTCCCCAAAAGTGTACTCTGAATTTTCTGCTTTGTGTCACTACCTAGAAGCTTAGAAATATTAAGCATTCACATTTCCTTTGCAAGAATTCTCTAGTGGCTTGTTTATACCATGCCCCACTGGCTCCTCTTCATCTACTCCTGGCATCCTGACAGTGGCATCTCTCTTCGGAAGATACACCTCCATGAATCTTTATTACTCACCCCATAGATTCTAGCTTTAAAAAATATGGATGGATGCAAGATTTGAATAATGTCAACATGGCACCGGAAGGAAAGCAAAACTAGATTTAGATTTGACTGCTCTTTGGTGGTTCTTCTGATCATTTCCTCTACTGTGTTTATAAATCTGTTTCATCATTTTCTTGAATTTCTACTCAGAGAAGAATTCTCACTCCTGTGCGCATGCTCTTTTTCACTCTCTCTTTACTAATATACATAGAATTGTCTTTGGATTCCAAGAGTGGAGCTATTATGTTTCAAACACATGAAATTTGCCCACATTATTTTTGCAGGGGCAGCCACATAACACCTTTGTTACAAATAAGTCACTTATTTTTTGAGTTCTTATCAGATTTGAGTGTGGGCTGTGGTTAGTTCCCAGAAGTGAGCAGCTGTTTCCCATCTCATCATAGCAGCTCTAAGACTCACTCCCCATTAAGACAGAAAATCTCTATTAAACGGCAATACGCTGTCCAAGCCCATCTGCAGAACCCCCAGTACTGTTGAAGGAAAAACGATAAAGATGACACTTTATCTTTCACTGTATTCTATATCTAAAAGCAGGCATTGAAAACAGTATCAGCAATAATACCAGAATACACTCATCTCTTTTTTTCACGAGAGCCCCCAGTATGTGCACAAGATAGATGCTGAGGAGCGAACCTGATCTTGAGCTGCAGCCCCAATTTCCCTCCTTCAGCTCACTCAATTGCCTGAGCTGTCTGTATATTTCTCAGTAAAAGTGAGAAAGAAAGATCACTTAAAGACTTTTTCTATGCAAAAAATAATATTTAACAACATGAATATCAACTCTTAGCAGTATTTGGGATTTTACTATTATGCAAAATGATTTTTATTGACCTGCTCATACTTAGTTCCTTAAAAACTGTTACCAGTCCAATATTTCTTTGTAAATACAAAACTAGAACATGAGTCGATATATTTCATTAAGTGAAACCCATAAATATCACGGATCTAAATAGGCTGAAATCATCCCACTGGAGGGGTGATAAATGAGCGATTATACTGCTTCATGGGAGTATTACTCATTTGATCACTGTAAAATCTAATCTGCATGGGAATTATTTCGATACCAATAGAGAATCTTGAAAAATCTGTTTTCAGAAATCAAAGTATGTTACACCAGTCTTCCAGTCACAATTACTACTGCCTATTACTCAAATAAAACTATTCCAGGAGTAGCCTCCATAGATGGCCTGCTTCATTTTTGTTAAACATTTATTTATTTTACCTTTGAAAGCCAAAGTTGGGGGTGGAGGGGGAAGAGAGAGGGAGAAAGGAAGAGAGAAAATGAATGAATCTTCCATCTGCTGGTTTATTCCTCAAATGGCTAGAACAGCCAGGACTGGGCCATGCCAAATCCAGAAGCGGCACCCGGGTCCCTCACATGGGTGGCAGGGCCCAGTTAGTTTGGGCCATCTTCTACTGCTTTCCCCAGTATATTACAGGGAGTTGGATTGGAAGTGGGGCAGCCAGGACATGAACTGGTGCTCATATGTAATGCTGGTATCACAGACGGTGGCTTAATGCTGGCCCCAAGCCTGCCTCATTTTGTAAATACTAAGGCTGGGTGTTTGGCTCTGTAGTTAAGCAGCCAACTTAGGACAGGCCCCAATATCTCCATTTCCGATCCAGCTTCCTGCTAATAGTCATCCTGGGAGGCAACAGGGAATAACTTAAGTATTTGGCTCCTCTCATCTAAATGAAAGACCTGGACTGAGTTCCAGGCTCCTGCCTTTAGCCCTGTTCCTTTCTACCTATTGCGGGCATATGGGTAGTGAAACAATGGAAGGGTGATCTCTCTGCCTTCCAAATGAAAATAAAAAACAAGAAATAAAAATAAAGAAAAAATTTATAAGGCTGAAAGGATATAATGTTTTAGGATTTTGCTTCTGTTTATTTGAAATTGTCACTGTTTGACTTAAATAGGTAGTAACAAATTTTACCTCATAATTTATTTATGCCTTTTTAATAGCTTTCTTTTGTACTGAATTATTTCAAAGTATTTTCTCAATCACCAAGAAGCTTTTAAATAGATACAATGCTTATAAATTTAGATTCACATGTGTTTACCTCCACTAAATGAGCAATTTTTTTTTACTAAAAATGGATAAAAATAGCAATAAAAGTATTTTTAAAAACAACTCTAATTTTACACTTATCCTCAGAAAAAATGAAAAAAGTATGAGTGGTTATTTTTCTTGTCAACCTTGATACAGTCATTAGCAACATGAAGGTGGTGGTAAACAAGATGTCTTCAAACACTCACTTAGACGTGTAGAACATCTAGGTGGTTCTCAATCCACTAGAAAGGAATCTTCAGAGTATAATGATAAAAAATATACAGAATTACTACACCTCAGGAGAGGGGTTTAGGTGGTGGAAAACCTGCGCTATGTCAAAAGAGAAGTTCTCTATGCAAATTCATAGAGAAATGAAGACGCACTGTGGCCTGACTTTAGGATTTGTCCATGTGTCAATGGTCAACTCACCCTACAGGTTGATCAAAGCTTGCCTCCTGCATTCTCTATAGACTCTTCATAGGGAAAATAAAGAGAAAAATTCATGCCTATTGAGACCAAAAATGGCCATGGTCAAAGCACAGGGAACATTCTAGATAACAAAAGGGGCCTTCTACGAAGTGCTTGAGCCTCGCACCCCATGGGAGACCAGGAGAAGCACCTGGCTCCTGCCTGCGGATTAGTGCGGTACGCCAGCCGCAGTGCGCCAGCCGTGGTGGGCATTGGAGGGTGAACCAACGGCAAAGGAAGACCTTTCTCTCTGTCTCTCTCTCTCTCACTGTCCACTCTGCCTGTCAAAACAAACAAACAAACAAACATGGCATTAGGGGAAATAACCATCCTCCCTCCAGCCTCCCTCAGAAGCTCTGTTTTCATCTTAGCACCACTACTAAGAGCATCAGCCACTTCCCTGAGGATGTGTGCGAGGTTTTGCAGCCTAGAGTACAGTGTTTAATTCACTTCTCAAATTTTTAATGTCTGGTCAAGTTTCTCAAAAACGTCACATATATATTCTTCCTCCTTGTACTCCAGAAAATTAGATTCCACTAATCAGCTGATAAGCCAATTTTGGTTATATTTCCAGTCCAATAAATAAATGGACTCCATTATATGGTTTCACTGTTACCCATTCTATATCAGTGATTACATTCAGAGTAAATCAATTTACATCATATACTGAAAGATATATGGAACACTTAAAAGCCTAATAGCACCTCTCCCTAATTACTTTGCTAGTATAATATGCTTGTCTATTTATAGCTTCCTCTGCTTTTCTGTTTTTTATTCCTCCTTCCCCACAGGAATTTTTAAAAGGCAGCAATTTTCTGAAGAGTAGGATGGCAACCTCTAAGTTCAGACTCCCTGAGAAGATTCAGAAGATAATATGCCTAGTGACCAGCATACTGCAGTCTGTAATAATTCAACCATGTATAGAAAAATAGCAGAATGTACAGTGTTCCTGCCTCACACTAATATCCATGCAATGAGAATTGCATAAATAGTAAGGAATACCCTGTTCACTTTGCAAAAAAAATTCCTTTGAATGTTTATTTGAGAAGCAGAGAGAGGTAGTCTGCCATGCACTCCTTCACTCCCTGTTTGCTAGCAACAGCCTAGACTTGGGCAAGGCAGAAGGCAACAGTCCGAGTCTGGAATTCTATCTAGGTGTCTCATGCAGGTGATGGAAACTCAACTTTTTGAGCCATCACCTGCTGCTTCCTGGGATCAATCCTAGTTTCTACTGGAGTCAGGAGCTGGATGCGGAACCCCAGTACTCTGATATCAGACGCAGGCATCCTAACCACTCAGCTAAATGCCTAATCCTTGCAGTCACTTTTCAATATTTGCTCAAAAGAGTGTGGCTCATCATCACGATGTGTTGATTTATGGTCATCAGTATATATCCCTCTGTGCTTACTCTGCATTCTCTGTGAAACATTCAGCAGTCCTTAATTTCTCAAGTGTGGCTTCTCGTCTTTGCTGTTCATTTTGGCTTATTTTCAATTGAGAAAGTCTGCTTTCTATAATTTTTCTCAATTGGCATCGTCCCTTCTCATTCTTTTCTCTACTATATCAAATTTCTTCTCTATCCTACATTTCATTATAACAACAAACTCATAAAAGTCACTGCTTATATATGAGGGATCTTTAAAAAGTTCATGAAAATGTATGTTTTATATACATTATATATATATATACAATTATTATAAGTATTCTATGAGAATTCAAATATTGGAAAAACTGAATAAAAATGAACTTATCTTTTAAGTTTTTTTTTTCCCACAAAGTCTTTGAAGTAGCCTCATAAGAGTATTTATAAAATATGGAACTCCAGGTTCAAGAACACATTGCTCTTAACAAACCACAGCTTCTCTCTCAATTAACTAACCATTTTTAAAATCTTTATAGAAATAAAAGAAATATGCACTATTTCCCCCATAATTGTTGTGTGGGAGATTTAATTAACCCATATGTCTCTAAAGAGTACACAAACCATACACACAGCCACCAACATAAGCAATATTTGTTGGAAAAACAAAAACAACTGTATAAAATTTTCTTTTTTCCTTTTAAGTCATGTGACAAAATTTAATGTTTCAAATCCAAAACAGGCCTTTCTGACCAAGAACTATAGCACCCACATAACTTGTAACAACCACATTAATCTTAGGTTTCTAATGAGTGAGGGAAAGAAAAGCAATTTTTAGGAAAGCAATGTTTAGGGTTGGCAGTAAATCAACTCAAGGTATCAAAACACACACCCTACAAAGAGACACACATTAAATGAAAGGATAAATAAGCCATCCTAACGCAAGACTCCCTTAGGCATATTGAAATAATATCTTTTGCTCCTATATTGCAACCAAAATGTAACATACCTATTTTAAGTTTCTTTTCACTTAAGAAAATGTATGAAACACACAGAGAAAGTGGAGTGGGGGTTGAAAGCCTAACTTACTAAACACTTACTAGGTGCTGGGCCGCACTGTGCGTAGACACTTTGGTTACGTTAGTTCACATTCAGAGCGATGCACCTACCTTTGCCTTATACTTTCATTCACTCCACATCCATACTTCTACTGACCTGCGAGTCAATATTTGTAGATTACGGAGTACGGTTCAAGGTTGCAGACTGCCTTTTTACTTCAGGATTCAGAAGTTACTGGTTCTCAGTATCATTCTGCTCAGCCTAGCCCTCTGCATATTCAATGATGATTTAGGTCGTAAGAAGAATTTTAAAACTCTCAGCACTCCGATAATAGAATTCAAATAAAAGTTGAGGAAAAGATGAGGCTAATGCCATAGGGAGGAAACAGATGACAGAGTTCTTGAAGAATAGAGGTAATAATTTGCAAGGGGGAATTTAAGAGGTTTTGTTATAGAAATGCTGTTTTAAAAATCTTGCTGAATCGAGATTTGAACACTGCTGTTCCTAGATTTCATCACAATTGATTTACTTATAAATTAAACTGATTTCCTTGATGTAAGAGCTGGACTCAGAATATTGGGGAACAGGGTATGCAATAAAATTTGTTAACTTTTCCTATAACAGAACAATATAAAAATATGCCACCATATTTTATGTGGGTCTTTGTGTGCATTAAATAAAAATATGTCAGCCTTTTAAGAGGAAAAATAAAAATGGGTAAGAAGATGAGATGTACTGCTGTAGTGGGAACAATACTGATACTGAAATAAACTTCCCATCCAGAAACTGTTCTCAGTGTAAGTATCATGGAGGAATCTGGATGAGGAGGGAGAGAAACGCGACCTCTTCCTGAACAAGGGTGCTCTTGGGAAATGCTCTTCGATTATCTGTGCTGAGGAGCCCAGAAGATGCCAGCTGTACAGCAGACAGCTTATTTGCATATGAAAAGAACAAATTTTGTTCAAATCACTGTTGTCAGTACCAGAAGACTCCTATTCTTGAGTATGTCCCCTGCTCCCTCAGCTTCTCTCATGTCAGTCCTCAGAAAAATCCTATTTTGTCTTGTTTTCATGAATATTACCTCGTTGCTGAGACTCCCTCCTCAAGCAATTGAATTAAAAACAAGTCTGTGCCCGCGTCTCTGTTGATTTTGGTATCCCGCGCTATGAGCCGTAAACCCCAAACTGGCCTGGCATTACCCGATGATGCCTGCAGAGTTGGCTCTTTTTGTGCATGCTGCAAATCCACATTCCCCTTTGAAACAACAAGTGCTTGCAGCTTTCTGCTGCTCTTTTCAGTGGGAACATATGTGCTGCTTTAAGAAATGATGAAAATGTTATTCCAAGAAGGGAAGCAGGTTGTTGAATACTAAAAGAAATACGGTGAGTCACTGACTGCAAATCTGTAGTGTTGGCACTGGAGTCTGAGGATCAAAGACAAGGAAGAAGAAACACATCTTCAACCTTAATTAAGCCTTACAATCCCTCCTCCTGGAGCCAAAACCACAAGGCTCTTCCAGGAGACTGACCTCTGACATGGGAGGAAATAGGAGTCCCATTCAGGACCAGCATAAGTTCTCCTGGTGGACCTATCCACACACATGCGTAATTGAGGAGGGGCGACTCCCTGTTCTCCTGTGAGCCAACATGAGACCAGTGTGGCTGGTGCAGGAAAGGAACTAGGAAAGCCAGGGCTTCAGTCACCAAAGGCTGTTGGATGAGAGGAGTTTCCTCCAGGTTACAGGTCTCCCACTGAGGACGCAAATCATCTAGGAGGTATCTGGGAGTCTGAGGATGAATCAAGATAAAGCAGCCTAGAATTTGCCTTGAGGGTTTGGCAGTCTCTGGATAAATCTGAGGTCCCTTTGCTGGGGCAGGAAGTAGCAAGCAGTCTGGGAAGCAGCTGTTCAGCCGGGATTACAGTACATACCCCATGCTGACTCACAGACTGGGCCTCACCAAAACCTGAGTAAGGCAGTGCTCAGTCGTGGTTTCCCAACCCAAAACGTTTTAGATGAATTGCATTGTATACATTGCACCAGGGGCTTGAATTTTAGGAGTAGTGCTTAAGGAAGAAAAAAAAATCAGTAAATTTTTTTCCTCTCAAAGCATTGGGCTTAGTAGCTATGCATAAGTTAACAGTTTCATGAAATTGCTGTCACTCTAATGCCAAATATTTTACAATTGTGATTAAAATATTAAATCAAAGACATACAAAAAGATTAAGAAATAAAGGGAAAGGGAAGAATGGAGAAAAAAAGATGACTTTAGGGGGATAATTAGCCTCTCATTTTATTGACTCCATCTAGATCATTTGGGGGAGGACAAGTTTTGAAGAGCCTGAAGATGATAACTTCCCATTTTGTTAGGATCTTCAATCATATGTGCTATTTTGTAGGCAAAAGAAAATCTTAATACTTTTCTGTTGAACAATGGGGCTCTGAGGGTGTCAATTTTTCTTTCATAAGTTGGTTGACTCACAGGAAAAAAAAAAAAAAAAACAAGGTTCAACCAGGTAAGCGAAAGCTAGACATGACTAGTGATCTAGAATGTGAGAACGAGAACGAGGAGGAAGAGGAGGAGGGGGGAAGTCTTCAAGTGAGAAAGCAAATGTGAGCTTCTTTGAAGAAAGAGTTGAAGTATTGAGAGGAAAATTCACCAGTTCAAGGTTTGATGGAAATAACCTATTTCAGACACCTTAAAACTGAGAGGAGGGCTTCTAAGAGAAACAGCAATGGATGGAAACTAAGAGCATTTTTCCCACAATACTAGATACACACCTGAAGCTCAGCAGAGGGTCCTCCTAACTGAATGTCAGTGCTTCAAAGCCTTAGGTACACAAGAATGTACAGAACAAAGGAGAAGCAATTTACACTGCCAAAATTAAAGTAAAAATAAGAAGGGCCAGTGCTTTGGCACAGTAAGGGATAAGCAGCTGCCTGCAATGCCAAGTCTGAGCTACTCCACTTTCTATCCAACTCCCTGATATTGCTTTCTGGGAAAACAGCAGCAGACGTCCCAAATTCCTGGACCCCTGCCCTCCAAATGGGAGACACGGATGAAGCTCTTGGCTCCTGGCTTTGGCCTGGGCCAGCCCTGGTTTTTGCGGTCATTTGGGGAGTGAACCATCAGATGGAAGAGTTTTTTTTTTCTTCTCTCTCTCCTTCCCTCTATAACTCTTTCAAATAAAGAAATCTTTAAAAATCAAAAATAATAAACTTCGTGGCTCTCCCAGGATGCATGGTAGGTTAGGTAAGACAACAATGTGAGGCACCTTTTGTTTAAAGGCCATTTTGGCATTCTCACTTGCTCTGCATTGTGAATAGCCAAAAGTTGAGGCCCTTAGAGTCTAGTCCTGATTGTGTGGCTTTGGATTTGTTAAGTCTCAATATCCTCATCTGGAAATTAGGATAATAATTATTTGTATTCCCACTGAATGCTTGTGAAAATTCAGTAAAGTACAATGTGTGGAGAAAAGATTTATTCAATTCCTAATAATGCATTAATATACTTCTCATTTTCACATATACTAGCTCAAATAGTCTGTGAAATAGAAATTAACCATTATTTATAGGTAAGGAATGAGAATAGCAGGAGACAGTATGGAATTGACACAACCAAGTTGAACAACTTCATTAAATGATCATTTATATTCCTCCCATCATTATAAGTGCCTTAGGTATACTCTTTCATTTAATATGAAACATAACCCAGTAGCAATGAATTTTTTAGGCTTATGTAGGTAGCCAGGGGCAGTCAGAATCCAAAGGCTCTAAGGCAGGCAGCTGAGCCCATGCCTTCTCTCAGTCTGGGCAAAATGGATGTGCAGAACTTCTGACACCAGTTTATTATTTTAGCCATCTATTTTTCTTCTTGGTGTTATTCGTAAATTTTTGCACGAAATCACATGCTTGCTGATTCTGACAAGGTAAAGGGATCTCAGTGTTACTTTGTGAAGAATTTTGTACATCAAATTTTAACATAGGTAATTCTTTTTTAATTTATTTGACAGGTAGAGATATAGACAGACAGAGAGAAAGGTCTTCCTTCCGTTGGTTCACCCCTCCAATGGCCGCTATAGCCAGAGCTATGCTGATCCAAAGCCAGCAGCCAGGTGCTTCCTCCTGGTCTCCCATGCGGGTGCAGGGGCCCAAGTGCTTAGACCATCCTCCATTGCCCTCCTGGGCCACAGCAGAGAGCTGGACTGGGAGAGGAGCAACCAGGACCAGAACCTGGCACCCATATGGGATGCCAGCGCTGCAGGCGGAGGATTACCCAAGTGAGCCACAGCACCGGCCCCTTAACACAGGTAATTCTATACATCAGATATACAGTCTAGTTACAGGAGTCAACTTATTCAGCTTAGCCTCTGATACTTCTGGTTAGGTCTCTCTAGAAGAGCCCCAAGGCTATTAAGGCTCTCCCTCCTACATTTATTCTGTGAGCAATGAAATATGAAGTTAAATAATTTTATTTAAAATTATAAAATGAATTGCATGTTACCAAAAATTATTTTAGAAAAAAATCTCAAAGCATTTTAAGAGCATATCTAGGGGCTGGCACAGTGACATAGTGGGTAAAGCCACTGCCTTCAGTGCTGGCATCCCATATAGGTGTTGGTTCGAGTCTCAGCTGCTCTACTTAAATCCAGCTCTCTGCTATGGCCTGGGAAAGCGGTAGAAGATGGCTCATGTCCTTGGGATCCTGCACCCATGTGGGAGATCCAGAAGAGGCTCCTGGCTCCTGGCTTCAGACCAGTGCAGCTCCAGCCATCGCGGCCACCTGGAGAGTGAACAAGGAGATGGGAAATATTTTTTTTTCTCTCTTCTCTCTCTCCTTCTCTCTCCCTCTCCATCTTTCTCTTCCTCTCTTTCTCTTTCCCTCCCTCCACCTCTCCATAACTCTACCTTTCAAATAAATTAACCTTTTTCTAAAAGAGCATATCTAAGTATGTAATCTTAGGAAGAAATACATGAAGATAAAGCAATGAGATTCATGCACCTCATTGTGAAATGAGATGAAATACTAAAATGTGCCCTGTATGACTCCAGGTGACAGCTTCACAGTGGGAAAAAAAAAAGAAGGGCATTTTCTACTTTACGGTCCTTACAGTCTAATGGGACAAAAAATTTAGCAAGAATTCTAACTAGGGTGCAAAAATTCAGTGTTGGGAGGTGGTGGATCAGGAGAAGCTTCTCTGATGAGGTGACATCTGAGCTGTGATCAAGCTGAGAGAAGATAATAAATGCCATAATCCAACTGTGTGGCCTTTTTTGAGAAGCAGAAAGGAGACCAGAGTAGTTGATGCAGAGTGAGCTAGGTCAGCAAAAGGTAGAGTGAGAAAGGTCTGCTGTAGGACTCATGTAGGATGTGGTAAGATATTTCATTTATTGCAGGTGAAGGGGGGACATTAGAGGGCTTTAACTAGCAGGGTAAAGAAACCACTTTACATTTTCAAAATTGTTTTGTCCAGTTCTTCTGTCGGGAAGGAGCTATACAGTAACTAGAAGATGTCTGAGGGACTCTCTCATCTAGCCCCAGTGAGAGACCTCTGTGGCTTGGAATCAAAGGACAGTAGAGGCCAAGGAGAGAGTTGGTCAAACTCAGAACATATTTTCAATACAGAAACTGTAGGGCTTGATGATATATATGATGTGAGCTTATGAAAAAAGAATCAAGGAGGAATTAGGGTATGGAAATGCAGATAGTAGTGTATTTTATGAAATGGGCATCATGGGAGAATGTTTTGAGGGGCAACAATGGGGTTCAAAAAGTCAGTTTCTGCCTTCTTATACTACCTCCCTGACAGTATAGGGAGAATTCAGTAACCAGTTGAAAATGGGACTAGGGAATGTGAAAATGTGAAGACAATTGCTATAAATCTGCAAAACTAAGGCTGATCCCCAGGTCTTGAAATTGCTCAGTGAGATGTTCAAGTTTTGCATTGGGAGAAACCTGACATTCTGAATTTGAACACGGTTTGACATGGGAAAACCTTGTTTGTTCAAAGTGACATCTGTTGCCTTATCACTGTAGATAACAGCTGTGAACAATCTCTCTGTCCTTGGTATAGGCACCAGGGATGACAAGCACAGGACACCTGAAGGCTTTGGATTTTCTACCAGACCTCTGACTGCAAGCGATCACTTCACCTGAGACTCTGTTCCTTCCACTGAAAAATCAGGATAGCATCACCTTAGCCAATGCCAAATGTCAAAGCTCAAATAAGACACATCTGGGAAAAGAATGTTTTGTACACGAGATGTACGGGGAGTTTGCTTTTATCTTCCCTTCCACTCTGCTAGATCTCTTCTCTTTCCCACAGCATGGTCCCCAGTTTGCCCAGGATTCACTTGTATGCCATCTGCCATCTGCTTAACAAAAAAGCTGACTGACAAATGTCAACCACACAGATAAAAGCATCAGGGATGTTTCTCCTCCCGTACTCTGCGGATTTCAGTTTTACACAAAGTTAAAGCACCCAGTGATTACAGCCCCAAGATAGTAGAAACAGCTATTGAAAGGTCAACTTGCTCCACAGAACAGCACTCTGAGTATTAGAAAATGGGAGAAAGAAAGTAAATAAGAAAGGGAAATAAAGTACATAGGGTATGTTGATCATGAATGAAAGGCACAAATAGAAAACGTAGGAAGTGAACATTTAGGGAAGAAAAAGAAACTTAAGAAATCATTTGCTTAACCCTTGTGGAGCAATCAATTTAAGCCTGCAGTTAAATCTGGTCAAGGACATTCCTAACTGAAAGCTTCTATAATATATTTCTCAGAAAGAAATCAGACAAGAAGAGGAGATACATTTTATGGCAACACAATTCAGTTAAATGATACAGTCATGGCAAAAGAAGAGGCAAGTTTGATTTCTCATGTATTTCTCATTTATGAACTGATGGCATGTATCTCAACATCTGCACAGGGTACCAACCTAGAATTTAGACCCATGTCAGCAAAAAGGTCCTGGTCCAATTGCAAAACACATGAAATCTTGGGCCGAAACCACCAACACATGACAGATCTGTTAAGAAGCTCTAGCAAGTCCATTTTCTCCTCTTTGAACTGCATCACTAGTAATTTCAGCAGTACAAAACCACGATGGAGCTCTGGGGAAATTTTGTGTTGCTCATCTTTTCTCCACTCCTGTATTTTTAATGGTTAACCATGAAGAGCAGAGAGCATGTGAAGTCAAAATCTAGATTTCTACACAAACTCGCCATGTGCTCTTAGGCAGGTGACAGAACTTGCCTGTGAAATACAAATAGCGAGAAGTGTTGGGTCCATTGTTAGGAGCAGAGAGAAAATGAAAGATAGAAGGTGTTCAGTAAGTGACGGCAATCATCACACAAAAAGGCAGTGCTGAGCTCTGATGCTGATTGAATGGAATAAAGCTAATCACCCATGGTAATTTACTAACAAGGGTTAACTCACCACTTGGTGTATGTGCATGGTGAATTAGGTCTATGTACTCATTTAATTCTCACAAGAACCTTGAAAAGTAGATAATCATACTTTTTCCATTTAACAGATAGAAAACAATTCTTCTAAGTCTACTTGGGCCAGGTAATCACAAAGATAGGATTCAAACACTAGCAAGCTGGCTTCATACCACCAACTGTTCATAGGTGAGCTATATTGCTACCTACTCAGGTTCAATTTCAGTCCAAAATGTAAATACATTTAATTGTCTATATTTTGGTGTTGCTGGTAAATGGTTGTTCTGACAAATAGCTCCTCAAATATATTGCCAGTTATCTGCTGTTGTCAAAATTGAGACAGCATAAAGAGGACTCTCTGAGGAGACTCTTGGGTATGCAAACTTCACACAAGTAGGCAACCGCCAAGGGCACAGCATACCTGCAAAAGCTCAGAATGGCCTAAGTCTCCTCCGAGTTCATCAAACCCAGCCCCACTGGCAGTAAGATTTTATTCTTCACAATATATAAACACAATTTTCTAATAAGGCAATGTCTAGAGTCAGCTTTCATTTACAATTTTAAAACAAGTTCCTAATATTCATGCAATAGTTGTAAAATGTTGCAAGAGGATTTCTAGAGCTTTCATTTACTTTCAAGTGGGATTATCAGTAATAAAGAAGGAAATATAAATGAGCATTCAATGTATCACCTTGGAAAATAAGCTCCAGGATTTCATGTCTCATGTAGTTTTCTACTCCCTTTGTCTGCTCTCAAGCATTCCTTTTGAACCAAGTGAAATTCTGTTCATCTTTCAAGACCTGGTCCAAATGCCACTTTCTGCAATGCAATTTCTGATGCCATCATTACATTTAATCACTACTTGCTCAGCACTCCCACAGTTACTGTCTTATGGCTTTATTTTGCCCATATCACAACCCACATAGCGTTATTATAGTTGTTTGTTCCCACCTTCTCTTGGAAATTCCTGTGAAGCATGGTAGGGGCAGGTTGATGTTAAGAACCAATCATTAAGCCGGCGCCGCGGCTCACTAGCCTAATCCTCCGCCTTGCGGCGCCAGCACACCGGGTTCTAGTCCCGGTCGGGGCATCGGATTCTGTCCCCGTTGCCCTTCTTCCAGGCCAACTCTCTGCTGTGGCCAGGCAGTGCAGTGGAGGATGGCCCAAGTGCTTGGGCCCAGCACCCCATGGGAGACCAGGAGAAGCACCTGGCTCCTGCCTGCGGATCAGCACGGTGTGCTGGCCACAGTGCGCCAGCTGTGGCGGCCACTGGAGGGTGAACCAATGGCAAAGGAAGACCTTTCTCCCTGTCTCTCTCTTCACTGTCCACTCTGTCAAAAAAAAAAAAAAAAGAAGAAGAAGAAAAAGAAGAACCAATGGTTAAAAGGATTAGCTTCAGATGGAAACAAATTAAACTTGGGAGCTGATTCTATCCCCTAACACCCATAAGATCTTTGTAAAGTTGGCTTTTGGGAATCTTAGATTCTTCATTTGCGAGGTAAAGATAATATGCAGTATTATGCTCTGGATTCCTACTACTGAGTTCAAATCTTGGGCTCATTAGTTTATTTGCACCTAAATTTCCTAATCTGTAAAACAAACATGGTAATAAAGCAATTATTCATAATGAAAATGTGAGAATTAAAATTAATCTATGTAAATTATTTAGAACATGGTAAACACGAAAACACTGAATTAATGTTACCTGTTTTCAGTATTATAGAACTGTGATGAAGAATTAATGACATAATTTCTCAAAGAACTAAGCACATACTATTTGCTAAAATACAATAGATGTTCCTGTGATCTAGTAATTTGCACAATGCCTGTCTTTAGAATAGTCCCAGAAAACAGTTGCTCAGTGGAACACAATGTTTTATATAGGATGGATTGTACTGTAAGGATCAAGAAAATGGCAATAGCTTTATAATGAAGAAATAAAATACGGTAAATACAAGCTTTGTCTAATTCTTAGCAGTTGCTTCTCTTGTTGCTCTGAAACTCAACTTACATATCATGAAGCTTTATATCAATATAAAAATATATCTGTGCATAGTATCCCCTGCAACTTGCCTAGCATATTATTTAAAAACTGAAAGTACTATGGAAGAGGTACTAAAATCCTCAGTTCTCCCATTGGAGTTTTTATCAAGTCACAGCTTTATAATCATTTATACAACAGACTAGTAAAAGAGAAGGATGAATACAGAAGAGAATTGGTAAGTTGTGCCTCCTAAGATTTTTTTTTTATTTTAGAGAAACATATAAAACCATGCCTGATTTACTGTAATTCATAAAGTCTGAGTAGACCTGACGTTCAGGTTAATGAAGGTCCCTGCAAGCTATAAAACCATGCGTGCAGATGAGGCTGTTTTGCTTATGTGGCTTGTCACTTGGGCACATTTCTATACATTTTTCAAATATCAAGCCCAGGAAATTGATCATATGATTTTTTTAAAAAAATATGGCCTTTTAGAAGTACAGTGGCTCTCTATATACATGTGAAATAAAAATCATTACACATATTTTAATATATGATCATAAAAATATTTAGAATCAGCACTTTCTTGGACAAAAGTTTTAACAACCAAATAATCTCTTCTTATTCACAGCCACTGTAATATTTGAAATAACCAACTTAAGGACATCATGTCATTGTTCCAGGGTATAATGTTATAATAAAACTGAAGTTTAATCCATGAATTCTAGGTTAGCATGTATCATTTACTTGGTACAGGTAATATGGGGTTGCTTATCCATAGGACATTTTCTTTTGAATTCTCCACTTCCATAGGGAGAAAAACAGAGCTTCTCTGATTGGCTCACTTTTTAAAATTTAGTAACACCACTGATGGCAGAACTGCTATAGCTTGCTGAGGGAGTGTGAAGTATTTCCAATAACACATGTGGAATCACTGATTTTCAAAAGACCAAGAAAAATAATTTGTGAGGACAACACTGTTTTCATTTCTTCTTCTGGTATTACAGATGGCTGGTCTTCCTATCGGTGACTTTGTGTAATAATAAAGGTGTACTTATCTCTGTATGTGTGTATGTTCTGGATTTGAAGACTTCACCTTGTTCCAGACAACAAGTATCTGCTTATACTGCTCTCTTGGTCTAGAATGTGACCTCTTTTCTCTACATGTCCCAATTCTGTTTTTCTTACTTCAAAATTGGTGTCTTCATTGATAAGCATGATTTCACCCTCTCACCCCAGCTTTAACCTTTATATAATCCATTGATATTCATTCTTAGAGATCCTAATAAATAGCCTCACCCTTAAGTATCTCTAATGAGTTCCAAAGCCTTAGTTTGATCTTCCTAATTACACTCCAAACTCACTGAAAGCAAAGAGAATTTTACTTCTTCAGATAGGCTGAGACACCCCTTTTTTGTTCAGTCTATTTATGAAAAAAAAATTTTTTTTGACAGGCAGAGTGGATAGTGAGAGAGAGACAGAGAGAAAGGTCTTCCTTTGCCGTTGGTTCACCCTCCAATGGCCGCCGCGGCCGGTGCGCTGCTGCCGGCGCACCGCGCTCATCCGATGGCAGGAGCCAGGTGCTTTTTCCTGGTCTCCTGAGCACGAAATTCATATGGGTACATTGCAAAGGCTTTGGAAGATATAGGAAATTATAACAAAGGAAATGAAGACTATACTGACTAGTGCTAACCACTATTGAAGACTCAGACCTATAATCCTGTATTCTTGCACACTCAGGAAACAGTTACATGAGAGTCAAATTGTGCATGCAGTTACCCTGTTTTTACTTAATTTTGCTTTCTAGAAAGTCTTTATTGTTGTTAGTATCCTAATTTTAAAAGTTTTCTATTTCCTTGTATGCTAAAATATCTTTTTCACAAGTGATTTTTAGTGAATGCCTCATATCCCATCTTAACCATACATGTTTCACTATAAAGCTTAAACAAGAACATATGCAGCTTAACTCTGAGTTGACAATGAAGTTGAGTGGTCTACTTGCCTTCATTTTTCCTGAATTGGATCCATTAGGAGACAGTGAAGAAATGAAATGGTAAGGTTGGGCATTTGGCACAGTGGTTAAGTTCCACTTGGAATGCCCACATCCTACATCAGGATACCTGGATGGAGTCCCAGCTCTTTCCATTCCAACGGAATTTCCTGGTAATGTGCACCCTGGCAGGCATCAGGTGATAGATATCACAAGAACTTGGGCATGTGGCACCCATGTGAGACACCTGGACTGAGTTCCAGTCTCTTGGCTTTGGCCTGACCCAGCCCTGGCTGTGGGAGGCATTTGAGGAACTAAACAGTGTATGGAAGACCTCTATCAAGCAGTCGCTCTCTTTTTCAAATAAAATGAAAATAAATAAAACATTTTTAGAAAAGCAAGATGATGAGACAAATGGGGCTAACTATGTCTGAATTTGTATAAATGATATATGACCACATTCAAGAAGTAGTTATAATGGATGTATAGATTGTCTCATTTTTTTCTGTGATAATTTTTCACTGTTAATTTAGAGTAGTTAATGAAGATTTATCAATTTTAGATAAAACTGAATAGAAAGGCTATGTTAAATAATTTGAATCTCAGATAACTTCTATTTTATGTACCAATAAAACCTACCAAGGAAGAGTCAGTATATGCTAAATTCAAGAGGAAATAAGTCTCTGAAAAAAATTACTCCACAAAAAAATACACTAACTCTGAAAAGATAACAAAACAGCTTCACAAAGGACAAAATCTCCAAAAATATGTGGGCTTCAAATCCACATTTCTCTCTCCCTTACTCACCTGGGCGCCCAGCAGCACCAATCCCCAGGGTTGATTCCACAGCTGGGGACCAGGTAATGGGAGATCAGAAG
The DNA here is from genome assembly GCA_949820135.1 of Sylvilagus floridanus. Taxonomy (NCBI): domain Eukaryota; kingdom Metazoa; phylum Chordata; class Mammalia; order Lagomorpha; family Leporidae; genus Sylvilagus; species Sylvilagus floridanus. The sequence goes on along the minus strand of OX463238.1, from coordinate 32,474,623 downwards.
AGGCAGGACCATAAGAGCTCAGCGGCTCAGCATCTCTCCCATCTCAGGATACTGCCACTGGGGTTGTGGCTTTCCAGCAGCTCAGCATATGGCCCCTCGCTATCCAGCCATTCCTCATGTGTGTTTTAACCAGAAGATCAATTTGTAATTAGGTCTCATGCCAGATCAAGTCAAATCTAAGTTATCATCCTCTAATCCCAGTATAGCCATTATATATTAAAAATATCTACTAAACTCTGTCCCCTCCTGTTTGAAAAGTCACTTGGTCCTTAGGTTCAGTATGGACAATTATTAAGTCTATGCCCATATCCCACATATGCATCTTTGGATACCTGGATGCTTTCTTTGAAATCTTTAAAATAGTCTCTCTTCCCTCAGAAGTCAATTGCATCTTCCCAAAACATACTCTATTCAGTTGTCCTGCTTTTGTCTGCATAGAATTTAACATTATTTAAAATGATGTTATGTGTATGTTTTCTCTACTTCTCCCAACTTAACTTGGTCAAAGAACTACTTATGTTCATTAGGGATTTCACTCCAGCCTCCATGATCCCTTTCTTACCACAATCAACCCCAAAGCTTTTTGACATGTACAAAATCCCTGTCATTCAGTATACCTCCTGTCAGCTCATTTAGTTTCCATTATGTATCAGTCACCAAGGTATAAATTATTTGTAAGAATGTGACTTCAGAGTGTTAAAGACTAAAAGAATCCAATGCAACCAAAAATGCCCCATTTTCTCCCATGTATTTAATAGGTATGTATTGTTCTGGATTTGTGATGTAAGTGGTTCGTGTATAGAAATCTGGAAACTTGTTCTCATAAATATTCATTCTACTGACTTTGCAGATAATAAGTGGAGGTACAGGGTGATCAACATAATGAGAATTTTTAGGAGTGATGAACGTAAAACAGTCCATATGAATTTCTTTTATACCCTTTTTGAGATCAATCTTCTCCATACATTTTTCACAAAGTTTTTTTAGAAATATCTTTATTTATTTGAAAGGCACAAAGAGAGAAAGAGAGAGAGAGAGAGAGAGAGAGAGAGAGAGAGAGAGAGAAATTGATTGACTGATTCTATATCCACTGGTTCACTACCCAAATGGCCACAATTGGCTGGAGCTGGGCCGATCAGAAGCTTCTTCTAGGTCTAGGTCTCCCACGTGGGTGCAGGGGTCCAAGTATTTTGTCCATGCTTGATAACTTCCCAGAACATCACAAAGGAGCTGGATTGGAACTGGAGCAGCCAGGACTGGAACTGGCGCCCATCTGGGATGGCAATGCCACAAGTGATGGCTTTATCCACTATGCCACAGAACTGGCCCCTTCCACAATGGTTTTAAGAATGAACTGTACCCGAATTTTAAGAAATGATCCTTTTTATGTCAGTGTTATTGATATGAAAACAATTTTTATTAAACCTTAAACTCGAGTTCTTTCTTATATTTAACTATTTAATTCTTTGTAAAAATAATACAAGTATCAAAACATTCCAAGAAACAAAGTAGACATTGAGTTGCAGCTGAAAAGGCAAATTATTTTAAATGCAATTAACAATTACAAATACTCATATAGGTAAATTATATTAAATGCTCATTTTTTCAATATAGCCTATATTTTGTGTTAAAAAGAGATGTTTAGCCAACTGGTTTTCTCAACTGACTGAACAAACCCTACCTCACTTACTTGAATAAAGATTTAACAAAGAATTTTAGCAAGATACAATGATTTTTTAAAGATTTATTTATTTATCTGAAAGGCAGAGTGAGAGAGAGGGACAAGGGGGAGGTAGGTAGAGAGGGAGGAAAAAAGGGAGAGAGTGAGTGATCATCCACCTACTGATTCACTCCCCAAATTGCTGCAATGGCAAGGGCTGGGACAGAAGCCAGGCTGAAGCCAGGAGGCCAGAGTTTCTTCTGGATCTCCCCAATGGGTTTGCAGAAGCCTGAGCAACTGGACCATCTTCAGCTGCTTTCCCAGGTAGGGAGCTGGATTGGAAGCAGAGCAGCCAGGATCCCAACAGGCATCCATATGCGATGTTGGCATCACAAATGATGGCTTAACCTGCTATACCACAACACCCCCAGTACACTGATTTTATAGCAGTACATAGACAAGGCGAAACAAAATCATGGAAAATAATGTATTCAAAGCAATATGACACCTAGCAAAAGGATTAGCATGGTTGTTTCCCCATTTAAAAGGTAAGACCATTAAAATTCTCAACTTACTTGAATACTTTGGTACCGAGAAGCAAAAATTGAAATATAGCTGGAAAATTAATTGGAAAAACATCCTGTACCTTGTTTTATTTTTTCTAGAATTTGTCATTTTTATCTGTTGATGACATAAATATATATATACTTAAACACTTAAACAATGATTAAAAAATATTTAAGCTATTATTCCCCCATTATTCAATATGAAGTGAACACAAATTACTTATACTTTAAAAGCAAAACTGTTAGTGGGATTAAGAAAATTCAAAGACAAAAGTAATAAATATACAAGGGAACTTCAAAAAGATTGTGGAAATGCACATTATCTTTTGATTTTTCTGTGAACTGTTTGAAATCCCCTAGTGTAGTAAAATCTGCAAGAGATTAGCTATGATGTTCTTCAGAGATTTTCTTTAAAAAAAAAAATTCAAGAAATGGCATAGTGAAGGATCTTAAAGTACTAATGAATACCATGGTTTAGAGAATATGTCTTGGAGCATGAACACAATTCCAAGGAGGGGTGGGAGTGGAGGTAGACAGACCTTTGCCTAGCAGTTAGGATGCCTGCATACACCTTGGAGTGCTCTCTGACTCCAGCCTCCTACTAATGCTCATGGAGAGTAGGAGGAGATGGTCCAGGCGATTGGGATATCCTGCCATCCCTGTGGGAGACAGATGGAGTTCCCAGTTCAAGCCTTCCACCTGACCCAGTCCTGCATGTTGTTGGCATTTGGGGAATGAACTTATTGCTGGGAACTCTCTCTGTCACTCTCTCTCTCTCCCTCCCCCCTTTCAAATACATTACAAAGAAATATAATTCCCTGAAGACTCTAAATAAATTTATTTTTATAAAATTTTGCTCTCTTGCCATTTGATAAAATAAAATCATCCATGATTAAGAATCCTGGTATAGGTTTTAAATCAATATAGAAAAAAATTGAATTTTTTCTTAACTGGAATAATATTATGATGAATAAATACTTGCAGCTGGTGATCTCTTAATTTTAGGATTCAAAACCAGATATACAAGTGATGACAGAATTGCCAATGAACTTGACTAGGCTTTCAACAACAAATAGCATAGTTGGGTCTGTGAACAAGACAGATTATTATAATTGAAACAGAAGACAGGTACTTGGCCCATGCACACTGGCTCCTGAACGTCAGTCCCTGTATCTGACTCACAGCCTCTGCCCAGGTTGTCTCCGTCTCTTTCAGGCTGCCCCTATTTCCATTACATAAACAAGAAGGCTTTATTTGGGCTTTGAAAGGCACCACCCACTACTTGAACAACTTTTCAGTAATCTTGTCAAAAATTAATAATTAAGTTTCCTTTAGAAAGGAACGATGAGTAGGTGAAGGATGAAGAAGCAGGAACATTGCTCAGGGGGCCAGCAGGTGCCTGGGCTTCCTTTGACCCCTCATTTCTTTCTCTGAAAACAAGATCTTTCTATATCTGGCACCATCTGAAAATTCTCTAGCAAAATTCTCATGGCGTTACTGGTGTTACTTGAAAATTTCATTTTTGCCTATTTCTCAATACCTGGGGGATTTAGCAGATTCTAGAATCCGTAATTTATAGTATCTTTTAGGTATAATATTAACTACAAACTCAAAACACTAATCATATACATGAACATATCAAGTTATACTTCAATCCAGAGTATTTTGAGAAAAGATATATACTGAAAATCAATGAATGAAAGTGTGTGTTCCTTTAATAATTGGGACTTTGGGGTAAGCATTGTGGCATAATGGGTTAAGCCATTGCTTGAGGCGCTAGCATCGCACATGGGCACAGGTTCTAGTCCCAGCTGCCCCACTTCTTTTTTATTTTTTTTAATTTTTGACAGATGGAGTTAGACAGTGAGAGAGAGAGAGAGAGAGACAGAGAGAAAGGTCTTCCTTCCATTGGTTCACCCCACAAATGGCTGTTACAGCCAGAGATATGCCAATCCGAAGCCAGGAGCCAGGTGCCTCTTTCTGGTCTCCCCTGCCGGTGCAGAGGCCCAAGCACTTGGGCCACCCTCCACTGCCCTCCCAGCCCACAGCAGAGAGCTGGACTGGAAGAGGAGCAGCTGGGACTAGAACCCGGTGCCCATATGGGATGCCCGTGCCAGCTGCTCCACTTCTGATCCAGCTCCCTGATGATGCACATGGAAAAGCAGCAGAAGATGGCCCCGGTGCTTGGGCCCCTGTATCTACATGGGAGACCCAGAATTGGCTTCTGGCTCCTGGCCTTGAAGCCATCTAGGTAGTGAACCAGTGGATGGAAAATCTGTCTTTCCCCTCCCTCTCTAACTCTGCCTTTCAAATAAATCTTAAAATAAAAAATAACAATCGGGACTTCATAGCAATAAAAACCACTACAACAGCACATGTACATATTTTAGTTTGCCTCCAAAAACTTGAAAAACTGTGTTTATAAATATACACAAATGTGGACAGTGAAATACATCTGGTCTATGCACATGAAATTGAATATGTACATGTTTTGATCTGTAAAATTTAGTTTAAAAGAGTACTCTTCAAAAATTTTCCAGAACCATGAGAGGGAAAACTTCTCTAAAAATTGATATGAGTCATATTAAATTAAATACCTTTGTGCAGTCATTTTCCTAATGGCATTTTTCTGTTGTCATACATTTGATTCAAATACAAAGTGATTTCTGCTCACTGGTAAAGTAGTGGACCAGTTTCAGAGTGCATATTTTTAATTCATCCCTAAACAAAATTACTAATTTTGACATATGATAGATCTTTAGAGTGGCTTAACTAAGTCAAAGCTGGGATTTAATGTTAAGATTCCAAAAGCCAAGGGTCTCTCTAGAAAATCAGTATGGGTGAATAAGGGGTATTTTTGAAGAATAAACTGTGGTAAGAATCTTGTAATGACATAAAGGAACACAAGGAGAAATTCTACATGTAGCTAGTATACAGCCCAAGGAGTAAAAAATTAGATTTCTAGAAGTCTTGATTAGCAACAAAATGCAGTCACTGTGTTAGAAATGAGTGTCGGGCATGTGATCTGTAGTCAGAAGACCTCAGTGATATGCAAAATGCTATCACCATAATAAATAAATAGATAGATAAATAAATAAATGGGGGCTGGTGCCATAGTGCAGTAGGTTAATCCTCCGCCTGTGGCACCAGAATCCTATATGGGCACTGGTTCTAGTCCCGGCTACTCCTCTTCCAATCCATTTCTCTACTGTGGCCTAGGAAAGCAGTAGAAGATGGCCCAAGTCCTTGGGCCCCTGCACCCGTGTGGGAGACCAGGAAGAAGCACCTGGCTCCTGGTTTCTGATCGGCACAGGTCTGGCTATTGCAGCCATCTGAGGAGTGAACCAACAGACAGAAGACCTTTCTCTCTGTCTCTACCTCTCACTGTGTATAACTCTACCTCTCAAATAAATAAAATCTTTAGGCCAGCGCCGAGGCTCAATAGGTTAATCCTCCGCCTTGAGGTGCCAGCATACCGGGTTCTAGTCCTGGTCGGGGCACCAGATTCTGTCCCCGTTGCCCTTCTTCCAGGCCAGCTCTCTGCTGTGGCCAGGGAGTGCAGTGGAGGATGGCCCAAGTGCTTGGGCCCTGCACCCCATGGGAGACCAGGAGAAGCACCTGGCTCCTGCCTGTGGATCAGCGCGGTGTGCCGGCTGCAGCAGCCATTGAAGGGTGAACCAACAGCAAAAAGGAAAACCTTTCTCTGTCTCTCTCTCTCACTGTCCACCCTGCTTGTCAAAAAAAAATATAAAAATAAAAATATTTTTTTAAAAAATATGAAAACCTGTCCTTTGAGAAAAAATGGATGTAACTGGAAACCATTATACTAGTCCCAAAAAGACAAATATCATATATTCTCCTTGATCCGTGGTAACTATTAGAGTGCCTAAAAAATATTCTATAGAAGTGAAATTGACACTTTGAGATGTGATGGTTTTGAACAGCCATTGTCTTCACTGTTGATGAACGGCTTTTTTTTTTTTTCACACTATTTGTTGAACTCTTTAGTGTAGGGTTAATCTTATGAGTATAACGTTAACTGAAAATAGATCTTTGTAAAAAATAATAAGAGGAGAAGGAAGAGGAAGAAGGGTGGGAGTGCTGGCAGGAGGGAGGGTAGGGTGTGAAGAATCACTAAGTTCCTAAATTTGTATATACGAAACACATGAAGTTTGTATACCTTAAATAAAACTAATAAAAAAAGAAGTCCATGTATAGTTTTTTCATTCATAATACATACTTTTCAGGAACTTTTTGAAGGTTCTGTATCCACAATTTATTAAGATCATTGCTCCTTGTTTCAGTGCTATTCCATTGTTACAGCTGATGTAAGTGAAAAACTATGAGTAATTTGGTTAATGGTTGTGAAGTACCTATTTATAAGAACAGCTACTTAGGGGCGGGCACTGTGGTGTAGTAGGCTAAGTCTCTGTGTATGGCTCTGGCATCCCATATGGGCACTGGTTCATGATCCAGCTGCTCCTTTTCCAATGGAGCTCTCTGCTTATGGCCTGGAAAAGCAGCAAAAGATGGACCAAGTGCCCCTGAACCTGCATAGGAGACCTGGAAGAAGTTCCTGGGTCGGATCAGCCCAGCTCCTGCCATTGGGGCTATTTGGGCAGCAAACCAGTGGATGAAAGAAGTTTCTCTCTCTCTCAATCTCTGCAACTCTCTCAAGTAAATAAATAAATAAATCTTTAAAAAATTGCCACTTTAAAAAAAAGCTACAAAGAGAATTCACCTAACCCTCAAACTACATGTGTCTTCAAAAAGTTCATGGAAAAATGATGTATATTATGAAAAAACTATGCCTGGATTTCTAAATTCTTTTGCATTCAAGATTAAATTTTCATTTCATTTTCCCACAAAATTTTTGAGGTACCCATGTTTAAAAAAAAAAAAAAACTATCACCACTGAACCACCCAACCTTGGGTAGCAAATGGATCTGTACAGGGGTTCAAATTCTTATGGATTTTGGAAAATAACACTTTCTTTATAGTATCAATTCATAAATAGAATAGTTTTCACAAAAGTCGGTAAATATATAATGATATATACTTAGCACTTGCCAACTGCTGTACAAATTCTTGTTACATTTATTGATATGAATAAGATGAAATTCCTTACCAAGGATGAATTCCAACTGTGGTTCATTTGGAGTCTTCGGGATGCCTACAGATCACAGGTGTAAATTAAAAAAAAAATGACTCATTAGCAAGACTGTCAATATTATTACTATATTTCACTGAAACTAGGTTAATCAGACTTATATATAATTAATTCTTAGGTGAGTGCATAATATCTGTAGCAGAACTAGATAGATGTAGCTTAAAGATATCATTGGTCTATTCAGCTGTATGACCATGGAGAAACTGAGAAATGTTTTTTGGTAAGCAGTGACAAATATAAAACATATTTTATGGTTTGAATGCAGGTAGACAGACTAAAACTTGAAAAAGAACCGCCTCACCAAGTACTTTCTTCAATAGGTTTTCCTTCCTCGTCATTCTGACTGGCTCAAAATAGCGAATTCTGAACTAACTGGATTAGATACACTATGGTTGATATTATTATGGTGCTGACTCCTCTGCCTGTTTATTGCTCTCTCACATCAATATTCTGTTATGTGATTCCTTTCCTTTTGTCAGTGATGTTTTAGGAAGATAACAATATGGCTAGAGGACTGAAAATCAGATTGGACAGAAAGTGAGTCTGAGAACAAAGGTGGGGAAATGGGAACAGCAAATGGTGAGAAGGCACAATGAATCTGTTAAGGTGATTGATAATATGATAAATGGGGATGTGAAGACCACACACAGTGCTGGGTACAGGGGCTTCCTCTATAGGAGCAGATGAGGCCTGGGTGTATGAATGAGATGTTCTTTGCTAAAACTCAGGGGCAGCCAAAGAAGTAAAAGGAAATGTATGGAAAAGTAAGTCACTTGGCAATAAACATAAGACTATCATAAAAATCCTTTCCTTGTTTATTTTTCCTGGTGCTTTGATCAGATGTCACTTAAATTCACTGTCATTTGGTCACCTGCATATTGTAAAGCCAATTATTTGTATAAAAATAATCATTTTTTATTCTCAAAGATTAACTTTTTTTTTAAGAGGTAACCATTTTTTTTTTTCCTGCTTCTGACATTTAACAATGCTGTGGTTAACATTTTTAGACTTTCAAGAGTGGTTAGAGTGACAATCATTAGGTAGGTCTTTGTGAACTTCAAATAGTCTGAATTTTTTAAAAGGTTACTAACAATTAATTCTGCTGTAAGCTTTGACAAAAACATTTCTCAAAAATGCATCCATCCAATACCATTTTCTAAACATTATTTTTGTAACGAAAATTAAATGAGAAGCTTAGGCATATGTTTGCCAGTGTTAAATAATTGGGTCACAAGAATCTCATGAAAAGAAAATGAAACAATTCACACTATACCATAAAATCTGTGCCCTAGAATTTTAAATATGAAAGAAAATATACAATTTTTCAAATGATTTTTAATCACTTGAGTGGCACGAAAACCAACTCTAATGTTCAGCTGTGAATCTTGGCCAAAACTCCAAACTTGTTCTATTTATGTGACTTAGTGCTCTCAGGTATAACACCAACAGTCTATTCTTCCAGTCTAACAATTTCTTCCTAGTGCTTTCAAATTAAGTGCCTTTTGGTTTTAATATTTCTATGTTCCAAAAAAATAATGCCACATAAAATTATTTAAATCAAAAAACAGAAGATGTTTTAAAGATAGTTAATGTCCAGGGCACAGGTTTAGAAAGTATTTATGAGTATTTTAATATATATTTAAGACCCTTGATTCTTTAATATTCTACTATTTCCCCTCACCCACAATAAAATATGAGACATAATCATATACTCACAACAGAAAAGTAGTGCAAAGGAAAAATATTTAGGTAATCTTATAGATATCATTGGTTAGAACCCAATTTCTGTGAATACACAGGTATTTATGTGGTATTTTCATCTATTCAATTTGTAACTTCAGAGAATTATAGAGAGGGGCACAGATACTTACTGGTGAACTGAAAGTCCCCGGTATCATTTGCCTGTGCTGGAAGGAAGTGCTGGCCTTCTTCTGACGTTCCTTCCTCTTTGATTTCCATGATTGACTTTCACAGATGTGTAATTTTCCAAATATTCTTGTTGAAATATTATTGGCCAATGATTTCTGGTTTAATATAGATGTATCTTCACACTAAAGATCTGATAGTCCACTCTGAAATTCTGCACTTAGGAAACATTAAAAGTGAAGGTATTAGTTACTTTGGAGTTATAAAATGCTAAGAATAAACTCTAAATATATTTCCTTAAACTTCCTGCCTATCCCACTCATACTTTCAGGAACATTCTACAAAGTTATAGTATCATGAATTCTGGGTTAAATAGGTATTCTCTAAAAATTATTATATGGTCACTGAGGAAACCTGAAACTCGAGGGTACATTTTCTCTATTCTCTAAGATAGCAACGAGTTAACAGTGGCTCCTCACTTAGCTATTCACCAACTTTAGCAGCAACGGCAGATTGCATCTTGTCAAAGTATTAGTCTGTTTGGACAAGGTGAATATTACTATCATTCCTTCCACTAGAATTGCCCTTTATGCTCATCATCCTATCCATCTTTTTTGGATGAATCATGAACACAGGATAATTTAGCATGACACCCTTCTTTGAAGATGCACCCACAAGTTGTATGGGGGGGTTTCCAATTCCCTTATTATCCATGGAGTCTTTTACTGCAATGACTGATAAAGATTTAATTGTTTAATGATTGGAGTATATGTTGAAAATAATAATAATTCTAAAAAGCTAAAACTGAAGGTGAAATGAAAGTAATAACAAATTGACAAAAATTAGCATGGGGGAAAGAAAGCCTCTCAAAAATTTGACATCTTGTTATTCAGACAGCTTCAAATAGTTACAAATTCATTTTGATATTTAGCATGATATTCATGACCAAGAATGAATTTTAAAAATCAATGTTGTTTTAAAATCAAGTTACCAACTGAATTAAAATGCATAAAAATCTTTAAATGTCTACTCAGTGCTATTTAATGAGACAGCAACAGTCAAGTTTGGTTTGGAATACTGATGTGATCTCAAACTTTACAAATCAACAACCTCACTTTCTGCTGTACTTAACAAAGCAACTCCATTTATAATTCAACTCTCACTTTTAAAAATAGTCTGGCAAAAATTGAGTCCAGAAATACTCTCTGGGGCAAGGTGCTGTGGCAACACCAACTAGACCAAATCCATTGATTTTAAAAGTATATTTTGAATTAAGAAAATTCTTCTAAATTTCTGACTATTAAATTTAGAAGTTTTTCTGATAAGGACAGATACATATTCAATGCACCATATGCTCTCCTGAACTTAGGACAAATAGCTAATAGCAGGATGTCTATAGAAGATTGCAATTAATGCATGTGTGATTTTAGTACAAGGACTTTGTTTACTAGATTTTGTGACCCCTCAATCTCTTTTCTGATAGGACATCTTAAAAATTTAACAGGAGGGCCAGAGCCGTGGCTCACTAGGTTAATCCTCTGCCAGAGGTGCCGGCACCCGGGGTTCTAGTCCCGGTTGGGGCGCTGGATTCTGTCCCGGTTGCTCCTCTTCCAGTCAAGCTCTCTGCTGTGGCCGAGGAAGGCAGTGGACGATGGACCGAAGCACCTGGCTCCTGGCTTTGGATTGGTGCAGTGTGCCAGCTGTAGCAGCCATTTTGGGGGTGAACCAACGGAAGGAAGACCTTTCTCTCTGTCTCTCTCTCACTGTCTGACTCTGCCTGTCAAAAAAAAAATTTAAAAGGAGGGTGGCTATATAGCACAGTGGTTAAGACACCCCCTGAGGCACCTGCAGCCCATATCTAAATTCTTATGTTGGAGTCTCAAGTCTACTTTTGATTTTTAGTTTTCTGCTAACGCATACCCTGGAAGGCAATAGGTGATGGCCCAACTAGTTGGGTTCTTGCTTCCCAAGAGAGACCCAGATTTGAGTTCCTGGTTCCAAGTTTTGGCATGGCCCATACAGAGCTGTTTTAGGTATTTGTGAAGTGATGGGACAGGAAATCAATCAATCAATCAATCAATCAATCTCTGTACATATGTGTGTTTTCCAGTTTCTCAAATATATAAATTTTAAAAAAATGTTAAAGGAGACCGAAATAAGACAATATGAATGAATTCAAGAAAAATAACTACTCAATACACTAATGGAAAATAATAAGAGAAATGGCAACTCTGGGAGGATGTGTGTACTTGTCCAATCTGAGGTGAAACCAGAGTATTGATGTGAGATGCCCAGAACAACTCATTAACAAGGTCCCATATTAAGCATATTACCCAAGGTGGGTGCCTAGAACAACTCATTATCAGGGTCTTGTATTAAGAAAATTACCCATAAAACTAGTTTACTACTTGCAAATCATTTCGACTACAGCAATAATGGAGGCAAATATACAAAACTGGGATTATATGTCAGATCTCTGGGGTTCCAGTCATTTTCATCCTACCTTTGTGTCATTGAAGATTTGATACTAGTTACTGAAGCACATACTTCAGGAAAAAAAATTAGTTACAAAGCTCATCCAAACAACTGCATTTCTAGCTAGTAAATACAGCTTTGCCTGTGGTTATGTCTAGGTACAGAAGTTCCTTTTCTGTATGTATTTGGAAATTTTATGGTTTGGTGCTCATGCACAAGAATAGGTTGTGGGTTTTGCATACCATAAATGGACTCACTTGAAAGAGAAAACAGTTTTTTTTTTTTAAGGATAGAAGCTACTCAGTCCAGCTCCCATATCTTGTCCCACTATGGAAAGTGACAAGCCAAATGGCTATAACAATCAGAAAATATTCTTGGTTCTCTCCCCTGCTCCAAGGGGGAGGAGATGACTGGTAAGTATAATTCAACTAGATGTCATTGAGCAATAGTTCTCACTGACCACTGTACAAGAACAGATACCTGTCAGTGCTTTATACATCTCATACTATAAAGGACAACCTGAGAGGTACATAAAATCACACAAGAGGACAATGGTTAATTGGGAAGATAAGAGTTACAAGACACATGGAAAAATTGGAGCCATTACATTATGAAGGAAGAAAACACAACGTGTCCAACACAAGACTCCAGCAGTAGAGTACTATTTATTATTGAGTGGCAAAGCAAAGGGCATCTTGCTGTCATGAGAGAATTTCTGTGGCAGACTGCAGGTACAGAAGATGATGTCAACAAGAATGTCCTCAGCTGATATGCTGTCTTTAAAAAATGACCTTGAAGCCATGCCATTTTTATTATTTATTTTTAGAGATAGAGAGAGAGAAAGAGATAGAGGCAAAGATAGAAACAGAGAGAACCCTCCTATGCTGGTTCACTCCCTACATGCTCTCAATGGTCAAAATTGAAACAGGGCAAAAGCCAGGAGTCGGGAACTCAATCAGGTCTTGGATGTGGGTTTGTGGCAGGAATTCAGTTACTTTAGGTACACCTGCTAAAGTGATTTATTAATATCGTATTTCTCTTTGAAAGATTTATTTATTTGAAAGAGTTACATAGAGAGAGGCAGAGAAAGAGAGGGAAAAGGTTTTCTACCCACTAGTTCACTCCTCAAATGGCCACAAGGCCAGGGCTGGACCAGGCTAAAGCCAGGAATCAGGAGCTTCTTCTGGATCTCCCATTTGGTACAGAGGCCTAAGCACTTGGGTCATCTTCAGTTGCTTTTGCAGGCAAATGAGCAAGTATCAGGATCAGAAGTGGAGCAGCCAGGTCTTGAACCAGTGCCCACATATGATACCAGCACTGCAGGCAGCAACTATGCAACAATGCTGGCCCCTTTATTTTTATTTATTCATTTTTAATAGCATATTTTTATTACAGTATCATATGACTATAGTATAGTTCTCATCTCATTTTGCATTTTTTACAAAAGGACACAGAGTTAAATAAGATTGAAGAATTATATTAAAAAGTTTGCAAGGTGAAAGAAAGGGAAATGATTAATTAGTTCTCTTATAGATTCCATAACCTTTTCTATGTCTTAGTAAAAAGGTTCCAATGAAGAAAATCATTTTGAAATATTAAATACTTGAAATTAATTATTAAAAATAATCTTTCCTTTACAGCCACCTAGAGAGTCTGAGAAATAATATTTATCATCCAGAATGAACAAATGGCAAAAAGGTTGGAGGAAACAGGATATACTAACCCTTTATCATTCATTTTATGTATTACAAGGCTGTATCTGGTTGATCAAATTCTAGAATTTTTACTAAGTGGGTTGAAGATACAGCATTGTGAAACTGGAACTAGAGGTAGAATCAGAGTGGTGAGGTTTGAGGGGGTGGGTCAGGTATATGTGTGTCAGGGGAGGGTTGTGCTCTTTAGAACTGGAAATCCCCAAAGGGAGAAGAGCTCATCTGAAGGATGACAGGTAGAGGGCCTATGTTCACCACAAATCAAGGTGCCCTGTACCACATGGATGTTTCTCCTTAAGTTCAGATAAGGTTGGTCATGTCCAGGGGCAGAGATGGGGATCTCAGTTTAACATATATTTCTTTTATTTGAAAGATACAGTTACAGATAAAGAGGGAGAAATAAGGAGAGAAAGAGTTGGGATTGGTCTAGGCTGAAGCCAGGATCCTAGAACTCCATTCTGATCTCCCACATGGGTGATAGGGGCCCAAGTTCTTAGGGCATCATCTGCTGCTTTCCCAGGCACATTAGCAGGGAATTGGATTGGAAGCAGAGCAGTCAGACTCCAACTAGCACTCCAAAGTAGTAGCTTAACCTGCTGCACATAACGCAGGTCCCAGGGCCTCAATTTAAACCCAGTGTTGGGGCAGGTAAGCCACTGCCTGCAGTGCTGGCATCCCATATGGGCCCTGGTTCGAGTCCTGTCTGCTCCAGTTCCGATCCAGCACTCTGTTGTGGCCTGGGAAAAAAGAAGACCCAAGTCCTTAAGCCCCTGCACCTATGAGGGAGGCCCGGAAGAAGCTCCTGGCTGCTGGCTTTTGATCTGCCCAGCTCTGGCTGTTGCGGACATTTGGGGAGTGAATCAGAGGATGGAAGGCTTCTCTTTCTCTCTGCCTCTGCCTCTCTCTGACTCTGCCTTTCAATTAAATAAATGCATCTTTAAAAAATGATAAATTCAGTGTTTCCTCTTGCCCCTCTCTCAGTGTGGATTGGCCTGAAAAGAGCCCAATGTCACTTGAAACAGGTTAGGAAGGAAGCAGAACTGAGATCCTGCAGGTTAGCCTTGGGGACCCTGTGCAAGCGGATATGTTAATCCTATGGGCAGAGGTTGTGGTGTTGGTTTTGCAGGTCAAGAAACAAATACAGGAATTGGCCAAAACTAAGTCAGTTTTCCCCACCATCTAGAGTTAAGATAAAACCTGGTTCATCACAAACCTCTGATCAATCCTAGAGAAGACAGTCTATGGTTTACTCCTATCAGGTAGATGAACAGTAATTGCACCAGTGTTGTCATGCCCCAAGGGACAATAACAACCCTCCACCAAACAACAGCATGCAGTCCTATGAGATCCTTTTCATCACACTGGTGACACCATCTTAGAAGGAGAAACGGGAGTGGCTGGCCTTGCACGTATTCCATATGGGCGGTGGGTTTGTGTACCAGCTACTCAACTTCCAATCCAGCTCCCTGCCAATGTGCTGTATAAAGCAGCAGTAATGGCCCAAGTGTTTGGGCCACTGCCACCCACATGGGACACCTGGCTCCTGGCTTCAGCCTGGCCCAGCACTAGCCATTGCAAACACCAGAGTGAACCAGCAGATGGAAGATCTTTCTTTCTGTCTCTCTCTGTTAACTCTTTCAAATACAATGTTATACTGCATAGTTTCTTTTTGTTTTGTATTTGTTAAACTTCTTATTTAGTGAAGTATTAAGCCTTTTTGCTAACGTAAACTTGAAGCATGTTATTTCAAAAACTTTAAAAAAAGAAGGACAAGGAAGGATAGTGGGAGGGACAGAGGGAAGGGAGTGAGGAGAGAAGAGGGGAGTTTCATTATGCTCTTAGAATTGTATATACAAAGAACATTGTATCTGTTAAAAACCAATTTAAAATTAAAATAAAAATTATTTCTTTTGACAGGCAGAGTTAGACAGTGAGAGAGACAGAGAGAAAGGTCTTCCTTCCCTTGGTTCACCCCCAAAATGGCTACTGCAGCCAGCATGCTGCACTGATCTGAAGCCAGGAGCCAGGTGTTTCCTCCTGGTCTCCCATGCGGGTGCAGGGCCCAAGCACTTGGGCCATCCTCCACTGCCTTCCTGGGCTACAGCAGAGAGCTGGACTGGAAGAGGAGCAACTAGGACAGAATCCGGCACCCCAACCAGGACTAGAACCTGGGATGCCGGTGCCACAGGCTGAGGATTAGCCTAGTGAGCCACGGTGCCAAAATAAAAATTATTTTTCAAAAAGGAGAAGCAAGCAAAAGGAAGGTTAGCTGAGATACAAAATTAAAGTGTCCTATCGTGGCTTGGACTGTTTTGCAATGAAGACTAAATAGTATAGAATTGAAATGTAAAAGCTATCCTCTTAGCTACAGGGGACTAACTACAGACCAGGTTATGGAGGGCGAAGAAAGGGAAGTCCTTTCAATGAAAGTGAAACTTGCCATTCCTGTCACAAATTAGAACATTTTGATTAATTCAAGTGATTTTATATGGGATGTTTAAAATATCCCAACAGATTTCTCTCTTTAAAATAAATAGAAAATGGATTCATTTCAAAATCTAGGAAGTGTTCTAAGGAAACTTTAAAAAGATGTAGTACAGCAGGTAGAATGGAAATAAGTTAGCTTAAAACCAAAAGTAAATGAAATTCCTTTAGTGATTTTTTTTCTTTAATGTTCTTCCCTACCTAAGGATGTAAGCTGAGGATTAGATGTGAATTTTATAAAATTCAGTTATCCATCTAAATCTTAATGTTGTTTACAAATTAGAAAAGTTTTATATATTAACATGGGATTTGCACGTGAAGGTTAAACTTCATATCACCAACAAAGCCAAAGTCAGGATTAACTTAACACACTGCAAAAGAAAAGCAAAGAAATGTTTTGAATGTTTGCAAGCATGAAGACATAAATTGTCCATTCATTTATTTTTTATCCTATTGGAAAGCCTTTTATTCTTTTCACAGCTGAGTAGATTCATCTGGAACTCTTAACAGGATATGTCCTTCACCTACCAACAAAACAGCAAAATCACATCATTTCATTTCAGAAACATTTAAATGCCTTCTCTAAGGATGTCTGGCAACCTAAAACAATCACTATCAATTTGTTCTCAATAAATCACAGAAAAATGGCATGAAAGTAAGCCAAACATCCATGACGTATCCATTGTAGGCCCGAGGATGTGCATCACGCATCAGTCGATCTCCCATCAAGAGACTTGCTATGAGAACTACAGGTGGCTGAGCCTCCAGCTGTCAAGTCTTCAGATCCACTGCATGGTCCCCACCGAGGCCATGTGCTTCCTGGATTGCTCTCAGTCAGTGACTAAGTGAGCCAGGAGTATGAGTTGGGCCACTTCTGCCTGATGCAGGATTCCAGTAATGAACAATCTTTTCTCTGGTTCTCTCCCATCAGCTTTTCCTAGGCTTTCTCCGAGCTGCAGTACTGGCTGAGACTCTTCCTAGGCAATTCTCCTGCTGCCTACTCTGTGAAAACAGGTGTCTCACAGAGGTGTTACAGTCTGAATGTTCTCCCTGTCTATGTTTCTCCCTCACCTTTATCCTTCTCAAGTATTCTGCTAATTAGTCTCTTGCATATATCATTCCCATTTGGCATTTGTTTCTAGTGGGCTCCCACTGACATAAAAAGTAAACATCAGTGAAGGATTATTATCTGTCAGGGATTCCTTCACTTTATTAATTTATGTACATATGCATGCAAATATCTGAGCCAATCTTTGAGATATATATATATATATATATATATATATAAGGAAAACAATAATTTATCTATTAAAACAGTTTAATCAGATTTTCCTCCTATGAATACAAGTGGGAAAAATCTCTGATATTGGTATTCTCTACTGACTCTTTGCCAAGTTTAATATTTCCTGTGAATCAGTTATGGAGTTGAGCTGGTGACAACTGTTAATATCAAATGGCTTCCTCCTTCCACTCTATCATTCTCAAAGGCTTCCACAGTTGACCTAACTTCAATATCTGTAAGCCAGATTTAAATGCCACTTCTTCCATGATAACTTCTTTTTGTTAAAAAGATTTATTTACTTGAAAGTCAGCATGGGGAGGGGTGGGAGGGATGGAGGGAGAGACTGATCTTTCATCTACTGGTTCACTCCCCAGATAGCAGCAGGGGCAGGACCAGGTTGAAGCCAGGAGCCAAGAGATTTCCCAGGTCTCCCACATGGTAGCAGGGGCCCAAACACTTGGGGCATCTTCTGCTGTTTTTTCCCAGGCAATTTGCAGGGAGCTGGATTGTAAGTGGAGCAGCCAGGACACATGAAACCAACACCCATATGAGAGGCTGGTATTGCAGGCAGCAGTTTAATTCACTACAGTATAATCTGCTGGCCCCCCTGATGACTTCTTTACTTTTTTCAACCAATAGCAATATTATATTCTCTGAAATTCCCCCAGTAATTTATCCTACAGAATGTATTAGTGTTTATTCTTAATTGCATATTTTATACATATATATCTCCTCTGTTGTTGCTCTCCTTTATTTCCCCCCAGCATCAATGTAGATTCCAACACAAAGCCTAGATAAATCCAGTCATCCCTTCATTTTATCAACACACTTTTATATGAAGTTCTTTTGTGCTAGGCACTGAACATACAGAGGCAAATAACTTAAGAAATGCCTTTAAAAGAGCTCAGTGACTTTAGAGGAGAAAGTAAAGTGAAAAATTACAATGGGACATGATGAGTTGTGAAAGAGATATCATCTGAATATAGGGTAGAAGAAAAAGTACACCCAACTGAAGCCGCAAATACATCATCAATGACTTCATGGAAAAGGGTCAGAAAATCAACTAAATGAAGAAGAGAGGTATTGGCTTTCCAAGCCAATAACACAACAAAAATACAGGTGCAAGAAAATATGACAAGTGAGGGAACTGCAAATGGTTCATTTTGGATAATGAAACAGATTGATTTTATATTTTTTTCATTGTCGAAATGGGTTTGTTTTCAATAAAACACATAATGGTTAATAAAACATATAAAACACATAATGCCAGAGTTGTTCTGATTGGGACTCTGAATACAGGCCCTTTTCACTCCTTACTCTCATTTTTCCTGCCATGGATTTACAGAAATATCTGAAATTTGAAAAGCACATAAGTCTCTACTCTTTTTTAAAGTGGCGGTTGTTCCTTAATGAAATTGGAATAGCTTTGAGAAAAAAAAAACTAGAGAACTATGGAAGGATAAAATAAGGGAAACAGCAGGTCAGACTAGAAAGACACACGTAATTATGAAGGCTGAAAGAAACCATATTAAAGATACGCTAAGACCAAAAGTGACAAGATCATATCAATAGGTGCAAAGTAAAGAATAAATTGGAAGTAGGTAACTTGATAAGGAAACCATTCTACTTTGGAGGTTATTTATTATTTCTTGAAAATAAGATAGAAACAGATGATTAGATAAGAATATCAATTCCAAAGAATATTTGGATTCCAAAATTAGAATTAAATGGATTTATTGGTGAATTTACAAGTGTTTTTAGAGTTGAAATAAAAACAAGAATTTCAGTAACACCAAGTAAATTATGGATCACTAATCCATTCAGAGAATAAAAGAGGAATTTTGATCAAGGATGATGATTTAGTTTTAAAGATATTATTTCTGAGATTCCATAATATATTGGGAAAGTAGTTGAACATATGTGAGTCTAGAATCTCAGGAGAGACATTAAGGCTCAAAAAATATACAGGAAATCATTGGCTAATGGGTACAGCCAACGAATGCATGAAGTCAGTGAAAGAAAACCACATAAAATGAGAAGAGAGGGTTGAGAAATCAACCTTAATGCATAAAAATATATAAGAGGACAAGTGGAGATTCTCAGTTGGGAAAGGCCTGCAGAATCCTAAGAGGAGCAGCAGATAGGAACAACCAAGGAAAAGGGCCATCACTTATTTGTTATTTATCTATTAGACAAGATCATTGAGTTAAAAGCAGTAGCTTCATTTTTAAGTAATGGAAATATGAGCATATTTAAATACTGAAGGGGCATAGCAAGAAAAGGAAAAAAGAAACACTGAAGATGAAAGAGAAAGGACGTTGATGAGTAGTGCAGAAAAAGCTGCGTGATGCCGCCCACTGTAATGAGAGGCAGGAGGTGAATAGAAAATGAGGAATGATCTGACAGGGAAGGGACTGAGCTGGAGAATGGTGTCCCCAATGGCCTCATTTTTTTCGCCTTTCAAGAGAGAGGCATATTTATAAATTCATTATAGGGAAGGATTTCTCAGCCTAACTTCAAAAGCACAGACCATAAAGGAAAAGATTAATAAATACAACTATATTAAAACAAAAACATTCTGTGAGTAAAAGGTACCATTAAAATCAAGAAAACAAACCACACAATGGAAAAATAAACATAATAAGTTCAAGCTTCCATTGAGGAGTCACAAAGATGAAAAAAGTCTCACTTTCATGCTAACTTCAAGAAAAATCTGAACAAAGTAAAACTTTTTCCTTAACTCCTAAGAGGGATGAAGTCTCAGGCCAACCACCCAGTCAGAAATCTAAGGAAAGACGGATGCCACCATTGATCAGAGAAGAGGAAGAAGAGATGTTAGACTCCAAAAAAATCCAGTTATAAGAATTCAGTCAAAATATTTAATGAATTACTAATGGTCAATTCTGGGCTAGCATGAGCGTATAGAGCTCCTGAGAACTACTACTCAAGGGGATTCTGTTGTAGTCATTAGCAGGCTCTCTTTCAGAGGCCTCAGGCACTCATGAGAAAGACTGGGAGCAGAGCGGGTATCTGGGGAAAGCACCCCTTTGTGACATGCCTGTGAGAAGGGAGCAGCAGTCATTGTGGGAGAAGGATCAGGTACCACCAGATCTTCCTCACTACAGAACAAAAGTAATAGAACTATCGGGCTCTGGTGAAGTTTCACCGTAATTAGGGAGTGAAACCAAATGCAATTTGAGGAATCTTCTTGGGTCCAGACCACTAGACACACTTTAATCTTGTATTGTCTATGAAATGGTTAGGACCACTGAGAAAGCCTCTCACAAAGCCTAAGAACACAGACCTTGCCCAAGATCAAAGATGAAAGAATGCTGGCACCGCGGCTCAATAGGCTAATCCTCCGCCTGGCGGCACTGACACACCAGGTTCTAGTCCCGGTTGGGGCGCCAGCTTCTGTCCCGGTTGCCTCTCTTCCAGGCCAGGTCTCTGCTGTGGAGTGCAGTGGAGGATGGCCCAAGTGCTTGGGCCCTGCACCCCATGGGAGACCAGGAGAAGCACCTGGCTCCTGCCTTCGGATCAGCGCAGTGTGCCAGCCGCAGCAGCCATTGGAGGGTGAACCAATGGCAAAAGGAAGACCTTTCTCTCTGTCTCTCTCCCACTGTCCACTCTGCCTGTTTAAAAAAAAAAGAAGAAGAAGAAAGAAGACAACAGTGTACACCTCTCTGCCCATTACTCCCAGGCCAGCAAACAGCAAGACACAAGGGACAGTAGGCTACCAACCACTGGAGAAAGGCTCTGCCTTTCAAACAAATATGTATTTTAAAAAAAAAGAAAAATCAAGATTGAAAAATTAAAGTTTTATTGTAAGTTGAAATAGAAAATGTGTTTATAATGTCTAGGCTTCTGAAAGAAAATCCATATACTCGTCTTTCTTGGATTGGAAAAAGCAAAATGAGTTTTCATGAATATTTAAAATACTCAGGTAATTGCATCATGCTCAGATTAAGTTAAATTTATCCAAGCCAGTGTTTCTTTGAAATTTTAAGTTACTGGCATTCACTAGTTATGCCACTACTATAGCTTTTGTATGGCTTGTACAAATACTTATTTACATACAAATTTTAATGTTTTGAAGAATTCTACCTATATTAACATACATTATAGTGGTAGTTTTTTTAAATATTAGGCAGAATTTAATAGAAGTCACACAAATCTTGAAATGGCATAGTACATACTATGAATAATTTTTCATGTTAATATCATAAAACTTCAAGAAGTATTTCATATTAATTTCATAATTGGACAGATCCTACATTGAGTAAAAGCATTCATTTTATTCATTCATTTTAAAGGTATGTACTTCACATTTGAAACATTTGATAAAGTTATATTTCTTTTAACATACTGTTACTGCACAACACCTGTCAACATAAGTTAAATTTCTTTAAAATACAATGGTATATTCATGTTTATGTTTTTTACTTCAAAAATTATAGCATTCAGATTGTATTTAATGGGAAAGGATCCCTTGGGTGTAAACTGCAATGTATTTTAAGGAATATTGCTGTCACATTGTTGACTGTGCACTTAGGAAAGGTGTACTTATTAATCCTTCTTCCTCTCTGTCTCATGCATATTAGGCATGTACTTCACAGCCCTCTACAGCCTTCCAAAGTTGTTTAATGATTGTTAATGTGAAGCACTTAACAAAAACTATCGTACCACAGTATCGGTATCCATGAATTACTGAATCACAAGTTTACAAACAATTTATCTAATATCAGGAGAACAAAGAAAATCTTAAAAATCTAGCTATTAATTGATTAACTGGTGATTTTACAATACGATGTATGAAAAAGCTGAGATATTTTATCAGATATCTTTTTGATAAGGGACTATGAAAAAGTTTATTCCATTTTATTAAAGTGTTCATAATTGGGGCTGGCATTGCGGTGCAGTGGGTTAAGTCACTGCCTGTGATGTCAGCATCCCACATGGATGCCAGTTTGAGTTCCATTTGCAATCCAGCTCCCTTCTAATATGCATGAGAAGGCAGCAGAAAAGACAGTCCAAGTCCTTGCGCCCCTGCACCCAAATGGGAGACCAAGTGCACTTCAGATGGGAGACCTGGAGGATTCTCCTGGTTTTGGTGTGGTTCCAACCCTGGCTGTTGCAGCCATTCGATGAGTGAACCAATGGATGGAAGCTCACTCACTCTCTCTCTCTCTCTCTCTCCACCCTCTGCTAACTCTGACTTTCAAATAAATAACCCTTTAAAAAAGTGTTCAAATTGCAACTTTATGTTTAAGGTTTACCTTGTCTTTTGATTCTTTAGCATTTAGGTGACTATATGGACTAGTAACTGTACTAGTAACAAGCATGATATTTATCTTGTATTAAAAATGTTTTTTATGGCCGGCGCCGTGGCTCAACCCTCTGCCTTGCGGCGCCGGCACACCGGGTTCTAGTCCCGGTCGGGGCGCCGGATTCTGTCCCGGTTGCCCCTCTTCCAGGCCAGCCCTCTGCTGTGGCCCAGGAGTGCAGTGGAGGATGGCCCAAGTGCTTGGGCCCTGCACCCCATGGGAGACCAGGAAAAAGCACCTAGCACCTGGCTCCTGCCATCAGATGAGCGCGGTGCGCCGGCCGCAGCGCGCTGACCGCGGCAGCCATTGGAGGGTGAACCAACGGCAAAAGGAAGACCTTTCTCTCTGTCTCTCTCTCTCACTGTCCACTCTGCCTGTCAAAAAAAAAAAAAAGTTTTTTATGTAATGAAAAAGCTAATAGTGGAGATAAAAGAGTAACAAAAAATACAAACTTCAGTTCAAATCAGGGAAAAAGAACAAAGTAGACAGACTACATGTAAAATAACTATCAAAATGTTTACGCTCCAATATTAATAATTACATTAAATACTAATAGTCTACACACACACAAACAAAACAAACATACAAACCAATTAATCCATTCTTATCAGTATGGATAAGAAGCCAAAACCTAGCTATGTGCATCTTACCATATTTATTATAATGATATATAAATGTCATTTAATAACCATAGCAATCTTGAGCAAATAGAACAAAGCAGGAAGCATTACATTATCTAACTTTGAAATCTATTACAAACCAAAGCTACGGCATTAAAACCTCACAATACTGGCCAAGAAACAGATATATAGACCAATGAAATAGAACAGAGTCCTGAGGAGTGAACCCATGGATCCACAACTAACTGATCTATGACAGATACATGCTAAGAACATGTATTGGGGAAAGGCTGGCCTTTTTAACTTGTGGTACTTAGAAAAATGGATAATTGGATAATTGCATGCCAAAGAATTAAAGTAGATTCGTAACTATTACCATGTACAGAAATCAATTCAAAATAGATTAAAGATGAAAATGTAAGACTTGAAAGTTTAATGCTACTAGGAAAAAACATGGGAAAAACACTTCAGGGCATGGGAATAGGTACATTTTTTTTTGGACCAGATCCCAAAAACACAGGAAAAAGAGGCAGAAACAGATAAATGGGGTTTCATCAAACTAAAGGACTTCTACACAGGAAATGAAACAGTCAACAAAGTTCAGACACAATCTACAGAATGAGAAACACATTTGTAATCCATATAGTTGACAAGGGGATAATATCCAAAATATATAAGCGACTCAACAGCAAAACAAATAAGCAAACAAAAACTCCAAAATCAAATAATTCCACTAAAAAATGAGGGGAGATCAAAACAGACATTTCTCAAAGGAAAAATGGCCCACAGTTTCATTAAGAAACGTTAAACATCATTACTCATCAGAAAATCCAAATCAAAACCACAATGAGATATCATCTCACTTCAGTTAGATTGGCTACAATAAAAAAAAAAAAATTGAGGGACTGGATTTGTGGCATAGCAGGTTAAGTCTCTGTCTCTGTCTCTGCCAGCACCCCAGAGGGGCACAGGTTAGAGATCCAGCTGCTCCACATCAGATCCAGCTCCCTGCTAATTCACCTAGGAAAGCAGTGGAAGATGGCCCAAGTCCTTGAGCCCCTGCACCCATGTGAAAAACCCAGATGAAGAGCCTGGCTCCTGGCCTCACCTCAGCCTGTCCCAGCCCTGACTGTTGCAGCTGTGTGGGAAGTGAACCAGTGGATAGAAGATATCTCTTTCTCTTTCTTCTCTCTCTCTCTGTCTCTCTGTCTCTCTTCCTCTATCCATAACTTTGCCTTTAAAATAAATAATAATTTTTTAAAAAGGACAAAAGATAAGAAGTGTTGGTGATGATGATGATATGTAGAAAAGGGAACACTTGTACACTGTTGGTGGGAATATAAATTGGTATAGCCATTGGGGTAAACACTATGAAGGCTCCCAAAAAAAAACTAAAAATAGAACTACCATATAATCTAGCAATTCTAAGAGAGATGAAATCAGTCTGTGGAAGAGGCACCTGTACCCCCATATTTAATGTATAACTTCACAATAGCCAAGAAATTCAATCAACTTAATTGTTTATGCAGTGATGAATGGATATATACTATCAAGAACTACTTGGTCACAAAATGATGAAATGCTGTCATTAACAACACCTTAGACAGAACAAGAAGCCATTATATTAAGTGAAATAAGTCAAGTACAAAAAGACAAGTATATCATTTCACTCAAATGTAGAATATGAGAAATGTTGATCCCATAGAAGTTCAAAGTATAATGGTGTTCAACAGAGATTGGGGAGGGAAACAGATAGAAGGGGAGATGAGGAAAATTTGACTAATGGACTCTAGGTACAACCAGATAAGGGTAAGGAGTTCTGGGGCCCTATGGCTTTCTCTATATAATGTTAATGTAGAGCATTTCTATAATAAAAAAAAACTAGAAGTTAGGGTTTTGAATGTTTTCATTTCATAAAGAAATGTTAAACATTTTAGAAAATAGATATATTTACTTGTATATAGATGTTGAACAATCTATAGTCCCCTATAAGTATGTAAAAGTTATGTATCTGTCACTTTTTAAAATTTGAACAATATAATGACATAGTTACAAGCAAAGGGATGAGAAAATACATGAATTCAAACAGTAATCTAAAGAAAGCTCAAGTGGTTATAGTAATGCTAGGAAAAATGAATTTCACATCAAGTAACAGAAAGGATATTCCTCAACTCAATCAAGGCCATTTATGAAAAACCTTCAGCCAGAATCATATTGAATGAGGAAAGTTGGGAGCATTTCCACTATGTTCAGGAACCAGATGAGGATGTTGACTTTCAGCATTGCAATTCTATATAGTCCTGGAAGTTTTAGCCAGAGCATTAGGCAAGAAAAAGAAATCAAAGGGATAAAAGTTGGAATGGAGGACATCAACTTATCCCTGTTTGCAAATGACCTGATTCTATATATAGGGAAACTAAAAGACTCCACCTAGGCTGGTGCCACGGCTCAGTAGGCTAACACTCGGCCTTGCGGCACCGGCACACAGGGTTCTAGGTTCTAGTCCCGGTCGGGCCACCAGATTCTGTCCCGGTTGCCCCTCTTCCAGGCCAGCTCTCTGCTGTGGCCTGGGAGGGCAGTGGAGGATGGCCCAAGTGCTTGGGCCCTGCACCTCATGGGAGACCAGGAGAAGCACCTGGCTCCTGCCTTCCGGATCAACGTGATGCACCAGCCACAGCGTGCCAGCCACAGCGGCCATTAGAGAGTGAACCAATGGCAAAAAGGAAGACCTCTCTCTCTGTCTCTCTCTCTCACTGTCCACTCTGCCTGTAACAAAAAAAAAGACTCCACCAAGAGTCTACTGGAAGTCATAAGATTTTGGTAAAGTTGCAGGATATAAAATTGAAACAAATGGGCTGGCCCTTTGGCATAATGGATAAAGCCACTGCCTGTAGTGCTGGCATCCCATATGGATGGCAGTTTGAGTTCTGGCTGCTCCACTTCTGATCCAGCTCTCTACTATGGCCTGGGAAGGCAGTCCTTGGGCCCCTCCACCTGTGTGGGAGACGAGGAGGAAGCTCCTGGCTACTGGCTTCAGACTGGCTAAGCTCCAGCCATTGCAGCCATCTGGGGAGTAAACCAGCATATGGAAGACCTTTGCAAGCAATTTTATAGATCCAATGCAATACCAATCAAAACACCAATGAAATTCTTATATGATCTTGAAAAAATGATACTAAAATTCATATGGAAACACAAAAAACCCTGAATAGCTAAACCAACCTTAAACAACAAAACAAAAGCCAGAGGCATCACAACACCAGATGTCAAGACAAACAACAGGGCAGTTATAATTAAACAGCTTGGTGCTGGCACAAAAAACAGACATAATAGACATATAGACCATTGGGACAGAGTAGAAACCCTACAAATCAATCTACACAACTAAACTCTGACAAAGGAGCTAAAATCAATCCCTGGAGCCAAGATAGTCTCTTCAACAAATGGTGCTGGGAAAAATAGATCTTTGCACGCAGATACAGAACAAGTCCCCTACCTTACACTTTATATAAAAATGAACTTAAAATGGATCAAGTATCTAAATCTATGACCTGATTCCATCAAATTACTAGAGGCGAAATTTGGCAAACTCTGTAGACATTGGCATAGGCAGAACTTCTGGGAAAAGAACCCAGAATCTCAGGCAATCAAAACAAAAAGATAAAATGGGATTAAATCAAGTTAAGAAGCTTCTGCACCATATAATGGACACTCAGCAAAGTAAAGAGGCAACCAAGAGAATGGGAGAAATTATTTGCAAATCATGCCACTGATAAAGGATTAATGTCCAGAATCCATAAAAGCTCAAGAAAATCAACAACAAAAGAAATAATCCAGTTGAGAAATGGGCAAATGAACTGAACAGCCATTTTTCAAGAGAAGAAATTCAAATGGCAAACAGTCACATGAAAAAATGTTTAGGATCATTAGCCATCAGAGAAATGCAAATCAAAACCAAAATGAGGTTTTATTTCACCTCAATTAGAATGGCTTTCATACAGAAATCAAAGAACAATAAATGTTGGTGAGGGTGTGGGGAAAAGGTACTCTAATTCACTATTAGTGGGAACATGAACAGGTGTATCCATTGTGGAAGATAATAAGAAGATTCCTCAGGAAGCTAAAAATAGATCTACCATATGACCCAGTCATCCCACTTCTGGGAATTTACCCAAACAAAATCAAATCAGTAGATGAAATGGTTATCTTTACCTCCATGTTTACTGTAGCAAAATTCACAATAGCTAAGATATGGAATCAACTCAGATGTCCATCAACTGATGACTAGACTTCAATACTCCACTTTCAGCAATGGACAGATCAACCAGAGAGATCAACAAGGAAACAGCAAATTTAATCGACACTGTAGACCAAATAGATCTAACAGATATCTACAGAACTTTTCATCCTACACTTGAAGAATACACATTCTTCTCAGCAGTACATGGAACCTACTCTAGGACTGAACACATACTAGGCCATACAGCAAGTATCAGCAAATTCAAAAGAATCGAAATCATACCATGCATTTTCTCAGACCACAATGGAATGAAGCTGGAAATTAGAAACTCAGGAATCCCTAGAGCATATGCAAACACATGGAGACTGAAAAACATGCTCCTGAATCAACAGTGGGTCACAGAAAAAATCAAAAGAGAAATCAAAAACTTTCTGGAAGTAAATAAAGATAACACAACATATCAAATCTTATGGGATAAGGCAAAAGCAGTGTTAGGAGGAAAGTTTATAGCAATAGGTGCCTACATCAAGAAAGTTGAGACCGGCGCCGTTGCTCACTAGGCTAATCCTCCACCTGCAGCACTGGCACCTGGGGTTTCTAGTCCCGGTCAGGGTGCTGGATTCTGTCCTGGTTGCTCTTCTTCCAGTCCAGCTCTCTGCTGTGGCCCAGGAGTGCAGTGGAGGATGGCCCAAGTGCTTGGGCGCTGCACCCACATGGGAGACCAGGAGGAAGCACCTGGCTCCTGGCTTCAGATCTGCACAGTACACTGGCCATAGCAGCCATTTGAGGGGTGAACCAACGGAAAGAAGACTTTTATCCTTTCTCTCTGTCTCTCTCTCTCTCTCTCTCACTATCTAACTCTGCCTGTCAAAAAAAAAAAAAAAGAAAGAAAAGAAATTGGAAAGGCACCAAACAAATGAGCTATCAATGTATCTCAACGGATGTAGAAAAATCACTGCAAACTAGACCCAAAAACTTGGAAAAGAGAAATAATTGAAATTAGAGAAGAAATCAACAGAATTGAATAAAAAAATTACAAAAAATCAGCAAAACAAAAAGCTGGTTTTTTGAAAAAATAAATAAAATTGACACCTCACCCTGGTTAGAATAGCTCACATACAGAAATCAACTAACAACAGATGCTGGCAAGGAAGTAAGGAAAAAGGACACTAAAATCCACTGTTGGTAGGAATGCAAACTGGTAAAGCCACTTGTGAAAGTCAGTTTGGAGATTCCTCAGAAACCTGAATATAACCCTACCATACAACCCAGCCATCCTACTCCTTGGAATTTACCCAAAGGAAATTAAATTGTCAAATAAAAGAGCTGTCTGAAACTCCATGTTTATTGCAGCTCAATTCACAATAGCTAAGACCTGGAATCAACCTAAATACCAATCAACAGAAGACTAGATAAAGAAATTATGGGATATGTACTCTATAGAATACTATACAGCAGTAAAAAAAACAATGAAATCCAGTCATTTGCAACAAAATGGAGGAATCTGGAACACATCATGCTGAGTGAAATAAACCAATCCCAAAGGGACAAATATATGTTCTCAGTGATCAGTGACAACTAACTGAGCACCTGAAAGGAAACCCGTAGAAGTGAAATAGACACTATGAGAAACAGTGACTTGATCAACCCTTGTCCTGACTGTCAAGGAACAACTTACAATATTCCTTTTAGTATTTTTTTGTTCTACTTAATACCATTGGTTGAACTCTTTAATTAACACACAATTATTCTTAAGAATTTAAAATTAACTGAAAAGTGATCCCTGTTAAATATAAGAGTAGGGATAATAGAGGGAAGAGCACATGCTCACTCAGACTTCCCCTATTAGTAGAGCTAGAAATGTGCCAGGGGATTCCAATTCAATCCCATCAAGGTTGCATGTACCAATGCCATCTTACTTGTTAAAGTGATCAGTTTAAGTTCATAATTGATCAAAAGATAGGATTAAATGTCAAAGGGATTATGTAAATAAGACCACTGTCTGCTAATACTAACTGATATAATTAAAAAAGAGAAGATGATCCTACGTGGGAAGCAGGATACATAGCAGACTCATAAAACAGCAAATACCCTAAACAGCACTCTGGCCTCAGAATCAGCCCTTAAGGCATTCAGATCTGGCTAAAAAGCCCATGAAAGTATTTCAGGCTTGGAAAGCCAAGACACTGTGCCAAAAAAAAAAAAAATGACCTAAATGAAAGATCTCTGTGAGTGAGATCCCAGCGGAAAGAACAGGCCATCAAAGAAGGCAGTACCTTTCTCTGAAGGGAGGAGAGACCTTCCACTTTGACTATGGCCTTGTCTAAATAAGATCGGAGTTGGTGAACTCAAGAGGCTTCCATAGCCTTGGCAGCTCATGACAAGAGCCTCGGGTGATTACTGACGTCATAAATAAGGGTGTCAATTGTTAAATCAGCAATGGGAAACACTGCACACCTACTCCCCATGTAGGATCTCTGCCCTTAATGTGTTGTACTATGCGAAGTAATGGTAAAACTACTACTCAAACAGTACTTTTCACTTTGTGTGTCTGTGTGGGTGCAGTCTGTTGAAACCTTTACTTAATATATACTAAGTTGATCTTCTTTATATAAAGATAATTGAAAATGAATCTTGATGAAGAATGGGATGGGAGAGGGAGTGGGAGATGGGATGGTTGCGGGTGAGAGGGAGGTTATGGGGGGAAAAAGTCACTATAAGTTGTGCTTTTGAAATTTATGTTTATTAAATAAAAGTTTTAAAAAAACAAAAAGCTATTTGGTAAATTCCTATACATTTTGAAATTCAACAACCTATTTCCAAATAACCCATGAATCAAACAGAAGTCACAATTTAAAAATTTTATATATTTGAATCAAAATAGTTACTAAGTATCAAAATATACTTGGAGAAAATATACAGTATTAAATGCTTATAATAAATAAAAGGGTGTCAAATCTAAGCTTTCATTATATATCTAGGAAAATTACTAAATTTAAATAAGAAAAATAAATGAATTGACAATTATAATAAATATAATGAATATTTAGTTTCCAGAATATATTAAAATCAATGAGAAAGCATGAAACAACCCAATCAATATAAAAAGCTATTAAAAGGATAAACAGGTAATTCAGATATATTAAGTAAAATTGCCAAAAAATATTAAGTGATTCTCAATTTCAGTAGTAATCAGGGAAATGGAAATTAAAATCCAATAAGATATAATCATACAACCATAATATGTAAAATTTTAGTCTTAAAACCTCAAATATTAGTGTAGATTTAGAATAATATAAATATTTATATACTGCTAGAGCTCCAAATAGAGCAAAAATTAGTTTGGTAATATCTAGTAAAGTTGAAGAGCAATGCCACTTCTAAGTATATTTTCTAGAGGAAGTCTTGCAAACGAATATAAGGTGATAATTTGAAGAATTTCCCTAAGTAATCAAGTTCTAAAAGTATTGAAAACAGCTTAAATGTTCATTGATAAGAAAATAGAAAAATATATTACTTATTCATTTTATATAGCTGTTAAAATTAGTGAATTCTCATTCTATATAGCAGCAAAAATTCAGATTTTCACAGTCATTTTGTAAATCAACATAGAAAAATTGTACATAATATTGAAAAAATGGAGAAGGAATGAGGAGGGGTAGGAAGGAAGCAAAGATAAAGGGATGGTAGTACATAAAGAAAAATTTGAAGCATATAAAACTGTACTGTTTATTTTCATTCATGGGCAAATATATATAATTTACAAATAAAGAGAGGTGAATGATAAACACTAAAATCAGAATAGCTGTGATGTTTGGAGGGCAAGATGGGCATAGGTGACCTAACCCTGGAGAATACAATTGCCTTCAACTGTATGGGCAAAGTTTTATTAAACAGGGTGATAGATACAAAATATATACCATATTTTTCTTTTTTACTTGGATGTATTCAAAATACCTATTGTAAGTTTAAGTAACCAAAAAGAAGTAAAAAGTTGTACGTTTAGAGAAAATGGAAAGGAGTGGTATGAGAGCTTTAAGAGGAAAGATTTTTGAGCACCAGGTGAACAGTTACATCTGCATCTTGCAGCACCTGGAGACCACTATTTGTTGGGGTCTCAGTGCCCATCAGCCTGGGAAAGTGGGATGGAATAATTGACATAGCGTGGGGATTTTGCCTGATAGAGCAGTGGAAATCTGAAGCCCAAGATGTAGTACTAATTAAGTGACCAAGGGGCTGCTAGGCTGGATTGGGAAGTCATTCAAGAGGCACGATGTCATATACTGTGAGGTGAGGAAAATATTCTAGTATAAGTGATGAGAACTGCAGGGTGCAGCCATGGGATAAGTGAGTGCTGGTAGTCATCAGAGCCAGTCAGACAAAGAAATTATGCATGTAAGGTGTTAGATGAGTCATTTCCATAGAAATTGAAATTGCTCAGAGGGTAATAGTTAGGGCCTAGGGGGTGGGGAAAGACTATATTCCAAAGAGAAAAGTCTGCATTTATGAAGAATACCATAAATAGGTGTGGAGGAGCATTATAACTAGACTCTGTAATATTTTGTGAAAATATATAATTTTTTTTTGGACAGGCAGAGTTAGACAGTGAGAGAGAAAGACAGAGAGAAAGGTCTTTCCGTTGGTTCACCCCCCAAATGGCCGCTACAGGCAGTGCGCTGCGCTGATCCAAAGCCAGGAGCCAGGTGCTTCCTCCTGGTCTCCCATGTGGGTACAGGGCTCAAGGACTTGGGCCATCCTCCACTGCCTTCCTGGGCCACAGCAGAGAGCTGGACTGGAAGAGGAGCAACTGGGACAGAACCGGTACCCCAACTGGGACTAGAACCCGGGGTACTGGCACCGCAGGCGAAGGATTAGCCTAGTGAGCCACAGTGCTGGCTGAAAATAATTTTTTCATATTCTTTGCAAAGCAGTGAGAGGAGAAAGAGAGAGTATGTGTTTCAAAGATTTTCCAATCTGCTAGTTCACTCCCCAAATACCTACAGCAGCCAGGTCTGGGTTACCCTGAAACCATGAGACATCAACTCTTTCTGAGTCTCCCATGTGGGTAGCAAAGACTCTGGTACTTGACCCATCACCTGTCACCTTCCAGCATAAGCATTAGCACAAGGCTGAAATCAGAAAGGGAGCTGGAATTTGAGCCCCAGGCAACCTGGTATGAATTGGGGGCATCCCAAGTAACATTCCAACTTCCATACCACACACATCCCTCAAGATATCTGTAACTGTAAATGAGATCATAACAACTTAAGGGGTTTCTTACAGTTCTAAGAAAGTGGTAACCCTTGTGGGATGTGCAGTAGGTGGGCATCTACATTAGAGTAGCAGAATGGAATCAGTGCCATGTGAGAAAGCCAGCTTCTGTGAGATAAGACAGAAGAAACATTCTACGAAGTTAGAAGGTAGAAAACTGCTTTTCATAGGAAGAGAAAACCACACAGATATCAGGTAATATTTTAAAAGTGGGAAGAATGAGTTGTGGCTAACTAAGCCCATAGCAAAGGGGAAGGATACATAACAAGAGATGCTGG
Source organism: Sylvilagus floridanus (assembly GCA_949820135.1). NCBI lineage: Eukaryota > Metazoa > Chordata > Mammalia > Lagomorpha > Leporidae > Sylvilagus > Sylvilagus floridanus. The sequence goes on along the minus strand of OX463238.1, from coordinate 32,441,675 downwards.
CTGCTTCAGTGTATCCAGCACAAAATGGTTTGTGGGTACAGTATCACGGACTATCGATGGGTTCTAAATATACCCTTGGTTAAAGAGGTTTCCTGACCAGTGTAGGCTGAAGCCCAGGCAGGGAAGATTGGTGGCCCCATGATGCTACATGCCCATCTCTATAGTTTGAGTTTCTAATGTTTTGATATGAAATGCTGAATGAATTATGTCCTACCAATCACAAAGAAGCAACAGAGTGTCTAGTTTTGTTATGCTGATGGTGTAGTCCTTTAATGGCTAAGTCACTACACTGGCTCACATCACAACAGTATCTTAGAAATTCATTCTGGTAAACCAGATGTAATTCACAGTGCCAAATTGTTTATCAAAACCTTCTAGACACCTAAGTTTTACAAGACAGTTTATTCAGGTGTTCTTTGGATGACCCAAATGCTATACAATCAATGAACAGGTAAAAGCAGGAATGTGATCCAAAGGGTGTTTGCTTTTTCTTTCTCTGTTACTTTCCCCTAAAGGATATTTTGAAGACTACTATGATTCTAGATTAATAATATTAAGTTTGCAATTAGGTCCCTGTTCTCAGAAATAAGAATTTCTTCTGATTTAACATCATTCAAAAGTAATGGTAGGATAAAAGTAAGTTTCAGTAAAAAAGTTATCACTTTGAGGAAAATGGTATAAATTGATAAATTTTGTATTTTACCTAAAAACACAATTGAGCAATATTTAAAGGTCAATGACTCTCCAGTGTTCTCACAGGGGTCCATGACCAGGCAGAGGATAACTCCTGTCAGAGCAGTACATGAGCAAGCATGGGGCAATGCTTCTGCCCAAGGAAACCAGATGTATCAGGAGACGACTGAATTCTCCAGGCCATGGTTTTGCTACCAGTATTAAATTCCACAAAACCTGCATTGTCACAGGAGTAACATATATGAGAATTGTCAGGGCTCCAGTTTTATCCAAAATTTTGAAGCGACCATTCCAACTGCACACTAGTATTACAACTAGTTAGTAATGTTCTCAGCTTTACCACGAGGCAGCTGTATTGACATGAGACAGATAAGGAAAACCTATGGATCGTGAAAGATCAAACAGTAACAGTCTTAAAAGGTACAGCCTCTCAAAACATGGTCCCTGACCATTCAGCAGCATCTGTCTTACATAAAAGGTGTACTGGAACTCAAACCTTAAGCCACATGCCAGATCTACTAAATTAGAAAAGGTCTTTTAAACAAAGATTTTTCCATGCACATTTAAGTTCAAGGAGTATCACAATAAAGCATAGAAGATCCCACATTTTAGCCAAGAATAGTCACAATTTCCAAGAATATTTATGTGCCTTTCTGTATTGTCACTATATGCATCTATCTTTATAACAAATTTATAAAGTAACTCCAGCTAGGCAGGTAAAAAATTGAAGATTAAAAATTGCTCCAGAATCTACTTATTAACTGGAGAAACCTGGATGTAACCTTGTCTCTTATTCCAGAACATCTTGTGTACCCTATTTGCCACTCACTTTTGAATTCTAACACACAAATGTTTTTAAACTTGCATTATCCCATGAGAAAAAAATAGGGCAGAGGAACAGAAGGAGAAGAGGGAGGTTTGGAAGACATTTCTCTTATATTTCATGTTATCCTCAAAAATAAACACCCCTGGAAAGTCAATAGCTTAACAATACAGCTTTTAATATCCAAATACCACCACCTATAAACACAAAAGAGAAAGGACACAATACACAATTTTATGATCCTATTTAAAATGTCTATCTGAGATATATTGTATCTCCAGTTATTTCACGAAATTGTGATGTGAATACGCTTTCGGTCAACAAGCCAGCATGAAAAACATCAAGAATAAAAATTCAAAATCAATGACGTTTGAAAATGCAGTCTAATGTTTGAATACATCCAAATCTCCAGACCCTGCAACCCAGCATTCTGAATACTTAACAAAGGGATTATACACACTTGCTTCTTAGAATCATAACTCTCCTTTGGAGATCAAAACCAAGTCAAGAAATAATCCCAAATCACACTGATTAAATAAATGATTGTGGAAGCCAGCAAAATCCTGACATTTAATAGGATAGCACACAAGACGGAGTCCTCAGCTTAACAATGAAAATGTGCTTCTAGTTCGTTGTAATTCAGTTTGTTTCCCATGTGTTTCAAAGCAGGGTAAGAACAATGTTGGTCTTCACTGTATAGGGAGTAAAAGGAAAGATGGGACAGTGGCAAAGGAGCTGATGAGAAGACACGTGTCAGATCACTGAGGACCACACTCCAGAAAACAAGCTTGTTTTCTGATCATCCTTAACTGAGATGACCATGGCAGAATTATGTAAGAAAGAGAGAATTTGTTTTTGTTGGATTTAGTATATACTCGAAATGCCATGGCTGCAAAGCAGGCACCCAGAACCAAACTAAGATTGGGCTGCAAACCAACATCTGGACTTTAGTTAAGATAAAGAGTTCTGTGGGCTTACAGGTTAAAAGGGCATAATCTGCATAAATATCTCATAATTTGAACCATGGCAATTAAGGAACAGATATGGGCTCTGGCACGTGGAAATATGTACACAAGAAATTTGTAATTCCACAGAAGTAGAAGGCATTCTTCCTCACTAAAAAGGGGACAGTTTGTTCAGTTACCAAGTTTAAAAATCTCCAAGAATTAAAGAGACTATGTCACTGTGGTCCCATTATAGCCTGTGATGATATAACAAGATTTCTATGATGGCCTTGATTAAACACTGTGATGTGGTACCAGTCCTTACACTTGGAGGAAGTGTGAATTTAATCATACTGATAAATTGAACTGTCAACGATTCTTTGCATTTACTTCAATGTCATGTCTGTAAGTCTTGGCTCTGTCCCTCTGGGGTGAAAACTGGAAGATTATCAGGACATCATGTATCTTCAGTATTGTAAAGTCTGTCAAGCATACAAGGCAAGGTGCTACATTTTCCTATCACTGCTTAAAGTGTAACAGGTGTGTGATAAAAGTGGGCCATCACCATCCTTGGATTAAAAACTGTGTGGCTACTTCCTAGACTCACACACGCACACACACACACACAGGTTTGCATCATTTACGTGTGTGTGTATGAAGTAGCCACAACAGATTTGTGTGTGTGTGTTTGTGTGTATAACTTTTAGCACCACCGGGTTGTATCCATGTTTTTGTGTTTAAGACATTTATTTGAATGGCAAAGTGACAGAAAGAGAGGGAAAAAGAGAAATAGAGAGCTATGCACGCCAAATGGCCACAACAATCAGGGCTGAGCCATATCAACACCAGAAGCCAGAACTCCATCTGCTTTCCCACAGGTGCAGAAGGAACCCTACCACTTTGGGCCATCATTATCTGCCTCCCAGATGCATTAGCAGGAAGCTGGATCAGAAGCGGAGGACCCAGATTCAATCAGAGGCCCTCCAATATGAGATGTGGGTGTTCCAGAAGCTGCTCTGCCTGCTGTGCCACAACACCTGCCCCCACATTTGTCTGGACTATCTTCACTATGTACATGCAGAGTTACAATCAGTTCTCCGTTTGGTGGAACACAGTGAAAGCTGATATAAGTGCAGCCCAGAAAGTTCATCTTCCCGTTGTTCCACTTGGATTAGCTGCATTTGTCGCCACCTTATTTGCTTTAGGATTAGCTTTAGGATCAACCATAGCTATTGGGGAGGCTGTTTTTCATATAGATGAAAATGATTTTCAGAAACAAAACCTCTATTAAATCATGGATTGAGAAGAATGCTAAAGATCAAATTAAATATTACCAGGTAGAGGAAGTCTTGGTTTTTCTCTATGATAGGAGAAAGAGATGGAAGAACTTTAAGTATGTATTTACAATGTCAGAGCCCTGAAGATGATAGATTGGAGGCATAATATGAGAGGCTGTTCCCAGGACATCTTAACAATAGAACAGTTGAAGCAAGCACCAAACAAGAAAGCCAGAGTGTTCACAGTAAAGTAATAGAAGATTATGATGGTGCTTGCTGTCCTTTGAATAAAGGAATAAAATCCCCCTCACAAGACCCTGAAGAGCCTTGAACACAGCTACAAAAAGGGAGTTCATTTCATCCATAAAAAATTAATGATATTGATTGTATGGAGACAGAAGTATTGATTATTCCTTTGTAGTAGATGTTTCAAGAATAAAAGGGTGAAGGGCTGGCATAGTGGAATAATGGGTTAAGCCACCACCTGTGATGTCAACATCCCATACAGGTGCTGGTTCTAGTCCTGGCTGCTTAACTTTTGATCCAACTCCCTGCTAATGTGTCTGGGAAGGCAGCAGAAGATGGCCCAAGTCCCTGGGCTACCGTACCCACATGGGAGATCCAGAAGAAGCTCCGGGCTCGAGGCTTTGGCCTGTCCCCACCCTGGCTGGTGCAGTCATTTTGGGAGTGAACCAGCAGATGGAGGATTCTCTGTCCCTCTCTCTTCCTCTGTGATCCTGCTTTCAAATAAAATGAATGAATCTTTAAAATAAGTAAATAAATATAAATAAATACAGGTGATCCCCTAGAAATTGTGTGGGAAAATGTCCCTGTGGTGCTGAAACATATGGAACCCCAGATAGCAAGGAGAAAAATAGATGCTAAATTGAAATTATTCTGTATGTCTGCTTCATTATTCTAAAATTGTACATATTAGTAAAGATGTGTGCAGTGAGCTAACTCTGGCTAAGGTGTTCTTTTCCTCAAAGACAATCTTGCACCATGATTTATGTTTATTGCCATTTTGAAATGGAGAAGTCTTTCTGCAAATGCCTTTGAATTTCTCTCCCTTGTCACCTCCTCTGCTTTTCCCTAGAAGGAAAACCATTTTATAGAAGGGAGTCAATTACACTTTACCCAGGGTATTTAAAAAATTAATTAATTTTCAAGTAGGTGGGGGAGAGGGAGGGAGAGGGAGAGGAGTGAGACAGACAGAATTATTTTTGATTTGTTGATTCACCCTCTAAATGCCCACAACAGCCAGGGCAGGGCCAGGTAGAAATCAGGAGCCCAGAACTGCATGCTGATCTCCCATTTGGGAGGCAGATGTCCAAGTACTTAGGCCATCTTCTGCTGCCTTCTAAGGCCCATTGTCATGGAGCTGGAATAGAACCAGTGTAGCCTGGATTCAAACCTGCATTCCAATGTGGGATGCCAGAATCACATGCAGCAACTTAACCTGCTGTGCCACAATGCCTGACAGTACACTAGGATGTAGTTCTCCATTTGCTATGAGTATCTTCATTGGATGCTTTTATTTCCTCCTCCATTGATATTTCTTATATGATATTCTAGACACTACAGGTTCAAGTCAAGCTCAAATTTTACTTGTCTTTTAATAATGCAGATTCTATCAAATCAAATAAATATCAAAGGATGTTCTGTATAAAAAAAGAGGGAGGCTCTGTCAATCTTTGTGACTAAGCACCTTGATTCCCAGAACCCAGATGGCATTAGATCTGAACCAGAATTGGAATTGCTCCTGACAGTGACCAGAAGTCCTGAGGGGGAGCACATGGACCAATAATAGGGCCCCAGTAACTCTGCCCAGCTCACGAGGGAGGCTACAAAACTGAAAGCATCCAAGAATTCCACAGCAGAGACAGGAAAACAAGCTTGATATGACCACAGTCTAGGACACTCTATGGCAACTTCTCCTTCATAAATATTTCATGTGACACTTTGGACATTGAATCTCTAATAAACACATGTAAAACTTTGAGGCTCAATTAGACTTCAAAAAAAAAAAGTATCACACAGAAAAGTCTGAAATACTGTAACACAACGGTTATATAGCAGCTTGTGAGATGTGTAGGGACTTAAATGTCTTTTTCTGTCATCTTATGAATAAATAAAGGACAAGAATTTATTGTTCGCACTTAAGATGACCAGTTTTGCGGCCAGCATCACAAGGCCAGTTTCCCACATGCAAGTGGGATAGACACAGTTACTCTTCTTCCAATCCAGCTTCCTGGAAGTGCACCTGAGAAAGCAGCATATGATAGCCCAAGTATATGGGCCCTGGACACCCATATGGGAGACCCAGATTGAGTTCTTGGCTTCAGGCTTTAGCCTGGCCTAATCCTGGTTGTTGTAGCCATCTGGGGGATTGAATCAGAGGGTGGAAGATCTTGAGTGAGCTCTCTCACTCGCTCGCTTGCTCTTTCTTTCTCATCCTGTCTCTTCCTCTCTGTGATGTTCTGCCTTACACATAAATCAGTCTTTTAAAAAATGACAGGCTTCTTTTTCTGACACTTTTCTTCAAACAATATTAAAAATCGGATGGTTCTTAGAGTCCACCTCCCTTCCTTCTGTCTCAAAGAGCAGACGAGTGTAGAGAAGATAGTAATTTGGCTAGAGGGTGACTCCTTTTTTTAGATATATTAAAGAAACAGAATATGAGGAAGTATGCCCACAACAGGGTCAGATGCTTCAAATTCTTATGAACAGAGCCCCCCCAGATAGACCCGAGACCAGTTAATATCATCTGCTAGAGCAAAAATAAATCTGAAGCTTTGATTATGTCCTCAGGCTATTTCTAATACAGACATCATCAGAAGTTATTAATTTGCAGAGCTGATTGAATTGCTTATGATGATACATTTCAGGCTCAAATTAGTGTTGACTAAATTATCCACAGTTTCTGATGATGGATTACTCATTTTCTTTTGAAATTTTAAATTTCAAAGTAAGACAGATACCAAATTTAATTAAAATTTTATCTTCTGCTTTTTATGATGACAGGCAAGAAAAATGTATATATGTGATTATTATAATTTCACTTTAGCTCTCCAGAGATCTTCACAAAGAGCCTGAGGTTATCTACAGGAATATAATATGGCATAGCTAAATTTTCTCATTCCTACTGCCTACTGCATACAGATAATACATCTTATTTTCACTACAAGAAATTCTTATTCCCTAATATGTACATACACATTCTCCATTAAAATATTTATTCAATAAAACCACTCTACATTGAGAGACTTAGAGCAACTGATGTGTATTCTAAGAAAAAAAAAACCAAAACAGTAAAACTGAATTGCCAAACTTCAAGCAAAATATCTACAAGAACTAAGATGAAAGGTAAAGTTTTAGGCTGCTGCTCCACTTGGAAATTCACCTAATATTTCTTTGGTACATCATACAGAGTTAGAGAAAATTCAAATTATGGACTGGTCTAAAGAATCTGTAACATTAGTTGATCTTCTGTGATTAGCTGGAGTGTTGAAGGCCTGCCAACAAAGGCAGCAGGAGATGGGAGCTCAAATTTTATGTGAATGTATGTCATTAGTTTGTGCCAGAATACTGAATTAAACAACACATGCTGAGTTCCTTCTTTCTTTGCTATCTCTTGATCTCAACTGAAACACCTTTGGTCCTAGATGTAAGGAGAAATGAGGAAAGGGACTACCATAACCATTAATTCATGTGCTCTGCATTTACTGGACACCAACTATATAGAGTGCACATTATGTCCTTGCCATTATACACACAACTCTACACACCTTCCTATAAACCCCTGCCCCTGCACTTTTTGGCATTTAAAATTCCCTCTTTTCCCTCTGGCAAACTATTCTGAGATGTTGTTTGCTAGTTTTGTGCCCCTGCATAGCAAATTAACAAACTTGCCTTTGTTCCATTATCTTTTTGCTGCAATCTTTCTTTTGTTCTTTTCTGCTATGCACAGGTGGATCCTTTTTACGTGGCACTTATCATTACAGTAATTCAGCAACAGAGAGGATGTAGCAAAGTGATAAACCAACTAATTTTTGACACAGATTCCCTAAGCACCTCCACATAGCTGGGACCTTAGTAAATTTACTTAACCACACTGTCCCTTACCTTTGAGAAAATGGTAATACCTGTCAAATAAATAGCAGAGAGATTTAATAAATTTACACATGCAAAGCTTTAAAGTGTTCCCTTTTTTTTAGCCACAATAGACCAAGGCACCCAAAGAATATGTTCCCCATGACTAGGAACAAACATAAAACGCAATCTAAGGATTTTGAAAAATAAAAGAACACAGAATAATGTTAGAAGTGAAAATTCAGAAAGTTAACCATATGAGGTGATTTTTTTTCTTCCATATTTTCTCATTTTTAAAAATGTGAGGACAATTTCCATTTTTGACATGTGTCATAAAACTGATAAATTGAAAGGAATTGAAATTGTAAAAAGCATATTCTGAGACCACAATGCTCTTAAACTAGAATTCAGCAATAAAAAGTTGGAAAATACAAATATGTAGAACAAAGCAAAATGCCCATATCAAATTTGTGGGATGCAGCTAAATTAGTGCGTATAGAAAAATACAGAGTGCTTATGTTAGAAATTTCAAGTAAATGATCTAAGCTTCCATTTTAGAAAACAGGAAAAAATACATTAAACTGAAAGCAAGCAGAAGTAATTAAAAGAAATACTGAAATCGATCAAGTTGAAAATTAAAACAGAGAAATTAATGAAATCAAAAGCTAATTCTTAAAAGACCAATAAAGTTGTTAAACCCTATACAGACTGACCAATAAATAAAAGACATAAATTACTAATATCAAGAATATAAGAGGGGACATCACTACAAACCATTTATATTGCTTTGATTAGAAAAGAAATATTCTGACAATATTATCAGGATAAACTGAGCAATTTACATATATAAAAACAATTTCTTAAAGGACAGAAGCAATTTCACTAAAGGGAAAAAAAAAAAAAACTCCAGGCCTTCATGGCTTATCTGATAAACTGTATCAAAACTTTTAAGCACAGATAATGATGAATCCATATGAAGTCTTCCATAATGAAAAGAGGAATATTTGCCAACTAAATTCAGACAAAGACACTATAAGTAAAAAAAAAAAAAAAGACCAATATTCTTCATGAACTTACACATACAAAACTCATAAAACAAATGTTTGCCATTAGAAAATATAATCCTATACAGTCTATAAAAAAGGAGATATATCATGGTCAAAAGAGTTGATAACCAGAATATAAACTGGATTGATGTTAAAAAAATTAATGAATGTAATTTATTGTATGAACAGACTAAAGAAGAAACAAATATGATCACTTCAATAAATGAAATATGACCACTTCAATAAATGGAAAAATACAGAGTGTAATATTTAAACTTCCATGTCTCCTTAAAAAATCTGTAATTTAGGAATAAAAGTTCCTTAAATTGATAATGGACAAACTGGATGATAAAACCCTCAATTCTTTGCTACTAAAACTGAGACTAAGACAAAGATGTACACTCTCATCTCTCTTCTGTAACACAATATTGGAGGAATGACTAGCCAATACACAAGAAAAATAAACTATAAACTATAACTATAGTTTATATATAACTTCTTTATATATATATATATATATATATATATATATATAAAGAAGCTGTGTGTGTTTTCAGACAACATGATTGTCTTCATAGAAATCTTCCAAATATTCTACAAAAGAGCTAGAAACAATGAGTTTATCATACACAATTTTAAATTGTTAATTATACTTCAGTTAAGCTGTGATGAGGAGAGTGAAGCCCTGGAAACATGCTGCACCATGGATGAAACTTTAGAATATTCTAAAAAGTGAAAAAAATTCATATTAGATGATTCTGTTTATGTAAAGTATGCAGAGGAGACAAATCTCTGGTGACAAAAAGTAGATAAGTAGTTGCTTAGGGACAGAGAGGTTGAGGAGAAATTGTGCTGCAGGCTAAGGGATGCAGGGTTTTTTCCTGGAAAAATTCAAATGTTCTAAAACTTTGATAGATGCACAACTCTGTGAATTTACTGAAAATGATAGACTTGTATAAGTTAAAGACTGTATTGTATGTGAATTATGTCTCAGCAAAAACTGTTTGAGAAAATAAGAAAGAAGTGAGCATTGTGGTGTAGTGGCTAAGGCACCGCTTGGGATACCATCCTCCTGTATCAGAATAGCTGGGTTTGAGTTCCAGCACTGCTCCGTATTCCAGGTTCCTGCTGATGTGCAAACCTTGGGAGGCAGCAAATGACAGCTCAAGTAATCCTGTCCTTGCCACCCACTGGAGACCTACAGTGAGTTCCTGGAAACTGGTTTCAGCGTGACCCAGCCCTGACTATTGCACACAGATGAGAGATCTATATCTTTTATTCTCTGCCTTTTAAATAAAATTATCTTAAAAATAAGTTTATTCTAGTTGTATAATACAAGGGTAGTACGTGAAAATCAATTGTATACTTATAAACCATTAGCGAAAAATAAGTAATGAAATTTCAGAAAACAAATCACATATAACACCAAAAAAATCACATTTTAAGAATAGATAAAAATGTATATAGAATCTGTGTGCTGTAATAAAAACATCTAAGAAAGAAATCAAGGGGCCAGCATTGTGGCATAGTGGGTAAAGCGACCTACTGTGACACTGGCATCCTAATGGGAATTGGTTTGAATCTCAGATGCTCCACTTCTGACCCTGCTCCCAGCTAATCTCCTGGGAAAAGCAGCAGCAGATGACTCAAGTGTTTGGGCACCTGCCACCCACGTGGGAGACTTGGATGGATCTCCTGGCTTTTGATTTCATCTTGGCTCAGCACTGGCCATAGTGGGGGTGTGAGCCAGTGGATGGAAGATCTCTGTTTCCTTCTCTCTTTTAAAATAAATGAACACATTTCTTTTAAAAAAGGAATCAAATAAGACCTATCTAAACAGTTATTTCTTGCTCATCGATTACAAAGCTCATTATTGCTAAGATGTTGACTTCCTTGAGAGTGACCTATACAATCAGTATAATTTTAATCATAATCTAAGTAAGATTATTGTTGGTATCAACAGAAAGTTAATCCTAAAATGTATAATGAAAGATAAAGGAAATAGAATAGCCAAAACAAGTTTGAAAAAGTAGAAGAAAAAGTAGATACCTCATACTACCTAATATAAACTATTGTAAGACTGGAAAAAGTATAAATACCCAAAAAAATTAAAACAGAGATAACAGAAAAAAACATGTTTACATACATGGTAAACTAAGTTTTGCAAACATTGAGAAGATGCAAATGCAATTCACTGTATAAGAAGAAATATTTTAAATGAAATAGTGCTAAGACAATTGAATATTCAGGTGCAAATAGCAAGAATAAACACATCTTATACTTTATCAATTAACTCAATATTGATCAACTTCAACATATAAACTATAAAACTTCTAGACCAAAATGTAGGAGACAATCCTATTGATCTTGGCAGAGATTTCTTGATTGATACATAGGTACAACTCATGAAACAATAAATTTGACTTTATGAAAATTAAAATCTTTATAGCTGGAGCCAAGACAGCCACTAAGTAAGAGGCTCCAGCAAACACCTCCTGACAGAGGCACCAGCGTGAAGTTATACACACACCAAATAACCTTCACAAGAACTCCAGAAACCAGGAGAGACCTCATGCCTTGTCGTGTTATAAGCCTAAGAAAGTCACACTGAAGAAGGCAAGAAGGGAAGAGTGTCTCCCTTCCTCCAGTTCCAAGAAGCACTGTGTGTAGAGATGCCTCCTGTTTGAGATAGGGAGACTGAATTGAATCCCAGTGTCAGGTCCGGGGCAAAAAAAGTACTTCAGTTCAGCTGAGTCCACTAGCCCCTGCCCCTACATCTATGTCTTGCATATTTGGAGCTTCCATAGCCAGGTGGCTTCTGTGACCCCTCCCCGAACCACCTGCAGAAAGCAAATCTCCAGCCCTGCAAAAGGACCAGAAGGCACTCAGGAAAAAATCTTGGATCTCAAAGCTGGGCCTACCATGCCAAGATTCAACACCCAGGTAAGCCTAAAAGCCTCTACCACCCAGCTGGTGCTGGGAAACTGAGCCTTCGGATTTTCCTGGCATCAGGCAAATACCTGTGCTCTTTTGGGTCAGACTCCTTTCAGTGTGTATCACTGTGAGCTTCAGGCTCTCCTGAGAGTGTTGGGCCCAGAGACTGTGAGTCCCCATATGACCATCCTGGGGCCAATCTGAACAGCCAGAGGGTTGTTTTTATCACCCACCCTCAACCTTAAACAAACAGCAAAGGACCAAAGGACTGTTTCTTAGAAATCAGTGCGAGGTTGGAAAAGGCCAAAGCAGATCAGATTCCAGTGGTTTCCATCCCAAGTCTGATGCCTATGGATGGAGTCTGTGGACTTCCCCCATTATTAGTCAGAGACTAGCACCTTGGTTAGAGAGACTTGTTTTGCTGGGTAGCACCACCAAACCCTTGCTGGCCTGCTGTGCATTCCCTAGGTGACTGCCTGAGTAGCTGAGTAGCTGCCCCTTTGATCCCTCCTAAAACACAGCAAGCAAGGAATCACAGGTCTTTCTTTGAACTTCATACCTGGATGGTAAAGACCAACATTGAGGAGATTCTGATAGTTCCTGTCCCAGGCCAGTGCCTTCAGACAGAGACCCTAGACTTATTTCAGTGCCCCTAATTGAGTCCCACAGTCTGGGCTGAGTAGTCTGCCCAAGCCAGCAGCAACAGTAGCTGAAAGGTTCAGCAGCATGCAATGAGTTTCCCTCTTCAGCAGTCAGACAATAACCCACTTCAGTAGTCAGACAATAACCCACTTCAGTAGCAAAGCAGGCTGCACAGAATTTCTCAAAAGGCAGTCACAAATGAAGGCAGATTAGGAAAACTAATCCTACATCATACAGATGATGTCATACTCCAGTATCAGGAACATCCAAGGAACCATGGACTCACCTAAAGTCAAGATAAAGTGCTAAAAAAACAAACATCTAAAACTGAGATTTGAAAATGCTTGCATGAAAATTTCAAAATAGCTGTTTTAAAAAAAACTAAAAGACTTTCCAAGAGAGCACAGAAATGATTCAATATTCTAACAGAGATTTGATAGAGATTTGGAAGTAATTAAACAACTGCAAGCAGAAATCATTCAACTGAAAAATATACTAAGCAAAATTAAAAATGCAACAGAAGGCACCAGAAGCAAAACAGATCAAACAAAAGGGAGAATCAGTGAGCTTGAAGACAGGCTGTTTGAAAATACAGAGAAGATAAAAAGAGGAATGAAGAAAATTTACAGAAAATATAGAATAGCGTGAAAACAGCAAACATTCTAGTTACTTGAGTGTCAAAGGAGTAAACATCATATTCAAAAAGATGATTACAGAAAACTTCCCAAACCTAGAGAAAGATACAAGTATCCTGGTACAGGTCAGATTAAAACCAATTGAGTCTACCTAAGGCACATGATGCTTGAGTTCTCCAAGGGTAAAGATAAAAACAGTATTTCCAAAGCTGTAAGAAAAAAAGAAAATGGCATAAAGTAGTCCCAATTGCCTGTTTGCATACTTCTCAGCAGATACCTGCATGCCAGGAGGGAGGTCCTGAGACTTTTACTGTACTAACGGGAGCCAAGAACATTATTTCCAGCAAAGCTATCCTTCAGATATGTATTCCCAAGGAAACAAAAAATCTACCACCACCAGACCTGCATTGCAAGAAACATTAGGGTGTTAAAGCAAGTGCTTCAAAGTTAAAGAAAAGGATACTAACAAGTAAGAAGAAAATATCAGAATATAGAAAATTCACAGGTGAAAAATCTGGAAAAATTCAGAATGCTCTGGTATTGTAAGTATGATGAAAAAATCATTTATACATAGCATTTCTGTGAATGTGAAGACTAAAAAAAATGAATACTACACTATACTATTAAGTTATAAATAATACAGAAGTATACCAAATATAAAAGTTCAAAATTTTGAGAAATGGAGCACAAACACAAAAATGCTCTTTTTTAAAATTTGACAGTGGACAGTGAGAGAGAGAGACAGAGAGAAAGGTCTTCCTTTACCATTGGTTCACCCTCCAATGGCCGCTGAGGCTGATGCGCTGTGGCCAGCGCACCCTGCTGATCCAAAGCCAGGAGCCAGGTGCTTCTCCTGGTCTCCCATTAGGGTACAGGGCCCAAGGATTTGGGCCATCCTCCACTGCATTCCTGGGCCACAGTAGAGAGCTGGCCTGGAAGAGGGGCAACCGGGACAGAATCCGGCACCCCGACCGGGACTAGAACCCAGTAAGCCAGTTCCACAGGTGGAGGATTAGCTTTATTGAGCCATGCCGCCAGCCAAAAACGTTCTTAATTAGACATTCTTATAACTTTTGGTTTTCTATTTGTTTCTTTTCCTATTTTTATAATCAATGTCATCATTTCAAGATAGCTTATTATAGCAAAAATGTTTCTTTGTAAACCTTGAGATAAATATATATAGCAAAACCTAAATATACATAGAGTTACAAAAAATAGTCAGCAAGGAGTCAGAATATACCCCTAGGGAAAATCACTGAACCACAAATGAAGACTGAAATTTAAGGACAAAGAAAGAAAGGGATTATGATAACAACGCAAGATTCAACATGGCAGTAATAAGATCTTACCTATCAATAATTACCTTAAATATCAATGGACTGAAATCTCCAACTAAATCACATATAATCCCTGAATAAATAAATTTTAAAGAACAAAATTTTTTGCTGCTTATAAGCAACTCACTTCACCTTACAGATTCAAAATCAAAGGATGGAACAATGTATTCCATGCATTTAGAGCCCAAGGTAAAGCAGGATAAAATAGAAAAAAATAAACCTTAAGCCAAAAGCAGTGAAATGAGACCAGGAAAGTCTTTAAATTATGATAAAGCATTCAATCCAGCAAGAGGTTATAACACATATAAATTATGTATGTACCCAATATTGAAGCACTCAAATATGTAAGGCAAAGTTTGACGGTCCTTAAAGGAGAGAGAGATTCCAATATAATAATAAGGGATTTTAATACATCAATATCAAAATTGGCAGATCAATTAGACAGAAAATCAACAAAGAAACAGCAGAGTTCAATTGCACCTTAGATCTACAGAACTTTCCAACCAACAGCTTCAAAATACACGTTCTTCTTAATAGCCTGTGGGACAATTTCCAGGATAGCTCAATGGTAGGTCACAAAACCAGTCTTAAAAAGTTTGAAAGAAGAGAAACCACATCAAGTATCTCTTCTGATCACAGTGCAATATAAATAGAAATCAAAAACAAGAAAAGTGCTGTAAAGTGAACCAATGCATGGAAATTAAACAACTTATTTATGAGAAATAGATGAATCAGGAAGAAAAGTATTAAAATTCTTGAAAAGCACCAAGATGGAAAACAATCATAACAAAACTTAATGGCACACTGCAAAAACAGTACTAAGAGTGAAGTTTATTCAAGCACACACACACGCACACACACACACACACACATAACAGAAAAGTTGGGCCAGTATTGTAGTACAGCACATTAAGTCACTGTATGCTATGCCAGCAACCCATGTCCAAGTAACCAGTTTGAGTCCTGGGTGCTCTGCTTCCAATCCAGCTCCCTAGTAACGCTCCAGAGAAAACGCTCCAGAGAAGACAGCTGAGGATGGTCTCAGTATTCAAACCCCTGCCACCCACATGGGATACACTGATGGAGTTCTGGGCTCCCGGATTCAGTCTTGCCCAGCCCTGATCATTCTGAGCATTTAGGGGGTGTACTACTTGTTGGAAGATCTCTCTCTCCCTCCCTCTCCCCCTCTCTCTCCCTCTACTCCCTTCCTCTCCCTCTCTTTCCCTCTCTTTCCCTCTCTCTCCCTCTCCCTCTCTCTCCCTCCCTCCCTCTCTCCCTCTCCCCCTCTATCTCCCTCTCTCTCTCCCCACCACCCTTACTCCTCTTACTCCTTCCCTCCATCCCTCTCTTTTTCTGTCTTTCAAACAAAGAAATAATAAACCTTTAAAAAGGCCTTAAATAAACAGTTTATTAGTATATCTGAAGGAACTAGAGAAACAAGAAACAAATCAAATTTGGACTTGGTAGAAAGAAATAATAAATCCCAGAACACAAATAAATGATGTAGAGACTAAAAGAATACAAGAAATCAATAATATGAAAAGTTTGTTCTTTGGAAAGGTAGACAAAACTGATAAAGCCATCTGTAGGCTAATAAAAAGCAGCACCAGAAATTTCAAGCATATATAATTAGAAATGAAAATAGAGATATTATCACAGACATCACAGAAATTTTAAAGGATTATTAGAGATTACTAAGAGCAACAAATTTAATTAAAAAATGGACAAATTCTTGGACACATATGCCTTACCCAGATTGAGGAAGTGGAATATCTAAACAGACTAATAATCACTAGTGAGATTAAATCAGTTATAAAAATCTCCCACCAAAGAAAGCCCAGGACTAGATGGCTTCATTGTTGAATTTTCACTGCTGAATTACACCAAACATTTAAATAGGAATTAACACTCACTCTTTTTTTTTTTTTTTTGATAGGCAGAGTGGACAGTGAGAGAGACAGAGAGAAAGGTCTTCCTTTTCCATTGGTTCACCCCCCAATCACTGCTGTGGCCGGCACACCACGCTGATCTGAAGCCAGGAGCCAGGTGCTTCTCCTGGTCTCCTATGCGGGTGCAGGGCCCAAGGACTTAGACCATCCACCACTGCACTCCTGGGCCACAACAGAGAGCTGGACTGGAATAGGAGCAACCAGGACAGAACCCCACACCCTGACCAAGACTAGAACCCGGAGTGCCGGTGCCACAGGCGGAGGATTAGCTTATTGAGCCGCAGTGCCCACCAACACTCACTCTTAAAGTGTTCCAAAAAGTAGAAGAGAAGGGGATTCTTCTAAATTCATTCTACAAGGCCAGTCTCATCTTGATATAAGCACCAGAAAAGGACACAACTTAGAAAATAAAGCCACAGGCTAATTTTCTTGATAAAAATAGATGCAAAAGTTTTCAAGAACATACTAGCAAATAAAATCCAACAGCTCATTCAAAAGATCATTCATTGTGATCAAGTAGAATTAATTTCTAGGATGAAAGGATGGTTCAACAAACCAGTAAGTGTGATAAAAACACATCAAAAGAATGAAGGACAGAAATCATATGATCATCTCAGTAGATGTAGAAAAGGCATCTGATAAAATTAAATATCTCTTCATGATATTTAAAACTCTGAGCGAATTATGTATAGAAGGAACATGATAAAGGCCAAATATAGTAAGACAAAAGCTATTTTCCCATATTGAATGGGAAAATTTAAAGGCTTTCTGTCTAAGATAAGGAGTAAGACAAGGGAACCCACTTTTTCCCTTTTATTCAACATAGTACTGGATCTCCTAGATACAGCAATTATGCAAGAGAAAGAAGTTAATGGCATCTAAATTGGAAGGGAGAATGTCAAACTCTCTGCAGATGACATTGGTTTATATCTAGAAAATCTGAAAGTCTCCATCAAAGAGCTGTTATAATTAATAAACAAATTCAGTAAAGTTGCAGGATGGAAAGTCAATGTACAAAAATCATTAGCATTGTTGTATACCAAAAGTGAATCATTTGAAAAAGAAATCAAGGACGCAACCCCATTTTTAGTAGCTACAAAACATTATAGACCTGGAAACACAGTTTACCAAAGTCGTGAAAGATCTCTCCAGTGAAAACTACAAATCACAAATTACTGAAAGAAAGTGAAGAAGACACAAAGAAACGAAAACACAGCCAGTGCTTATGAACTGTAGGAGTCACTATCATTAAAGTGTGCATACTGTCCCAAGAAATTTACAGATTCAATGCAATCGCAAAGAAAATCCCAATGACTTTTTCACAGAATTAGAAAAAACACTGCTAAAATATATGTCAGACTACAAAAGATCCAAATTGCCAAAGCAATTTTGACCAAAAAGCATAAAGGAGGCACAATACTATGTGATGTTAATATATATATATATATATATACACAAAGTTATGCTTAATTTAAAGAGCATGATATTGACATAAAACCAAATTCACAGAACAATGGAATAGAATAGAGAAACAGAGACCCCAGAAGTAAACCCGCATAGCTACAGCCAACTGTTCTTTCAGAAAGGTGCTAAGAATACGTGTTGTAAAAAGCATTGTCTTTTAAATAAATGGTATTGGGAAAATTAGGTATCTACATACAGAATAATCAAACTATTGCCCTTTCAGTCACTGTTTACAAAAATCAGCTCAGATGTGTTAAAGACCTAAATGTGAGACCTGAAATTTTGAGACTACTAGAAGAAATAAAAGAAAAAAATAGACAAATGGGATTTTCCTTAAAGTGAGGAGCTTTTGAACAGCAAAGGAAACAAACAACTTAGCAAAAACACAACCAACCAAGTGGGAGAAAATATTTGCAAGCTACATATCTGACAAGATGATGTCTGACACGAATTTCAGAGATTGCTACACCATAAACGGGCTTAGATAAAAGGAGGACCAAGAAGGAAAAGAGAAGGAAAACAAGGAGGAAAGAATAGAAAGGCAATACGGAAGAGAACACTGAAAATGCAAGCCAAGACAGTAAGATAAAAATGTCGAACATACACAAACAACAGCAAATTAGAAAATCCAGTGGGAATAGTGCACAAAGAAGCAATAGATAGTGAGTGATTATGCTATCATTGAAAGAAATAAGCATTCAGGATCTAGATGTTTGGCATCAGGAAAATAAGACTCGGGCTAGCACACTTCGGGTTATTTTTTTCCTAGCACAGTTAGTTCATAGTTTCACTGAATCAACAATGCATTAATTGAGAATCTATCACACCAAATAGCATGCAAAGTGCAATGAATAATTTAGAAATCATGTTATAATGTCTCTAAAGTGGAATTTTCAATCTGGATGGCAGAATCCAGAACATCTACCAGAAAAAAAAAAGTGTAAATAAAAGGATTAAAGAATCTGTCTTTGAGTCTTTGCCTTCAGTGTACAGAATCACTGAGCAGCTTCCCACTGTTTTTATCTGCTAGATTATTCTATATTTATTCTATGCTAGATAGTCTAACATATATTTTATACCGTCTTCCTTTCTAGGACTGAACGCCATTCATACAGATCTGCTACTACCAGTCATTGTGCAAATGTAGACAGAAAAAGAAGGAAATCCTCTTGAAAAGCTCATTTTAAAAGTTGGGAAACTGAGGTTGACGAGAGGTACAATATTGTTCTAGGGTCAAAGAGGGAACAAGTTAGGGGGTTGGGATATAATCCAGGCTTCAAAACTTCAAAACCATGCTTTTAAACTGAGAAAAATATAATCTCTGAACTTCTCAGTTTATAGAAATTCAAAGACTCTATTTATTTGAAATAATTCCTCTTAAAAGAAGAAACAGGAAGCTCAGTGTGGTATCAGGTACCCGTTAACATGAGGCCAACACATTTTCAGATAGGAGATGATTCAATCTGGCAGGAATATTCAGTTTTCTGCCTGGCTTTATGATTGCATGTTCATTTTTTTTTCTTTCTTTTCCTTTGTTTTAAAATTAAAAAGCCACTTCCAATATTTCTAAGAAGATTCCAAATCTGAGACACAGCTTTAGTAGACAGCACAAATCAAAAGCAGTGAATCAAACTCATATGTGCGTTGTCTTTCCAGAGATGAAACAGGCTTTCTAAGTTATGGAATTCCGGGGGATTTTTGTGATTTTTTCCCTTATTTTTAATAATTGTCAACTTATTGAGCACCAAAGGGGAAACCTGTTGAAGTGAAATGGACACTATGAGAAACAGTTACTTGATCAGCTCTTGTGTTGACTGTTGTTGTACAATGTAATACTTTATCCATTTTAGTTTTTTTTATTCTAGTAATATTGGTTGAACTCTGTAATTAACACACAATTATTCTTAGGTGTTCAAATTTTAACTGAAAAGTGATCCCTGTGAAATATAAGAGTGGGAATAAGAGAGGGAGGAGATGTACAATTTGGGACATGCTCAATCGGAACTGCCCCAAATGATGGAGTTAGAATTGTGCCAGGGGATTCCAATACAATCCCATCAAGGTGGCATGTACCAAGGCCATCTCACTAGTCCAAGTGATCAATTTCAGTTCACAATTGATCACACTGATAGGTCTAAGAGTCAAAGGGATCACACAAACAAGACTAGTGACTGCTAATACTAACTGACAGAATCAAAAAGTGAGAGAATGATCCAACATGGGAAGCGAGATACACAGCAGACTCTTAGAATGGCAGATGTCCTAAATAGCACTCTGGCCTCAGAATCAGCCCTTAAGGCATTCAACTCTGGCTCAAGAGCCCATGAGAATATTTTATCCATGGAAAGCCAAGACACTGTGGCAAAAAAAAAGAAGACCTAAATGAAAGATCTCTGTGAGTGAGATCCCAGTGGAGCGAATGGGGCCATCAAAGAAGGAGGTACCTTTCTCTGAAGGGAGGAGAGAACCTCCACTTTGACTATGACCCTGTTGGAATAAGATTGAAGTCAGCAAACCCTAAAGGCTTCCATAGCCTCGGCAACTCATGACTAGACCCTAGGGAGATTCCTGATGCCATAAACAAGAGTGTCAAATTGTTAAATCAACTTCAGGAGTCACTGTGTACTTACGTCTCATGTGGGATCTGTCCTTAATGTGTTGTCCAATGTAAAGTAATGCTATAACTAGTACTGAAACAGTATTTTACACTTTGTGTTTCTGTGTGGGTGCAGACTGATGAAATCTTTACTTAGTATATACTGAATCAATCTTCTGTATATAAATATAATTAAAAATGAAAAAAAATCTTGGTGTTAAATTGGAAATTGCATAGAAAATTAATCAATTTAAAAAAAATATATCATGTAGAATCTCTGTCCTTAATGTGTTATACATTGTGAATTAATACTATAACTAGTACTCCAACAGTATTTTTCACTTTGTGTTGCTATGTGAGGGCAAACTGTTGAAATCTTTACTTAATATATACTAAACTGATCTTCTGTATATAAAGAGAATTGAAAATGAACCTTGATATGAATGCAAGGGGAGAGGGAGTGGGACAGGGGAGGGTTGTGGGTGGGCAGGAGGTTATGGGGGGGGGAAGCCATTGTTATCTATAAGCTGTATTTTGGAAATTTATATTCTTTAAATAAAAGCATTATAAAAAATAATTGTCTGCTGTGTATCTCGCTTCCCATGTTGGATCATTCTCTCCCTTTTTGATTCTATCAGTTAGTATTAGCAGACACTAGTCTTGTTTGTGTGATCCCTTTGACTCTTAGACCTATCAGTGTGATCAATTGTGAACTGAAATTGATCACTTGGACTAGTGAGATGGCCTTGGTACATGCTACCTTGATGGGAATGTATTGGAATTCCCTGGCCTGTTTCTAACTCCATCATTTGGGGCAGTTCCGATTGAGCATGTCCCAAATTGTACATCTCCTCCCTCTCTTATTCCCACTCTTATATTTCACAGGGATCACTTTTCAGTTAAAATGTAAACACCTAAGAATAATTGTGTGTTAATTACAGAGTACACAGCAGACTCATAGAATGACAGATGTCCTAAATAGCACTCTGGCCTCAGAATCAGCCCTTAAGGCATTCAGATCTGGCTCAAGAGCCCATGAGAATATTCTAGGCATGGAAAGCCAAGACACTCTGGAAAAAAAAGAAGACCTAAATGAAAGATCTCTGTGAGTGAGATCCCAGTGGAACGAATGGGGCCATCAAAGAAGGAGGTACCTTTCTCTGAAGGGAGGACAGAACCTCCACTTTGACTATGACCCTGTTGGAATAAGATTGAAGTCAGCGAACCCTAAAGGCTTCCATAGCCTTGGCAACTCATGACTAGAGCCTGGGGAGATTACTGAGGCCATAAACAAGAGTGTCAAATTGTTAAATCAACTTCAGGAGTCACTGTGTACTTACGTCTCATGAGGGATCCGTCCTTAATGTGTTGTCCAATGTGAAGTAATGCTATAACTAGCACTGAAACAGTATTTTACACTTTGTGTTTCTGTGTGGGTGCAAACTGATGAAATCTTTACTTAGTACATACTGAATCAATCTTCTGTATATAGATAATTAAAAATGAAAAGAAAAATCTTGGTGTTAAATTGGAAATTGCCTAGAAAATTAATCAATTTTTTAAAAAAATATATCATGTAGGATCTCTGTCCTTAATGTGCTATACATTGTGAATTAATACTATAACTTGTACTCCAACAGTATTTTTCACTTTGTGTTGCTATGTGAGGGCAAACTGTTGAAATCTTTACTTAATATATACTATACTGATCTTCTGTATATAAAGAGAATTGAAAATGAATCTTGATGTGAAGCAAGGGGAGAGGGAGTGGGAAAGGGGAGGGTAGCGGGTAGGGGGGAAGTTATGGGGGGGGAAGCCATTGTAATCTATAAGCTGTACTTTGGAAATTTATATTCTTTAAATAAAAGCGTTATAAAAAAAATAATAATTGTCAACTTAATTGAAAAATGCTGAATTTTCTTAAAAAGTCAATGCCCTTTCTCATATGTATGTTGAAAACTTCTCTCCTAGAATAAGCATAGGTCAACTCTAATACTCTGCCCTCAAAAATTTGATCGCTCCAAATACAGAATCTCCACAAATCACCAAGGATCCCTGTTCGGTATGTGCAATTTCAGTTCTTTCTCTTACAAACACAGGATCATACTGTATGCATTAGTCTTCAAATTGCATTTCTCTGTTCTTTAAAAAATATTCATTTATTTGTTTTGAAAGAGTACAGAGAGAGGGAGTGACAAAGAGATATCCTCCATTTGCTGGTTTATTCCCCAGATGGCTTAAGTGGCCAGGGCTGGGCTATGCTAAAGCCAAGAGCTCAATCCAGGTCTCACAGATGGTGGCAGGGGCCCAAACACATAGGACATCCTCTGGTGCTTTTCCCAGGCTGTTAGGGGGGAGCTGTATTGGAGATGGAGCTGTCAGGTCACAAACTGGCAGCCCCACATGGGATGCCAAAATCACAGGCGGTGGCTTTACCCACTACACCACAATCCTGATTGCTTTTCATACTTAATAAAATCCTTTGAACATATCTCTAGGACAAGAAATAGGAATACAATACGGTCTTTGCACTAACATCACAGAAATACCTAGTTTGAATACACCATGCTGTATTCAATCATTCCTTCATTGATGATTTTTCATATCACCTCCAATTTTTGTGCTACGAATGTTAGACTGCATATAATATCTTTATATGTGGGTCTTTATACAGTGGTAATATTTCTCTATAGAAGTAATGAAAAGGTAGCAATTTTTAGTTTAGTTGAATATCAATCATAACTTGAACATGATTTTTCTTGTGACTGGACTCAATGAGTTATAAAATTCATATTGGAGAATGAATGTATGGCATTAATCACAGTTTAATCCACAGAGAATAAACATATGGTAATAATTATAGTTTCTGTATCTGTAAACTGCCAGCAATAAGGGTAACTGATATTCTGACCTAATAAGGATATCAGGAACAATAAATACTATAATGCAGTTACATCTACTGATCACTTGCATGATGATTGTAATAAAGTACATGAAACAGCTGCTTCAGGAAAAAAGATTGAGTCATTCTTTAATGTATTAAAGTAGGTACTAACTCATGTCATTTGCTTCATTGTAAGACTGTTAAGAGCCTAAATTATGAGAATTTTACACAATGAGGAGAATGCCCATTTCTGATGAAAAGAAGAATGATGAGAACAGCTAAGCTGTAAAGAGTATTTTTGTGGTTTTCCACTATTTAGCTTAAGAAAATTAATATTACTTATGCTGACACTGAAAATTATTAAGGAAGTTCTTACTCAATTGTTCGTGAGACCATATTTTCACATGTAAAATTTAATTAAGATTTGAGACAATTATGTGATGCAGGTTAAATAAACTTTTTGACTAGGGGAGAAAAAGAAACTGAACCACTGAAGCAAACCATTTTTTTTCCTGGCTGGTTTGAGTGTTCTAGATTCTAGAAAATTACTTAATAAACAAAGACAAGTTACCTAAACACTGGCCAGACTCAGGAGTAAAAGAATGTCATAAACTGCATGTTTCTAAGACAGAACTTCCTGATACATTTCCCAAGATGATCCTGGAAATAGCTTTGGGAATTATTAGGTTAAACAAAAGTGCATGAATATATACATATGTGTGTGTGTTTTGCTATTGCTTTTTTACTATAGAACACACACCACACACACAAAAGTACAAAGCTTCTGAGAGTGTTAAAGTCTTCAGACATTTTCAAACTATCCCAGCCCTAAATCTTTCTATGCAGAACATACCACAGAACTAGTGTTCAGAGGAAGGATCACATGGAGGACCCCTCAGAACTGGGATAACCCACTTGGGCCGCCTCCATCAGGAGGTACGGCTGGGATTGGTCGGCTGAGGTGACAGAGTTAAAGGCATCTATATTCAGGAAACCATGAGAGAAGACCAAATGACATCAAACAGAAATGTCCAGGGCAGAAAGAGGCATGCACAGCTGGTCCAAAGCCACCTTTATCATGGATGTTAAAGTCCTGAGGGACTGGGCCCCTCATACTCACTGTATTCAACACAGCTTCTTTCTGTTTCCACCTTCTTCTATGACCTGCTGTAACCATATTAACCCTCTTATAATGTTTCCTTTTATTTTATTCAGTTTTGTTCCATCCATGTGGACCTCTTTATCCTCATACTTTATGTCTTAAAGACCATCTTCCTGAAAAATATCCTTTATTATCCCAATCTACAGTGGATTCTTCCCTTCTTCCACAGCACTCTGCTATTTCTCTTTTATCGTTTACTGTAACTTTGATCCATACTGATAATTGGTTATTTCATGTCTTTTCCCTTGGACTCTGAGCCTCATGAAAGCAGGACTAGAGCAAGCCTGTTTTCTCCCAGTCTATAAAATACTGCATAGCAGAATGAATCCCATACAGTATGTGTTGATTTAATAATAAGTAGAAATAAGATTTCTTAATCCCTTCACATTTCTATTGAGGCCTGGCCTAAAACCTCAAGACTTAATTGAATAGGTAAGCAGAAAATGAATTTCTCTTTAGGATGCACACATAATTCTAAGATGTCAATCTGGCACTATTACAAAATATTTTGTTAATAATGAGGTTATAAGATTGAATTAATCATCTGTTTGAAGGAACATTAAGTGTTAATTACTAACAGTGACTCTTGTACCTGATTTATGTTTTGTTCCTCAACAGCTCTGCTCTTTGATTCTTAATTTTTGATTTCAAGGCTCTGCAAATGACAAAAGGACAACATGTTAGGATTTGTCATTTCAATGGCGTTTTTTTTTTTATTAAATCACTCATAGATAAAACGTGTAATCTGTTTATAACACCTATGATCAGAAACTTGGAGTAATATTTTTATCACAACATCTATGGAACACAGTCACTTCTATTTCAAATCAGTCTGCTCCATTTAGCTCAAATAACTACAGTGGAAGGAATCTCGACTGACTCACACCTACTGTTCAAGTGTGCCAGGCACCACTCTGTGCAACATGCTACTCACCACCAATCCCTGCCAGTCTTGGGGACCCCAATACAACCTAAGAGATAGGAATTATCACTATCCACATTTTATAGATAAGTAGTTTGGCAAAGGAAGGTGGAGTAACTAAATCAATCGCACATATAAAGTGCCAGAAGTTAAATTAAATTTAAATAAAGTTAAATACAATACCTGGTTCCACAGTTTGTATAACTCACCCCTATGCCATGGTGTTTATCAAAATATTTTTCATTATATGTCAGTCAATGAGTGTATAAAAAAAGACACCTGACCCTGTTCCCTAAGTTAACAGGAATGATAATTTTCAAATTATAAATTTACTATTGATTATCACAGTTTCATTTGATCTGACAAAACAGAATAACTTAAAGTTGTTCTTTACTCACTGTACTTTTTTAAAAAAATATTTATTTATTTATTTGAAAGTCAGAGCAAGGAGAAGGAGAGACAGAGAGAGGTGTCCTCCATCTGCTGGTTCTCTCCCCAGTGGCCAGAGCTGTGCCAATCTGAAGCCAGGAGCCAGGAGCTTCTTCTGGGTCTCCCATGAGGGTGTAGGGGCCCAAGGTCTTGGGCCATCTGCTACTGCTTTCCCAGGCCACAGCAGAGAGCAGATGGGAAGTAGAGCTTCCGGGACTTGATTCAGCAACCATATGGGATGCTGGCCCAGCAGGCAGAAGCTTTACCTAGTACGCCACAGCATCATCCCATTTACTCACTGTACTTTATTCAAAACAAGCTTCCTTCCAAATGTGACAAGTTTTTTCTCATTCATATTATCATATCTCTCTCCATTCTCTATGGTATTTAGCTTATGATGATGAATTCATAAACAGCTAATTTTAAATCTTACAGACCTCATTTAATTTGGGGATTACAAAATACCTTATCATAACTTTTCTTAAGATTTTTTTCATTTCTTGAGTCATATCAAAAGTGACTTTTAAGTGTTAAGAAAATATTCATAAGAGAAAACATGAAACAGGTCACTCATTTGTAGCTAATGAAAATACAAATCATCTATTGATTACTGAACACAAAACAGGAAGGTAGTATGCTAGTTATATAGGTAAGTCCTAAATTTGTTTTGTCAAACTTTTATTCATATAAACTTTGAAAAAGATACTTTGTTCTAATTGGTGGTGGTCATTAGGTGTCTGAAAGAGTAGCCTCTATTCTAACGCTTCAATGAAACTGTAATATATCCCTTATTGCTTTCAAATCTACTTTGCAAATGTATTGTGGATGTACACAGGTCAGCCTAGTCTCATATGGTCCATAGTGTTCAAACAAGCCCCAGATAATTTCTTAAAGAACAAGTAAAGCATACAGAGGGAGGGCACCACCTCACACAGTGACGATTAAATACATCCAATATGAACTGAGTAATTGTGCAAGTCCTAAGAACAAAATTTTATGATGCAGAAAGATCAACTGTGTTATGGGAGCCTGAATCATTCAACTCCCATCCTCTAACAAGAACAATATTTACTCAAACCTATTGAGGTGCATGGTCACCTTAAATAAACATCCCACAGAGATACCGCAAAGAAAAAAGCCTGATTTAACACTCAGCATCACCTTTACAATAAGTGGTCAAGCAGGATATTTTCCTTCAGCAGGACATAAATATTTCCTTTAAGTAGATAATAGAAAATTCTCTATTAGACAACTTTGGTATTTAAACTGAATTGGATCTTATGGTTTAGGACTAAAACACAGAACATTCAAAAACAAATTGAAGTGGTCCCTATCAGGTTTCCGCCCTATGCTATAAAGGTTGGTTATTTATTGATTTTTGTACTCATTCCATTTGTTGCCGAATGGTGTGTTTATCACATCCTGTCTCTTCTACTCCAGAATTCTGTGTGATAGAGATACAAATAAAATCAAGCCTGACAATATTTCTTTTATTTTATTTTTATGTTTCCCATGTAAGAAAAGTAGGCTTGAGATGCCTTGTGTTGGTCCCAGTCCAAGTGCCTCCACGTCAAAGGCCACAGTTGGTGGGAGGTTTTGGAAAATCATGTCAAAGGTAGGTACTTAGAGGGCATGAAGATTAGATCAGATCACAGGAATGACGCAATATGGAGGTCTTTATTAGGTCTGCAAAACCCAGATATTTTTCCCATAAAAGGGCCAGCATTTAAATACCTGCTTCACAGATTATTTAAATGTTGTTACTAGGATTTATTAAAATAAGCCATATTGCATATATAAAATCTTATTTAGTCATCTAATTCATTCCCAATTGCAAAGGCAACGTGGAATTTAGCTGAAAATGATATTATTCTCAATATGGCCTTCAGTTGAACTGAAAAACTATAAAAAGCTTCTATTAGAATTAATGAAATAATTCAAGTAAAGTTCTAGGAAGCAAGGGAAATCTGCAACAATAGTTTTTTCTATATAATAGCAATAAATAGAAAATAAAATTTTTAAAATAAATGTGTACAAATCCCAATAGCAGCAATAATAACTTAAATCACATGGTGGCAGCAACAAAAATCAATGAAGCCATTACAAACATATAAAGAAAATTATAAAAAGCAGTAAAGAGAAGGAACTATAACACATGCATGAATGGAAAAATATTTACAATACAAATATCACGTCTTCCCAAATTAATTGATATTGTTAGCATAATTCCAATCAAAATTCTAGTAGGAACAATTTTAGAGCCTATTAATTTTTTCTGAAGTTAATTTGAAAAAATATTGTGGACTATAAAGAACATTCCCAAAATTAATACTAACAAAAGGTTTTGCTCTAGTGACAAAAGATTATTTTTCTGACACAACATTTAGCACAGTTCAGAAACTGCTCAGAGACTTGTACACATTGGAGGAAAATCAAGGGCATTCCAGAAACATCCCATTTTATACAGTCATTCCTTCAGCCAATATGTAATGCCTGTCATGTGCCAAGCCCTGTGGTAGTTATTGCTGCCCTCCTCCTGAGAAGTTTGGTGGCACAGTGAGGGTGGAGAATTAACCACTATTTTCATTACAGTGGAAATGATATTAATAGTCATAGGGCTGCAGAGGTACATATAAAAGGGAAACTAAATTCAGTAAATGATAAAATGAACACCACGAAGTAGTAAAAGAAAGGAATTATGTAATCATTGTTGATGCAACTGTCCAGGTTTTTTGGAATAAAATCAAATATGTTCTATTAGACACATAAACTTCATGTGAATTACAGTAGTAAATACATATAAAATGCAACATTAACAAAAAAAGAAAAATAGAATTGATTATGTGCTTTTTAAAGAGAGGTCAAGCATATTTCCACAACTTATAATTGCTTGGCAGATTTGATAATACAAAGTATACATATTATTTGCAACAAATGCAATACAGCAAATTCTATTTTATACAAATACTAGATACCAAATGAGAAACATTCAAAGGCTACATTATAATGAAGAAACAACTCATTAACAAACATATGGGAGCATGTTCAACCTCATTAGAACTCAAGGAAATAACCATTAAAACAATGGTTGACAATATTTCTTTTTTTTTTATAACGCTTTTATTTAAAGAATTTAAATTTCCAAAATGCAGCTTATAGATAACAAAGGCTTCCCCCCCATAACCTCCCGCCCACCCGCAACCCTCCCCTTTCCCACTCCCTCTCCCCTTGCTTCACATCAAGACTCATTTTCAATTCTCCTTATATACAGAAGATCAGTTTAGTATATATTAAGCAAAGATTTCAACAGTTTGCCCTCACATAGCAACACAAACTGAAAAATATTGTTGGAGTACTAGTTATAGTATTAATTCACAATGTATAACACATTAAGGACAGAGATCCTACATGATATATATTTTTTAAATTGATTAATTTTCTATGCAATTTCCAATTTAACACCAAGATTTTTTTTTTCATTTTTAATTATCTATATACAGAAGATTGACTCAGTATATACTAAGCAAAGATTTCATCAGTCTGCACCCACACAGAAACACAAAGTGTAAAAATACCGTTTCAGTGCTAGTCATAGCATCACTTCACATTGGACAACACATTAAGGACAGATCCCACATGAGACGCAAGTACACAGTGACTCCTGAAGTTGATTTAACAATTTGACACTCCTGTTTATGGTGTCAGCAATCTCCCCAGGGTCTAGTCATGAGTTGCCGAGGCTATGGAAGCCTTCAGGGTTCGCCGACTTCAATCCTATTCCAACAGGGTCATAGTCAGAGTGGAGGTTTTCCCCTCCCTTCAGAGAATGGCACCTCCCTCTTTGATGGCCCCACTCGTTCCACTGGGATCTCACTCACAGAGATCTTTCATTTAGGTCTTCTTTTTTTTCCAGAATGTCTTGGCTTTCCAGCAGACTCATAGAATGGCAGATGTCCTAAATAGCACTCTGGCCTCAGAATCAGCCCTTAGGGCATTCAGATCTGGCTCAAGAGCCCATGAGAATATTCTAGGCATGGAAAGCCAAGACACTCTGGAAAAAAAAGAAGACAATATTTCGTCTGACAAACTGGTGAAGAAAAAATGTTCACACCTGATGTACTTTGAGTTCTGTTGGATGCCACTTTCCTATATCACTAAGAGTATTTTCAAAGAGCTCTGAAAGTGTTTCTATCCTTTCCAAAAAATCTAGAAAGCATTCTCACCATGTGTAGTTTCAGGCACATCCTATTTTAGCATCCACTAAACCATAATACACTTTGGGTAAACGACTGTCAAACATTCATCATGGTATTACACATATCATAGCCAGCATGTGGGAAGCATGCAACAAATGAGTTGAGTGTTGAACAGATGAATGAATGGCTATGACTTTTTACAAAAAATATTTGTATATATTATTTGGTAATTTTAATTCTAAGTCTCTATTCTAACAAAGTAATCCTAAATCTAGACAATATGTTGTATATACAAAGAACTACAATATGGCTTTATAAGGAAATAATAGAAATAGCACAAATATTAAATGGTAGAAAAACCATTGAATAAATTATATCACATAAATTTGGTTAATTATATGTCACTATTAAATAGTTGTTCATTAAAAGTTTAAAAGTCACATTTAAAAAAGCTTATAACAATGTTAAATGTAAAAGGCTTTGGGTGGACATTGGTCTAAGAATAAATATACTGACTGGGATGCCCAATCTTATATTGGGTGCCTAGGTTAGATTGCCGGCTCTGCTCCGGATTTCAGCTTCCTGCGAATGTATACCATAGGAGGCAGCAAATGATGACTCAAGTAATTGCAATTCTGCTATCCACACAGGAGACACTTTTTGAGTTTCTGGTTCCTGACTGTGGCTGGACCAACCACTGCAGGCTTTCACATATTGAAATAACAAATGAGAGCTTTCTGTCTCTTTATCTGTCTCTCTACCTCTCTCTCTGTGTTCTCTCAAATAAAACAAAAATAACTAAATGTAAAAAGCCATATTTAAAGTTGTATATCTCATTTGCAACCATGGCAAATAAGCCTTAGCATAAAATCCCATCTTCACATGAACAAGTCACTTGACCCTTCTTTTCTCATTTACAAAATGAGAAATTCGTAGCAATACTGTCTATTCCAAAATGTTACTTTAAATTAAAAATCAAATTAGAAAATTCCTATAATACAGTATTTGTTGATTGCAGTGATAGCTTTTATCTATTATTAAATGAAAGCAAAACTTACGCATGCCAGAAAGTCTAGCAGATAATAGGTCAATGTGTTGGTAGTAGTTGCTTCTTGGTTGTAGACGTGGCTGTTCAGAACACTGGGAACATCTCTGAGATGTCCCGGTACTTTCCTGACACCCCTGCCATCTCTCAGAAGCAGAAATATGGCAGAGCTTCTACCCTCAGGCCCAACATCAACAGCATGCATGGAGGGGCCTGCACCAGCACAAGTAAAAGTGAGTTTCTCCTAGAGCAGTGATCATAAACATTTCACTGAGATTGGAGCTCCTAAGAGATGGCTACCAAGTTTGAGCCCACATATCTTAAGATTTTAGTGGGATTGTTGCTTTCACCAGCTTTTTTCTACTTAGTATACACATATACATATATGCTGTCATATTTTATGACTGTATTTGTATAAAGACACATGTATTTGTGCTATATAATAAATCATCTTTCAACATAAAAGGTCATTTTTCTTTTGATAAGTCAAGTAAATATTTTCATAGGTCCCTAAAAGCATTGTGGGCATCGGCACTGTGCCTGTTCGATAGTTTCACCCTAAGGTTTTCAAATGAATTCCTTTGACTAGATTATACTCTGTTGGAAACTAAGAAATCTGATTATCCAGAAGGCAAAAGTACAATAAAATTTTTACTTTTTTCATATATTTTATTTTCAAAAAATTTAAATTACACTCAATAAAAGGAAAACAATATATTTGAGAAGAAAAGCTGTATTACTAGAAGCTTATAGTAACAACCATAAAACCACACATATTTCAGAAATGATTTCAAGCTATAAAGTTACGCCAAAATCATTGTGGAAAAAATGTCATGTCGAATCACCCATCTGCCAAATGAATCACCTGTATTCCAGACCTTGACCAGGTTGTCACTGTCAGTGATACTAAGCTCAGAGAGTCACTATTTCAGGATGAAAACCAGATGTTCTATTTCTTGATAGTTTGGTTATTAATAAGCTCTTCTTTAATGTTGGGTCAAAAGTACATTTTTAAACACTGTCCCCTAAATGAAGGTATCTCCAACATCTGAGCCTTCTTCTTGTTGCCATTTTAGACACAAATACCAGTGTTTCAGACTCACTGCATAGAACTCCAACTCAGAAGACTTTGATAATTATATCACATACTTTTCCTTTGATTCTGCATTACTCTATGATTTCCCTAGGTAACCTGTTGCTCCATAGGAGAGCTGAGAATTGTTAAATCAAAGGCAATGTCTCTTCTTTTCTCTCTTTGGATCATGCACACACAATTTCTTTGACTCCCTTGGAAGAAAACAAACTGGACCATGACTTAAAAAGAAATTTGGAACCCAGTAAGAATTTGTGGTTTGAAAAGGGTATTTTGACCATTTGCTTTTGAGGCACTTAGCCAAAACAGAATAGTGAAAAACATAAAAAAACTAGTCATTTAGCAATGCAGATTCTCGTTCCTGATTTTGCTGCTAAGTCCCATGACCTGTCCTATATATCCAGGTCCCCCAGTTTCTTTAAGGATAATTAGGACTCAAATTTTGATGACTTGAATTCTAAGAAAGTTTTAGATTTCCTAAGTCATTAACCATATAAAGTCAAATTAATAAAACTGACCAATGTAATTTCATCTGCATTTAAG
This sequence comes from Sylvilagus floridanus, assembly GCA_949820135.1. Classification (NCBI taxonomy): domain Eukaryota; kingdom Metazoa; phylum Chordata; class Mammalia; order Lagomorpha; family Leporidae; genus Sylvilagus; species Sylvilagus floridanus. The sequence continues at coordinate 32,408,969 of OX463238.1, read as the reverse complement.
ATTTACTCGGCCAATTAACAGGGAAAGTATTAATTGAAGTTAAAATCAGAAAATTAGGTATCCTTCGACTGCTATTTCAGATATGTATATTTTCTGTCCCTGAAAATCAACAGATCTATATGCCTCATGTTTATAGACAGAAATATCCACCACCTTAAAATAATACAGAATGAATATCTAGGCATAAATGAGGGAAAACCTGTAGTGATACTGAAAATCCTTTTCCTTATTCAATTCAAAAAAGATTTACTGGGTTTTTATGCAAGTTATGATAACATTGGATATTGTACTAGCTCTCAAGGAATCTCATTGACTCAACTTTAAGTTATTGACTAATACATCCAATTTTCAACTGAAGAGTGTGAGAGATTGGGGAGAGATTTGTATTTTATGAATTACTTCAGGAATACAGGTTGAGACTGACTGTGAGAAGGTCACTAATATACTTTGAATATGGATATCCACCAAGGATACTGGGGAGAGAGAGGGAGTACTTCATGGGCTAAGAATGGTCCAGGACTCAGCTGCATTTGGGAGTGGGATGGAGCTAAGCTGCCATAATTCTACACCTTTGAAAGAACCAAGGCTCTCTGATGGACAGCTGGTGATTTCCACCATAGTTCACTGTAATTAAGTTTTATGAGGCTCAACTGGTTCAAGCCAGATAGTACACATTTGTCTACACCAATGCTAAATATCCAAACAATGAAGTGAGTAAAGTGAATGATTGGCAATGAAAAGGGCTTTGGTAAAATAGATAATTGGTATACTTGAAGTCAAGAGGGTATTTAAAAGCATGGATTCATTACAAGCAGCTGACACTTCAGGGAGCATAGACACAGGGATCCAGTAGCTCCAAGTGGTGTTATTTTCAAAATCTTATAAGGTAAAAATCTTCCTCAGAAATGCATTCAGGACATTTTACAAAAGTACTCAAGAATTTGTGGTAAAGAGGAATTAAAAGTTAAGTTTAGGGGCCAGCGCTGCAGCATAGTGGGTAATGTCCGCATTCTGTGGCACTCGCATCCCATATGGGTGTCAGTTCAATTCCCGACTGTTCCACTTCTGATCCAGCTCCCTGCTAATGCACCTGGGAAAGCAGCGGAGGATTGCTCAAGTCCTTGGGCTCCTGCACCCGAATCAGAGATTGGGAAGAAGATCCTGATCAGCCTGCCTCCTGCTATTGCAGTCATTCTGGAAGTGAACCAGTGGATGGAAGCTCTGTCTCTCCTTATCTGACTGTCAAATAAGTAATTTTTTTTTAAAAAAAATGTTTATTTTGATACAAAACAATTTTGAAGTCTATGCATAGTTTTTTCATGATATGCATCTTTCATGAACTTTGAAGACCCCGGTATACTCAGCCCCCTTCTAGCCTTTTCCTTTATTAGTTTTCCTACATGGATTTCTGTCTTGTTTTGGTTTTCAAACTTCTGTGTGGAGACACTGTTGTTGCTCATGTTGCCACCTGATAGAATCTTACCAACCCAACACAGGCTCTTAACACTTGCCAGAAAGAACCTTCTCCACCTTGGGAATTCCTGTACAATGTATGACATGTGGCTTGCTATGTGGTTGCTTTCATTGTTATACAAATCAACTTTTTTGATGCTTCCCACAACCTTTTTCGATTCCTGGGATATTAAAGAAGATTGAAAAAAATTCATGAGGAATTACAATTAAAACAGATTCAAACAAATTTGTAAAGTTGTCATAAATCAGAAGTATGTGAGGACTACAGATTGTATAATTGGGGAGGCTGCATTTCTAAAAAATGTCAGAAGATTTGGTTCTGTCATATCTGAAAAAAATAGGTGAATAATTCTGAATCAGAGTTAAACCTGTGGTGGGCACTCAGGGTAAGCTAGTAACTACTAAGAGGTAACTTAGAACTCACATCCAATATCAGTGTGCCTGGGTTAAACTTCTAGCTCCTCTCTAGATTCCAGCTTCCAGAAAATAAGCATCCTGGTGGTCAGCTGATTGCTCCAGGTTTTGGATGCCTTCCACCCTTGTGAGATTGAGTTCTTGCTCCTGGCTTTAACCTGGCTCAACCCTAAGCCATTCTGGATTCTGGGTATTTGTGGACATTATTAGTGGGTGAGACATCTCTCCCCCACCCCTCACTCTCTGTTTCAAATAAATCAAACAAATTAAACTATTAAGGAACCAGCATTGTGGTGCAGTGGGTTAATCCATTGCCTGTGATACTGTTATCCCACATCAGAGCTCCATTTCAAGTCCTGGCTGCTCCACTTTTGACCGAGCTCCCCAAGAATTCTCCTGGGAAAGCAGCAGGTGATGGCCCAAGTACTTGGCTGTTTCTTCCCGTGGAAGACCCAAATAGAGTTCCTGGCTCTTGGGTTCAGGCTTTCCTAGCTCTGGCTGTTGCCGGTGTGAACTAGCAAATGAAAGATCTCACTCTCCTCCTCACTTTTTTGCTCTCCTTCCCTCCCTCCTTCCTCATCACCTTTCTCCCTTCTTCTGCCTCTCAAATGATTCTTAAATTAAAACTCTAGGGGCTGGTGACATGGTGTAGCAGGTAAAGCCGCCGCCTGTGGTGCCAGCATCTCATATAGGTGCCAGTTCGAGTCTCGGCTGCCCCACTTCTCTGCTATGGCCTTGGAAAGAAATAGAAGATGGATCAAGTCCTTGGGCTCCTGAACCTGCTTGGGAGATCTGGAAGAAGCTTGTGTCTTCTGGCTTGGATAGGTGAAGCTCCAGCTGTTGCAACCATTTAGGGAGTGAACAAGTAGATGGAAGACCTACCTCTCTCTGCCTCTGCCTCTAACTCCGCCTTTCAAATAAATAAATCTTTAAATAAATATTTAAATAAACAAATATATAAATAAATCTCTTAATTTTCAGTTCAGAAAAAAACACAATTAGGTCAGAGGTTTGAATCACCCAAATGTAAATGGATAGGTATATGATTTAATATTGGGCAATGCCAATAGGATTGAGATTTATTGCCTAGAACAAGTGGTTAGAATGACTCAAGAACCAAGCATCTATTGCATTTTTTTGTGTGCTCTGGTACATAAAAAGTAGGGGAAAAGATGGCTGTGTTTGAATCCCAAAGTAATAATCATCGCAATAACATTGCCTTCAGCACCCTCACAAGGAAACTTAAGAGGAAACCTAAGAAATGGATATTAGAGGAAAAGACATGGCAGCAATATGTGAGTATTAGCTGGGAATAAATTTTAAATTAAAATAGAACAAGTCAATAGCTTACAAGAATCCTGGTGATTGCTTATGAAATCCTTTTCTATAAACCAAATAAATACATGTTGAGCATATAACTATAAGCATAACTAATAAAAGGAGACCAAGACATTCTAAGGTAAAAAGTACCTATTTTCCTTTGCTTAAAGTTCAACCAGCTTTAACAATTTTGAGATAAAATAGCTTTGAAAGTTTGCTTTTTCAAATATCTTCTCACACAAGTGATAAATACAGCCAATCCAATGCCATAAACTGTCACCTGTTAAAAAGTCATCTTTCAAAAAATGGAAAGTCAGGCAGAATAATGATGACAAGAAAGACTTCAAAATAGTGTATGGGTCGAATGTTATCTAGGAATAATATTTTCCCCAAAATAATCTTGAAAGATTACCTTTCAAAGAAAGTCAAAACAAATAAAAATGCATTTTGTTCAATATATGAAAGGAAAGGAGCCAGTCAGAGCCTCTATGAACATCATGGTGATGATTGTTAAGGAGAGAATGCAAGTTTCAGGATGAGCCAGACACACAGAAAGACAGAGAAGAGACTGAAACTGACAGGTTGCTCTCCTTCAAAGGCAGGAGTTAGGGGATATTGTTAACCGCTCCCTAAAATCACATGCTATCAGTATAGAGTAAAATAATTATAAAAATCTAACCATAGAAATTTAGTTTTTTGAGGATTTCATTGAGATTCCATGTCTAAAAATAACATCTCGTTATCATCCTTAATTTAGTTGTTTCCACATTAGAAAGGCTGACTGAGATCTAAAACAACAAGTTCAAAAAGAAGAAGGTCAAGAACCAAGAACAGATCAGAATTATTTCTCTTTGGGGAGAAGCTATTGAAATACGTGCTTTTATGGAGTCCAGGATGCCAGCAGTAGGGAAACCAAGAATTGAAAAGCCAGAGGGCTACAGAAAGGGATTTCAGAAACTGGACTTCTGTTTGAAGATTAAAGTTACAAAGGTTGTTGTCAAAACCTCAGAGTGTTAACGGTTGGTTTCAAGGCTCCATAACTGTGGATGGGAAAGCTGATACGGCAGTTCCCAGAAACTGCTGTGCTGCAGCTGCTGACCACATCGCTTCACAAACTTCATATATTACATATATACAGATTTAGGAGTATAGCGATACTTTCCACCCTACCCTCCCTCCCTCATTTTTAACTTTTACAATTACATACTTTATTTTATAACCAAAAGTATAACCTCCGCTACATAAAGAATTCAACAAGAAAACAAACAAAAAAGCCCATGTTCCTGATCCCTTTTCCTAGCACACCACTGCCATGAAGCCATATGTTTAAGACATTTTAGAACCATGACTCTAAAAGAAAGAGCAATTTTGAGGTGACCAAGGAGGATAATAATGAAACTTATCTGAGCCTAGATTATTTCTTTTCCTACTGTCAAAATGCCTGTTCAATAATGTGATCCACTTCAAGGAGGTGAGAGAAAATACAATGTATACAAGTATTGGATGCTTTGGGCTGAATCCAGAATTGAGTGATGTTACACTTCTCACTATAGGAGGCTCTGTAATTAAAAAAAAAAAAAATCCAAAGAATATGTCTGAGAAACAATTTCCTGGTCCAGAATCAGGATGGAAGGCAGAACTCACATGCAGAAAATAATACTTATGTTTTAGAAAGCATGGACAAAAAGCAGCCAATTTGAGAAGCAGATTAAATTGCTTAATCGCCTTTGAAGTCTTCCCCTAAAGTGTGAGAGAACAGCAGAGGGATGAACACTGGAGGCAGACCACTTTCATTAAAGAAAAGAGGCCTGAGAAAATATTTCCACTGACTTCAGAGAAGTGACTGTTACTTCTGAGACCAGAAAACAGTGTCCAGCAGAACATATGGTTGTCACTAGACTACAAGGACAGACAGTGCCACTCCCACTGAAGAACCAGTCCTCTGGGAGCTCCTGAGTGGGCTCCTCTGACTGTGACTGAATAAAATGAGAATCAAGGGAGGAGAAATATGGAGGTTTAATTTCTCTGCTATTTATCTTTCATTTAATTTCTCCTATGTCAGGGCTTTTATAACATTAAAAAATATTCACATTGTATCACTGGATCTTTTTTGTCATGTTCTGTAATTGTACAACTTCGTGATAAAACATGGTGAACATATGGACAGGCATATTTCAGAATGAGAAATAAAGTGAGAGGAATTTTGGCAGAGTACACAGCAAGGTCCTGGAGATCAGAGCATTACCCTATGTTGGTGCTCCCTGTAGTACTGCTATCCAGTAAATGGTTGTGTGATGATACAAATGTTTTAAATTGTGCTGTCCTGGAGTGTTGCAATAGCTATTGAGTACTAGCTACTGGGCACTGAAATGCATCTGGTGTGACCCCAGAACTGATTTGATTTTAATTAATTTAAGTAGTCCTGTGTGGCAGGTGGCTATACAATTGGACAATACAGCCCTGAAAGTAAAAAATCTATGACATAGATCCATGAAGAACTAATGCTATTCTCAAATTCATGAGTGTAGGAGTACCAAGAACCTACCATCTCCTTCCCCATAGTGGCAGACTTTGGTCACAATGTTGACCACTAAATCTAAATGGTTAAAAGCAACAAAAAGTTTTTCACCAGGGGTAGGGGTCTTCCACTCCTCAATACTCTATTTCCGAAGAACACATGTTTTTTTCTCCTAACTCACTCCTTTGGGCTTCTCAATGTCCACATCTGCAATATCAACATTTTTGGTGCTTTCTATTCATGGTAAACTTATAATAGTAAATTGTGTCCTGTGCAGAAATACTGCATTTGACCAGCTTTCTCTGACTGTTTAGGTAAGTTAATTCTAGAAATATTCAATCTCAAACTAGCATCAAGTGTGTCATATGATTCAGTGAGGCTTTAACAGCAATAAAGTTTTTTTTTTCTTTTATTTAAAAAACAGAATTACAGGGAAAGGTAGAGACAGAGGGAAGAGCGAGGTCTTCCATCCACTAGCTCACTCTCTAAATGGCCTCAACAGCCAGAGATGGGCCAATCCAAAGCCAGGAGCTTCTACTGAGTCTCCCATGTGAGTACAGGGGCCCAAGGACTTGGGCCACCTTCTACTGCTTTCCCCAGGGACGTTAACAGGGAGCTGATCAGAAGTAAAGTAGCACCCACTCAGAAACACAAAGTGTAAAAATACTGTTTCAGTACTAGTAATAGCATTATTTCACATTGGATAACACATTAAGGACAGATCCCTCATGAGACGTAAGTACACAGTGACTCCTGATGTTGATTTAACAATTTGACACTCTTGTTTATGGCGTCAGTAATCTCCCTAGGCTCTGGTCATGAGTTGCCGAGGCTATGGAAGCCTTTAGGGTTCGCCGACTTCGATCTTATTCCGACAGGGTCATAGTCAAAATGGAAGTTCTCTCCTCCCTTCAGAGAAAGGTACCTCCTTCTTTGATGGCCCCATTCTTTCCACTGGGATCTCACTCGCAGAGATCTTTCATTTAGGTCTTCTTTTTTTTTTTTTTTTTTTTTTTTGTTTTTCAGAGTGTCTTAGCTTTCCATGCCTAAAATATTCTCATGGGCTCTTGAGCCAGATCCGAATGCCTTAAGGGCTGATTCTGAGGCCAGAGTGCTATTTAGGACATCTGCCATTCTATGAGTCTGCTGTGTATCCTGCTTCCCATGTTGGATCATTCTCTCCCTTTTTCATTCTATCAGTTAGTATTAGCAGACATTAGTCTTGTTTGTGTGATCCCTTTGACTCTTAGACCTATCAGTGTGATCAATTGTGAGCTGAAATTGATCACTTGGACTAATGAGATGGCCTTGGTACATGCCACCTTGATGGGATTGTATTGGAATCCCCTGGCACAATTCTAACTCCATCATTTGGGGCAGTTCCGATTGAGCATGTCCCAAATTGTACATCTCCTCCCTCTCTTATTCCCACTCTTATATTTCACAGAGATCACTTTTCAGTTAAAATTTAAACACCTAAGAATAATTGTGTGTTAATTACAGAGTTCAACCACTAGTACTAGGATAAAAAAAAAATACTACCATGGATAAAGTATTACATTGTACAACAACAGTCAGCACAAGAGCTGATCAAGTCACTGTTTCTCATAGTGTCCATTTCACTTCAACAGGTTTCCCCTTTGGTGCTCAGTTAGTCGTCGCCAATCAAGGGAAGCAAATGATATTTGTCTCTTTGGGACTGACTTAATTCACTCAGCATGATGTTTTCCAGATTCCTCCATTTTGTTGCAAATGACCGGATTTCATTGTTTTTGACTGCTGTATAGTATTCTGTAGAGTACATGTCCCATAATTTCCTAATCCAGTCTACTGTTGATGGGCATTTGGGTTGGTTCCAAGTCTTAGCTATTGTGAATTGAGCCACAATAAACATTACTGTGCAGACGGCTTTTTTTTTGCCCATTTAATTTCCTTTGGGTAAATTCCAAGGAGTGGGATGGCTGGGTTGAATGGTAGGGTTATATTCAGGTTTCTGAGGAATCTCCAGACTGACTTCCATAGTGGCTTCACCAGTTTGCATTCCCACCAACAGTGGATTAGTGTCCCTTTTTCCCCACATCCTCTCCAGCATCTATTATTGGTGGATTTCTGAATGTGAGCCATTCTCACCGGGGTGAGGTGAAACCTCATTGTGGTTTTGATTTGCATTTACCTGATTGCTAGGGATCTTGAACATTTTTTCATGTGTCTGTTGGCCATTTGGGATCTTCTTTATATAAAGATAATTGCAAATGATTAAAAAAATCTTAGTGTTAAACTGGAAATTGCATAGATAATTAATCAATTTTTTAAAAAAAATCATGTAGGATCTCTGTCCTTAATGTGCTGTACATTGTGAATTAATACTATAACTAGTACTCCATCAGTATTATCATTTTTTTGTCTCTATGTGAGGGCAAACTGTTGAAATCTTTACGTAATATGTACTAAATTGATCTTCTGTGTATAAAGAGATTTGAAAATGAATCTTGATGTGAACAGAAGGGGAGAGGGAGCGGGAAAGGGGTGGGTAGCAGGAGGGAGGGAAGTTGTGTGTGGGGGGGAGCCATTGTAATCCATAAGCTGTACTTTGGAAATTTATATTCTTCAAATAAAAACACAATGTTACGTGCTAAAAAAAAAAAAAAGAAGTAAAGTAGCTGGGACTTGAACCAGCACCCATATGGGATTCTGGCACTGCATGCGAGGGCTTTAATCCGCTGTGCCACAGTGCCAGCCCCAGTAATATAGTTTTATTCAGAGCTCTATTTGCCTGAACGCTATGCCTACTCACCAGTGACTTCCAAAACACGAGGGGAAAACAAGTGTAATTTATTGACCACTCCCACCCCAAAACTTCAACAGTGAATATTTCTGATCACTTAATGATTTAGAAAGTGAAGAGCAAAATACATATTTTTGGTAGATCCTCTTTCTTTGAGAGAGACTCACTGATCAATCCTTTCTGGCATATATAAAAAAGCAATATATGTACCAGTCTATAATAAAGCAGCCACATACCAGAGAAGAAAATCATATTCGCTGGCACCCCAGCTCGCTAGGCTAATCCTCCGCCTGCGGCGCTGGCACCCCGGGTTCTAGTCCCTGTCGGGGCGCCGGTTCTTTCCCGGTTGCTCCTCTTCCAGTCTAGCTCTCTGCTATGGCCCAGGAAGGCAGTGGAGGATGGCCCAAGTCCTTGGGCCCTGCACCTGCATGGGAGACCAGGAGAAGCACCTGGCTCCTGGCTTCAGATCTGCGCAGCACACCAGCAGCAGTGGCCACTAGGTGGTGAACCAACAGAAGGAAGACCTTTCTCTCACTGTCTAACTCTGCCTGTCAAAAAAATCATACTGAAGTGCTTCATACTGAGATTAATGCTTTCCTGATCTTTAGACTCAGTCTACTCCCCTGATATTTGTTTATATGGCACCTTGTATTTTCCTTTGTGGCTCATCATATTTATTTGTTATGATTCAACACTGGAGAGTTCACAGTTCCCACTGCATTGTAATCTCCAGAAGGGTAAGAGACTGTGCATTTAGTGATTTTTTTTCTAGCTCCAAGAGTAATGAGTGGCATATAAGGTGATCAGTCAATAACATTTCATTTAATGACATAAAAGTTTGCCTTTTCTATGAGCAAAGGTTATGAAACAAAGTTAGTTTCTGACTTCTTTATACGTAATACCCAGAAGTAAGAATTCTCAAAAAGATCTCTTGTTGAGAGAACTAGAACAGTTCCCAGAAACACAAAACTAAAAACGGCCATAATGATAGAAACCTAATAATGAATGGACTCAGGCTATGCGTTTGCCTGTATTCCATGGGTCAACGTCGAGGGGCTCACAATAGTCAGCTACATGATTCAAAGTGCATAATCAGAGTGTTCAGGTCACAGTGGGAGCCTCCATTTGTTGAGAGTCATTATTCAGACACCATGCTGAGAATTCTAGAAAAAGTAATAGAGTCAGGATAAGAACAATCAATTGAGTCAGAATCTTTACCAATTTCCTGTAATAGCTCCCCATTGTGGTGTTTTTAGGCTCATTAAGCAAAGGCCAATGGGAACTGTTTCCAATTGACTTAAAAAGCAATGATATCTGATAGTTTTAGATCTTCATTTTAGAATCATAATTTCTCCAGGTCTTATTCAATTTTTTGAAATTTTGAAATCATGTGCTTTATGGACTAATGCAGAGCCCATTCTCATTCATGCAGGAAGGCAGGGTTCTTGAACAGGATGAATGCAACTATATGATACGTTGGGAGATGCTTGTCTAGCATGAGGTGTAGCAGCCAGTAGAGACATGTAGAATTCACACTCACTGAAGATTCCCAGTAGTTCTTGAGAAGAGACCTGTATTCCCATCTATTGCATAGAATGAGGATTTAATGTTAATGCTACTTGGATAACAAATGAAAATGTGATACTGGAAAGATGCCATATACACAGAATGCACCGCTCTGAATTAATTAGAAAAGGATGGATAGAACTTGGGACCCTCTAAATTAATGTTAAAAATAGGAATCTTGGAGACGGAGCAGTTGAAAAAGACAAATTTTTTTTTGTTGTTCCAGGATATCATGTACAGTTCCTGTTACTCTATCTAAAGAATATCTTAAATTTAAGAAGATCCAGGAAATAGCACATACCACAGTCAGGTGGATGGCCTGTGATGGCTATCATATGCAGCCATAATACAATGTGATGTCTTTGCAAAGTTACAAGCCAAAGAAGAACAAAAGTGAGCACGCTAAAAATCAACAACTGACAAACTTAACATAGATACGTTCCACAAATTGCAAGCATCACAGTAAAGAAATAGCCTTTGAGAAAATATGGTTGTCAGCATTGTATTAATATCAATTAGAAACATATATGTAAAAAAATATATATTTATGACAAAAATGTGTTGAATTCATGGAAAATCAAGCCTTACATAGTTGTTAATGGAAACTTCATTTCCAGACTATCTACAGTCAAAAGCCAGGGCCTTTAATAACCACTGCTTATGGTTCCCCTGGCAATCAAACCTTAGAATTAGAAAGGCTGGAGTGTGTGTTTGGATTAGCAGTCATGATGCTGGCTAAGATGCCCAAACCCTGCACTTTAGTGTCTGGGTTCGATTCATGGTTCCCAGTTCCAGTTGGCTGCTAATGCAAACCGTGGCACACAGTGGTGATGGCCCAAGTAATTGTGTTCCTGCCAACCACATGAGAGACCTGGATTATGTCTCAAGCTCCTGGTTTCAGACAGACCCAGCCATAGATATTGTGGGCACTTAGGGGAATGAACCAGTGGATGAGAGATCTTTTTCTGTCTTTGTCTCTGTGTCTGTCTCTCTGCACTTCTCAAATATGTTTTTCAAAGATTTAAAAACAGAATTAGAAGGGCCTTGGTATATCATCAATATATCAAAAAAGTTCCACAATATTTTGATTAAAACAATTTAAACAATAGCTGATATATAATTCTTGAAATAAAATATTTATAAAGAATACTTCAGAACAAAAAATATGCTCAGAAAAAATATTGTAATTAGAGGATTATATTTAGTTTTTTAGTAATAATGATTTCTATTTTAAAACATGAAAGCAAGAGGAAACTGAAGTTATCAGGATGTTAATTTGTCATTTGAGACACTAAGGCAGAAATAAGTGACCACCCATTAGAGAATTCATATTACATATTGGAGAGATGGGTCTGCGCTTTTCTAGAGAATAAAAATAGCCTTCAGAGAAGGCTTGCATCAATACATTTAAACCTGACATAAGGGAAAGATAAAGTTACTTTGATAAAGGAGCCTTTGATCTTGGGTCAGATAGTTGAGAGAACAAAGCAATCAGAATCCAGGAACAGTCTCAATCTTCATTTCCATGTTCTGAGGAACACCTCATTTGTGGTGAAAACCTTCCTCACAAAAACAAACGTAGGTTGTTTATTTTTTAACTTTCAGATTGGTAGTTTTTATCTCTGATCCACAAAAGACAATAAATAATGATGCTCAGTCCATAAGGACTGTATTTTCTAAAATCTGAGTTTATTTTTCATAACATAATTCAGATAGTTCAGAAACACTATCCAGTTCCATCTTTAGGACAGACAGAATAAGAATTGTTGTGACTTCTAGTTTACAAAAGTAAAAACTCATTCTCTTAGAACTAGAGAATATATCAACATCTTTTTTTTTTTTCTTTTGAAAGGCAGAGTGGACAGTGAGAGAGAGACAGAGAGAAAGGTCTTCCTTTTCTGTTGGTTCACCCCCTAGTGGCCGCTGCTACTGGCGTGCTGTGGCCGGTGCACCACGCTGATCTGAAGCCAGGAGCCAGGAGCTTCTCCTGGTCTCCCATGGAGTGCAGGGCCCAAGGACCTGGGCCATCCTCCACTGCACTCCCGGGCCACAGCAGAGAGCTGGCCTGGAAGAGGGGCAACTGGGACAGAATCTGGCACCCTGACCGGAACTAGAACCTGGTGTGCCAGTGCTGCAGGCGGAGGATTAGCCTATTGAGCCGTGGTGCCGGCCCACATCTCCCTATGAGATCCACGGCATAAACTGGTCTAATTAAGGGCTCAGTTAAGAAACTTGGATTTGCCTGAACCTGATTCTAAGCTCATGTTCCTAACCATTATATTTTAAATTTCTTATTCAAGGTAATAATTATTTACTATTAAAATATATATATATAAAATATATACTACTATTGGCAATTAAACTCCTAGTGTTTTCCTTATTGTAAAAATTGCCTCCCACCTCTATCCAAAACTAAAAATAACTATGAATAAGCCTGACTGGTTAGATATTCACCAAACCTCTTTCCCTTTGCTCCCATACGTACAGCTTAACAAACGATAGTTGAAATTATTTGAGCAGTGGCTTGCAGAATATAGCTAGACACTATCTATACTACTTACAGAATTTACTTATAAACTCCTTCCACACTCTCTCCCATCCCCACCCTCATCTTTCCTCTAACCAACTGAAAGAAGAAGAGACAGAAGAAATCATATCCATAGGAGGAAAAGACCCTGGATCCATGTATGACCATCGAGATGGCCTGCCAATACCAACAATGACCAAACACGAATCTATATGAACAAGAAATGCACTTCTACTGCAAAGGATACCAAGAATTTTTAATTTCTCAAATACTCCTACCACACTTTACCAACATTTATAGTTGTTAGTCTTAATATTAGATTTCTGGTGACATATAGTAGTAAATGGGCTATTAATTTGATTTTCCTAATGATTATATTTTTAAGCACTTCATTAAGGTTATCAACCACTCACTATAATTTTATCGGAAAACTCTTTAAAAGTTTTACAAGATTTATTCACTATTTGAAAGACATTGCAATAGAGAGGGAGAGACAGAAATCTGGCTGGCGCCGTGGCTCAACAGGCTAATCCTCAGCCTTACGGCGCCAGCACACCGGGTTCTAGTCCCGGTCAGGGTGCCGGATTCTGTCCCGGTTGCCCCTCTTCCAGGACAGCTCTCTGCTGTGGCCAGCGAGTGCAGTGGAGGATGGCCCAAGTGCTTGGGCCCAGCACCCCATGGGAGACCAGGAGAAGCACGTGGCTCCTGCCATCGGATTAGCGCAGTGCGCTGGCCGCAGCGCGCTGGCCGCAGCTGCCATTGGAGGGTGAACCAACGGCAAAGGAAAACCTTTCACTCTGTCTCTCTCTCACTGTCCACTCTGCCTGTCAAAAAAAAAAAGGAAAGAAAGAAATCTTCCACCTACTGATTTACTCTCCAAATGTCCACAACATCCAGACATGGATCAGGCTAAAGTGAGGAGCCTAGAATTCCATTCAGTTCTCCCACATGAGTTGGCAGAGGCCCAAGGATTTGAACTGTCTTCTGCCACTTTCCCAGGCCCTTTAGCAGGGCGCTGGATTGGAAGTGAAGTAGCTGGAACTGGAACAGGCAGTCTGATACAAGATGTCAGCACTGCAAGCTGTGGCTTAATCTGCTACACTACAATACTAGCGCCTGGAAAACTTTTAAAATCTTGTCTCACTGTTTAATTGGAAAGTTTATCTTTTATATTATTGTATGATAGGAGTTAACATATTGTAGAAGTAATCTTTGTCAGATATATTTGTGTCAGAATATCTTCAGTTATAAATATTTCTTCCTATTCTGTGGCTTGCCACTTTATTAAAAGTATCTTTCAAAAAGGAGAAATCACAAATATAAGTTTTTCTCTTTTAGTTTATGAAGTTTTTTCATTTTTGGCATATTTTAGGAAACATTTGCTGAACAAGTACATGAAAACTTTTTTTCATTTTAAAAATTTTAATATTGTCAAATAGGAATATGATTCATCAAGTGAGAATAGAAGCTGGTGTTCATTTTGTTAGATGGATTTATCCAGTTGTTCTAAATTTATTGCAAGTAATTTCCTCAACAATTGCCTTAATGCCTAAAGCAAAACCAACTGACCATTATATGCAGGTCAATTTCAATATACTGATCTAATTGTGGATAGTTATGCCACTATGACAATGTCCAGACTTAGCATTAGAATAAATCTTGAAATTAGGGAATGTAAATTTCCCAACTTTGTTATTTTTCAAGATGTTCCATTATGGGTATTGTGTATTTTCATAAATTTCAACAGAAGTTTGTCTATTTCTATTCATCCTTTCCCTACAATCTTTTGGGATTTTGGTTGGGATTTCATTGAATCTATATATCAACTCTGGTAGAATGAGCATATCAACAAAATTGAATTATTTAATTAATGGATAAAATACCTTCTTTAAATCCTGTAGGTAAAACTGTGCCTTTTTTTAAGATTTATTTTATCTTACTTGAAAGTCAGAGTTACACAGAGAGAAAAAGAGAGGCAGAGAGAGAGAGAAAGAGAGAAGAGTCAGTCTTCCATTTGCTGGTTCACATCCCAGTTGGCCTCAATAGCCAGGGCTGTGTTGATCTGAAGCCAGGAGCCAGAAGCCTCCTTCAGGTCTACCACGGGGGTGCAGGTGCCCAATGACTTGCACCATCTTCTACTGCTTTCCCAGGCCATAGCAGAGAGCTGGATTGGAAGTGGAGCAGCTGGGACCCAAACCAGCACCCATATGGGATGCAGGCACTGCAGGCAGCAGCTTTACCCACTAATTCACAGCGTCAGTCCTGTAAACTGTGCAGTTTTCACTGTGGAAATCTTGCACATATTTGTTAAATCCCAACTATTTTGTTTGAGGAATTCTTTGTGTAAGTAATGTTAAATGCACTTCTTATTGTTTCTATACATTTATAGAAGTCACTTGTGTAAAACTGTACAACTTAAATAGATATACATTATAAGATTAAATACATTCTTTTCTATGCATGGTTTTCTGATAGTTCTTATCATGAATGGGTTTGAATTTTTCAAATCCTTATTCTGCATCACTGAGTTGATCATACAATCTCTTCTGTGAATGTGGCACAATATATGATTAACTTTTGAATGTTAAAACAAATCTTGCATTCCTTGGATACACCCCAAATGCTCATATACATTATCCTCTTTATATAAAGTGGAATTGATTTGCCAATGTTGTCTCAAGGATTTTTCATCTCTGCTCATGAGGCATAATGGAATATACTTTCTTCTAATAACTTCGATTATGTAATCATGTCTTTATAAAATTAAGTAGAGAGTGATCATTCTTCTTATAGTTTGAGATCGGATTTGTTTCTTAAATGCTTGATAGAATTGCTCACCATCAACAAGGAAGGGTTGTTGACCTGGCATTTTCTCTATGGGAAGGTTCTAAAGTATTGTAAGTGTCATTTGCTTACCAGAAAAGCAATATTTGTAATTTTTCTTGCTTCATTTGTCAATTCTGGATAAGTTATAAATTTGTAGAAAAGTCTCCATTTCACTCAAATTTTAGAATTTATTCATACATTTCTAACATTGATCACTGTTCATATTATTGTCTCATAGTTCTAATAACTTTAGGATAATACTATTATCTTCTCTTTCAAATCCAATATTAACAATTTGTCCCTTTCTTTTTCTTTGCTTTGCTTAAAGTTTTGATAAAATTTTATCAAATTGATAAATATCTTTTAAGATTTTAGAAAAAAAGATTTTTAAATTTATTTATTTATTTATTTATTTTTGATAGGCAGAGTGGACAGTGAGAGAGAGAGAGATAAAAAGGTCTTCCTTTGCCGTTGGTTCACCCTCCAATGGCCGCTGCAGCCAGCGTGCTGCAGCCTGCGCACTGCACTGATCCCATGGCAGGAGCCAGGTGCTTCTCCTGGTCTCCCATGGGGTGCAGGGCCCAAGCACTTGGGCCATCCTCCAATGCACTCCCTGGCCACAGCAGAGAGCTGTCCTGGAAAAGAGGCAACCGGGACAGAATGCAGCACCCCGACCGGGACTAGAACCTGGTTGCTGGCGCCGCAAGGTGGAGGATTAGCTTAATGAGACGCAACACCGGCCTATCTTTTCTATTTATTTGGTTTCTTCTCTGGTGTTTATTATTTTCTATGTCTGCAAAAATTAAGAAAAGAAGGGAGGGAAGGAAGGGAATTCTGAAACAAGGGGAGGAAGGGAAGTAAGGTTATTTCTTAGAACTGTACCTATGAATTACATGAGTCAGAGTTAGAGAGAGGCAGAGACAGAAAGAGAGGTCTTCCATCTGCTGGTTCACTCTCCAAATGGCCAAAATGACCAGAGCTGGGTCTACTTGAAACCAGGAGTCATGAGCTTCTTCTGAGTCTAGCATACGGGTGCAGGGGTCCAAGGACTTGGGCCATCTTCTACTGCTTTCTCAGGCATAACAGAGAGGCTGGATTGGAAGTGGAGCAGCCAGTGTCCATATGGGATGACAACACGGCAGGTGGTGGATTTACCTGCTATGTCACAGCACTGGCCCCAATACCGGCTTTCTTATTTACAGACACATCAATTTTTTTAAGTACTCTTCATTATTTCCTATTGATACATACCCCTATCTCTATCACTTCTCTCCAGCTGGCAGAGTTTACTAAAGCTTTTCTTGTGAGCAATTCTTTAAGAATTCTCTCGAGTTGCAAATTATTATTTCATCCTCAGTTTACTGAATACATTTGGTGAATATAAAATTCTGATAGTTCTCATTTTCTTTTTAAAACTTTAAATATAGTTCCATTGTTTTCTGGCTGCTATTGTTTCTTATAAAAAAGTCATCTATATTTAGATTATTGCTTTCCTCTCAATATTTTTTCTCCATCTTTGGCTTTTAGGGGTTTAAGTAGGATATGACTAGGAATGTTCACCCTACTTGTAATTTTGTGTTTCTTGATTCTGTAAATTACTTTTAGTGAAGTTTGGGACTTTCAGAGAATTAAACACTTTATTGTTCTGTCCCTTTTTTTTTTCTTTTTCTCAGACTCCATTTTTACAAAACAAGACTTTTGATAGTATTTCACATTTAAGGCAATAATTTTTTAAAAATTCTTCATTCTTTGTTCTTCAAATTGGGAAATTTCTTTTGATCTCTGATGTTCACTCACCCTTTTCTCTGTAGTTTAAATCTGTAGTTAATCTCAGATTTATTTAAAGTTCAGATTTATACTCCTCAGGTTAATAATTTCATAATTTCAATTTACTTTTTTTTAAAGTTCTTTGACAAGCAGAGTGGACAGTGAGAGAGAGACAGAGAGAAAGGTCTTCTTTTTCCATTGGTTCACCCTCCAATGCCTGCTGCTGCCAGGGTGCTGCAGCCTGCACACCGTGCTGATCCAAAGCCAGGAGCCAGGTGCTTCTCCTGGTCTCCCATGAGGGTGCAGGACCCAAGGACCTGGGCCATCCTCCACTGCACTCCGAGGCCACAGCAGAGAGCTGTCCTGGAAGAGGGGCAACCGGGACAAGAACCCAGAGTGCTGGTGCCACAGGCGGAGAATTAACTTCGCTGGCCTCAATGTACATCTTATAGTTTCCATTTTCTATAGTTGATACTTATGTGTTTTTTTATTTCTGCTTTAAACTCTTATTAATATCTATCCCATTATAAGGGCTGATTTTATATTTTAATTTCAGCATTTTGGCCATTAGTGTTGGTGTGTTGACCACTTTTTCTTTTGGTAATGGGCACATTTTCTTTATGTATCTTATCCTGTAGCTAACCTGGGTGCTCAGCCTTCCGCTCAGCCCAGCAGAGAATAATTTTACTCTGCCTTGCAGAGGTTTTTGGTCTGGTGCTTTAGTTTAATTAAAAGTCTTAAAATGTACTGAATTGTAAACTGACTATGGGTCCAAAGTCCCCAGTTTCTCTAATTCCATTGTTTGTATGTGGAAGGATTAGGAACTTGGCTGGTATGTTTGTCCAGGGTGATGCTTTTCTGAGGTAAATTTTTGATCCTCAGTCTCCAGCCCATTTTTGGCCAATTGCCCCAGGTAGACACACAAATATTCTTCAACAGCCTCCGAACTGCCTCTCCTGTCTAGACTTTCAGTGCATGTGGTTCTTTTTGATTCCACATATCACTGAAGATAGGATTTTCATAACTTACCCAGCTTTTCTGCTCATCTGAGCAGCTTTGTTCAACACTCAGGACCTTCCACACTCTACTTTGAAGTAGAAATTCAGTTATGCCTATTTTGGACTTTGTACTTGTAAATTAAACTACTTTGTGGCTGGTTTTACTGAATATTGTTCTTTTTACATATTAATAAATTTTTGGCAGGTTCATTCTCATACTGCAATTATTCCATTGCATGGTTATACCAAAATTTATTTATGCAGTCTTTTAATGGGTATTTGAGAAATTTTCACTTTCTGCCTAAAATGAATAGAGATGATCTGAACAAGTTTATAAATATATTTTTGTACATATATACATATGTGTTTGTTAGATATATATGGCAGAATTGCTAGATTATGGGTACAGACATGCATTCATATTCAGGAGCTACTGCCAAACAATGGTGTTTTTTTTTTTTTTTTAAGAATGGTTTTTACTCTATAGAACAATTTTTTATTTTACTTATTTCAAAGGCAGAAAGACAGAAAGTGAGACATTGTAGAAATTAAATTAAAATTTAATTAAAGACTAATTAAGAAAGAGAGGAAAGAGAGTAGAAGTACAGGCAGGAAGGAGGGAGAGGTTGGGTGGGAAGTATCATGTTCTTAGATCTGTATGTATAAAATACATAAAGCTTGTTCAGCTTATAGAAATAACAAAATTTAAAATAAAAAAGACAGAGAGACTCAAAGACAGTGATCTCCCATCTTGTGGTTCATTCCCTCAATGCCAACAATAATCATGGCTGGGCCAGGCCAAATCCAGGAGCTCAAGACTCAATGCAGATTTCCTACTTAGGTAATAGGAACCCAAAGACTTGAGTTCTCACCTGCTACCTCTCAAGGTGAACCCTTAGCAGGAAGCTATAATCAGAACTAGAGTTAGCACCCAAACGCAAGTATTCCAGTATGAGATGCAGGTGTCCCTAGTAGCATTTTAACTGTTAAGCCAAGTACCCATTCTCCCAAAGTTTTGGTATCTACATACATATCCACCATATATAAATCAGGCCACATGGCCTCAATGACCTGCCGAACCCACGCACACCACTGCTATTTTAGATACATCCTCTATGTAATAAAATATTAATTATATCTCACTCAAAGCATATGTATTCCCACATGTTCCAATCTTTGCGTTTTAACTCTGGCTATGCCAAACATGTGTTAGGTGAATTTGAATTACTCACATGTTGAATTGCTCACATCTTTGTTTTAGTTCAGTAGACTAGATAAGTAAGCCTTAACTTTTCACTAAAGGGGAATTCATTATGAACAAATTTACCTGTCAATATTTAGTGTAATGATATGGAATCACTTAAGGCTTGAATACAGACAGTGTATTAGGAACTAGGTACATGCACTGTCATACTCTGGGGAGACAGAATGGCAAATTGCTAAATGGGAAAATAAAAAAAAGAAGAAAGATACCTCTGTAAAATTGTGTTTCAAGCTACATAGCCAAAATAAGATGCATCTACAGTTAATATGAAAATAGCATTTCTTGGGGAGGAGGGGTTGGTTTTAGCTGTTTTATTTTGCTTCTTGCATTACTTTGGCCCTCATAAAAAGCCACATGTAACAGATGGCATTGTGGTGTAGTGGGTAAAGCTGCCACCTGTAGTATTGGCATCCCATATGGGCACCGGTTTGAGTCCCGGCTGCTCCACTTCCAATCCAGCTCTCTGCTGTGGCCTGGGAAAGCAGTAGAAGATGGCCCAAGTGCTTGGCCCCCTACACCCAGGTGGGAAACCTGGAAGAAGCTCTTGGTTCGTGGCTTCGGGTTGGCACAGCTCTGGCCATTGCAGCCATCTGGGGAGTGAACCAGCAGATGGAAGATTCTCTCTCTGCCTCTCTTCTATAAATCTGTTTTTCAAATAAATAAGTAAACATCTAAAAACAAACAAAAAAGCCATATATGTTTGTGATGCTGTGTTGTTCTAGCATGCCCATATTTTTTACCTGATGCTTTATTAGCCATGTCACATTCCATTACTCCAGTTGTGATGAACATGAGGCGAGAATCAACTTTGAGCTCCAGTTCTTTTAGCCTAACTGTAACTATCAGATCACAGAATGCCAAACTGACCAAAGTAACATGATCAAATTATATTTGACATTCAGTAAAACCAATTTTCAGCCTAATATGTTCCTGTAATTGGAATTTTAAAAGTTGCAATACAATACCAAAGATGTATCTGTTAATAATAAATGCCCCAGATTCATAAGTATGAGATTATAGGACCCACAACTTCCAGGAAGATTCATAAATCTACAAAATGTTTCAGTTTTTGATCTCTGAAATAAAATATATTTAACCAAATGCTTGTTGACTAAACACAGGGTAAATAAGTTAGAATCAAAGTTATAAATAAACATATGAACAGAACTACACAGACATAAGCAAAAGTATATCTATGTTCTCGGTTTGCTTTTAATTTCATAGACTTTTTCCACATTATCCTGAAACAATATTTCCAAGTAGTAGTCCTCATCTTCTTCCTGTGTATTATCACAAGCCCCAGTCACTGCACTGAAAGTCTACAACACTCTAACTGTACTGCCAAACATAAGGATGGCTTAGCTCCAACTCTATGAAGACATGTCTACACTATTCAGTTGAAATATGTAGAAAATATGAAACACACATTTCATAAAAACTTATGCAAATTAATACTTGCAGTTTTGTGATTTGTGCCTTATTTGGCATAAAATATTAAAAAGGTATTTACAAATGGAAAGATAAAACTGGAAAGTACATATTATGCATACATACTTAAGGCTTTTTATGACTAAAATCATGGCCCAAAGAACACCTTTTTTATCCTACAAGTTACATTTAATCTGTATATTAACTTTTCTTGGGAAATTTCATCAGAGAATAAGTTAGTATCCAACAATCCCAAGCCAAGCAATGCCTAAACACAACTCAGATCCAGCAGCCTCTGCCAATAACTTCATCCTTCTAATAGGTAAAAATCAATTCCCACAAACCAAGAGAATGGTAGTCACCTTAAAAGGTGACCATTAGTGTGATGTTTGTCCACTTTTGGATTTTTAGAAATCCAGCTATCTTGCTAAAGAATGTAGTTTAAAAGTTTCACTTAAAGAGGTATTTAGATTCAGGTTAGAGGATAATCTTTACAGCATATCACTCGAATACTGGAAGACATAACTATGGTTACAGTTGTCAAGCAGAGGCAAACTGTGTGACTCTCTAAACATTTAGTCTTATATTTTAAGAGAAGAATGCAATTTTCAATGTACAGAGCATTTTGAAACCTTATTTGGAAAGATTTTTCTCTCAGTAAGGACTGCTTAGCAGGATATTCATAGCTGGATAAAACAGAAAATACTCCTTTACTCCCATGATCTTATGTCGACCTACAAAGATAAAGAAACATATCTATTCCATAAAAACCATTAAGTCATCTAGAGAGCTGGAACTCAGGTTTAATACCATTGGGCTACAGCTCTGTATGTTTACTTGACTTATCAAGAAGGAATCCAGCATTCAAAGAAAACCATTTAATCAAGGCTACAAGTACAGAAAATGACCATAATTAAAGACTGGAGAACAAGGATGTACTGTTGTCATACCCCACTTAATTAAAATAGAGTTTACCAGGAAACTCACAAAGATCTAAAAAAAAAAAAAAAATCAAAATTTAAAATAGGTTCGATTGTGTTGATATAAATGTTCATATACATTATAATGTGCTTTACTGGACAGATTAATTGAAGCTAAGATTTCATCATGTTAGATTATGAGATAATCATGCATTTTTCATTGATTTTATTTAAAAGTTGTCTTTTGTCTAAGACACACTTAGCACGAATAGGGATTATTTGCACCAGGAAACCAAACACATGGCTGTTCAGACATCCCGTGGAATCAGTTATCCTCAGGATAGTGCATTCCTTCCCACCACAGGGGTCATTATTGCTGAAAGATACCAAATACCAATTCAACAATCCTCTCCTCTACTACAGAAAATGATCAAAATTTTCCAGGTGATTGAGAAATCATTTAAATCCTATTATATCCTGAAAGTGTAATCCGTGAAAGTCCTGCCTTTACTTCCATATTTCCCATCTGACTCCTGCAATCTGACAACAGCCCTGTAACTCCATAATGTGCTCTCACTGATATCGGTATATCCTCCTAGTCCCAGGATCCCTCAGTATGCCTCTCTGCAGCCTTAGAAAAGATTGAGAAGCAGAGAGGATTCTGGAAACCTAACAAA
The DNA here is from genome assembly GCA_949820135.1 of Sylvilagus floridanus. Lineage (NCBI taxonomy): Eukaryota > Metazoa > Chordata > Mammalia > Lagomorpha > Leporidae > Sylvilagus > Sylvilagus floridanus. The sequence goes on along the minus strand of OX463238.1, from coordinate 32,386,486 downwards.
ATAAACTCCAGAGTTCCCTTCAGCTGACAACAAACTCTAAGCTTCTTGACAATTCTGAGTCAAACTAGTAGCAAAGGGTCACAAGTCAGGGAGGCTAATGCATGTTCTTCCCTGTAAAGCAGGGCTTAGCAAGATTCTGAAGCTCAACAAACTCTGAGGGTACAAACTTGGCACTTGAAACCACATGTATTCCTAAGAACACTGACTTAATGAACTACCCTTTGGGGTGCAATAAGTTCATCATGTAGGTGGGGTCTCCTTGAATCTGGGGTCATAAGTTACAGTGAGACTTGAGAAACAGACCTTTCCAGGAGCAATTGTAGTTGTGGGTTCTTGCATTGCAAACACCTTTTCTATCCTTTTGTAATGTAAAACTTTCTCAGCTTCTGTTAGTTTTATAACCCAGGAATGTATCTCTAAAGGACCTGGGAGCCATCCCTTTGAAATATGGGTATTAAAAGAGACAGTATCCTTTCATTCAAGGCTGAATAATATTCCATTCCATATACATATACAACTGTATTATGTATGTATACATATAAAGGTGTGCACATTTATATTATATATTATCTATATCCATTCACTAGTGGAAGACATTTAGATTGTTTCTATGTCTACATCATGGCTATTGTGAATAATGCTCCAATGAACAGTAGTGCTACTACCTCTTTGTAACAACAATACAAAGACATTATGCTAAGTTAAATGAGCCAGTAACAGATGGGTGGATAATGTACAATTCCACACACGAGCTATCTAAAGAGGTAAAAATAATCAAAGCAAAAAGTAGAATGCTGGTTTCCTCAAGATAGGGAAAGGAAGAACTAGAGTGTTGCCATTCATGGCTATGAAATTTCAGTTAGACAAGATGAAAAAGTTTTAAAGACCTGCCATACACCATCATGTGCCAATTAACAATACTGTACTGTACACTTAGAAGTGTATGGACAGGCAGATCTAATCTCTCATACACACAAATGGGTCTTCAAAAAGTTCATGAACATGCATGCTTACTATGAAAAAATATGCATGAATTTCAACATTTTGGCATCAAAATATATTTTTAATTCTATTTCCACAGCCATTTTGAAGTGACTGTGCATGTGTGTATGTATGTGTTAGTCCAATAAATAAATATAGAAAAAATACACCATTAATGATATTTATAAACATTGGAAAATACTAATCAATTCAATAAAAATGGCACGGGACAAATGATATATGAAGAAAATTATACAATTGTATAGAAAATGATTATATGATAACTGAATTGATTGGAAAGGTCCTGAAGTGGAAAGATAAAAGTAAAAATTATAATTTTTTCCAAAATTAGTAAACATTTAACAGAATTGCAAATAGAATCCAAAAAGGATTTTATGTACAATTAGAAAATAGTTTTGGATTTATAATAATATATGTTCAGCAACAGTAAGTAAAATCATGTAATAGTAGGAGCAATGAGGAGGTACTTAAAAACTTAAGCTCAGGGTGCGACAGGTGAGGCTCCCGCCTGCGGTGCTGGCATCGCATGTGGCTGCCAGTTTGAGTCCTGGAGGTTCCACTTCTGATCTAGCTCTCTGCTATGGCCTGGGGAAGCAGTGAACAATGACCCAAGTCCTTGGGCCTCTGTATCCATGTTGGACACCCGGAGGGAGTTCTTGGTTCTTATCTTTGGATCCACTCAGCTCCGGCCTTTGCAGCCACTGGTGGAGTGAACCAGCAGATGGAGGATGTCTCTCTCTTTCTCTCTCTCTCTCTCTCTCTCCCTGCCTCTCTGTGACTTCATCTTTCAAATAAAAAAGTATGGGGCCGGCACTATGGTGCAATAGGTTAACACCCCGGCCTGAAGTGCCAGCATCCCACATGGGTGCCAGTTCGAGACCCGGATGTTCCACCTCCCATCCAGCTCTCTGCTGTGGCTGGGGAAAGCAGTAGAAGATGGCCCAAGTCCTTAGGCCCCTGCACTCACATGGGAGACCTGGAAGAAGCTCCTGGCTACTGATCAGTGCAGCTCTGCTGGTTGTGGCCAACTGGGGAGTGAACCATCGGATGGAAGACCTCTCTCTCTCTCTCTGCCTCTCCTCTCTGTAACTCTTTCAAATAAATAAATAAATCTTTTTTTTTTAAAGTATGTTAAGGCCACTATTTTATTATCAAATCAATTTGTAGTAGTGTAGAAATGGAAAAAAAGTTTTGCAATTGATCTTACTATATATACGATCAGTAAATAATGAATAGAATATCAAATAAATATGTGGCCACGGGATGGGTGTTGTGGTGCAACATGTTAAGCTGCCCCTTGACACATCTGCGTAACATATTAATGTGCCTAGATTGGGGTCATGCTTCCTCGGCTTCAGGTCAAATGTTTTGCTAATGTACACCCTGAGAAGCAATGCATAATGGTCCAAGTACTTGTGTTCTTGCCATCCACATGGGAGAGCAGGATGGAGTTTCTAGACCCTGGCTTTGATCTGGCTGCTGCGCAGCTGTTGCAGGCATTTGGAGAGAGAACCAGTGGATAGAAGATCTCTCTCTCTCTCTCCCTCTCTCTCTTTCTGCCTTCCTTATCACTCTTTCAAATAAATAAATACTTATAAAATATGCTTTCATAATTAGCTACCTAAAAAGTGAAAATTTATCCTCATACCACATGCAAAAAGAAATTCCATATTTATAATACACTCAAATGCAAAAGCAAACATGAAAGAAAACTAGGAGACAGCATGTATAATTTAGGGGCAAGAACATCTAGACAAAATTAAATCCTAATTCAAAGAAAGTTAGAACCACTTAGTAAGACATTCAAGATCCCCAACACATCTTTCATTAAATTTCAACAATTCTATCCCCATATATTCTCATTTATTTCCAAAATAACACCTGTAATGTCTACTCAAAGAGGTTGTCTCACATTCTTTGATCACCTGCTCCAGATAGGGCTCTGTGTTATATGTAGTAACATTAAAAAGTATGCTCTATTTTCTCTATTTTGAAGATAAAAGAAGCAATATTACCATAGTTCAAATGAGTGTCAAAGTTTACTTCAATGTTAGTATGTCTAACTGCAAGCCCCAGGCTTGTTCTATGATAGCTTATTGCCATCAATGCATATAAGTATTCTATAAACAGTAAATATTTTGAAAAATTAAATGTGTCAGGACTGTTAATGGGAGGTGTCAGTCCCCTTAGAGTCTTGGCTGAAATCCTGAAAGTGAGGACAGCAGGTGAGAAATAACTACACATTCCCATGAGAAGTGCCAGGTCCATTTATCCAGGTCTGCTGAGAGAAATAGAAATGTCCTTATTACCTTTATCACCAACTATTTATGAAATGAATATAATGGTGATCAGGTTGATTAAGTAGCTCATTAGGATATTTTTGGAAAACTTTTTAGTCTAACAAGAAAGTAGAGTAGGGTGGGGGCTCAAAACTTTCCACCTTGTCATTTCCAAACTGTGTTCAAGAACCATCCCATTTCAGAAAGACCAGCTACTAGGCATCTAAAACACAGGGTACTATGTCAGATTTCAAGACCATCAGACAGGGACAACTTATCCTTTTGATTCTGTTTCCTAAACTTTCCCAGAGCTTTGGGAAAAAAAAAAACAGTGTAAGAGCAAAGTAACAGAAGTATTAAACATAGACAACCCCCTTCCTACTACACTGTGGACCTGGGGAATTCTTGTGTTGGGACTAAACTAGAAAGGCTGCCTGATGCTTTACACTGGATTAGAGGTGAAAGTTATTGTACATGATTATATTGAATTTTTAAACTATTTATTTGAGAGGCAGAGAGACAGTTTACATTTGCTGGTTCACTCTCCAAATGCCTGCAATGGCCAGTGTTGAGCCAAAGCCAGGACCTGGGGTCCCAACCATGTCTCTCACTGGAGTGCCAAGACCTGATTACTTGAGCCTTGCCTGCTTCTCCAAAGGTGCCCATTAGCAAGGAGGAGAGTCAGGAGCCTGAGGTAGTTATCAAATCCAGATACTCTGATGTGGGATGTAGCCATCTGAGCCTTGACTAGGGTAAACACCTGTTCCTCCCAGTACAATTTTAACACCAGAAAATGATACTCCTAAGACTCGATTACTGTTCTAGAATTGATGTTTCTGAGATATTCCCCAGAGGCAGAGAGAGCAGATTCAACAAAGCCTATGGGAGGGAAGTGGTAAAGGAAAGGACAAATCTATTTCAGGAGTGCCCCTTATTGAACGTATATGTAGTAAACCTTTACTTTCCCCGGCTTTTGCGGAGATTGTTCACACTGCTCACTCTAGAGATTTTTTCCTGGCATTTTTTCACATTCTACATCCCTTTTTCCACAGCACTTAAACCCAAGCAATCACCCAATATTGCAGCCATAAGTAAAGTCAGGCTATATAGTGTGAGTTTTCTGAATGGGAACAGTACCTTAGTTGTTTTTATTTTCAGAGATTAGAACCATGTGTTGCTCAAGTTGAATACTCAGTAACAGCTGATTGAATTGCTGTGGAATGTTTTGATGATGGGAATCAGTCACAGATTCCAAATCTTTATTATATTTGCCCTACCACAAAGCCTCTGGAGAATAAATTAGTATCTGCTTTCCCATGGACTTAGTGGGTAAGAATCAAAATAACTCAGACACAGCTAAACATCTAGGAAAATTGAGACCTAGATGACACCTGTAAATTAAGCTTCTGCTATCTGTCAAGCTTTGAGAATGAAAGATAAGGAAGACACAGCTCCTAGTCCTTTCTACAATTTACAGCTAGACAGACTCATATGGAAAGTACATAATCATCATTTGCTGAGGGCACCAGCAGCTTACTGGGAGCTAGTGAACTCTTGCTTCTTTACAAGATGAAGATCAGGAACCAAAGTAGGCACAGTTTCAGGACATTAGGCCAGGTCATGGCAACAACATGGTGTCTCTTCACAGACATCCATTACTGAGTGTGTGCAATAGTGGCATAAAACTCAACCCATCCACTGGATTTAGTAACACATTCTAGATTCAGCCCAAGTATACAACGTATTAACATAACCCAAGGAGTCCTAAGGTACCTCCAAGCTGGCCAAATTTCAGACAGGTTTCTTTATGACTACTTGCTCCTGGCTTCCTGTAAAGTATTTACTTTGGCAATTTATGGTTGTAAACTCTCTAGCTACCACTCGAAGATGCAAATCATCTCCCAGTCTTTTGCCAGTGTTACAACCCAAGACCTGAGTGGGGGGCATCCTTCTGAAATGCAGTCATCATGAAAGATAATTCCGCTTTCAGTCTCTGGGGGAGAGAAGGAGCCTAACTTCCATTAGTATCAGTTACTAGACACAGCAAAACACAGAAGGCCTCATCACACTGAAGAACTCGACCCCTAAAATCTTACAGTATTTTTTTTTTTGCTGGCTTACACCAGTGTTTATAAACTACTTTCTGTTTCAGCAGAGTTCAGTTCAATGTTCAATTTCTCACTGCTGTTTGCAATTGTCTTGCAATGGTCTCATTTAACTCCAGTGCAATTTGTCTTTGACAACTCTGTAGAGCACTTCGATCATGGCATAGTGGTGCCAATAGATGAAACTGGTTAAAAAAATCCGATGGTATTCCTTGAATGTGTAAACTAATGGCTTTCACTCTACTGTGCTCTCCAGGGACATTTGGCAAACTCTGGAAACATTTTGGGTTACCATAATTAGGAGGGAAAGGGAGAAGTTTGTTATGGCATCAAGTGAGTAAAAGATAGGGATACTGCTAAGCATTTTCCAATTCACACAGCAGCTCCTCATCACAAATAATAATTCGGTCAGCTTTTAAGTATACCATAGTTGGAAACCCTGCTATAAATAATTAGGACCCCAAGGATTCTCTTCTTTTACTCGAGTCTACTTAAGGAAATTAGGCTATGCCAAAAAGCCTGCACCTAAATAAATTATAGTTCCTAAAGCACAACAAACACAGGCAACTGAGAAATAACTATAAATGGCTCTTGAAGAGAATATCATCAAGAAACCTGAGTAGAATCAATATGATTTATAGATTATAGAATGTGGCTCACGTGCTGAGACTGTACAGGTTCTAACATTCCCCAACTGTTGCAACAAGCACCAGTGAGCTGTTTAATTTCCAGGCTCAGTGCTCTCTTGGGTGTAAAAGAGGAACAATGACTTCTGTCTCCTATTGTAGTTGCAGTTTCTAGGATCATATGATGCTTGCACAGAGCAATATGATGCTTGCAGTGTCAACCTGGTGTTTGATGTATAGTAAGCATGCATTATAAAATAATTTTTAAAAAGCTGCAAGGAAAGAAAAATAGAGAATATAAGAACTGATTAATAAATGAGGAAATAAATGACATCTAGTTAAATATTAAATCTGTTAATCATTTAAGACCAAGCAAACTGTTTCAACACCATTATTTTTATGAGGTCTAAAGAACCATATAATCCAATTTTGGAGTCTACTGTTGAGTTACTCTGGACTCATAGTACACATGAAGATATTTCCCAGTATAAATCTAATTAGATATTTGTCTTATAGACTGATGAACTGACACTCTGTCATTATCTGCTTTAGACTTCAGTCTCAATTTTCCTACATAATAATTACTATGATTAATCCAACATAGAATGCCCCTGTCTATCGACATGTCACTGACAAAGGAATGGCTCCTCAGTTGGCCAGACTCTCCTTTTGGGAACTGCTAAGTTTGCAGTTTACATGACTTCCTTTTAATTTACTCAAAAAGCTATTATTGTAACAATAATGGATAAGAAGCATAAATTGAATTCACTTTGTGGCATAGTTATGTCATTTTGTTTGGCAAATACACAATAAAAGAACAAAACATTCCCCCCCCCGCCCCTTTTACACATAGCTTGAAATTCTGTATCAGGACAAACTAGCTTAAAGTAATTGTAAGTATCTCAGCTGCAAATGAATTTGGCTTATTGTGTACTATATGGCTATGGTGCATTTTCATCAACTATATATTGAATGATAAACCATAAATATCATGCCTTATCTTTATTTATCTGGCATTCAGAGCTTCTATTCTGTATATTTGTCTTATGCCTTCTTGGCAACAGGTTCACAATAACCTGGGTTTTCTCAAGAGCTGCAGTTTGAATCTTAAAATACCTGACTATGTGGGAAGTAAATGCATGGAATCCCTTCAATCTCCACTCAATAATTCATTTCTAAATCAATAAGATAATGTTTTTAAACCATGAAAGTAAAAGAAACCTAAAGTTCAAAAACATTATATTTCTAACACGAAAATTTTTTAAACTGTATTTTTTCTACAGATATACTTGTCAGTTCCAAATTGAATGTGACTTTAGTTTCTAAATCCTGGGAAATGAAAGACATCTTGCCTCATTTTCTATTCCTCTATAAAGCAGAGTTGTATTAAAATTTTCAAATTTCTTTTCCTCTTTATGAGTTCCACAGGGTGCATTTTGGTTAGTTCAATAAGCTATTCCTACTTTAACTTTCTCATACATTCATTTTTCAATTTTATCCTAAAATTTCAATTCAAAGAATAAAATCTCCCAAGTGCTAGTCCTCTCTAATGTCATTTTGAAAGGAAGGACATTAGGTGTAACTTCAATGAGGTGCACATTAGGCTGTAATACCAAAAAGAATGGAAAAAAAAAAAAGCCTCAGAATTCTCCCTTAAAATACTCCTATCAGGAAGGAAAATGATCTATTTGACATTCTGTCATTTAGAAATTCTCTCTATATATGGCTCAGAAGGAATTTTCTTTGTAAATCAGTTAATGCCATTACAGACTGTGAACTCACAAGTTAGTTGATTGTTTAAATTAGTGGTTCTCAATCATGATTACATACTCATGTCAACTGTGAAGCTTGCAAAAAACCTCAAGGCCCAGACTGCCCCCAGGTTAATTTGGATTTCAATTCAATCAATTTTATATTTAGAAATCAGAATTTCTAAGCTGGTACCCAGATATCAGTATTTTTATTATTACTTATTTATCTCTGTGAAAGGTACAAAGACAGGAGAGAGAAATAGAGACAGAGAGAGACAGAGACATACAGAGAGATCTTTCATCTGCTGACTGACTCCTCAAATGCATGTTAGACAGAGTTGGGCCAGGCCAATAACAGGAGCTGGAAACTCAATACGGGTCTCACTTGTGGGTGGCAGGGACCCAACTACTTGAGTCATCACCTGTTGCCTCAAAGAGTGCATATTAACAGACAGCTGGACTCTCCTGTGGAGGAAGAACTCGAACCCAGGTACTCCAATAGGGGTCACAGGTTTCCGGACTCAGCTCTGGACTACTATGCCAAATTTCCATCTGAGCATCAGTAGTTTTTAATGCTTTTTCAGGAGACTCCAAAGTGAGAAACAGTGCTTTAAAGGAAATGAAAGGTTTCATAAAAATAGCTCCTGCCAAATAAAGTTAAAAGGCATAATCAATAGCTATAATAAAAGAATTACCTCTCGGGGCCGGCACTGTGGCACAGTGAGTTAAAGCCCTGGCCTGAAGTGCTGGCATCCCATATGGGTATTGGATCTAATCCCAGCTGCTCCTCTTCTGATCCAGCTCTCTGCTATGGCCTGGGATAGCAGAAGATGGCCCAAGTCCTTGGGATCTCGCACCTGTGAGGGAGTCTCAGAAGAAGCTCCTGGCTCCTGGCTCAGGTTCGGCACAGCTCCAGCCCTTGTGGCCATTTGGGGAGTGAACCAGTGGAGGGAAGACCTCTGTCTCTACCTCTCTCTGTAACCCTTTCAAATAAATAAATTAATCTTAAAAAAAAAAAAAAACTTACCTCTCCACCTTTGACTATAGCATTTATAATGAAGTTTAAATCTGCTATTAAAATAGATTTTTTGAATTTTTGTACTTTTCTTACAAAAAAAACCTGAGAGCCTTTCTAGACGTACATGTCTACATCAGGGCACTATTATTTGCCATAGCATTTTTTTTTTTTTTTTTTACAGGCAGAGTGGACAGTGAGAGAGAGAGACAGAGAGAAAGGTCTTCCTTTTGCCGTTGGTTCACCCTCCAATGGCCGCCGCGGTTGGCGCGCTGCGGCCGGCGCACTGCGCTCATCCGATGGCAGAAGCCAGGAGCCAGGTGCTTTTCCTGGTCTCCCCATGGGGTGCAGGGCCCAAGCACCTGGGCCATCCTCCACTGCACTCCCGGGCCACAGCAGAGGGCTGGCCTGGAAGAGGGGCAACCGGGACAGAATCCGGTGCCCCGACCGGGACTAGAACCCGGTGTGCCGGCGCCGCAAGGCGGAGGATTAGCCTGTTGAGCCACGGCGCCGGCCTGCCATAGCATTTTTAAGACTCTAAAATATGTATGTCAACATTGCTAATCCAATGAATTGACTCTAGATAAACCAGAAGCATCAGTGACGATTTAATTTTGTTTCCTCAAAGTTAGGATAACAGTATAATGTTTAGACATAAGAATATCATTATACAGCAGAAAAAATAGTTTCTGCTTCATATTTTATAATGGAATACTGTTACTAGTTTATTAATGTATTTATCAAAAATATCAATAGCCAGGCAGCCCCTGCCACTCACCCATGTTCCTCTCTCCACCATCCCCAAAAGCAGCCAGAAGGCCTTCCCAGAGCAGTTCCTTCCACCATGGCCCCACAGAACACCCAGGGATTCCCAAACACCCAACTCTAAATGCAATAAGCACTTTGTAGCCCTGGGGCAAGCAGCCTAATCTCCTTAAGTTCTGCAAAGCAGCTGCCAGCCCATTCTACATGGTGAACCCACTGCATCCTTAGGTAAGCTGCATCCAGACTTCCAGACCAGTCCCACAAACCCCTGCAGGCTAGACCAATGAGGAATTTGCAGGCTTGGCAGAAGCTGGCCACAGCTGAAGACACTGCATGGACACTACACTTTTGTTCTCACTACAGCCAAAGCCAATAATGCCTACAATTGGTTCAAGACCCAAATGAAACAGAAAGCCCCTCACATTATGAAAACCACACTATGAAACAGGAAGAGGCAACTGTCCTACCACATGTGCAGACATCAGCACAAGGAAATAATAAATATGAAAAGGCAACACTTGCAAAGTAACACATTAATTCTCCCACAACAGATTCCCTAAAAAAGGAAATCTATGAAATGCTTGAAATAGAATTAGAAATAAAGGTCATTCGGAAACTCAATGAAATACAAGAAATACTACACTATAAACCAAACACATATTAGTTCCTTCAATAACTGCAGAGTACACACTAAATTAGCACACTGAATATTCTCCAGGACAGATCATTTGATAGGTTACAAAATGAGATTCAACAAATTTAATAAAAGTCAAAATCATATACAATGTATCTTCTCTGTCCACAATGGAATAAAACTAGGAATGAACAATAAGGACTACTCTGGGAAGTATAAAAAAATGTGGAAATTTAATAACATGCTCCTTAATGACCAATGAAGAAATCAAAAGAAAATTAAAAACTTGAAACAAATGAAAACGGAAACAGGATATATCAAAACCTATGGGATACAGTAAAAGTTGTACTAATAGAGAAGTTTATTTCAATAAACACCTACATAAAAGTAGAAATATTTTAATTAAACTACCTAACAGTACACACCAACGAATTAAAAGGCATGAACAAACCAAACCAGAAGTTAGTAGAAAGAGAAATAAAAATCAGAGCAGAAGTAAAAGAAAAGGAAACCAAAATATCAAGAGAACTACCTCAATGATGTCTATTTTTAAAACCTATCTTAGTGATTGAAAAATAATCTTGATGTGAATGGAAGAGGAGAGGGGATGGGAGAGAGGAGTGTTGTGGGTGGGAGGGAAGTTATGGGGGGGGAGCTATTGTAATCCAGAAGCTGTACTTTGGAAATTTATGTTCATTAAATAAAATTTAAAAAAAATTAAAAATAAAACATATCTTCGGGGTTAACAAGCTAGCTTGGTGGGAGGCTTTCTGTCAGCATTTAACTAGCAACAATTCCAAAAGCTTTGACTATCCATATGGTCTTAGACCCCTAGTAACGACTGTTTTAACTTACACACTCAGGTAGTTTTCTTAGAGTACAGGGGCTGCATGCTGAGATGTGAAGCAGAGTGTGTACTTTCCTTAAATAGCCAGCACTGTCACGATTCCTTATGTTTCTAGCAGTCTGTATAGCTGTCTTTTTCAGAGGAAAGTGTTTCACACTTCTGCGGTTCCTCGCTTTCCAAGAGGTAGGATATCTTTTTCTTTTCCTCTGAAATAAATGCAGGTACTGGTGGGTGCGTAGGAGTTTCTTTTAACTAGCATGATAAAACTTGGTAGGTGGGAGCGTTGTTCGTATATTATTTTTATGCAACTGCTTAATACTGTCCATTAACTCATGCCTGGTCAACATTGCTTTAATTTTGAACACAGAACAAATGCTGTAGTTGATTTTTTTTTTTAATTTCTCAATCTTTTATTCTTCTAAAAAAATAAATGCTGAATTGAGAAATCAACATGGGCATATACTTGAAGTTAGCCTAAGTACAAAACCTTGAATTTTGGTTAAGTTTACAAGGCACATGTGGAAGATGTGATTCAAGGCTTGCACATTACCAGAGTAACAGTCCTAGCTATGAACATTAGGAGAACTGGCTGCCTCTTTCCACAGTTTAAATGGGCATTGCTAGGTAGCTATGGTGTTGCAGGACCCATGGTGTCAGTGGATGGGGGTGATTTTACCCTAAACCTTTAGGCAAAAAATGGGCTTTTGTTTGGTGTTGGTTTTTGTTTTTGCTTTTTTCCCCTCTTTTGTATTTTACTTTTGCATCCTAAAAGTTAATGTTGTAGGCCATATGCATGACAGGCAAAAAGTGGGTGAAGAATCAGTGGGGAGGTGTTCAAAAATTCCTGTGTTCACTAACAAGCTTCTGAATTCATCACTGCACTCCACAGAAAAGGCTGGAGAAGGTGGAAAGTAGATGTGGTATCAGTTACTAGAGCCTTAAAACAGAGTGAGAGTCTCTCTGGACTTCCAAATGCTTTATATGCTACTTATTTTAGTTGAATCAAATAAACAAGAGGATTTTTCAATAAAAAAAGATCAAATAAGAATTAGTTTTTGAGAAGATCAACATTGAGCATTTAAGCTATGCTAAGATAAAAAGAGGCAGAGCACAAAATAAAAAGTGAAAGATGAGATATTAAAACTAGTACCACAGAAATACAAAGGGTCATAAGAAACTACTATGAACAATCCTATAACAAGCAGTATAGAAGGGATGGGTAAATTCTTAGAGATAAACCATCTATCAATAATGACTCAGAGAGAGGTAGAAAGTCTGAAATCATTAATGAATGAAGGAAATTGAATGAGTAATTAAAAGTATCCCATCAAAGGAAATCCCAGGACTTGATGAGGCAGGAATTTGTCCAAATCCATTCTCCAAAACAAGCATCACCCTGATACCAAATCTCTAAACACCCCACCAAAAAAAAACTATATTAAAATAATTCAAGAAAAATGAAAACAATTTCCCTGATTAACATAGTTGCAGAAATCCTTAACAAAATACTAAAGAATTAAATGCAGTAGCACATTTCAGAAAATCATTCACCATGATAAAGTGGGATTTATCTAAGTAATCAAGGATACTTCAATATAAACAAATCACATTAACAGTACAAAATTATATCATTTCAATAGATGGAGAAAAACCTTTTGGCAAAATTCAAACTCCATTCATAATAATAAAAAAAAACTTCTACAAATATAAAGGGTATATATCTTATCATAATAAAGGTTATATATAAAAAAACATATCTTACATCAAAATGAATGGCCAAAAGTTGAAAATGTTTCCTCTACTGTCTGGATGCCCATTTTCAACACTTCTATTCTAATACCAGAAGACAGAGGAAAAATACGAGAAAAAAGAACAGGAATTCAGACTGGAAAATGGAAGTCAAATTTTCACTGTTCACAGATGGCATGATCTTACATGTAGAAACCTCTAAGGACTTCACAAAAAAACTGCTGTAACTAATAAACTAATTCAGTAAAGCTGCAGGATACAGCGTCAGCATGGAAAATCATTAACACTTTACACTAGCAAGGAATTATCTGAAGAAAATCAAGAAATTGATTTTATTTAACAGCCACAAACATGTAAGTATTTCAGAATAATTTAACAGAAGTGAAATATCTCTACACTGACAACTATAAAACAGCTGATGAAGGAAATTAAGTAGAACACTTAAAGAATGATGTTCCTTTTTCATGGATTGGCAGAAAAACATTGTTAAGGGGCCAGAGCTGTGGTATAGTAGGTTAAGCCTCCAACTGCAGCGCAGGCATTTCATAGGGCACGGGTTTGAGTACGGGCTGCTCCACTTCTGATCCAGCTCTCTGCTTATCGTTTGGGAAAGCAGTAGAAGATGGCCCAAGTGCTTGGGCCCTTGCACCCATGTGGGAGACCCAGAAGAAGTTTATGGCTCCCAGCTTTGGGTAGGCCCAGCTCTGGCCATTTTGACCATTTGGGGAGTGAACTAGCAGATGGAAGACCTCTCACTCTGTCTCTCCTCTCTGTAACTCTAACTTTCAGATAAATAAATAAATCTTAAAAGAAAATCATTGTTAAATGTTTGTATTATCCAAAGTGATCTGTAGATTCAATAAAATTTCTATTAAAATATCAATAACATTCTGTACAGAAATAGAAAAAAATCCTGCAATCAGCATGAACTCACAAAAGATCCCAAATAGCCAAATAATTCTTGAGCAAAAGGAACAAAGTTGGAAGCAACACACTTTCCAGAGTTCAAAATATACTACAAAACTATGGTAACAAAACAGCACTGCACTAGCAGATATATAGACCAATGAGAGAAAATAGGAAACCCAGGATCAAACCCATGCATTTACAGCCATCTGATATTCAACAAAAGTGCCAAGAACAAACACTGTGGAAATCATAGTCTCATGAAAAAAAAAATACTGGAAAAATCAGATATACACAAAGAGAAGAAGAAAAACAAAAAGACAAAATATCTGAACTTCTATCTTCTACCTTGTGCAAAAGTCAACTCAAAATTTATTAAAGACCAAAATGTAAGACTGAAAGTACCAGGAGAAAATACAGGGTAAATATCATATGACTTTGGACTGGGCAAGTACTTTTTGGATGTGACCTAAAAGCACAGGCAACAAAGGCCAAAACCAACAAATACAAATATACCAAACTAAAAAAAAATACAATCTAAACAGCAGAGAAATCAATCGAGATAGTACAGAGACAACCTACAGAATGGAAGTATTTACAGGCTATATATCTGACAGGGGTTACTATTTAGAATATATAAGAAACTCCAATAAATCAATAGCAAGAAAACAAAGTCATTTAAAAATGGGCAATCTGGGCATGCATTTAGCCTAGCAGTTCAGATGGTGGTTAGAATATCCATGTTCTGTACCAGAGGGTCTAGATTTGACCAGAACAGTTCTGACTTCTGATTCCAGCTTCCTGCTAACGTGGACTCTGGAAGGCAGCAGTGATGACTGCTGATTCTGCCTCCCCTGCAGGAGACCAGGACTGAGTTCCTGGCTCATAATTTCAGCTCCAGACCTGCCTGGGGACATTTCCTGCAGCTGCGAAGTGAACCAGTGAATGAAATCTCAATCTCAATCTCAATTGCTCTTACACTCTCCCTCTCTCACTCTCCCCCATTCTCAAATAAGTATAAAAAAAATGACATAAGCAATAGACTTTTACAGATATTTTTCAAAAGATGTTCAAGTGGCCAATGGATATGTGAAAACATGCTCATCTTACTAATCATCAGGAAAATGAAATCAAGACTACAATGATATCGCTTAATTCCTATTTAAATGCTTATTATCAAAAGGCATACAATAACAAGTATTGGCAAGGATATGAAGAATCCTTACACAGTATTAATGGAAATGTAAACTAATACAATCATTATGGAAAACAGCATGGAGGTTCCTCAAAAAAATTAAAAACAGAACTACAATATGACCCAGCAATCTCAATATAAGTATTTATCAAAAGGAAATGAAATTAGTCTGTGGAAGAGACATCTGAACTCCCATGTTTACTGCAGTACTATTTTCACAAGAGACAAGATATAGAAGCAACCTAAGTGTTGACCAATAGAAGACAATGTCATGTACATGTAAAACAGAATATTATTCAGTCATAAAGAAAGCAAAATCCTGTTCTCTGTGACATTGTAAAAGGAAGTGAAAGACCTTATAGTAAGTGAAATAAACCAGGTATCCAAAGAAATACCAGATGGTCTCTTACTCATACGAGGGTTTTTCCCAAAAGTTCATGAAGAAAATGAGCATTAAGCCTAGTGATTAAGGTATCAACGTCCCATATTAGAGAACCTGGGTTCAACTCGCAGCTTCAGCTATGGATTCCAGCTTCCCACTAATGCAGGTCCTGGGAGGTAGCAGGGATGACTCAAGTAACTTCCAAGTGGGAGACTTGTATCGAGTTCCCCGATTCAATTACAGCTAGGCCCTAACTTAACCCTGGCACCACTCGGGCTATTGTGGGCATTTAGGGAATGAACCAATAGATGGGAATGCTCACTCCTGTTTGTTGTTTCTCTGCTCCCTCCCCAGTAAATAATTTTTTTTCTAAAATGTTTATGGAAAATGTATTAAGAAGTTATGCATGGGTGTTTTCCACAAACTATTTGAAGTACCCTCATAGTGGAATTAAAGAGCAACTGTCATAAAATAGAAGGTATAAAAAACCAAACAATGACTTCCAAAAAGAAAGAAGGAAGAATAGTGACAGGTGTGAGCAGAGTTTAACCAATGGGAACAAAGTTACAGTTAGATAGGAGGAATAAATTCCCATGTTCTATTACATGGTAGGGTCACCACAGTTAACAATAATGTAAGAGGAGGCTTCAGAAATTCATGGAAAATGTACATTATCTTTTAATTCTATTTTTCCACAAACCTTCTAAAGCCAATTTGTATATTGGAAGTAGAGACTTCAAATGGTCTCAACACAAAGAAATGATGAAAGATTGGAGGTAACAGGTATGCTAAATACCTTCACTCATTACATAATGTATACATGAATTAAAGTAGCACATTATACCTCAGAAATATGTATGACTGTGTTGATTAAAAATCAAAACAGAAAAAACTAAAAAACACAGAAGTAAAAATTGAGCTCCTGTTATCAATATGTCCCCATGAGAGGCCCTGAGGACAGAGTGGTAACTGAAGAGATACAAACCCATACCTCGATGTCTGATTTATAAGTCAGATCAAAGACTAGGATCCTATCTACACACTGTCCATAAAACCAAGGTATCATTAAAACATTAATAACATAATGAATCAAGTTTTAAATCAATTACCATCTGTACATAAAACACAATATGTGCAGACTGTCTTGGGTGACTTTCTTTGCCTTTTTCCACATTTAGTCTTCTAACATACATAATATGAGCATTATCACTTGAGAATGTACAAGCATATGCAAAAGGAAAAAAATATGTGTGGTAGATAATTCTCAAAGCTCCATCTCTCCAAAATGTCCTATTCTTTTATTGCTCTTTTCTGTTGCTTATTTGAATTACATTATCATCACTTTTGTAACTGTCATAACTACCTAGGCAGAGTCTAAAGTATAATTCAAAAAAGGTATCTTTAAACAAAAGCAGTAACATTGATCCATTTTTAGTTTTGATTCTTGATTAGTTCATATTTTCCTATAACAGTGATTATTGTTCATTATAGTATATTGAAAGTAAAACAGGAAAGTACTCATCACTCATGATCACAGCAACATTATTTTTACATTATTATAATTTTATTTCTCAAGCTTTTATACAAAGCTATACTAAATTTACAGCTCTGCTTCATTAATTGCAATAAGTATATGAATATGAGATGTTAATAATAAAGGAGAAGTGGAGTGTGGGGTATTCGGGAGTCCTTTGCATTACTACCTAAGTTGTTTTTTTGTAACTTAAAAACTTCTGAAATAAAATGTTAAAAGATTAAAACTCTTTACAAAGGTGATAAAATTTTCCTGAATATTACATATTAAAAAACGTTTCAATTCAGTAACAGTTATTTATCAATTTCATTCAAAAGGTTATGTGGCTGAAGTTCTTTGTATGAAAGCACATTGGTTGCTTCAGAAGATAATTTAAAGGTTAAGCATGTATACATTCCCTTCTGTGTACCAGATGCTATCCTGGAGAGCAATGACAAGTGTCTTAGTTCATGCAGGCTGCTCTAACAAAATACCATAAACTGACAAATTTATCAACAAGAGAAACTTACCATCACCCAGGGAGGTAGGGAGTCCAAGATCAAGGCACTAACAGATTTGGTTCATGAGGGCTCATTTCCTTGTTCATACACGGTCATCTTTGCTTTGTATCTTCAAATGCTAGGAGGGACACATCAGTTCTTTTGGGCATCTTTTGCAATGGAACTAATCTATTCATGGTGGCTCTGCCTTATGACACAATGGCCTGCCAAAGGCTCCTACTCATAACACTATCACACTGAGGATTAATATTTCAACATAAGAATTTTGAGGAGACAGGAACATCCAGACTGTTGAAATAAGATTCTTGCATTTATATTTTAGTGGGGGAAAAGCCAGGGTATAAAAAAAAATTGAAATAAATTCAGATAGTCATTCTTGCCTTTCAAGCAAGGAAAATATTCTTGGGAGTTTGACTTCTTAGGAGGCCCCTGGTCAGAAATGGGGAGCCGGCCAGGAGAATGTCCATTTCCAAGTAGGTAATATTTGATCTGAGATTTGAATGAGAAGTAGCAATCAGCCATGTGAATTCTCAAGCATATTCCAATTGAGAAGAGTATATTAATGCTACCAACCTGTAAATTCTTAGATACCTGAAACAGAAATGTTGATGAAGGGATGGGCAAAGGGGGAGCATGCCTTCAAACTGCCCCATCAGATGGTTTCTCTCAGCCACTTCTCAGTCTTAATTCTTTCTTTCCTTGGAAGCCAATCAGAGGCCAATACCTTTGTTACATCACTCACCAATCACAGTGAGAACTGATGTTACCAACTCCTCAACTCCTAACCAGAGACACAGTTTGAATCTGTAACGTAATCTGATAAACATCTGTGCTTTC
Organism: Sylvilagus floridanus; assembly: GCA_949820135.1. NCBI lineage: Eukaryota > Metazoa > Chordata > Mammalia > Lagomorpha > Leporidae > Sylvilagus > Sylvilagus floridanus. Next base: position 32,368,359 of record OX463238.1, on the reverse strand, counting down.
ATTTTCACCACAAATGTTCAATTCCTGACATTTCAAACTTGTGTTATTGTTGTTCATGATATTTTGTGGAGGTAAAATGTGTCATGTTTGTCTAAGTGGTTCAGTACTGTGATTTAGAGCATGGGCTAACAGATGCTAATGGTGAGATCTCATCTAAGCTATTTAGGTCAGACTCATTTTCCTTATCACAATAGTAAAGTCGTGAGTTTTAAAAGAGATGACACAGAGAATTCCGCTTAGAGCCTAACAAACAACAAGCCTTCAAGAAATATGTAGGGAATGAGCAAGACAAAGTGCACATATACACAAACATCCCAAATGGAGATTTAAAATATTGTACATATAAAGATCTTAGTAAAAATACCTGTAATTTAGTTATGACAGACAGCTTTCAATGACCTCCTAAAACTCTAATTTAGAAAATCACATATGGTCATATAAGGACTACCTACAAATGTTTACTTGAGTTTTAAACATGGAATTTAAAAACTTGAAATCCTGAACTCCATTCAGTCTTGTTAAAGAGTTCACAACATGTGTCAAACAGTTATAGTGGGGCATGAAAAATGTGATGCCAACAGTTCAGTTCTTACTGGTGTTTCCTTCTGCTCTCAAAGTCCTCATCAAGTGACTTTCTCTGTGCCAACACACATACGTTCAGGGAAGACTGTCTTGAGTCCCAGCACTTTGCATTTGGAAAAGAACTCCAAAAGACAGTGGATGACAGGCCTGAACCCAGGAAAGGAAGGAATTCAGAGAAAGACTACTAAGATGGTAGCCTTCACACTGTTCTCATTAAATACCTGTACCTCTCCCTCGGAGTTAGCTCCAAGTGGGAAAAGATGGCTGACTGGGTGTTCTTGAGCCAGAAGGCTCCATTTCATGTGATTAGTTTGCAAATAAGGATACTACGTTCAAACATCCCATGGCCAAAACAAAAGCTGAAAACCAGCAAGACAATGAACCTGAAGACTCTAAATTGTAGTGTGATTTGCTAAAGCCAGTTTTTAATATTACCTCTGTTTCTTGCTCCCTGTAAAAATTTAAATGCCTGCTTTATTGAAAAATTGCTTAATTAGACAACATATCTCAAGAAAAGGCTTTGTTCCAAGTCACAGATTCATTTTTGTTTCTACCATTCTGTGCAATAAGCACATTTGAAATGTTGTTCCTAAAGAGATTCATTTAGCAGAGGAGGCAAGAGCAGTTGGCTAAACATTTTCACTATAAATTTAATTCACTAAGTCAACCCAGTCATCATATCTTGCAGAAAAGCAATTCATCAGGCTTCCTGGTTGTTATAAGGATATTCAGTGAAATGTTCCCTGCCTTCTTTTTTGGAAGGGGAGGTCCCAAGGATCTCAATTCAATTACTGCCACCTGAATATTTAGTCCCAGGTTATAGCCAAACACTGAGGTAACAGTAAAAACAAATCACTAACAACAGGAAAGCAACTTAATTCACTGTACATTATTTATCCTTAAAAGGAACAAACAAGTATAGTATGCCATCTAAAACTTAAGTAAATAGTAATAGTAGAGATGCATAATGCAGGCTATTGCCAGGAATTGATTCAAGTGCTTTCTACACCTTAGTCAATTTATTTCTCAAATTACACTGTGGGCTTAGCCCTATGATACCTTTTTTCACTTATGTGGTCCACAGACACTAAGTCACCTAAGTTCAATCTTGGTGCTAGGATTCAAACCCATGAAATCAGCTCCAAGGATCACTATGCAGTATGGTTTTAAAAATTTTTATTTTCAGTGAAATATAGAAAAAATAATGTTTTGATACAAATTCTTCCAACTTCAAGTATGCTATTGTGCTAGGTATCTTTCATTTGCCCCGTTGGATTTCACAACTTGTATTCTCTCCCTTCTCTTTAGCCCAGAGCCTCTCCAAGCCTCCAAGGGGCTTCCAGTTGGGTTTGGCAATGCTAGAGATTAGCAAGAAATGAAAGAATACGCTCAGGATATTTATTTTCCTGGTTCCTCTCAGTCAGGTTGCCATTGGCTGCATGCCTATGCCTTTGTTCAAAGCTACAGCTCCTTTTTTTTTTTTTTTTTTTTTTTGACAGGCAGAGTTAGATAGTAAGAGACAGAGAGAAAGGTCTTCCTTTTCTGTTGGTTCACCCCTCAAATGGCCGCTATGGCCAGCACCCTGCACAGATCTGAAGCCAGGAGCCAGGTGCTTCCTCCTGGTCTCCCATGCGGGTGCAGGGCCCAAGCACTTGGGCCTTCCCAGGCCACAGCAGAAAGCTGGACTGGAAGAGGGGCAACCGGGACAGAATCTGGCGCCCCAACCGGGACTAGAACCCGGGGTGCTGGCACCGCAGGCAGAGGGTTAGCCAAGTGAGCTGCGGTGCCGGCTGAAAGCTACAGCTCTTATGAAATGACTCACTCTGCTGTGGATTCTAGTATCTTCCAGATACCTCTGCCAATAAATACTTAATAATAACAGCTCTATACTCTTAAAATCACTGGGACATTGTACCATATCTGTTATTTTCCATAAAATCTGATCACACTGCTATAAATAATACTTTCACAAAACCCTCTTCGATTTACCTAAGAATCTGAGCAGAGATTTAATTTCTCAAAACCACTTTACTCATTACTGGACAAAAAGTACAACATAGTCCTGAGCACACTTACCTTCTACTCTCTTCACATCAGGCCCAGGAAATAAACTCCACAACTGTCCAAAAAGGGCTCCATTATTCTTAAGAAAACCCAATGTGAAAACTGTTTTTCAATTTTCTTGGTTTAAGAGGCCAAAAACTAAAATCTACAGGATATATGGTATTTTTATTCTAATAATATTCTAATAATTGTATTAAAGCACCATGAATGTCAAGCAGCAAGGTAGCATGAGAGCTATGTATTTTGGGTGTTGGTCTCTTTTTTTTTTTTTTTGACAGGCAGAGTGGACAGTGAAAGAGAGAGACAGAGAGAAAGGTCTTCCTTTGCCGTTGGTTCACCCTCCAATGGCTGCCGCAGCCAGCGCGCTGCAGCCGGTGCACCGCGCTCATCCAATGGCAGGAGCCAGGTGCCAGGTGCTTTTCCTGGTCCCCATGGGGTGCAGGGCCCAAGCACTTGGGCTATCCTCCACTGCACTCCCGGGGCACAGCAGAGAGCTGGACTGGAAGAGGGGCAACCGGGACAGAATCTGGCACCCCAACCGGGACTAGAACCCGGTGTGCCGGCGCCGCAAGGCGGAGGATTAGCCTGTTGAGCCACGGCGCCGGCCGGGTGTTGGTCTCTTTTGAGTTAAATGACCTTACTGAAGCCAAACCTTGGCTCAGATGTCATATATCAGACACTTAGTCTAATTAATACAAAAATATCTGATGTTATACATCTGGCAACACCAGTTAGCTTCCTGGAACCAGGTGGTAAAATACATCCAGGAAATGTAACCCCAAGGTGCACAGAAAAACAAAGTACATCTTTGTCTTCCTTACAATCTAATTAGTTATTTATGCATGCATATGAATGTCTCTTGCCTTTAAACAAAGAGTGAATTTTGAACTGACCTGAACATCTCTGTATTCAAAGTATCTTAAATTGCTGCTGGAGATTACATTAGCAGCCCAGCCAGTTTTGAGAATGAGGCTGTTTCCATGAAAAGGGATATAAGAACATTATTCCGATTCATATTTTTTAAAAACATATGGAAAATCATCCCTTCTTCTCCTTAATTCACGTTAAGAGTGTCGGTAATTCTTTCACTCCTGATTTCACTATTGAAAGTCTACCTTCATAGCCACATTTCAACTGGCTCGGCATCAAAGGAAGATACTTTTACCATGTCTTGATATTTGCAAAGCTAAACTTGTGCAACCATAGACTCACTACCTTTGATTATGGACTTGACTGTATCATCATCAGAATGTGTCACAAAGGTTTTAAAAAATGAGCATGTACAACTACCATTGGGATAGACACTAAAAATTGACATCTCCTTGAATTAAAATTTCATAGAACAATGACTAGACATTAATGCATAATACTTTGACTTATTTAAGCAATTATCATTTAGAGATTCTCTTGGGATACTTCTGGACTGGCAGGAAGCAATAACCAAAGGTTAAAAGCAAGGAATCCTGGATCACATTCCTTTAATTCTAACTTTGCCACCCATGTGGATGCATAGCACAGAGATCCCCAGTATAAAATGGCAACTCTTTCTTAATGACACAGTTACAAAGTCATTAGCATAAGCAAAAGTGATATATAAGTACAAATAGTATTATAAAAATTTTATGATACTTAACCTAGAATAAGTAATTACTTTTCATAATTAAGATCACTGTTCTGAAGCAAAATCAAGACACAGTATTTCTTTAAAATTACACATGTGATTTCTTCCCATTGCCAGTCTGCAAGATCGCCTTCTCCACTGATCTTCACTTTATGCTGTTTACACACTCACATAATTCTCTTCCACACCAATGAGAGCTGACTAGCACAACCAATATGACAATGCAGACATGATAATGTGTGAGTTCCCAGATTAGTACATAAAGTCAATGTGACTTTGCTTGTTCTCTCATGTTGCTCTCCAGAAGGTTGTTCCAATGTTAACAGCAAACTTAAGTAGCTCAATAGAATGGCCCATGTGATGAAGAGCTGAGGTGTCCTACCAAGAGACAGCAACCACTGTCTATCATGGGATTAAGCCAATTTGGTAGCAGACCTTCCTGACCTTGTCAACCTTCAGGTGATTGTAGCCTCAGCTGACATCTTGACTGCAACATTGGCAGAGCTCCTAAATCAAAACCACCTAAACTACTCCCAAATTTTGGATCCATATAAATTGCATGAAATGATGCATCTTTGTTGTGATAAGCCACAAAGTTTGAGTGTAATTTGATACTTATCAACAGATAACTAAAACGTCTTCATTCTAATGTCCCATCTTACACAAGGTCAATGTTATATATGTAAAGGTACTTCAAATAGTCCTGGTAAATAGAATTAAAAGATTGTTTGAGTAGGAGAGTATAAACTGGGAAAAGATGGGCACCCAGAGATTCTGAAGATTGTTGGACATTGATAGCAGAGACACAAAGCATCATCATGGTTACTCAATTAATAAATGGAGTCCTGATGGAGCACTGGCATGAAATACTACCATATGGGTTTACAAAGCATCTGGAAGGCATTTCTATGGTTTCCTCATAGCCTATTGGTACTAACAGTTTGGCACGTGCAGTAACCTCAATGTTGAATCTTGGTCTGTGGAGTAAGAACTATGAGAATGGGGAATGCTGAGGGGAAGCCTCTGAAACTGCTTCCCACACTCTATCCAAGACGGTAAATTAAAAAAAAAAAAACCTCCCCCTAAAAGTTTCTGAAATTCATAGTTTTTCAGAATACACACTTTCATGTAAAACTGTGAATAGATTTCAAAGTTTTTGCATGAAAATAACATCATTTAATTCTACTTTCCATGACCTTTTAAAAGTACCCTTCGACATTCTTCCTCATACTCCCTGGTATGTCCATGGCAAAATGCATAGGACATGTTCAACCTGATGATCAAAACCTTTTTTTAAAAAAATTATTTATTTGAGAGGTAAAGCTACAGACACAGAGAGGGAGAGATAGAAACAGAGGTCTTACATCTGCTGGTCCACTCCCAAATGGCTGCAATGGCTCGAGCTGGGTCAATCAGAAGCCAGGAGCTTCCTCTGAGTCTCCTATGTGGGTGTAGGGGCCATGGCACTTATGCCATCCTCCACTGCCCTACTACGCCACAAGCAGAGAGCTAGATTAAAAGAGGGGCAGCCAGGACATGAATATGTGCCCATAAGGGATGCCAGAACCACAGGCAGAGGCTTCACCTACTAAGCCACATGCTGGCCTCTCAAAATCTTAAGAAATTAATGCTATAATATGTAAGTTCCATCACTGTACAAAGATTTGTAAATGTCTTCATTCAAGAAATTGTTCACTAAATATGAAATATATGATCTTCATTAAGGCATATATTCTAATTGATGTGTAATGCAATAGATTATTCCATTTTCTTATAGAAGAATAAGCAGAATGTTGATGATGTCATTTTATTACCCATGCAGTTATAAGCAGTGAGTTAATGTAATACTGATGTCCTGGTATTGAAACAAGTGAATTAGAGAGTTAAGACGAACAGCTGTCTGAAATACTGCTACAGTATAGAACTGAAATCAAAACTGAGTTTCTCCAGCTCTAGAAAATTTATGACAATTATTTGTTGTAACTTTATTATGAATCATGGTGATATCATACACAGTGCTGAAATACTAACATTACCAGTAATACTCAAAGGAAATAATAGAGCCTTATTCTCCACCTGTCTTCTATCTTACATAAAAATCAATTTATCATTAAAATTTCAGATCAGCACTAAATATGATAAAATTAGAAAAATATTTTTGTTAGGATCATTATATTTGAAAGACAAATACCAAAATCATCTGACCATTTTTGAGTACCTGTAGAATTTCTTTAGTAAAATTGGGAATAGCAGTTCTAGTCCTGGCTGCTCTGCTTCCTATCCAGCTACCTGCTAACATACCTGGGAAAGCAGTAGGGGACTATACAAGTGCTTGGGTACTTGCCACCCATGTGAGAGACCTAGATGGAGTTCTGGGCTGATTGCTTCAGCCTAGTCACATCACTAGCCGTTGTGGGATTTGGTGAGTGAATCAGGGGATGCAAGTTCTCTCTGTCTGTCTCTTTCCCACTCCTCTGTCACTTTGCCTTTCAAATAAATAAATCTTTTTTAAAAAATGCCTTAATAAATATTCTCAGTATTAGAGTATAACATAATAATTTTCCGGAACATACAGATAATTTTCTTAGTACTAAAGTGAAGTGAATTTTTTCTAGGAAAATCAGGATGCTAAATTAACTTAATAATTATTAAAGGTGTTGAATTGTACTTCAATTGAGATTTTAACTATATACAAATTAGGTTTCAGCAAATGGAAATTTTCCTTGTTCACAAGCCCCAAACTTATTTTTAGAATTCTAAGAAATACAGAAATGCTGAAAGGTTTTTAAAATGGAATCCAAATGTTTTAGCCTTAAACAAATAGCAACAAAATTTTACCAAATGCAAAATATCATAATAGAAATAGTTTAAAATGAAAATTACAAGCCGATTTCCTAAAATATTCAAATTAATAAGGATTTAGGAACCCTAATTTACTTGAGGAACTAGATCTTTACATATCATTTTAAATATAACTTGCTATTTCTAATCAACACCTATATTCAATGTGTTTATAGGTTATAGACAGAGCCAGAATTTTCATTCACTGCAGAAATTGTTTGCTAAAAAGGCTTTAATGCAAGGTAATTAAAAATAACATAGTCTTTTTTCTTTATCAGTTATGTTTTATAAATCAAAATTATACTCCTTTTTAAAACCTATTTTTAGCTAAAATATGGCAGCAACCCAGAAGTTCATCAACAGAAGACTGGACAAAGAAAATGAGATACACAATGGAATGCTACTCAGCCATAAAAAAGAATGAAATCCTGTATTTGCAACAAAATGCAACTGGAGACCATTATGCATAGCAAAATAAGCCAGAGCCAAAAAGACAAATATATGTTTCTCTGACTTTTGGTAGCTAATATATAGAATACAGAATAAGTACATGAGTGAAACTGACATCTTGGAATCTCATTGTTTATAGCCTTTGTCTATATTCCTGCTGAATAGTAGTATTTCTACTTTTTATTCATTCAACTCTTTTTTTAGTAGAGCATTAAGGCTGTGAATAAAGGTAAATTAAAAACTTGTAATTGCAAAAAGGAAGGAAGGAGAATGGAGAGAGAGGGAAGTATCATTATATTCTTAGAATTTATTTATGAACTATATGAAATATGTTCTCTTTATATTACTAACATACTTATTTGTATGTATTTGAATGTGAGGGAGGGATGTGGGGAGAGGGGTGAGGAGAGAGGGAAAGAAGGGAGAGGGGAAAGGGGAGAGGGGAGAGGGAATCTCCCATCTGCTGTTTCACACCCCTGAACACCTACAACAGAACAAACCAACACCAAGAGTGAGGAACTCCATCAAAGTTTCCCTCAGGGGTGACTGGGGACCCAGTGAGCCATCATCCCCTGTCTCTAGGGGTCCACATTGGCAGAAAGCCTGATCAGAAGCAGATCCAGGACTCTGACCCATGTTCTCTAACATGGGATATGTGTGTCCCAAGAGACTTACCCTGCTACATCACAATGCTTGCCCCTAAATTATACTCCTTAACCAGGAAATTTAAAATGTCTAATAGTTGCAAATCTTTAATTATTTAAACAAAATGTTAGATTGAATTGATGCTTACTTTTCAAAGCAATGATTTATTTTATTCTCAGAAATCACTGATGATTTAATTCTGAGATATATTACATATTGGATTGCATCCAATTCCTACCTATTATTAAGGAATCAGTTCCTTTCTGGAATTTCAGAATATTTGTTGAGTGAGGTGAATTAAAGAAGTCTCCAGCAATCTGTTCTGGCAATGACTGCTTTAGCACAAATATATTCCATTCATTTGAAAGTATTGTTTATTTTGAAAAATTATGCTTATATTAATCATTGTGTTATTCAGATTTTCTCCTAAATATCCATTTAAAGTTTTGTAAGGACTATTTTTATTACTCCCCCAATGTTTAAAGCCTGTATTTAGTATAATGACCAACACAATAATTTCTAAGAAAAATTTTGAAAAACATCGAAGTATTTTTGTACATCTGTTATATTCCCAGCTGACAGGAGTAAGACTTTGGTACTGACATCAAGGAGGTAGAAAATATAATCAGGGAAATTAAGTTCAACTACATGAAACAATTAAGGAAAATTAAGTGCTATGATGTATAACAGCATTTCCCAAAATATTCATGTGCTATTAATAGATGTTTCATTAAAAAAATAAAAGCTTTCCATGGTCAAATAAGTTTGGGAAATATTTCATAAGACATTACTTCTTGGCAATTCCATTACCATATTAATGACTAAGAAGTTTTGCAGCAAAGAAACTGGTTGTACTTTGATTAGACTATTTAAAAATACGTTGACCCTGGAAGCTTTTGTTAAAATTTTCCCTTTTTAATCACAATTTCAAAAATATAAAAATGTGAGAGAAAAAAAGTAACACTGACTTGCTACATCAATTTAATAGGCATTTTTAGACTTATCATATTTGGTTCAGAATTTTTAATCTGAATCATAAAAGATCACATAAAAGTCAGGCCATCGCCACCTCTTTTTTCTCCCCTTCCTCCTAGCCCAAGATCCTGAAATTGGTATGATTATTCTTTACTATATGTTTATACTTTTGACATATTTACTATCAACAATATATAGGATTCCTAAATCTGCAAAAACAATACTATTTTTGTACACTTTGACTTTTTGTTTTTTCTACATTATAAGATTTATCTAGGATATTGGGTGCATAGTTTTAGTTGAAGAACTATATTCTTTGTGTAAACGTATCACACAAATGAGTTGTTATTCATTAAAACTGAACATGAATTAATAGAAAAACTGCTATTTCATAATATCTATATAACAACAGTGAAATAGAATCTGTTTTTTTTCAGTATTTTAATAGTCTTTTCATTGTTTATTAATTTGAAATGTAGGGATGAGGAGAGAGAGAGAGAGAGAGAGAGAGAGAGAGAGAGAGAGAGAGAGAGAGAGAAGGGATAAAGAGAGAGAGCTTACAAGCATGGGTTCCTCCTTCCACTTCTTCATGCCCCAAAGTTCTGCAATAAACAGAGGCTAGGCCAGGCTGAAGAAGGGAACCAGGGATTCAATCCAAGTCTGCAACATGGATGGCAGGGACCCAAACTCCTGAGCCACCCTTGCTGCCTCCCAGCATGGGCATTAGCAGGAATGCTGAAATCAGGATTGGGGTGGGGACCTGAAGTCAGGTACTCCGTACAGGATGCAAGTGTCCCAAGCAGCATCCTATCTGCTAGACCAAATGCTCGCTCCTGGGGTAGAACTTGGTCTGTCACAATGGGCTGTGAACTTTAAGTTCAGTTGTGTTGAACTAAATATCCACGTAAGAAAAACAATGACAATGAAATCTACTCTTCTGTAAGATTTAAATGAGATAAAATATGCAAAGTGTCCACAAAATCAGTGCTAGGCAATTTAGGTTTATCCTGCTTTATTCTGTCAAACGGTATTCTATGAAAATTCCATGTACCTGTTATTTCTTTGTGCCTACCACAGAATTTTGTATTCTATAAAACTCTTTGGGATTTTACATTTTTATCCTGATCCTAACACCTTATTAATTCTTATGTATAACCTGAAATTATGCTTAGCATATAGGAGATGCTTTGTTGAAAAAGTCAATGCAAAAGTTAAATTAGTTCTTGTACATGAACATATTTTTGCTCTATTAATGTAAATGTCTATGCTTTATGAAGTATCACATTAATACACGGTAATGCTTAACTGTAAAAAGATGTGAGCAGACATTAAAACATAAGTAGTCTCCCAAAGTAAATAAAATAAGCTACAAATCAACTCTAAAATAAGCTATTGAAAATATTTGGCAAATTTCCAATGCTTGATGTTTACAAACAATGTTGCCCTGAGCATCCTCACACATACTTTCTTGTGTGTCTGTCAAAAAGATATTCTGGGGGGTCTGCACTGTGGCACAATGGGTAAAGCTTCCACCTGCAGTGCCAGCATTCCATATGGGCAGTGGTTAGAGTCAGGCTGCTCTACTTCTGATCCAGCTCTCTGCTGTGGCCTGGAAAAGCAGAAGATGGCCCAAGTCCTTGGGCCCCTGCACACTCATGGGAGACCAGGAAGAAGCTCTAGGCTCCTGGCTTCAGATCCTCACAGCTCTGGCCATTGTGGCCATTTGTGGAGTAAACCAATAGATGGAAGACCTCTCTCTCTCTCTCTGCCTCTCTGTAGCTCTGCCTTTCAAATAAATAAATAAATAAATCTCAAAAAAAAAAAGATATCTTGAAGTATATGCTTAGCAGTAGACTTAGTAAGTTATTGTTGTACCTAGAAATTTCAAAATTCTCTGCCAAGAAATTTAATTAGTACTCTCCAACCAGCAGACCCAAGGAATTTCTGTATAACTCCAACATTACTTTATACTAATCTAGTGAGAAAGACTTTTATTGTGCTGATGTATGTATACTAATTTTCCTTATTTTTGAAATCTGAACATCCCTCCATCTTCTTTCCTCTTATGAATTGTGATGATATGACAGTACTAATTATATGTTTTCTAAGCAAATCCTCCATTGATCACATCACTGTACATAATTCTCTGGCCTACAGTTTATCTTTCAATTTCTTAATAGTTTTTGAATTTTTTTTTTTTTTTTGGACAGAGTGGACAGTGAGAGACAGAGAGAAAGGTCTTCCATTTGCCGTTGGTTCACCTTCCAATGGCCGCTGCAGCCAAAGCCAGGAGCCAGGTGCTTCTCCTGGTCTCCCATGGGGTACAGGGCCCAAGCACTTGGGCCATCCTCCACTGCACTCCCGGGCCATAGCAGAGAGCTGGCCTGGAAGAGGAGCAACCGGGACAGAATCCGGCGCCCCAACCGGGACTAGAACCCGGTATGCTGGTGCCACAGGTGGAGGATTAGCCTATTGAGCCGCGGTGCCAGCTTCTTGTGTTGAATTTTTGCAGGTGTTTATCAATGATATACAATTTGTACTTTGATGCTTTTTATTTTTTGTATTATAATTCATAAGTTCCTGGGATATCATAAATTAGGACAGAGAATGGAAGGTCAAACTTTAAGAGATTTCATTCATTCAAATATGATTTCATTAAAACTGAGTTAAGCACCATAAACAATAACTAGAAATTTTCAGAAAGAAAACCTCATTGGACACTGATGAGAAATAAATAAAATAAAAATGTAAAATGCATTGTAGATATTTTGGTTGTCTTTTAATATCCATTTTACCAAATCACTCCCATTTGCACTGTGTAATGACTATCCAATTCATTGGGTATGTAAGCCTAGCTCAGTTCAATGAGTAGGGCTTGATTTTTTAAGTTGACAAATAAAAATTGTGTATATCTGTCATGTATATCTTATTTTGAAATATGAATACATTATGGAATGGTCAAATCAAGCTAAATAGGGGCCCTGGAGTTGTGGCATAGATGGTAAAGCCACCCCTTAGGATACCGGCATCCCATATAGGCTCTGGTTGAGTTCCTGCCGCTCCATTTCCTATCCAGCTCCCTGATAATGCTCTGGGAAAAGCTGTGAAGGATGCCCCAAGTTCTTGGGCTCCTGCCACCCATGTGGGAGACCTGGAAGAAGCTTCTGTCTCCTGGCTTTGACCAGCCCAGCCCCAGCCATCGCAGACATCTAGCAGACCGAAGACCTTTCACCTGCTCTCTCTTTTGATCTCTGTGTAACTCTTTCAAATAAATAAACAAATCTTTAAAAAAAATTGAATAACAAATACATTACCTTGCATCCTTAGCTTTTGCACAGTGTCATATTCTACAATTAACAAACGGCTTGTTTTGCACATAGTGGATTTTAATCTACTGCTATTAACATTTCCTGATGAATATGTCCCTTCTGTACTAACTTGCAATGTTCCTTCAATATATACTAAGACTATGTATCATGGAGGAGGTCATTACTAGTTACGAGAAAATAAAAAAAAAGGATTCTTTTTAAACTGGCTTATAAGAGGAGCGGCCCAAGAAGCCTTCAGGTGCGCTGAAAGCCAAATAAACAAAATAGGGTCATGGAATTCCTTGTCAGGCAAATTTTTATTTCTACTTTTCCTGTAATACTCAGTGCAGCTGAATTAATCTTGTCGCAAATGCATTTCTTGACCTGTAAACTGGGATATGACAACACCTGGTATTAATTAATGAGACAATATAAAGTGATTATTACCATGTGTTGCAAATAGTAGGTGTTCCAAGAAGTTAGTAGTGGTAGTAGCAGTATTTCGTTAAGTTAGTAGCTATGAGTTTGAAGAGAAAAGATAAATCTGAAATAAATTCCAAGGAAAATAAAGATAGAACTGGGGCATTTCCTGACCATAAAAATTAGAAATGTCCACAAGCCTGGGTTCACAAGACAGACAAATAGAAGACACTGGTTTAGAATAGAGGTCCTCAAATGGTGGTTCCTCAGAACTTGGTTAGAAATGTGAATTCAGACCCTAGACCTACTGAGTAAGCAGTTTTGACATGTAGACCAGCAATCTACATTTTGACTAGCACCCTTGGTGATTTAAAAAAAAAATATTTATTTATTTGAAAGGCAGAGAGAGAGAGAGAGAGAGAGAGAGAGAGAGAATGAATGAATCTTCCATCCTAAGGTTCACTCCCCATTTGGCTGTTAATGCCAGAGCTGTGCTGATATGAAGCCAAGAGCCTCTTCCAGGTCTCTCACGTAGATGCAGGGGTGGAAGGACTTGGGCCATCTCCTGCTTTCCCAGGCCGTAGCAGAGAGCTTGATTGGAAGAGGAGCAGCCGTGACTCGAATTGGTGCCCATATTGGATGGCGGCACTGCAGGCAGCGGCTTTACCCACTCGCCACGGTGCCAGCCACCACCCCCCACCACCACCCCTACTGGAGATTTCAACGTATGCTGAAGCTTGAGAACATTTGGATTAGAGTTTGATGAGTAACATGTTCACCTGAACAGCCAGGTGAACACATCAAGGAAATCACCGCTGATGGTATAGATCTATCATATAAAAGGCCAAAATCTTCCGATGCCTCTCCTTGCTTTCAGTTATTGATTTCATCAAACAGCTTCCAACGCAATCATTTTTCAGCTTTTATATTCTGCTTGCAATCTACCTACCCAGACAAGCAAGGCCAGGTTTATAACCCTGAATCAGTCCATAGTCTTCGTTCAATCTCCCTCCTGTACTGTTCTCTCACTTTCAGCTTGAAGGCTCTTTGGGGAAGGAAATTTGTCTGGCACCATTTCATCTGACATTAAGTACCAAGTGCATTTACAGAGTTTTATCATTAAGAAATGAAAGTAGAAATAGCCTGGAACCCAGCTTTTAATAGTTGGGATCCTTGACCATTGAAGATAAAATGACATCGATATGCATGTAACTAGTTATTTCCCTTTATGGCACCCAAAAGGCAGCATTTTCCAAAGATCATGCTATGTCTTATCATTTGAAAGCCCTTTCATTTTTGAAAACAAATTTTGTCTTGCATCGTATAGTTGTAAGAGTGCAAAAGGAGTAAAGCAGTCATAGAAAATATTTGGCTATTTTCATATTTTTGCATTATGATTTTTAGCAGTTTCATTGATTCTATGATGGAAATGGAAGTAGAGAAATGATGAGAAATATTCCTAAAATAAACTGTTGGAGACATGTCCAGCATGTTCGTTTTGACCAGAAGCGTGTGAATGCCAGCTGCAAATAATCAGCTCAGCCAAGGCTACAAGGATGAGTGGCAGAGACATCCTAGCTAAGGTAGTCAATCAGCACATGCACTGGAGCAGGAAGCACATGGGGATGCCATCTGGATTTTAAACTAGTGATGACTGCATTGTAACATCTGTGAATCCATGTTTAATAAAACAAAATCAATCTTCAGGGACTTGAAACATGTCATTTTTATTATTGATAAACACAAGACAATAATTCTGGTGTGTTTCTTACTGTGTTATTCTTTTGCTTGATAACTGCTGAAGTGCACGCATAGGAAATTAAAAATCCACATAATACATAGGATAGTATGCAACAAGCAGACTGATAAAACATTTTACTGTAACTTTATGTAACATAATTAACATAAACAAAATTAGACCATGGTGAGAAAGCTTTAAATTCCTCAATATTTTAGATAGTTGAATACTGTTGCCATTTTCATGTCAAGTCATGACTCTTCACAACAAAATCAGTTTTCACAGGCAATCCATTTACCCACGACTACACTTAGAAATTTTACAAGTTATAGGTTTGAAATTGCCCATTTTTAAAAAACTTTTTAATATCTGCCTCCACAAATTTCAAGGACCTGAAAATACATGAAACAACTAGCTATGATTTTTTAGATATTATATAATTTTTTTTTTTTGGTCAGGCAGAGTTAGAGAGAGAGAGAGAGAGAGAGAGAGTTACAGACAGTGAGAGACAGACAGAGAGAAAGGTCTTCCTTCCATTGGTTCACTCCCCTAATGGCCACTACAGCCGGCACTGATTTGAAGCCAGGAGCTGGGTACTTCTCCTGGTCTCCCATGCGGGTGCAGGGACCCAAGGACTTGGGCCATCCTCTGCTGCCCTCCCAGGCCACAGCAGAAAGCTGGACTGGAAGAGGAGCAACTGGGGCTAGTACCTGGCGCCCCAACCGGGACTTGAACCCGGGGTACTGGCGCCACAGGCGAAGGATTAGCCAAGTGTGCCATGGTGTCAGCCGATATTACATAATCTTTAATTGAGTATTATTCATGATAGAACTGACATTAGTAAATTACTAATGATATAGACTCTTGTTTCTAGAAGTCATGCAAAAGCATTGTACATATGCAGGAACATAGACAATACACAGTAACAACGTCCTATTTAGGCTCTTTAAAAATTTAATTTTAGAAGGAGGGAGGGAGGGAGAGGGAGGGGAAGGGGGAGGGGAGAGGGAGAGAGGGAGAGAGGAAGAGAGAGAGAGGGAGAGGGGGAGAGGGGAGAGGGGGAGAGGGGAGAGGGGGAGAGGGAGGGAGAGGGGGAGAGGGAGGGAGAGGGGGAGGGGGAGAGGGGGAGGGGGAGAGGGGGAGAGGGAGGGAGAGGGAGGGAGAGAGAGACCACTCATCCACTGCTTTATTCCTCAGATGTCCTCAACAGCTGGGCCAAAGGCAGGAACCAGGAATTAAATCCAGGTCTCCCTTGAGGATGGCAGGGATTCAGATACTGGAGCCATCAGTGCTGCCTCCCACACACACTGGCAGGTGGCTAGAATTAGGAGATGGAGTTGGGTATTGAACCTAGGCCCTCTGATGCAGGATACGAGCGTCCCAAGCAGCATCTTAACTGCTCGGACTAACACTTATATGCATCTTACATTTTAATGATAAAAAAAATACAACAAACAGGAGCTCATTACTATGAGAGTCAGAACTGCAATTTGTGATCTTGGACTAGCGGACAGTGTATATTGAAGTGAAGCAACATTTCAAAAGACACAAATTACTGAGCAAAGTTGATAGTGTGCATATACTTTACAGAAAGTTTCTGAAATTCAGAAACCCTTTTTTTTCCTCTTTTTATACAAAGGGGACAGTGCAGTACCTTTACTTAGGGCAATTTTAATATGTTGTAAAATCTATATGAGGGATAGCAAAGGAACAATTAATCTGATGTAATAATTGGGACCATCTAAATAGTGGTTCTGAAAGTGTGACCCTTGGACACATGGGGTCCCTAGATGTTTTTCAACCAGTCTGTAAAATCAAAGCAATTCTAGGGTCATTA
Source organism: Sylvilagus floridanus (assembly GCA_949820135.1). Classification (NCBI taxonomy): domain Eukaryota; kingdom Metazoa; phylum Chordata; class Mammalia; order Lagomorpha; family Leporidae; genus Sylvilagus; species Sylvilagus floridanus. The sequence continues at coordinate 32,351,878 of OX463238.1, read as the reverse complement.
TCAGTCATCTTTTCACTATTTGGCTGTTTATTTTTACCACACTGACATGTGTCCTGTCACCATGTTGGTATTTATACTAATAGTACAATTACAATGGTGGGTTAACCACTGGTGCCTTAGAATAAGTCAAGGTAGCAGACCCAAGATGTACTCATTTCACTTGTTTCTTTGATGAAGCAATAAAAATATATTATTGTCTTAGCCATTGCATACAAATTTTGTTATACTAGGCAACAAAAATTATATTAGAGGATTATATTAGTTACCTTTTGCCAAGTAACCAATCAACCCAAAATCTGAGATTACAGCAACATACATCTATTATCTGGGGGCCAGGAATCTATGCACTATCTAGCTGGCTACCCTCAGGTGTTAACTGGGGTCACAGATATGTTAAGGCCCAACTGGGAAGGGATCCACTTTGAACCTCCCTCATGTGATTGCTGGCAGGATTCTGCTCCTTGAGCGTTTCTGGACCGAGGTCCTCAGTTTCCTGCTGGTTATTGGCTGGAGGCCCCTCTACACTTGGTGCCAGGTTGCACTCTCTCTCCAGGCACTTGAGAAAGAAGAGCCAGAGAGAGTCCAGCAGCATACAGTTCACAGCCTTTTACGATCTATTCACAGAAATGACAACTCCTCGTTGTTTTTGCTTTGTTTTTGGTGTTTTTTGGGGGGGCATATTTCTACTTGTTAGCAGGTCAGTAGGTCCAATCCATAATCAAAGAGAAGGAATTACCAAAAAGTGTGAATTCCAAGAATTCATGATCCTTGAACATCACTTCAGAAGATGCTTCTCATGACAGCCATCTGGAGGCAGAGAACTTATGTGACTGTGTTGTAAAATGAACTGTCTGCTCCTTTCAGTAAACACCCGTTCTCAATTAAAAGAATCAATAAACGATCTACCCAGGATATTTTGGATATTTTGCAGAAATGAGTATTTCTTGAAAATTAACAAAGTGAGTTTCATCATTTCAAGGCAAATTTCAAGGAAAAGCATGAACAGTGTTGTCAATGATAAAATTTGAGTATTCAAATGAACGTTAAAATTTTGGAAAACTTGTTTCTGGCAAAAGTGTCATAACAGCTTCTTAATAGAAATATCTTTGTTACAGTACTAGTTATAGCATTACTTCACATTGGACAACACATTAAGGACAGATCCCACATGAGACATAAGTACACAGTGACTCCTGAAGTTGATTTAATAATTTGACACTGTTGTTTATGGCGTCAGTAATCTTCCTAGGCTCTAGTCATGAGTTGCCAAGGCTATGGAAGCCTTTAGGGTTCGCTGACTTCAATCTTATTCCGACAGGGTCATAGTCAAAGTGGAGGTTCTCTCCTCCCTTCAGAGAAAGGTACCTCCTTCTTTGATGGCCCCATTTGTTCCACTGGGATCTCACTCACAGGGATCTTTCATTTAGGTCTTCTTTTTTTTTCCAGAGTGTCTTGGCTTTCCATGCCTAAAATATTCTCATGGGCTCTTGAGCCAGATCTGAATGCCTTAAGGGCTGATTCTGAGGCCAGAGTGCTATTTAGGACATCTGCCATTCTAAGAGTCTGCTGTGTATCTCGCTTCCCATGTTGGATCATTCTCTCCCTTTTTGATTCTATCAGTTAGTAATAGCAGACACTAGTCTTGTTTGTGTCATCCCTTTGACTCTTAGACCTATCAGTGTGATCAATTGTGAACTGAAATTGATCACTTGGACTAGTGAGATGGCCTTGGTACATGCCACCTTGATGGGATTGTATTGGAATTCCCTGGCACATTTCTAACTCCATCATTTGGGGCACGACTGATTGAGCATGTCCCAAATTGTACATCTCCTCCCTCTCTTATTCCCACTCTTATATTTCACAGGGATCACTTTTCAGTTAAAATTTAAACACCTAAGAATAATTGTTTGTTAATTACAGAGTTCAACCAATAGTACTAGAATAAAAAAATACTAAAATGGATAAAGTATTACATTGTACAACAACAGTCAGCACAAGAGCTGATCAAGTTACTGTTTCTCATAGTGTCCATTTCACTTCAATAGGTTTCACCTTTGGTGCTCAATTAGTTGTCACTGATCAGGGAGAACATATGATATTTTTACACTTTGAGTTTCTGTGTGGGTGCAAACTGATGAAATCTTTACTTAGTATATACTGAATCAATCTTCTGTATATAAAGATAATTAAAAATGAAAAAAAATCTTGGTGTTAAATTGGAAATTGCATAGAAAATTAATCAATTTTAAAAAAATATATCATGTAGGATCTCTGTCCTTAATGTGCTATACATTGTGAATTAATACTATAGTACTCCAACAGTATTTTTCACTTTGTGTTGCTATGTGAGGGCAAACTGTTGAAATCTTTACTTAATATATACTAAACTGATCTTCTGTATATAAAGAGAATTGAAAATTAATCTTGATGTGAAGCAAGGGGAGAGGGAATGGGAAAGGGGAGGGTTGCGGGTGGGAGGGAATATATGGGGGGGGGAAGCCATTGTAATCTATAAGTTGTATTTTGGAAATTTATATTCTTTAAATAAAAGCGTTATAAAAAATAGAAATATCTTTCTGTAGTGAGACTGGCAGTGATATTAAAGAACGTTTGCTTTTTAATATTGTAGAAAATGTGTTGCTTTTGGAAGATCTGCAAAATTCAATGAGCACATTTTTTTCCAAATAACCACAGGATAATGCATATAACCGTTTAAAGTGCAGGACCAATGGATTCGATGTAACAATGTGAAATCTCATTTATGTCATTCCAGATTCTTCACTGCAACTAAATTTTATGAAATTAATACTTTTGGGCTGGTGTTATGGCATAGCAGATAAAGCTTCCCCCTGCAACACCACCATTCCGTATAGGCACCACTTTGAGTTCTGGCTGCTTCACTTCTGATTCAGCTCTCTGCTAATGTGCCTAGGAAAGCAGCTGAGGATGACCCATGACCTTGGGCCTCTGCATCCATATGGGAGACCTGAAAGAAACTCCCGGATGTTGCTTTCAGACTGGCTTAGCTCCAGCTGTTATCACCACTTGGGCAGTGAACTAGAGGACAGAAGATCTCTCTCTCCATCTCTCCCTCTAACTCTGCCTTTCAAATAAATAAAGAAATCTTTAAAAAAAGAGAAACTAACACTTGCAGTTTTAGTGTAGTATAAAAGGAGAATATTCATTATTATCTTAAAAAGATATTAATCTTTTTTCTTCATTATCAACTATGTAGCGACACAAGGCTGAATCTTTTACAAATATTTCCAACCACAACAGCAATTTGCAATAATTTAATGTCCTAGAATCAGGTATGAGAACATAGCTCTTTTCTACAATGGTATTTCAAAAAGTTCATGGGAAAATGAAATAAAAGAATTTATTCTGCTACAAAAAATAAAATTCATTCATACAAGAGGTCTTCAAAAGTTTGAGAAAATCCATATTATGGAAAAATAACTAATGTGTTTCAAAAATTTTTGTACCAAAATAACTTTTAATTTCATTTTCAACAAACTTTTAACATACTTTCATCTAGAGCTAAACATCAAAAGTATTTAAATGTGTGTTAAAACACTATTCTCATGAAGCTATGTTTTTAGAAAATACTTCTTTTCATAAAAACATTATATGAGAACATGAAATGTCTTTATTATTAGTTTTAAAAATTATTTTAAAATGCTTTAATTATTAGCATAAATATTGGCAAATACAATTCCCGTGATCAAAAACACTTTGGGAGTCCTTAATAAAGTTTAAGAGTGTTAGAAGATTCTAATACAGATTTTGTTGTTTTAACATAATAGCCTATAAAAAAATCAGCACCCAGAATTAATTAATTATTTCTCATTCACCCTACATATCTGTACACTGGTATTGGCAAGAGAATGCATTCCATATTTTCTCAGGAAGCCAGGATCATGGAGATTACATCACATCATCTACTCACGAAAACAATACAAACAGGGGTAGGGTAAGTTTTATAAAGGTGTATAGAGATTGCTCTAGAGATACAGATGTTATTCATACTCAATACTCATCTTTTGGAGAAAGTTACATACCCCGAAATAACTTCCAGATGGCTATAAACAAGCAATTCTGCCAGATACCCCAAAGAAAAACCATAAATATTTAGTAAATAATATGAATGACTACAGACATGCCAGTTCCAATGCATAGATAGCTGCATACCCACAGATAACTTCCAGATGGCCTAAACAAGCAATTCTGCCAGATACCCCAAAGAAAAACAATAAGTATTTAGTAAATAATATGAACGACTACAGACATTCCAGTTCCAATGCATAGATAGTTGAAAAGAATGTGATGAGTCTTAGCTCAAAAAAGTATATGAGTTTTATAATAGGGAAAGTATCATTATATTCTTAGAATTGTATCTATGAACTACATCAAATCTAATCTCTTTGGATTATCATATTATCAAGAGAACTGGTGAGAATTGTGTTGTAGTAATTATTATGCATTTGCTGCGACCCTGTGAGAACCTATTGTATTAATAAATTCCTTAAAATAAAAAAATAAATTTAAGCATGTTTTTCCTTATTAAAAAGTATATGAGTCTTATTTTTAATTTGTATTTACTCATTTTAGAGGCAGGAGACAGGGGTGGGTTGGGGGCTTCCATCTGCTGATTCACTCCCCAAATGCCCTCAATGGCAGGGACTGAGCCAGGATGGGCCAAAGCTGTGATCTGAGAATACAATGCAGGACCCTCACATGGGTGGCAGAGGGCCAATTGCTTGAGCCAGTGCTGCTGCCTCCCAGGGTCTATACCCAGGAAACTGTAACCAGGAGTTAGAGCTAGGTACCAAACCCAGCCATTCTGATATGAGATATGGATGTCTTAATTGGCATCTTAACTGCTAAGCTCTCTCCCCAAAAAAGTAACTTAAAATTTTATTAATCCAAAAAAAATTACATATATCATGTTTAAAATAACTCAAATATTTTATAGATTAAGAAGTCCTAAAATCAAGGTGTTGGCAGGAATATATCCCTGCTGAAGGCTCTTAGAGGCACCTTTCCGTGCTTCTAAAAAACACCAATTCTCACAATATCCATTCCTTACACCAACAGCAGCTGAGTACCTGCTAGTTATGGGACACTATTAAAAATGCTGAATGAGAAGTTTAAGTCCCAACTGGCACAGAGCTTACATTCCAGCGGAAGGAGGAACGGAATAAGCAAGTAAACATACATACACACACACACACACACACACACACACACACGGACAGTAATGTATACAACAAATAAAAGTTAAGGCAGGAAGAAGTTAACTGAGAATGATATGAGAGGTGCTATTTGAGATAAGCTGTTGAACAGAGATTTCCCTGATCAAAGGTCCATTGAACAGCTTCCTGAATGCATGAAGGGACAAATGAAGACGTATCTGGCAGAAAAGCAGCCAAGCACTGGACCCAGCAACTGACAGGGAGGCACATGAGTGGCTGAGAGTACAGGAGCAGGGGCTAAGGCCAGAGGGAAAGCAGACGTGCAGATCACACACTGATGTGAGCATCATGATAAAGACCCAGCCTTTACTTTTAGATGGGTAGGTACAGGCCTATTTACTTACAGGAGTGTTGTGATATGAGTTGTATTTGTAAAGGCTCTCTATTGGCTCTGGGAGGTATATAACCCTGGGGCAAAGGTAAAAGCCTGAGGAGTCCTCAGAAGGTAACTGCATTTATTCATTCACAGGACGGAAAATGGCCTAAAGCAGTTAGGTGGAGGTTGTGAGGTTTGGACTTTGGACGCAGTCTGAAAATTAATGGGTATATTAGCAGGTTAAATGATATGGGTGTGAAATAATCATTACCAGGAGAGCCATTGCCAAGAAAAACGGTAGCTCTTCAAAACAGGAAGCAAAAGGAAAAATGGAAGAAGGGGAGAATAAACAGGAATGAGATAAAGAAAAGAGGACAGAAGGGAGGGAGGAAGGGAAGAAAGGAATGGTCTGTTCAACTTTTTAGCAGAAAATTTTTGTATCAGAATAAGTTGCTTTTTCTGGAAAGTTAATTCTGTGACTTAGGAAAGTCCTTGAACATGAGTCAGAAGAGTGATGAATATTATAAAAACAAAACATGCTCATCTAGCACCAACAACTTGAAATGGCACTAGGCCAACCTGCCACATGGAGCTATCTGTACACATTCGTGTTATCTATGAGAAGTAATTTCTCTTTTATGGGCCCAAACTTGATGTAACTCTCTTTCCACATTATTACAACATGATTTGTTATCTAATCCACACTTGAGTAATAGAATAAAATTTCACTTCAGATTTTTAAACCAGCCTGTATGAAGGTCATATTTTCTAGAAATTCCAGAGTCTCAGACTAAGAGGAAAAATTCTAACAATTAAACCAAACCACCAGTCAGAAGTTGACTCTTTCTCAACAAAGGCACCAGAATTTGCTAGTGTCAGTTACAAAGTACAATTCTTAGTCAAAATGTTAATATTGGGCCAGCACTGTGGCACAGCAGGTTAAGCAGTCACATAGGAGGCTGGCATCCCATATGGGAGTGCCAACTCAAGTCCCAACTAATCTGCTTCTGATCCAGCTTCCTGCTAGTGTGACTGGGAAAGCAATGGAAAATGGCCCAAGTACTTGTGCCCCTGTCACCCATGTGGGAGTCTTAAACAGAGTTCCTGGATCCTAGTTTTGGACTGACCCACACCTGGCTGTGTGGCCATCTGTACAGTGAATGAAAGTCACCTCTCTCTTCCTTTCCCTATTCCTCTCCCTCTCCCTCTCCCCATCCCTCCCTGTAACTGTTTATTTCACATATATACCTACATATTTGAAGAAATATTAATACTAAAGCATCTATAAAACTGAATGTAGCAAAGAATTATTTACTTTTTAATGTATGACAACATTTTACATAAATGGTATTTTAAATTTTTCCCTTCGTTTCCACAGATAGGCATTAACTCCAGAGTCAGGTTGCAGAACAGACAACAGAAAATTTTGTGATAGATATGCAATTTCTGTTTTCAGTTCATCACCATATTAATTTCATTTCCTAACAATCACTAATATACATCCACTGACTGAATTCTCTGGTTCCAGATCATCATCTGCAGCCTCCCTGCAGCAGTACTCTCTGTCCTGATCTCCTGGTTCACTCTCAAAGAGCTCTGACCCTCCGAAAAACTCAAGTAAGATAACATTTTCCCTTTGCTTAAACACTTTCAAAGGCTTCCACTTGCTCCTAGGATAATGAAAAACCATCCGAGGGCCTGCATATGCCTGAGGCTGCCCTCTCCATCCTCTGCAGCAAAATCCTTTACTCTCATTTAGTCTTCACTCTGCCTTTCACAGTCTTTACACAGGCTGTCCCCTGGCCAGAACACTTTGACTTTGACCCCTTTTTAGTTTACCCTTATCCTTCAGGTCTCTGGTCATTATGCTTTGCTTTTTAGGGAACATATTTCTAAGCAGCCTACTTCATCCCAGGGAGGTCAACTCTGGTCAAATCTCCCTGTTTTATGCTGTAATTATCCAGTGCTTCTCTAGTTCATAGCACCTAGTGAGAAAGCAACTTCAAACAAATGTGTGTGATGGTTGTCTCCCTCACTAGGGGACCATCAGACTTCAAGAAGGAGAACCCAGGCCAGTTACAGCTTACCAGCATGCCACAGGGTAAAATATACCTTCAGAACTACTAGAGATTTTATATATATATGTATATATACACACATATATAATATTTATATATAAATTATATATAATTGTGCTATATATCATAAGCAGAATAAACATTTCATAAAGAGTACAATGAAATATTAAATAAAAGTGATAGACTAAAAAATCAAGCCATTTAATTAATAAAATCTAATTGTGAGATGGCTTTTGGTGAAAAAGAGACTTAGTCATTCTGGTCAATTCTGATTTTTTGATTTGACTCAAAATCCACTCATCTGTTGACTTGTTGCTTTGTGTGATTTTAAAAAACTTTTCAAGTTTGTTCTGCTTTAAGCTCACAGCTGAAAGTCACAATGAAAAACAATTTTTATATTAATGCTAAGAAAGGAATTCAGATGCCATTCATTATCGCACTTAGAAATCAAATGATACAAACATCAGGAACACAGCCTCAAGCTAAAATAAATGAATCAGAAAATCATTTTAATATAGAGTGCCCAAAATTACAGGTCTGAAGAGTGATTATGCCATTCACCCTTTTATCATGGAGGTCAGTGCTCAAGATATATTGTAAACGTTTCATCAGCCTCACAATTTTAATGAGCTCAGTCTCTACTGTATGAATAAATACCCACAGCATTGCCTTTCAAATCAGCGTGGCCTCTTTCCAGGGAGATCGGTTGATGACTCTTTATCTGATCTTTACCTGGTTTAAAGATTCAATACAGTAAGCCCTCGACCACTTGTTTTGGCTTTTTAACAAGTGGAAATCAATGTTTTCTTGGATTATAAGATCTGCAAGAAAAATTCTTAAAAATGTACCAAGAATAATGGTGAGCTTTATAGTCCAAGTTAACACAAGAATTCTGATTATCACAGAAAAATTATTGTTAACATCATGCATCCCACTTATTATATCAGACAGTAAGGGAGACTACACTGAAAAATAACGAGCTTCTTGAACAAAGTGAAGCAGTTTAAAAATATAATAAAATACCATTAAAATGCTCAAAGGGATTAATATGTTCATAAGACTATGACTACTTTTAAAAGCTGTGAAGGCAATCCATTAATATCTAAATCTAAATCCCTGTGCCAGCGCTATAGCATAGCAGGTAAAGCTGCTGCCTGCAGTGCCAGCATCCCATATGGATGCCAGTTCAAGTCCCGGCTGCTCCACCTCTGATCCAGCTCTCTGCTATGGCCTAGGAAAGCAGTAGAAGATACCCAAGTTCTTGGGCCCCTGCACCTACCTGGGAGACCTGGAAGAAGATCCAGGCTCCTTATTTTGGATTGGCCCAGATCCAGTCATTGCGGCCATTTGGGGAGTGAAACAACAGAAGGAAGACCTCTCTCTCTCCCTCTCCATCTCTCTAACTCTGCCTTTTAAATAAATAAATAAATATTAAAAAATAATAAATCTAAATCCCACATTTACCTCTTTAAACACACAATTAGTAGGGTTAATACACTATTCATCAGCACAAGTCACCAAATATTTATGTTTTATATTTCCCCTTCTGGGAACATGGTGGAATTACATTTATTAGGCCATGAACTTGCACTGTCTAGTGGAGTATTATTAGAATTGATGGGTGCTACTTGCGGATAGATGATGTTTTAGCAGGTAAAACGTAATTTGCCAGGTTTTTTTCTCATAGCCACTGCATCAGCATTGCTACAGATAATAGAAACTCCTTGATCCTGGGTCTGAAATTTAAAGTGAATGGATCAGAGTTCCAGAAAACCTATTATAGATGTTCCTTGACTAAGAAATATACCATGGCAGTTTTATGCCTTTAGAAGTAAAACTTTTTTCATTTTTCTAGCATAACATAAGCCCATCCTGAATGATTAATACATTTACAAATTCAAGTCACCAACAATTTCAAAAATTGTCCTATGATGTTGCCATGGTATGAATGATGATATTCCCTCCAAAATTCATGTTGAAACATAATTCCCAATGGAACAGTATTAGTAAGAATAATATGACTTTGGGAGGTGATTCTATCACAAGAATTCACCCATCAATATTGTTAGTACCCTCTTAAAAGGGACCCAGCTTGAAAGGAGTTCTCTCTTAACCTGCTACCATCTGTGATGTGAATATCCAGGAACAAAGTGCCATGTTGGAAGCAGACAGCAGCCTTCAATGGACACTAATGCCTTAATCTTGGAATTCCAATTTCCAGAACATTGAGAAAAAAATGTCTGGTCTTGCTAAACCACCAAATCTGTTATAATAGAACAGATGGACTAAGAGAAATGAACATGTATTTATAGCATAAATAAAGTATGTCATAGAATACAGGACATCAAAGAATGCAAGGACTGTAGAATGTCATCTAATTTTAATTAATTAAAACCCCTTAACTTATAAGGCTCTTAAATTATCTCATAAGTTCTTTGGCTAGACAGAGAACAACTGTACAAGAGTAATTCAAAACAGTCATGGAAATGGGTATTACAAAAAAGTTATAATTGCATTCCAAACCTTTTTGCAGCAAAATAAATTCATGTTAATTCCATTTTCCACGAACTTTTGAAGTCACCTTGTATGTATTTCCAAAATGACCTAGGTGTAAGTATTTGTTGTAAATAGTAATTTTTGTTCTTAAAATGTAGCCCTGGCCGGCGCCGTGGCTCAACAGGCTAATCCTCCGCCTTGCGGCGCCGGCACACCGGGTTCTAGTCCCGGTCGGGGCACCGGATTCTGTCCCGGTTGCCCCTCTTCCAGGCCAGCCCTCTGCTGTGGCCCAAGAGTGCAGTGGAGGATGGCCCAGGTGCTTGGGCCCTGCACCCCATGGGGAGACCAGGAAAAGCACCTGGCTCCTGGCTCCTGCCATCGGATGAGCGCGGTGCGCCGGCCGCAGCGCGCCGACCGCGGCGGCCATTGGAGGGTGAATCAACGGCAAAGGAAGACCTTTCTCTCTGTCTCTCTCTCTCACTGTCCACTCTGCCTGTAAAAAAAAAAAAAATGTAGCCCTGAGAAAGGAACAGTTTGTTCTGTAGTATTTTCTAGTCTAATGTTCATGTAAACCACATCTAAAAGAACATCAATTATCATGTATTATCAGAAGGAGTGCACATCATCTTGAGGGACTGTATAAATAACTGTATTTATGCAAAATCTGTTCAGCAATGGTAAACATTAGGAACTCCATGAGTCAGTTGGTGATTCAACAAATGTCTCTAAGCACCTAGACATGCATCTTTTGTCTGCAGTCTGATGATGTCCCTTGAGTTAAATAGCAACTCAGAGATAGAAAAAAGCTGAAAGAGAATTTTGTTCATCCACCTACACAGAACTGGGTACATCTGTTTTTCATGTTTCTAAATAAAAGTCAACAATTTTGTGTGGTTTAAGCAAAAATTAATTTCCAAACATTTAATACTTCCTAGATTCTGGGTAATCCACTACATATTTCTGTACCCAAAGCAGAAATTTAGACTCTTGTTGGGAGGCTTGTGTGCAAATGAGAACTAATTGTATGGCAGTACAGTAAAATTGAGCATGTTTTTTTTTCTTTTCCCATAGTTGCTTTCTTGTTTTACCAAAAACAAATGTAAGATAAGTCATTGAGCTATAGCAGTACCTTCATCTGCAAAATAGGGAGAATAAAATCCCTTACTTTAAAGGATTGTGAAGATTAAGTGAGTTAGTCCACAAAATTGTCCAGCGCATACTAGTGGCTCAAAATACTGTAACTGTCATAATAATTATCTGAATCACTAAATAATATGTGTGCTGATATTTCCTTTGTTCAAACCTCAATCATTATCCTTTTTCCAATCAAATTCCCTTCTATGGAAATTTCATCTAATCTCTAGTCTTCCATTTTCAACTCTAAAATAAGACTGCTAAATTTACATACTTACCTCTGATTTCCAGGCTGATATTTCCAGTTCCCTCTAAAACATTTCAATTGAATGTCCCATCATTTCTCAAACTCCTTATGTCTCCATGCATCATGTCTCAAAGGCAGAACTTGCCTGAAGCTTGGGCAAGGAAGGCCCTTGCATTGGCATCTTGTTTAGAGATCACTGTTTTAGCTCGTCTTTTTTTTAAAAGATGTATTTATTTGTAAGACAGAGTTACAGAGAGAGGCAGAGAGACAGAGAGGCATAAAGAGAGAGAGAGAGAGAAAGTGAGAAAAGAAGAAAAGAAGAGAAGGGAAGAGGAGAAGAGGAGGAGGGGGAAAAGAGGGAGGAGGAGAAGGAGGAGAGGAGGAGAAGAAAAGAAGGAGGGAAGGGCAGTGGAGAGGAGCGGAGCAGAAGAGCATCTTCCACCTGATGGTTCACTCCCCAAATGGCTACAACAGCCGGAGCTGTGCCCATCCGAAGCCAGGAGCTTCCTCTGGGTTTCCCATGAGGTTGCAGGGGCCAAAAGGGCTTGGGCCACCTTCTACTGCTTTCCCACACCACAGCAGAGATCTGGATTGGAAGTATAGCCGCCATGACTTGAATTAGTGCCTACTGGATGCCGGTGCTGCAGGCTGGGGCTTTAACCTGCTGTTGCACAGTGCCGGCCCCTTTAGCCAGTCTTTCCGCACCCTTGCCCAAGAGCAAGGATTCTGCCAGACCAAGAAAGTTCATCACTATATAGTGATATCACAATTGCCCAGCATTTTTCTGGGCAAGTGGAATTATGGTAGACTATTAGTATCACAATAAATTTCCTAGTTATTTATATAAGAATTAAAATAAACATTCAATGCTTGGTTTCTGATATCCAACAAAGTTTTTTTTTTGGGGGGGTTTTGTTTGTTTGTTTTTTTGTTTTTGACAGGCAGAGTGGAGAGAGGGAGAGAGAGAGACAGAGAGAAAAGTCTTCCTTTGCCATTGGTTCACCCTCCAATGGCCGGCGAACCGCGCTGATCCGATGGCAGGAGCCAGGTGCTTATTTATCCTGGTCTCCCATGGGGTGCCGGGCCCAAGCACCTGGGCCATCCTCCACTGCACTCCTGGGCCACAGCAGAGAGCTGGCCTGGAAGAGGGGCAACCAGGATAGAATCCGGCGCCCCAACTGGGACTAGAACCCGGTGTGCCGACACCGCAATGTGGAGGATTAGCCTGTTCAGCCACGGCACCAGCCTCTAACAGTTTTATGTTTAATATTTGTGTAATGACACTGGTGGATTTCCTCATTCTTTTTGCTGTGTCCCTCTAATAGTTATTTGCCCTCTTTTCCTCCATTTTCTACTCCAGAAAGCATTTCTGATTTCAACTTCTAAAAATTGGAACTGGAAAATTTCTGAATAGGCAAAAGATAAATTACCATAATTCCACTGATAATTAACCACCTGAAAATCAACAAAAGACTATATCATCATCATTTTCTGCCTTTCTACAATTTAGAGTTTTATTTCCATCTAAGTATCTAAATTATTATTTTCCCAAAGAAGTAGCAGCTGCAGATAGAGCAGTGTGCCCTGACATTTCTGGAACCGAGGTTGTCTCTTCCTGAACTTATCACCCGAGATCCTCTCATAACGTAGGGAATCTAGGGAATGAAACAGATGATGGAAAGGAACTATCTCACCACAAGTCTGGGAACCTTCCTGGTAGCCCTGCTCCTTTAACCATCAATGACCTTGAACCTAAGCTATTAAGACAACCAAGGTTGAGAAAACTGAAAATAATTTTCTCTTCTGCTTCTTAAAAGGATCTGCCAGGTCAACTGGGCTGATTATTTACATATTGTTTTTAGATAATTACTTTCCACATCTCTCAATGCAGAGTCCTCTTACATCTAAAACTCTGTCCTGGTATGTATAACCGATTACTATGGGAAATTTAGACTTTACACATATCATTTTAGGAATGAGTTTTCAATATGCTTCTTCTCACTTATATGTGTCTCTTTCTTCAAAAGACCATCTGATTTTGGAAAATATAATAAAGAAAAAGTAACAACACAGCAGCTAACAAAGCAGTCACTTAAATAATGAAATGAAACATCCACTATCATTAATTGATCCAATAGTTGTAAGATTTAGACAGAAAAGGCATTTCAGGTCTTGGAAATCTCTAATTCCTGTACAGTCTATATTTCAGCTGATAAATGTATAGCTTTTAAGGCATCCATAGTCATCTTCAATTTTCCCAAATATATTTTTATAAAAATTGCTTCAATTGTCTAGAATAACCTCATGCCTACTTACCAGTGCATATCACCTCCTGCAAGAGTTCACCCCAAATATTCTCAAGAAGAATTATATATACGTACATTATAACCTACATCATTTTGGTAATTATTCATATACATACCTACCTTACTAGACTTTAATAATTTCTGTATTCCCATTCCCAACACAGTTTTGGACAAAGATTTTAGCCCAATTCAGTGAATACCAATTATTCTTAATGAAAAAATTTTTAGAGTGATGCATTCTATTTTTGCTTTTTCTTGTATTTTGACTATTCATTGCTATTCCATGAAATTTCTAAAGATTAACTTTTTCATTTGTAGTCCTATCCATTATTATGCTCTTAAAACTGCATTGCTGTGACAAAATTAGACAGCCCAGTTTTTTTTTAACCTAAAGTATTTGAAATGAGCAATGTTTTATCTAATGTGTTTTCTATGCTAACTCAAGCAGCCAGTAAAAGGTTGAGTCACACATGATGTTTTGCACGAAATTTGCCTCCTGCCTTGAATTCTTGGTTGACGTTAAGAAATAAAATGGTGGTGTAAATCATTCAATTTGTAAGCATGATTTTTAGTTTCATAATTATTGACATGTTGTAATTGCCAACAACCATTACCAGCTGCCTAAAGAAATATTTTCATTGAAACTAAATATACTGATCTATTGTGAGATTTAAGGTAAAAGTCATGAGCCAACTCCTCAGTATTGAAATGAATCTTTAAAAATACTGGAATTCTTCTATTGCTCCTTGAACTTGGTTATACTGCCAATCACAGACAGCAGAGAGGAAATGAAATACGTCCTGCAGTCATCTGACTTGAGCATGTGCACTCAGCTCTCAGTGTACCTCCCTGTGGGGCTGGAATGTGGCTGACCTGGCGCAGCTATAGAAATCTAACTCTCCATGTGTTTTTATAATTCTGCTTCCCACTGACCATGCAAAATCACTCAAGCCATTCCTATATAATTTTCAAGGAGTTCACTAGGCAAAATTTCAGGAAACAGGAGATGATCTGAGTAATTGTGCTTAAGTAACTGGACAGTAAATGTGATTCATAAATAGTAAAGGAAAATTTGGTGGTACATATTCAAACTGAAAGGTGCTAGGTCGTGGGTAGCCAGTAAATACAGACATCTAGAGATGGGAATGAGGAATGGGAGAAATAAGTACCTGAGTATGATGTTCTTAAAGGGAATACCAGGAATAGAGTTCTTAAAGGGAGATTAAAATATATACCTCAGTCAGAACTGTAGGATCCATTTTGAAAATGCTGCCTAGGGGCCGGCACTGTGGCTCACTTGGTTAATCCTCCACCTGCAGCGCTGGCATCCCATACGGGCGCCGGGTTCTAGTCCCGGTTGCTCCTCTTCCAGTCCAGCTCTCTGCTGTGGCCTGGGAAGGCAGTGGAGGATGGCCCAGGTGCTTGGGCCCCTGCACGCACATGGGAGACCAGGAGGAAGCACCTGGCTCCTGGCTTCGGATTGGCTCAGCGCGCTGGCCATGGTGGCCACTGGGGGCGGGGGGTGAACCAACAGAAGAAATACTTTTCTGTCTCTCTGTCTGACTCTGCCTGTCAAAATAAAAAAAATGCTGCCCAAATGAACAAGACAGGAAAATAGTCCTCAAAAAGAGAGGGAGAAAGAGGGAAAAAAAAAAAAAAACATATCCACCTGAAATCTAGAAACTTTGTTCCAAACAGCAATAATTGTTTCATATAATAATAATAAAAAAAATAGACTATTTTACTGGTATTCCAAAAAATGCCTAAAATATTTAGAAATGGTTCCAAAGAGAATGTCATGGAAAATTAAACTAAGCTAGAGTTCAGGATATTAGGAAGACCCTTGTTTCAAGAATTTATCATTCACAATCATTTCCTTAGCTTTAACAACGGTGAAGAACTTTTTGCACTTTGAAAAATACCAACAACAAAACCCTCTAAACTTGAGGATTTTGGAAAGCAATCAAGATCTTCATGCATGACATTTATAGGAGAGGTACCAAGCAACACAGCCCAATTTTCATTGGTAATCATCCACTCACATCCTTACGTAAGTGGTTCCCCATACTCCTTGTTTGTAAGCGTTATTTTTCAAAAACTGAACATATTCAACACCAACTGCTAAATTGGTTTAATCTACCTGGCAAAAGGGCAGCCAAAAGTCCAGGGTGAGTGTTAGAAATGGTATGGTAATTCATTATAAATAATTGCTTGCAAACTCTGTGACAGCTTAGAAATTTATAAAAATAACGTTGACAGGGTGAGCATTTGACCTGGAAGTTAAGATGCCAAGTGAGACATTTGCATCCAATGTCAGAATGCCTGGATTTGCGTCACGGCTCCAGCCCCCCATTCCAGTTTCCTGCCAACATTCACCCTGGGAGACAGCAGGTGATAGATGAAGTAGTTGGATCCCTGACACCCAGAAGGAAGACCTGGATGAGTTCCTAACTCCCAGTTTTGGCCTGGTCCAAACCTAGCTGTTGCAGGAAATTTGGGAAATGAAACAGTGGATGGAAGACCTCTGTTCATCTCTCTGCCTCTCAAATAAATCAGTTTTTTTTAAATGTGACATTATAACTATGATCTCTGGAATTCATTAGGGTTATATACACATATATGTCTATAAACATGTGAATATGGATATCTTATATGTGAAAAATGTAAAGTGAAAAATTAAGCATCAATTTCAAACTTTTTAAATACAATAATCTTTTAGTTCTATTTTTCTATGAACTGTTTGAAACACATATTATAATACACATATAAGAATTCAAATAAACATGAAGCTAACCACTTGAGCTATAATATTTCAAGCAAACTCACATTTATTTTGTCTAAATCCTCATAACACTGAGAATCATACTTCTCCGTGATACAATAAAGAATGGCTTGAATATATATGCCAATTCAAGAATATATGACTCAGGGCTGGTGCTGTGGTGTAATGGCTAAAGCCATTGCCTACAGCACCAACATCCCTTATAGGTGTTGGTTCAAGTCCTGGCTGTTCTACTTCTGATCCAGCTCCCTGATAATGGCCTAGGAATGTAGTGGAAGATGGCTTAAGTGCTTGGGCCCTCTGCTACCCAAGTAGGAGACCCATATGAAGCTCCTGGCTCTTGGCTTCAGCCTGGCCCAGCCCTGGCTATTGAGGCCATTTGGGGAATGAACCAGCAGATAAAAGATTGATCTCTCTCTTTCTCCGTCTCTCCGTAACTCTGCCTTTCAAATAAACAAATTTTAAAGTACAATACATGATTCACAGTAAATTGACCTTAAAAAGAGCCCATTAAGTCTGATAAGCCACTACTTGCAATGCCAACATTCTAGATCAGAATGCTGGTCTGAACCCTGGTTGTTCCACTTCCAATCCAGAGCCCTTCTAATGTGCCTGGGAAAGCAGAGAAGATGGCCCAAGTCTGTGGGCCACTGTTACCCACGTGCTAGACCTTAATGTTGAGTTCCAGGCTCCTGACTTCAACTTAGCCCATATGTAGCCAATGGTGCCATTGGGGGAGTGAAGTAATAGATGGGAGATTTCTTTCTCTCTGTCTCTATTACTCTTTCAAATAAATGAATAAAATCTTTTTTAAAAAGAAAAGGGGTGGCGCTGTGGCGCAGGTTAATCCTGTGGCGCACACATCCCATGTGGGCACCAGTTCAGGTGCCAGCTGCTCCTCTTCTGGTCCAGTTCTCTGCTGTAGCCTGGGAGAGCGGTGGAGGATGGGCCCCTGCACCCGCGTGGGAGACTGGGAAGAGGCACCTGGCTCCTGGCTTCAGATCTGCACAGCTCTGACCGTTGTGGCCACTGGGGAGTGGGCTAGCGGATGGAGGACCTTTCTCTCTGTTTCTCCCTCTCACTGTCTGTAAATCTACCTCTCAGGTAAATAAATGAAAATCTTAAAAAATTTGAAGGGGTCTCTAATTTAGAATAGTGAGAAGTATATAAATTGCACTTTGTCAAACAAGTCACTTGGAAATTCTAACATTTCTAAGATAAATAGTATCTACTTTACATACTCATATTTTAGGCAGGGGCATGAAAGCTAAGGAAAATGAAAATATTTTCCCCAGCACTGTCTTAACAAAACAATTTCTCTTTTGAAGTAAGATGCTCTTCAACTGAGATATTGTAAAGAGGCCTCTCTAGTTATGAAAAACATTCTCTTGACAAGGAAGTTAATAATAGAAAGTTTTAAAATAAAGAGAAAAATATAGTAATAAGACTGAGGTTAGAAATTATATAATATAGACCAAGCAGGCATTTGGTACAGCTTGGAGACTCCACCTGGGGTACTCACATCACATTAAAGGCCCTGATTTCAAATCCCACCTCTGCCTCCAATCCAGCTATATGATAATGAATACCTTGGAAAGGTAGCAGATGATGGCTCCAGTGGTTGTATCCCTGCCACCCACATCGAGATCTGGACGGAGTTCCTGGATCCTGGCTTCAGCCTAGCTGAGCCTGGGATGTTGTGGGCATTTGGGGAGGTAACCAGCAAACAGGAGTTCTCTCTCTCTCTGCCTTTGTGTCTCAAATCTTTCTATTTCTCAAACTTTCCCCCAAAATGAAAATAAATAATTTTAAATTAGGTCAACTATACTTCAATAAAGATAAAATACATTTTTACAGACAACTAAAGACAGAATGAGAGAAAGAAAGAGGGAGGAAGGGAGGAAGGGAGGGGAATTAGAAAAACTTGATCCTGATCATTTTCAGACTTTTTTCAGTTTATATGAAAAAAATAAAGCAGTAAACCACAGACACATGCATACAAAACTCACTGAAGAGACATACATTAGTTAATCATGGCTCCCAGATAGCAAATGAGAACCAGAACTGTTCCTTTATTCGCAAATCAGAAAGTTTGGATGATCTCCAGATTGAAACACAAGACTTGCTTCAGGCTGCTCACACCAACTCTAGATGTTTGCTATATTTGTCACCCAAATACCTGAGTGTCTGGGGAAGACATAAAACAGCCAGATGGCATTTACTTTGCATATCTATATGACAATAAAACAACAACAAAAATGTTCCCTACTGAAACAGACCATGTTTCAAAGCATATCCTAAGTGAAGAATTTTACCTGGCAGAACAATTGTGCCTTTTAAGATTTATCTGTGTTAATTCAACCAGCTCATCAACAGGGTCAGTTTTAATCACTAGTCAACTCAGTGCAATTCACGGTCCTGGAGGTTACCTATACTGAATGACGGAACTGACCGGTTGGCTCAACCAAAATATTAGATCAGTAGTCTTGATAAAGAACAGGGTGTAGGGTATCACTGCACTTCTCTCAATGCCTTAATCTTCTCTTCCTCACATTGAGTCTTGTGAAAACAAAATCTTCATTATTTACTAATGGCCTTCATTATCTAACATAGACCAGCGAGTTCAAGCTTTCTTCCCTGGTTCTCCAAAGCTGCCTGTGAGAACCCAGAGAGGAGATAGGCCAAACTGAGTATGCTCCTGCATCATTCCCCAGAAACAATGGTAAAACTTCTCTTTTGAATCTGTTTCATCTTTTGTGTTTTTAAGATACTATTTTTGAGGGGCTGGTGCTGTGGTGCAGTGGGTTAAGCCTCTGCCTGTGGCACAGGCATCCCACATAGGTGCCGGTTTCTGTCCCATCTGCTCCTCTTCTGGTTCAGCTCCCTGCTATTGCTGGGAAAGCATTGGAGGATGGCCCAAGTGCTTGGGCCCCAGTACCCACGTGGGAGACCAGGAAGAAGCCTCTGACACCTGACTTTGGATCTGCCAAGCTCCATCGCTTGCTGTCTTTTGGGGAGCGAACCAGCAGATAGGCCACCTTTCACTCTGTCTCTCCTTCTGTCTGTAACTCTACCTCTCCAATAAATGTAAATAAAATAAAATCTTTAAAGATATTTGAATGAAGAATTCCTTAGAAAAGGGGGAACTAACAGGGTGCAGCAAGCTATGTGCTTATGATGAAATGAATTAGTACATACATTTTTTGGAATATTTTGTCAACTTCATTGACATTAAATTCATTTATTCATATTAATATAAAAAACAGATTCAATTTATTTCATAGGAACAATTCTAAGATAATCTTGTTCCCTCTTTCCTTGTCTCCCTCCCTCAATCCTTTGACTTTTAGAAATACTGATGTATGGCCAGTGCCGCGGCTCAATAGGTTAATCCTCCACCTTGTGGCACCGGCACACCGGGTTCTAGTCCCGGTTGGGGCACCGGATTCTGTCCCGGTTGCCCCTCTTCCAGGCCAGCTCTCTACTGTGGCCAGGGATTGCAGTGGAGGATGGCCCAAGTGCTTGGGCCCTGCACCCCATGGGAGACCAGGAGAAGCAACTGGCTCCTGCCATCGGATCAGCGCGGTGCGCCGGCCACGGTAGCCATTGGAGGTTGAACCAGCGGCAAAAGGAAGACCTTTCTCTGTCTCTCTCTCACTGTCCACTCTGCCTGTCAAAAAAATAAAAATTAAAAAAAATTAAAAAAGAAATACTGATGTAATATGTAGAAGGACAAAATCTAAGATTTTAATGGAAAAATCATTGAATATGAAAAAATGGTTACAATGCTATTGAATCCATATCTTCTTATGTTCCACTGCTTGAAAGAAATACTGCACTTAGAAAACAAATTATCTAACTTTCCTACTCTGATGTTTCGGATGCAGTACGATTTCTGCCAAGGAGGTGTTACATGCATTAAATGCCATCTCACATTTTTTCAAATAGTTTAAAAGAATGCAGCATGGTCAACATAATGAACAGCCTGTTCTATGCTTTAGTTCTAATATTCAATAGCATATGTAATAATATATATGGAAAAATGTATAGGTGTTCTCCAAAATTTTATTAAACCAGTATTTGATGCAATTGCCATTATTAATGCACAGTATATTAACAAATATGTACTCCTGAAATCACAGATTATTAGACTCCTTCTATCATGCATCTCCCCCACTGTATTGTCAGTGTTTGGTTTGCTTCAATGAGGTGATTTTAGAGAAATATTGAATAGCCAGAATTTGGGATTAAGGAGAGTGATCAAGAGGAAGAGGGAGACAGGGGATGCAATATATTTATTAGGTTGACTTAGAGACACCCTCGCCATGCTTGAGAAAATGAGCAAGGTTAAGGTTTTTTTAATTTTTTTTTTTGACAGAGTGAGTAGACAGTGAGAGAGAGAGACAGAGAGAAAGTTCTTCCTTTTGCCGTTGGTTCACCCTCCAATGGCCGCCGCAGCCAGCATGCTGCGGCCAGCACCCCACGCTGATCCAAAGGCAGGAGCCAGTTGCTTCTCCTGGTCTCCCATGGGGGGCAGGGCCCAAGCACTTGGGCCATCCTCCATTGCACTCCCGGGCCACAGCAGAGAGCTGGCCTGGAAGAGGGGCAACCGGGACAGAATCCAGCGCCCCGACCGGGACTAGAACCCGGTGTACCAGCGCTGCAAGATGGAGGATTAGCCTAGTGAGCCGCAGTGCAGACCGAAGGTTAAGTTTTAAAGAACACCTTACTGCCCAATTACAACTCCAGATAAGCTTCAGGAACTAAAAGTAGTGGAGATCTGTGTCAGCATCTTATCTGGGATCTTGGAAGGAAGGGGTGTCAAGTGCACAGGGCTGTAAATTGTTCTTTATCAGTTGAGGAAATCCTCCTCTATTCCTAGCTTAATGAGTGTCTTTATCACGATCAACCCCTTACTTTTAATCACCCCCCTTGGACTCACATCCAGTAATAGCTCAGAACAGAAGTCTGGCTAAGCCTGGTATCAAAGCACACCCAGGTTCCAGCTTTCTATGGAATATAACCAGTTATTTTCCTTCATTATGAAGTTAACTCTCAACCTGGCACATGTGAAGCATGTTAGCATTATCAGAATTAACAACTTTATTATACCTCCTTTTCAACATTGTAACTTTGAATTCCTTTTCTCCTGCCCCTCTTAACTATAACCCACCTCTATTTTTAAGGAAGAAATATTTCTTTACATAATTTCTTTATTAGTATTATCAGACAGGCCTCAGTCTTTTAATTTTTTTTTTTTATTTTCTTTTAACTTGTAAGATAGATGGATGGAGAGATGATACATATAAAGATAGTTAGATAGTTAGTTAGTTAGTTTTCATTTGCTGGTGCACTCCTCAAATTCCCACAACAGCCAGGGCTAGGACAAGCTGAAGTCAAGAGACTAGAGCCAAATTCAGGTCTCTGAGGTGGGTGGCAGATTCTCAAGTACTTGTGTCATTACCTGCTGCCCTCCAGTGTGCTCATCTGCTACAGCAGGATCAGAAGCAGAGTAGCTGGACTAAGATTGCACTCTACCACACGGAATGCAGGTATCCAAAGTAGTAACTTGACTGCTGTGCCAGATACCTCCCCACCCCAGTTATCATTAATCAAGAAGGATAGAGTGAAAAAGACCCCCCCAATCATTTCATCATTTGAAAGTCAGAAACAACGATGTATGGTCCCATCACTCAATGTCTCAACAGAGATGTAAGTGGAGACCCACACAGTAAAAATTGAATCTAGGAGGAGGCTTGCCTTTTATTTACTAAGGCCAAACCCTGTAATCTCCAAAGAGTACGGCTGAAGCTGTATAAAAAGTAGGAACTTAATTTTTACCCAGACACAATGAAGCCTTTCTGTGGCTACTAGATAGGGTAGTACTGAGAAGTATATTAACTCTCAGAGGCTATGGCATCACAGTTATAAAAGATCTGTCCTTGAGTTGAAATAACCAGTAATATAAAATCTGCTCGATTTTATCTGAGAACTGGAGCTCACACTCCAGTTTGCCAAAATTCCCCACTCTGTTAGAGCTTAGCAGTAAATTGGACATAGGAATATTCATCTACACTGCAATAGAGGTCTGAGGGAGGGTATAGGAACTTTCATTCTGCCGTAATAGTAACTAATATGCATTGAATACCCTTGTTATACCAGAAATGGTATTTAGTCTCATACACACACACACATATATATATATATATATATCACAGTATTTCATGCAATGTAAGCTGTGTGCATGTATGAGTGAATATGTATATGTGGCAAGGCATCAAACTCATATACGTATAAAAAGTCACTTAATGGAAAAGAACATTAATGTAAAATAAACTGGACAAATACCAATCACAGGGTTAATAATAGACCCTACCTAGAAGCCATATGTTCTGGCCACAAAACCAGTGTTTTTCTATTATACTTTTTTCACTTCTTCCCTACACTTTAACTAAAATAAGATCAATTACTAGTATGGTGTTCATATTATTTGCAATACTACTAGTCAGCATCTATGGAGATCTTGATAGGGATTTCCTAAAGCCAGCACCTTGTCAGGCCAAAAGCAATAAAATAATGTACAATATCTAATGTTTTAATTACTTATGCTGATTTCAAAAGCACAATTAGAGAGAGACAGAGAGACAGAGAGAGAAAAAGATCCTCCATCTGCTGGTTCACTCTCCAGAGCTTGGCTGGGTCAGGTCACAGCTGGGAGCCTGGAACTTCATCTGCTTCTCCTAATAAGGATATCAGGAATGCAACTAATTTCATCTGCTGCTTTCCAGGATGTACATTAGCATGAATCTGGTTCAGAAACAAAGTAGCTACAACTCTAATCATGCACTTTGATATGGAATGCCAGTGCCTTGTGCAGTGGCTTAACCCATTATACCACAACATCTGCTCCCAAATATATAATATTTAAATAGCATTAAGTCCCAAATATGGTTTTAAATACTTAATTTGAATTAAATAGTTCTGTAATCTTCTGTACAGTAAAAACAATGATGTGGGTGCATTATTGTATTTTTATGAATAAGGAAACCAAGGCATAGAGGAATCTTTCTGTAGCTGTGAGTCAGATTTAAATCCAGGTAGTTGGTGTTAAGGCAACAAGAAACATCTCTTCAAAGGAGAGTGTTAGGTAGTCCCAAATGTCTTCAGCGGTTCTGGTTGGCTAGCACTCTTGGCTAAACCTCTCTATTTACTTTGATTTGGATAGAGATTTAGAGGCAGGTGTCCAGAAAAGACAGACCCAGAATAATTGGTTTACCCTAAGATACACATCCTTGGTGACTAGGAAAATCAGTCAAATTCAGGGCCGCACCCATAAGCACTTTTATTTTAAGTGTTTGTGCCAATAATCAATCTACTGCCATATAGCTCTAAATTCTCAGAAGTCCCCCGCCCAGGGTTCCTGGGTGCTTGCTGAGCAGGTTTCTGCTGCAGGAATGCTGGCTTTTCATTCCCTCAGCTCCTACAGCAAGCTTGACTTTCCAAGTACCCGATTGCTGCAGCACATGTGGTATCCCCAGCCTCCAGCCTCTGTAGTATATGTGACTTCCCCAGTACCCAGTTCCCTAAGATCACAATGCCCATCATCCACCATCCACTAGCTTCCCTTGGCACTTGTTTCAGGCAGTTTTTGAGCACTTCTTCTCTGGGGGTCTACTTCCCCGTGAACAATTGTCCCAAGAAGCCTACAGGGTGAATTTCCTGCAGGTTCTAGAGGGTACATTTCCCTCTAGATGAATGGCATCACAGCGACCTGTGTACCACTCAGGATCATGGGTTTGTACTCTGCAACAAGATCTGGACCCTGGCCTGGGCTGTATTTATATTACTTAGAGTTCTCATTCTTACTCCCTTCCTCTCTTAAAGTTGGTAATTCTTTTATTAGATTTTCTCTGTTCAAATTAATATGTGACTTATAGCTCCTGATTAGACTAACACAATAGTCAAAAACTTTCTCCCTCATTGTAGAAGCACATGGTGTTATTTATCAAGAAGTAAATAAAGCATCTCATTTTTCATATATGGAGAATACAAAAAGCTAGCAGATTCTTTGAATCCCATGTCTAATATAAAATTCGAGTTTCTGCTAATCTTTAAATAATCTTCCTTTCCTTTACTTAATACACATGGAACAAATGATTTGGAATAGCATCCAAAACTTAATCCTTGACTATGGAATCAAATATAAGTAAAATGTTATGAAGTACTTTTCCATTCTCAGACTACAAATTAATCTTGGATTCTATGGCCAAAGCTCTTTGAAAGCTGTTTTGTTTTTTTTCAATAACCAATTTCATAAGGATCTCATTTACCTCTCCAACTAAGAATACTGTAAAGCAATCAAGCCATTTTACCAGATCAATAACTAGATTGTCACCTTCTAATAAATATAACTCAGTAAGATTAAGACGCCACACATATCAATGAAACTTACCTGAATGAATTAAACTCAAACACAGTGCAAAACTTATAAATCTCCTTTGTTCAAAGTTAGCATTAATTGGAATGTGTAATAAAAAACTGTGTAAGATACTCAGAGAAAGAAAAAAATGCTCAAAACAATATTTTTCTCAGCATCATAGGTGATAAGGTCCTCTTGAAAAATCACACTTCTGAGGCCCTTGCTGTGGCACAGAGGATTAATGCCCTGGCCTGAAGCACCACCATCCCATATGGGTACCGGTTCAAGACCCAGATGCTCCACTTCTGATTCAGCTCTCTGCTATAGCTGGGGAAAGCAGTAGAAGATGGCCCAAGTCCTCGGGCCCCTGTACCCACGTGGGAGACCTGGAAGAAGCTCCTAGCTCCAGATCAGCACAGCTCAGGCTGTTGCAGCCAACTGGGAAGTGAACCAACGGATGGAAGACCTCTCTCTTTCTCTCTCTGCCTCTCTTCTCTTTGTGTAATTCTTTCAAATAAAAATAAATCCTTAAAAAGAGAAAAATCACACTGCTGGGGTCTAAAAATTACATTAATGGAAATTGGAAGTCCATTTCTCAAAGTACTGATATATGTGCAAAATTTAAAATACATCGTATTTGCACTTAGAAGTTAAAGAATAATATTCTTATGTTTAAATGTAATAATCCTAAGGGGAAACATTACTGTTGCTCGCATTTTCAATCTTAAAATTTCAATCACTAAATAAGTGCTGTTTTCAATTAAGTTTAGTAATTCACTTTGTTCTGTGTTTTAACTCTGCTATTACCATTCCACTTCTTAGCTAACTGAAAATTTGGTAAATATGATTGCTTCTATTTTCACATAAATGCATTTCATACAAACTCATTTCCACTATCACACAATTAATTCACCTTAAGAATTATAATCTATTATATTTGTGGATAGGCAGAAGAAGAAATGGAACTTTCCTTTCTGATGGAACTAAATCCATTAGTGAAACTTCAAACTGTGTAGCTAAAAGGTCATTTTACTTCATTGTAATATGTGTTCTTGTTTTCCTAATCTTAGAATTCAATTGTAGAGTCAGCGTTTAAAGGAAAACTCTCTTAACAATGTTCAATAATGCTTCCTCTCCTCTGTTGCCTGAGTTTCTGCTTTTTACATCTTCAACTGTTACACAAAGTTTAAATTGCACTAGATTTTATGTGGTCTTAGTGTTTTTTCAATTTAGGCTCTCAATAGACTGTTAATATATAATCACTGAAATATTTTTAAAATATAGAGAGAAGGCTTGTCTATCAAAAAATTAGTTTTAAAAGTGATGTTTCAATTGAGATGCAAGATGCTGAAGACAATAGACTCAAAGAAGGTGTGGGGCTTCACCCATAAGAAAGCCTTGTGGCTCTTATAGCCCTCACCTGACATGAAATTATAGACAGGTGGAAGAAGTTGATTTTTTTTGTTGTTGTTGACAGGCAGAGTGGACAGAGAGAGAGAGAGAGAGACAGAGAGAAAGGTCTTCCTTTTTTTTTTTTTTGCTGTTGGTTCACCCTCCAATGGCCGCCGCGGTCGGCGCGCTGTGGCCGGCACACCGCGCTCGTCCGATGGCAGGAGCCAGGAGCCAGGTGCTTCTCCTGGTCTCCCCATGGGGTGCAGGGCCCAAGCACCTGGGCCATCCTCCACTGCACTCCCGGGCCACAGCAGAGGGCTGGCCTGGAAGAGGGGCAACCGGGACAGAATCCGGTGCCCCGACCGGGACTAGAACCCGGTGTGCCGGCACCGCAAGGCGGAGGATTAGCCTGTTGAGCCATGGCACCGGCGAAGAAGTTGATTTTTTTGAAGAGAACTTTGTATGGATGTTTTCCTTGGAGAACACTGTGCTACGTAAGTGAAACCCAGTGAGGGATTCTTTATGTGGCCTGCTCAGAAGATCTAATGTGTGACCATTGTGGAGCATGTGCATGTGGTGAAACATAGTGGACTGAGACATTTTTCCTGTAAAGCCTGCAGAATGAGAGATGGCATAACTAACTGCTTTGGCAACATAACCAGAATAATCACTGATACTGTTGCATTAAAAATTAAAGTGATTCTCAAAGCTCATCAAAGAAAATGTTTGTTTTCTGTGAATCAGAGGAAGGGACCCAAAACAGATTAAGAAAGCCTATAGGTGCTTTGATTTCTTCCGAACAGGGAAAGCTAGTGGAAAGGAACTATGCGGGGTGACGAGCACAGGCTGTGCATGGTGCTGCAGGTGGATGGACGGGTGCTTTCCCCAAGTCACAGGACTTATTATTGGAAGAAACTCTCCAAACACCCCACAAAAGCATCCATGAGGGGAAATATCTTTCTCAGAATCCTTGCTAGGACAAGAAAGGATAAATCGGATTAAGATACTGTCACTCAAGAAAGACCTTCAGGCCATTCTATCCCTTCGCTAACATCTTATTTGGACTCCAGTAGGGTTGGAAGCAAGAGCCAGGAGGAGGACAGGAAAGCCCAGTGTGAAGGCAGAAGACAGTGACCATACCCCACTTGTTTTCCACAGACAGGTGCCTGTGGAAACTCTGCCCCAGCCAGAGAGGTCTGAATGAAGATTGAATGTTGACTAATACATTGGACTTGACAACCTATTTTCTGAATTGAGACTTCATTTTGTGTAGATAGTGACCTTAGGACTTCCTATTACCCAAGAGTAATGAACTTGTTGAAGTTTTCATCAAGCAGTGGAAGAAAAACTTTTCCCTTTGAATATATATGACATGGACACTGGAAAACAAAATCATGTGGCTTTTATGGTTAATTCTAGGAGCTGAACTTATTCAGTTCCTTGTTTTTTTATATATAAATCTCAATTTTGATTCTGAGAGACACTGATTATAGGGGTATATGGGAAAAAAGAAAGAAATAATTGGTTTATGTAAATTTATCTGTATTTAATGCCCAAAGAGTAAAGGGTACATGATGTGAGGATAAAGTGCATCAGGAAAGACAGCATTTACATTAATTCCAGACATAATGAGATAAATATTCAATGTTTTTACTTTGTAGTACTTTCATGAATGATCATAACATGCTTCATAATTATTTTGTGCCAAACACTGTTCTGAGCATTTACCAGTAAGAATTTCCATAATGTTTTCATCAACACTATGAAGTAAGCCTTGCTATGATCCCATTGCAAAGAGAAGGTAATTGAGTCACAAACAAGGTAACCAGGAAATTAAGCTGGTACTAAGTGAAAGAAGTGAGTCTCGAGATGAAAGTCTTAACCAATATCCATGATAACTAAAGAGAAATAGAGGCAAAAAGGAGAGTACAGGTCCAACATAAAACCCCTTCTCTGGCATGAGGAGCAAGCTCATATGTGGACAGTTACTTATGCACCCTCTGTTTCTCAGAAAGCTGCCTTTACTTGATATTATGCTCAATTTTCACAGGCTATTTTATCTTGGCTGTGCAAAGAACGAGAAGTATTAGATCTAATACAGATACAAAAACAAATTCAAATAACTGGGGATGCAAATATCAGGAAAAATGAAATCAAGATATTCATCTTTCAGAATCAGTTTACTTTATCTAGAAATTGAGAATAAAATATGACCAATGGAGTACTTCTGACCAGAGCATATATCTGTAACTGAGGACCCAGGGTCCTTAGCTAGCAGGGATTAGGAAGAATATCAGAATTTCAGGTTCTCTGTCCTGTATGCCACTCAGGAGTTAGGAAAACTGTAATATCACAACAACATGGAGATGTTGTAAGGATTACACTGGATAGCAAAAGTGGAAGCACTTAAAGCTGAAGCTGTTCAGTAATGCTGGTAACTATACATAAGGGAGTCTTCAACCAGTATTCAAAGTAGAGCCGTTATATCCTTTATTTTAAAAAATGCCCTCGGCATTCAACACATACGGAAAAATTAAAGTAAAAGATAAATTTGGGTGTAAAAAATTTTTAAATTTATGTATTTATGCCTATTTTCAAAATTAAGATATTATAAGTTATTTTGCTTAGATTACTTCAACCAACAATATCCTGGTGTTTCCTATAAGTTCTTCAAAGTCATACTTTTGACTCATATTTCCCATTGTACAGTAACATTATGTTCTTTTCTACCTTTTCAACTTTTATTTAGTAAATGTAAATTTCCAAAGTACAGATTACAATGGCTTTTCCCTCCCAGCCGCACCCCTATCTCCCGCTCCCTCTCCCTTTCCATTCACATCAAGATTCATTTTCAATTATCTTTATATACAGAAGATCAATTCAGTATATAATAAATAAAGATTTCATCAGTTTGCACCCACACAGAAACATAAAGTGTAAAATACTGTTTGAGTACTAGTTATAGCATTAATTCACATTGGACAACACATTAAGGACAGAGATCCTACGTGAGGAGTAAGTACACAGTGACTCCTGTTGTTGACTTAACAAATTGACACTCTTGTTTATGGCGTCAGTAATCTCCCTAGGCTCTAGTCATGAGTTGCCAAGGCTATGGAAGCCTTTTGAGTTCGCTGACTCCAATCTTATTTAGACAAGGTCATAGTCAAAGTGAAAGTTCTCTCTTCCCTTCAGAGAAAAGTACCTCCTTCTTTGATGCTTTGATGGCCTGTTCTTTCTACTTGGATCTCACTCGCAGAGATCTTTCATTTAGGTGTTTTTTTTTTTTGGTTTTTTTTTTTTTTATTTTTGCCAGAGTGTCTTGGCTTTCCATGCCTAAAGACATGGGTTCTTAAGCCAGATCCGAATGCCTTAAGGGCTGATTCTGAGGCCAGAGTGCTATTTAGGACATCTGCCATTCTATGAGTCTGCTGTGTATCCTGCTTCCCATGTTGGATCCTTCTCTCCCTTTTTGATTCTATCAGTTAGTATTCACAGACACCAGTCTTGTTTGTGTGATCCCTTTGACTCTTAGACCTATCAATGTGATCTATTGTGACTTGAAATTGATCACTTGGACTAGTGAGATGGAATTGGTACATGCCATCTTGATGGGACTGTATTGGAATCCCCTGGCACAATTCTAACTCCACCATTTGTGGCAAGTCCGATTAAGCATGTCCCAAATTGTACATCTCCTCCCTCTCTTATCCCCCCTCTTATATTTAATAGGGATCACTTTTCAGTTAAATTTAAACACCTAAGAATAATTTTGTGTTAATTATGGAGTTCAACCAATACTAAAAGGGATAAAGTATTAAATTGTACATCAACAGTCAGGACAAGGGCTGATCAAGTCACTGTTTCTCATAATGTCCATTTCATTTCAACAGGTTTCCTTTTTGGTGCTCGGTTAGTTGTCACTGATCAGGGAGACAGGGAGAACATATGATATTTGTCCCTTTGGGACTGGCTTAATTCACTCAGCATGATGTTTTCCAGATTCCTCCATTTTGTTGCAAATGACCAGATTTCATTGTTTTTGACTGCTGTATAGTATTCTATAGAGTACATGTCCCATAAGTTCTTTATCCAGTCTACTGGATGGGAATTTGGGTTGATTCCAGGTCTTAGCAATTGTGAATTGAGCTGCAATAAACATTAATGTGCAGACAGCTTTTTTGTTTGCCAATTTAATATCCTTTGGGTAAATTCCAAGGAGTGGGATGGCTGGGTTGTATGGTAGGGTCTGGAAATTCCTCAGAAACCTGAATATATCTCTGAATATATCTCCTTTTCTTGACCCTAGTGCTCTTCTCTACTTTCCCAAGACAACCAGGACTGTAAATAGGCTCTTAAAACCTGGACAGTTTTATCTGACAAATTCTGATTACCCCCAAATCAGTCTTTTGTGTGCACGCATATTTCTGGAGTGTCAGAGGTTTCTGAGAATGGTAGCCAGGTCCTTTTTAATAAGAAATCATCTGGCTAAATAGTGAGTATGTTCTAATTCTCTCAACAAGCTCTGAAGATTGCTGATATACTGACGGACACTTCAGCTTTTGAACCCCCAAGACTTACAGGACTGCTTGAGCAATAGTTAAACATTAAATACTTGCAAATGTCTCTAAAACATTGCACTGATTTTCTGCAATTCAGTTAGCAACATCTGAAAAATGTCCTTTACCTTGTAAATTACTAGAAAATCAGAGAGCAAAAGAGCCAAATAGGACATTGTAGGTCATTGAGTATATACCAATTTTACATCTCAGGAAACCTAAAGACCATGAAGGTTAAGGGATTTGGTTGCAGTGGCAGTGTGATGAGCAAGCTTAATTCCTAGGTGGCACAAAAGTGCTTTTATATTTCTTGAAAGGAAAATGTCATCACTAATAATTTACATCAAAAAATGACTCCTTACTTTCTACTGTATTCCATTTCTTTATATGTGGGTAAAAAAATAGCATCCAGTCTATTCTTAAAAGTATTATATGTCCCCATAAGAAACAACTGATCCTATAATATTCAGAAAGCAACATTTCAGCTTCATGTGTTTATCACAAAGATGACTGAGAGGAAGGTTGTCAAGAGGAGAGAACTATAAACTATACATTAACATAAGTCATATCTGAGGGTGCAAACAGGCTGTGACTCTGGTCAGTGCTAAGCTTGGAGAAAAGCCAAAGGAACAGCTTAGAATGGGAAATAATCCCTCCAACTTCTCCAATGGCAGCAAGTTATCTCCATGGTAGACAGTCCAGGTTGTTGAGCAGGAGTCACCAGAGTAACACTCCCTGCATGGAAGAACGCTGAGAGCCATGGGCTTCAGAGCAAACATGTCGGAGGGGTAAGTAAGGACTTATGTATTTTTGGCTATTATTCTATTGTTGGCAGAAAGGCCTAAGTGTTCAAAGATTATAAATATCTAAACAAATCAAAAAAGATCATCAAAGGAAAAGTCTACTTATTGAAATACTGATGATGGAATCAATGTCTAAATTAGAATAAATGTATAACTCAAGTAGTTTTATCTTATAAAGGGAAATATGACATTAAGTTATAAAAAACTACTACAACTCTTCAAAAATTTCAAAATGTTATCTTTTAATTTCATTTTTACACCAACCTTTTGAAGTTCCTTCATTCGTACTCTTGGGGAACCAAACTTAAATGACTCATCTAACCCAACTAAACTGATTAATTTGGGACATATTTCCAGTATTGATAAATACTTTAGAATGAAGCATTTCAATAAAATGCTTTATAGATACAATAAAGCTTCCTTCTGCAAAATCCTTGAAACATGACTCATTCAAGGTGACATGTTTTCAGAATAGAGGGATTACCTTTTAAGCGCCACTTTGTGTATTTAACATTTTGACAGATAATTATTCTACAATATATTAAATTTTATGAGACCTTCCTCAAAAGCATATTGGACATAATGTAATTTTCATTGATGACCCAACTCATCATTCTGAATATTAATTATTATACTGTGCTGTAATAAAATTATGTCTTTGAGGCCTACAGAAAGGTGTCCTATCCAGTGCCCTTAGAATTACAGAATGTCAGAATCAAACATGGCTTGAGAGATTGCCCAGCCTTCTCAATTACAGAGGAGGACACTAATGTCAAGAGAGGAGTGATGTGATTCAATTAAGAGGACACAAACAGCAGCACCCCAGGTCTCCTTACTTTTTAACCAGAGTTCTTTCATTGATTTCACACCTGTGCTTTCCATCAGTTCTTCTGCCTGCTGTTTTAGCTTTGCTGTCTTCTCCATGGTTCTGTCCTATTCCTACAGTTCACCCCTCTTGGTGATAAAGCTCTTCCTCCCCTAACGGTGGCCTATGATGATGGAGATGGGGAGTGGGTGTAAAGGGAGTTGAGAGGCAGCACTGCCATGTAAGAGGCCATGAGGAACCCATGATCATCCAAGAGTGATGTTTGGAAGTCAGGTTCCATGGAATGCAGACATAAGTTAGGAGAGCAACTCAAAAGTCAGAGAGCAGTCTGATCTAGGACCACAGTTAAGGGGTCTAACCAAATATTGGAGTCAAAGGTAAAAGGCCAAGGAGAGAAGGTGACATAGGAGCCAAAGAGTAAAGCAGGAGGAAATTCAAAGAAGCAAGCCATGGGAAGCTGTGTGAATTCCAATGACTGAAACAGCTGTACCTTTTTTAATCCCACTCTAAGGTTGACTATGTGTGAAAATAAGCACGGTGAAAGGGAAAGAGTTTGTCTGCTTTTTTTTGCAGCTCCTAACTACCGTAATATGAGCCTGACTCAGAAAGAGCTGATTAGATGGAACCATGGATAACAGACACTGGCTTTGAGGCTGAGCACTTTCTAATTGCTTACTTCCTGATAAACAGCTCTCCAGGGCTTTGCCTCTCTGAGATTTCAGAATAAATGAATTTCAGGTAGTAGTGTTACTTTATGTTTTGGATTCCATGTCAGTAATCAGATAACACAACAGGCAAGTGTATTAAGAAGAGAGGAAATGACATTTTAAAAGCCAGCTGCAGCCTGTTCTAGCAGGATGATAAATTTTCACTATCAGAAAGAATTGCCCTTTTGTTTAAAATGAGATGAAGGAGGATCCTGGGGGTAAATGATTTGTCCATAGTGACACAATGTCAAGACCATTGTCTCTGATTAACATGATCAAGTATTAGAGCCTGGTCTGCCAAGTGGTGGTCGCAGGTCAGGTTAGTATCACCTCAGAGGAGAGTATCTCCCATGGGGTGGACCATGGATATGCTGTGGATCTCCCTTCCTCGCTCTACTGTAAGCTAAGGAAAGTATTGCCTTGCTGCATAGTCTGGAAGACAAATTGATATTCTCTGCAGGAACAGACAGGATGATTCATGCTGTGTGGTACATAATTAAGGTCTGTGAACTCAAAATGAGCAAACCAGGATGCTTGCAATCTTTGTAGAGGAGTGGCTCAAGAGGACAGCTATACCTTATTCTTTACTTTAATCCTTTTTAGGTGGTAGAGTTTGACTTCTCTGAGATAAGGAAGCTTGCCCAGAATAGAAATTCTTTCTAAATTTTTTTCTCCCTTGCTTTTGATCTCTCATTTCATTCGTAGCAAAATATGTATATAAATGAATTTACTGCCAAGAAATTAGGGTGTCCTCTTTTACCCTGTGCTCACCGAAATGTTCGTTCACTCCAAATAACTATTGAGGCCGTAAATATGCTAAAGGACCAAGCACTTCAAAACCACGTGCTTTTGCTCCAATAAAAGTCCATAGTCTAGATGGGGGAGACAGAGACATAAGTTACATGGCACTAATCTGGCTATGTGTCCCTATAGGTAAAATGTAGGTTTTAGAATCCTTACCTCTTCAAGTATAAAACAACAATAATACCCATCTTGCCAAAGGTGTTGTGAGGGTGAAAGCATTAATGTGTGTGAATCATTGAGTAGTGTGATTGGCACATATTAGATATTTAATACACAGTAGGACATGATAGCACAAACTATCAGTGTTCTAACCAAGAAGTAAGAGAGTCGTGGACACACAGGAAAGAAGAGGGCACTGTGGATGATAGAAGTAGACGTATTTGGTTTATGAAGTGAACATTTTTATGGCTGTCCAGCAAGTGCACATCCTTTCTCTGGCAACAGCATCTGATTTGCTTTCACAAGGTCCCCTTGTCCCTTCTTTAGTCCATGTGTTTCTAAGGAGTTTATCCCTGTGTCTCTCTCTCCATCTGTGTGTGTGTGTGTGTGTGTGTGTGTGTTGGTTAATTGGTACGGCAAGCAGCCTTTTCAAGGATTCCGTGAGGACTGGGCTTACAAAGGGAGACTGCAGGCTGGTGCCCCAGCTCACTTGGCTAATCTTCTGCCAGCGCCCGGGTTCTAGTTCCGGTTGGGGTGCTGGATTCTGTCCCAGTTGCCCCTCTTCCAGTCCAGCTCTCTGCTGTGGCCCGGGAAGGCAGTGGAGGATGGCCCAAGTGCTTGAGCCCTGCACCTGCATGGGAGACCAGGAAGAAACATCTGGCTCCTGGCTTCAGATTAGCACAGTGCTGGCTGTAGCAGCCATTTGGGGGGGGGGGGTGAACCAATGGAAGGAAGACCTTTCTGTCTCTCTTGCTGTCTAACTCTGTCAACAACAACAACAACAAAACCCAAAGAGGCTGCATGCTAAATGAGTGCTCTAAAAACTGGAAACAACGAGTATGGACATCTTCCTTTCGTGAACTGTGCTCTGAGTTGATATACAAGTCAGAAGGTGGCTCTGAAGAAACAATGTAGGGAGCTGGGTTCCAAGTAAAAACGTTCCATGGGGTATTGTAAGGCAAGGACTGACGACTACTCCTCTGCTTTTAAATTCTTTTCTTTTTTTAATATTTTATTTATTTCACAGGCAGAGTTACAGACAGTGAGAGAGACAGAGAGAAAGGTTTTCCTTCCATTGGTTCACTCCCCAAATGGCCGCAGCAACCAGAGCTACGCCAGTCTGAAGCCAGGAGCCAGGTGCTTCTTCCTGGTCTCCCATGTGGATGCAGGTGCCCAAGCACTTGGGCCATCCTCCAATGCCCTCCTGGGCCACAGCAGAGAGCTAGACTGGAAGAGGAGCAACTGGGACCAGAAGCTGCGCCCATATAGGATGTCAGTACCGCAGGCGGAGGATTAACCTACTGCACCATGGTGCCGGCCCCAAACTGTTTGCCTCTCAGTGCTGCAAATCCTTTCCATCTCTGAAAAACTGTTATCATTTGTTTGATACATAAAGGTTTGGTGGTTCTGTTTTCCTGCAAAGTGAGGGAAGCACTGTCACAGAGTGGAACTGCAGCAGCATTTTAGGCTTGGCAAAATTATCCTGATCTAAACCAACACAATTGAGCAGGAGTTCAGAATGATATGTGATCAACAGAATGTCAATTATATAAGGAAACTGTTCCCTACAGGATGAAATACTTACTAGAGCCAATTTAATCTACTGCTAAGGAAATGTTCTCCTAGCTAAAATTGTGGCTGTATTTTAGGTCCTCTTCATCAGGGCTTGAAGTGATTCATGGGTGCATCCTGATTGATTCCTGCTCTGGTTCAGAAGCAGGAGCATAGGACTGCCAAACTGTGTGTGTGTGTGAGAGTGTGTGTGTGTGTGTGTGTGTTTTGGGGTGGGGATATTTTACAAGAGTAGCAACTAATTTAGCATCAACTAAGTAGGTCATGAGATTTGTGCCACAAAGTCGCAGAAAGTTGTGGAGAATACTCTGAAATTACTCTTAAAGAATTTGGATGAAGAAACTGTTTAAGACAGAATGTAGCAGAAGACCAAGTATATGCAATACCATATGAGCTCTCAAGATTAGAACTTCTTAAATTTTGAAGCGCATGTGACTGAAAGTGCAGATCCTGATTAGCAAGTCTAGGATAGAATTCAAGATTCTGCATATCTAACCAGCTTCATGGTGGTGCTGAGGCTGCTGGTGTCAATAGCAAGGCTAATAACAAAACAGAACACTAGAGTTTATTAGATCAACTGACCTCATTAGATACAAAATACCTGAAACTTGGAGACTTTCTAGAAAAAAGTAATGTTTTTATGGAACATTGCATTGCCTACCTGAGCAGTTTCAGAGATTCTTAGAGCAAGCTGATACCTAGGCAGGCTTTTGAGGCTGTGGTAGGCACTGCATATTACCAAAAACTAAGGAGATTGTTGGAAAGTGCAATACCAAAGACTAGATAGAATTTACATAAGGAAGCAGCATTGATTCATGAACAGAATATCAAGACTAAAAACTAGTAATTACTACAATTTGATGATTAAATCTATCAGGCAGTACTTTATCAGTCGATTCTTAATGTCATAGCAACTCTCTGAGGTAGGAGCTATTATCTCTATTTTAGAGATGATTAGACTAAGACTCAGAGAGGGCAAGTTATTTGTACAAAGTCCCACAGCTGTGGACAGCCATTTGAATACAGACAGCCCTAATCCACACTTACAGTCACTTTGCACTCTGTGATACTAAAATAGATTTTAGTTTCAATATATTTCTGCGATTAAAAAATACAACAGGTACTGTGACACCTAAAGCAATACTAGATACTGCAGACTTCTCCTTTCTCCTCCAAATATTACTTTACTATGTTCTCTTGATTTT
Organism: Sylvilagus floridanus; assembly: GCA_949820135.1. Lineage (NCBI taxonomy): Eukaryota > Metazoa > Chordata > Mammalia > Lagomorpha > Leporidae > Sylvilagus > Sylvilagus floridanus. The sequence continues at coordinate 32,314,815 of OX463238.1, read as the reverse complement.
CATGGCTTGGATTCACCTGGTTTCTATTTGTCTGGAATCACTTCCAGTTTTCTTTTTGGTACTATTTTCCTTTCTCTGGTCTTTGAATGCTGAAGTTTCTGAAGCCCACACCAAAAGCTCTCATGTTCTCACTGTGTAGTTTCTTGTAATAGCCAATGTCAACTACTGCTGTGATCATCTCCTCTACTTAGAAAACTCATCTCCATTCTCCTTTGAAATCAAGACCCATATATCCAACTTCACATCTGCATTTGTATATTTGAATAACTAGGTTAAATGCAACAGATTTGAAACTAAGTTCAAGATTTCTGTCTTTATGGTCAGTCTACAAAATATCTTTCAGCAAAGATTGCCATCTGTGGCCTTCTCATTTCCCCTTGAATTTATTATTTCAGATCATACTCCAAACTTCCAATCGCTAACATTTTCATCTCTTTGTCTGCAGGTTCTCCATGGCCTCTGAAATCTGCTATCCTACCCAACATGGTGAAAGGAAGGTCTGAATAATTGATGCTTGCTAGTCAAATAGTGACTGAAAGGAGACAAGTTGTGGGATAAACACCCCAGACCCATCTCCCTTTGGGTAGGATACCTCAGAAACATGTGTTCCATGATGGCTTCTAGCTTTCTCAAAAGGCCCAGTCCCTGTATTCCACAGTAGTAAATTCTTTGATAATGTACATTTGAATTAAATAAAGACACACACATAAATTTTTGCATATTTGTGGGGTACTATGTGATGTTTGTTCCATGTATACATTGTATAATGTCCAGTCAGGGTAAATATATTCGTTTTCTCAAGCACTTTTAACAAATCTTTACAGTGAAAGTATCAAAAACCCTATCTTCTAGATTTTTAAAGAGTAGAATATACAGTATAGATGAAGCATAATATATTGTTCTCTTCTTCTTCTCCATCTTACTTCCTTCCTCCCTGACATTTCCTGGAATTAATCCCCAAGTAAATCATTCACATTTAAATGTGTTTTGTGATTAGTTCTGGAGACAGTACCAAGACATATCCTCCTCTTGTTTTTTTCATTCCATCCTCAATGAATATGTGCACCTTCCATGTAATTTTAGTGGCTAGAAACCCCAAGTCATATTTGACAACTTCCACACTGCTATATTCCATATCCATTGTTACTAAGTCCTGCAAATTCTATCCACAAATAGCTTCAAATCATCCACCTCTCCATCTCCTCTACCTTCCTCTGATCATTATCTACCTACCTAGTCCAATCAATATCATCTTTTTCTTGAAAAAGTAAAAATAAAAAAAAAAACAGCTTCTAACTGGTCTTTCACTCCACTCCTGCCCCATCAAATCAGCAAGAATATAATGCAAACCCGCCCATGTTATACTCTCTAAGTACCCTCTAAACTCTCTCAGTGGCTGTCACACTAGCAATAAACAAGTTCAGCCTGTGGAAACAATGGATTCGTTTTACCTTTGTCACTTTCATGTTGCAGCAAACCATCTCTTACACCTGGGGCTTCATCAGCTCTGAGCCTTAAGCTAGTGCTTTTGTGTTTTCAACCTCACTCCAAACCATTATTGAGACTTTAAAACAATTTAGTTGAGCAAAGTCAGAATTTAATTTTAATGAAATTTGTGTGAGCGTTAACTTGTGAGAACTCTGGTTATGACTGCTTCATATTTAAAAAAATTACTATAAGGAAATATCACAACCAAAAAGAGTTTGAAAACAGGTGTGTTAAAAATATCATGGTCTAAGGAAAACAAATATAAGTTTTAATTACAATGAAGTCTATCTAATGTATTTATTAAACACTAAATAGTTGTAAATGGGCATTTTGCAGTTAATGTATACAGACTACACAGCCAATGTCAATACACTGGAATGAAGACCTTGAGAATGACCAGAGAACAAAAAGTGTCCCTGAATTTCCATTCACTAGCAGAAAGTATGCGTGCACTTCTTTTGCCTATTTATTGGAAAAGGAGAGTAGTTAGCTATGGTGTACCTGTGACTATACAGAAATAGAGAAGGGATGAATTTAAACCTCTTTAAATGTAGGGAAAGAAACTGAGCCTCAGAACCTTTTTGTCTTACCAACTAAGAACCCAAAATCTCATCAGAACTCAGGTCTTCAGGATCCTCAGCCAGCAAAGAGAAGGTTTGTACACTATCATGGTCAAAGATGTGATTCATCTTTGAAGCTGATTCATCGTTGTGAGCATGGCCCATGAGACTCCACTTTCCATAGACCAGGAAACCTCTGGCCCAGAACACCTCTGTCCCCAGGGCCTCCAACTGTGGCACTACCAGATCTCTGTGTCACTAAGGCAGGTCATTAACGAATCCCTGACTCCAGATAGATTATACTTTACATGCAAATGAAATAAATTAGTTTTATTTTTAAATGAGGAGGTAGACTAGGGGTCTGATAGATGGGAAAAAAGGCAAATGGTCTAGACAGTTTGGGAGAAAATGAAAGAACTTAACAACTAAGTAGATAGAAAGAATACAAAAAAAGGAAGAAAGAAAAAAGAGGCATACAGGAAAAATCTAAGACTTGTATGTAGACTTGGAACAAAGTTGATAGCAGTGACCAAAATGGGGTCCTTTGGGAAGGAGAGGCAGCCCAGGTCATAGGGTGAAAGGTCACTGGTTCAGTTGAAGTTAGCTTGGAAAAGGACAATATATACACATGGAGATTTCTTGCTGATGTGTTATTTGGGGGGGAAATAAGTGTTTTTTATCACCCAACACAGTTTTATTTCCACTTGGAGTTAGAAAGACAAGTTTAGCAGCTACAGCAGGAGGGATACAGTTCTGAAAGAGGTGCACAAATTGCAGGGAGAAAGTATTGATTGCAGTTTTTGTCATCTAAGCTGATAGCTGGAAAACCTGCACTATCTCCTGCTATATTCCAGCAGGAGAACAGAAGACAGCAGGCTGAAAGGGCTCGTTCTTTTTTTCTCTTTTGCAGCAAAACTGACACAGCATAAAGCTGCTCCCTCAAGCTGCCCTGCTGTGATGACCAGGGCTGGGTGGCCAGCCTCCGGTATTACACCTCTTACCAGGGTTTCACACAGCCAGCTGCTGAACCTGAGAGACACCTTCAAAGAGGCTGCCTGGAGAGGTTGGTTTGAGCAAGAATAGGCATCTTTGGAAATGCATCGTTACAAATGCTGACATAGCTGAAGGAAGGCTGGCGGTCTTTCAGGCCACGGCTGCTGACGGGAAATTTTGTGAAAGAGTTGTGGAGAGGAGAAAATAAAGAATGAGTATAAGCCCAAATGAATTTAGGCTCAGATGTTAAGATCCACATGGATAAGAGGTTCATGAAAGGACTTTGACAAAACCCCTTTTTCTTTCCAGAAATGGGTTTTCTGTGAAAAGCAGGCTCGCTACACAGAATTACTTCAGAGAATCGGAGAGACACACAGACCTTAAAGCTCACTAGCACACCAGCCCCACCTCCCAAGGAAACACAGCCCCCTCAAAGAAGAAATGGAAGCTAGAGAAGCCCTGTGTCCTGCTGGCACCAGTCCCATGTGCTAGTGATAATGGCAGGACCCAGGAGCACACTCCAAATTACAGTCATGGTGGACATGAACTGAAAAATTGCACTAAGTCATGATAAATGTCTGCTCAATCGTAGAGGTAAGAATTGGAAATAGCTGTAATTAAATGTAAGATAGAACTGAGATAACATATTCCATATAAAATGGAATTAAGAACCAAAAAATAGGTCCATCAGAAATAGTTTTCACCCTGCAATGATCCTTGTTTGTCTGCTCTTGTAGAGCTTCTAACAATGAGTTCAGTCTGCCACGGCCCCATTTAGGCTCTGGCCACAAGGAACTCCTGCCTCACTACAAACTGTTCAGAAGGCAAGTCAGCCCTGTTTCTCTCTACTTGAAGTGCACTTTTTCCAATGCTGGGTTCTGACTCATGGCCTAGTTCTCTCCATCTGTGACTCTAATTCCTTGGCAGGCTCTTGACTCATACCACTGATGCCAACCAACAACCGTACTTGCGCACGTCTATGCTGAGATATTGCTACCAACCTTTCATTCTGCATTCCACACCCTTACCACCATCTCAAATCTCTATATTGGCCAACTGGCTCTAATCAAGGCATCATCCCACTATCTGAACACTTTTCAAAACCTTGACTCCCCCATTTCCAAACTCAGCTTGTATACTCTGATCACTTGCTGTCCATTTCTATTGTGGTTGGATGCCCACCCTGACTCTGCTGTCATTGGGGTTCATGTCCCAAATGAGATATGGACTTTGATCACTTTTTTTTGGCAGTACAAATTTAAAAAATAAGCCAAAAGTTAAGAAAGGGGCTTCTTTTAGACATAATAACTACAAATAAGCCTAAATATGAAGTCTAAAGTTGAGGAAATTCTATAATCCCTAGGTTCTGTTCAGGGCAGGCTACATTGTACCACTCTACCAACAAACTAACCTGGAAATCTCACTGGATTAACACAAGAAAAATTTCTCCCTATTAGCATATATTTAATGAATGTGAGAAGTTGTTGGAGCACTGCTGTGGATTCATTTCTGGGAGGAGGAGCATGGTGGGGGCAAGAGGTGCGGAGTCACCACACAGACCCCGGGAGTAGGGTGAAAGCAGGCCTGAGGCAAGCAGCCTGCAGACTTGTTTATTTTCAGATGCTACAGCTGCTTATATAGCCTAGGCAGCCAATCCGGTCAAGGGGCGGTCTATGCCCTAACCAATCACAGCCTGTTGCCAGGCAGGTTTCAAAGCCATCCAATCACAGCCTGTTGCCAGTCAGGCTCTGTTGTCATGTGGTTTCTGAAGCCATCCAATCACAGCCTGTTGCCAGCCAGTTTCTGTTGTCAGTGGCCATCTTGGCATGACCTTCTCACCTTCTCATTCCACCACAATGGAGAATCTAATCTTTGTAGGAACCAAGGACTCAGACTAAAGGAGGCTCTGATTTCTGGAAGCTTCTTCATAGAAGTACATGTCCTTGATTGCCTGGCAGAGACAGAAACTGGCAACCTACAGGGGACTTTTACCACATCAGCTTAGAACCTGTAATTTGTTCCTCTTTCAGTTCAGTAACTAGAAATAGACATAGGCTTCCTGCATGTAGGTGAGAACCTAAGTATCCCAAATTCTCCACGTGGCTGAGAGAAAATTGGAAACTGGGAATGCTGTCACCTCCAGTTCACAAAATCTTGGTCTATAAAATTTTTAAATTTTTGCAATTATTGTGTTATTTAAAAGGTTAATGTACTCTCAATGCTTATCATATTTAGTTGATAATAAACAGTGATTCATTATAAAATGATAAGAAATGAATAGGGACTAATAGAATGATGAATGATAGAGAACAGGAGGTGTCAAAGAAAAGGGCTTTATTACAATTTTATGTTATCATTCTGTTGTTTTGCTTTATTTTGTGGCTTAAGGGAAATTTTTAATGTTGAGTTTTTTAAATTATTATTTGAGAGGCAGAGAAAAAGAAAGAATGGCCAAAAGAGAGTACTCCCATCTGCTGGTTCACCCCTTAAATACCCTCAATGGATCAAAGCCTGGTATTCATAACTCAATCCCAGCCTCTCATATGAGGAGGTAGGGGGCAAAACTCAACTATCTGAGCCATCACACTGCCTTCTAGGTATCTGCGTTACCAGGAAAATAGATTCAGCAACTGGATCTGAGAATCAAAGACAGGCACTCAGATACAGATGTGGTGTCTTAACTAACACCTTAACTGCTCATTTTATTAAATGTGTTTAATTGTCTGTGTTTAGTGAAACTAATCTAAAAATGGAACACTTACATATGTAATGGGATGTAGTAATCCAAAGCATAAAGTAGCAAGAATTTATTTTTAAAGGCTGCTTTTTAGTATTTTACTCTGATAGATTTGTAAATAGTAAAATCATATGTTTCAGTTCTATATATACTTAATTTGTAATCATGCTCCTTTTACAAAAAACCCCATAGCCTAATTTACATATTAATTATGGCTGTAGTTTAATTAGATTTTCTGTTAAAATATTTTAAATTCTCAATGTATTTGCTGAACACTCTGCCCAGAGTCCTCTAAAAACAATGAGAACAGAGACCTTTTGAATTTCCCATGATAACTGCTTTCTCGTCTTGTTATATGTTGAAAAAAAGATATGGGCTATTTACATTTAGCTTATAAGCATGGCTTTCATACATTTGAGAATTCTACACAATAGAGTGGATGTCATTCTGTCCGTCTCATCTGCCTATAGCCATGCAAGTAGCATGAAAGGACTGGAAAGTCTGAAAGCCTCATCACATCTCATGACATTACATCAGAGAAGCAACAGGAAATCAAAACATACAAGTGTCTCCTCTCTAATTTCACAAAACGGGGTTTAATGAGCCATGTTTTCTCTACTGAAAATATCACAGAAGCGAAGCGCTCTAGTAAGATCGAATCCTCAACTCTGAAAGCCTGCAGTTTATAAAGCATCTGAAAACCTTGCCTGCCATTTCCATGTGCCTCTTCCCAAGCATGCTAAAGCCTAAGAAAGGATCATGCTTGACACAGGCTTCCTGTCCACAGCTGTGAGCATGCCCAGGCTCATGGAAATCAGCCTTGTCTGTGGAGCATAGGGTAGAGTAGTCCCTTTACCTACAGAGATATGTTCAAAGATCCCCACTTGATGCTTGAAACTGTGGGAATTATTACATCCTGTGATTTTTGCTGTAAACCTTTGATAAATCTTCAGTGATGAGTCAGCCAACATTAATAATAAAAGCTACAATATATTGCAATAAAATTATATAAAACTTAGGAATTGTTTATTTCTGGAAGTGTTCATTTAACATTTTAGGCCATGGCTTACAGTGAAGAACTAAAAATGTAGAAAACGAATGATGGTTAAAATTTAGCTTATCCCTGAAAGCTCATGAATGCTACTATTTCTTTGAAAAATCAGTCTCATGTCAGTTGATAAAATCTTCACTGTCATTTTGGTGAAATTGAAGTGGCTCTTTTAATATCACCTGTTTTTCTACAAGGAATAATTGCCAAAATTATGTTATAAATTCCCCACAAAATGTACTTAATAAGGATGTTATATTAATAACAATCTATGGATTTTCAAGAGAGAACTTAAAATTCTATTTGGTGTAGTGGAAGACAAAAAAATTAAAAATTGTCTTGCCAATGATTTTTCTGGATATATTCTTTATTAGGGAAAACAAATACTTGTTAGAAAGGGGCTTCAGATGAGGAAAATATGCTTCTAAAACAAAAATCAATTCATTAAATTGTATTATTTGAAAAGATATCTGTCTTATAAATAAAAAAATGAGGGTGAGAAATTATATGACTTTATCTAAAAGTGATTTATAAATGAAGAAATAGAATTTTTTTTTATTTGACTGGTAGAGTTGACTGGTAGAGTTACAGATAATGAGAGGGAGAGACAGAAAGAAAGGTCTTCCTTCCATTGGTTCATTCCCCAGATGACCACAATGGCTGGAGCTGAGCCAATCCAAAACCAGGAGCCAGGTGCTCCTTCCCAGTCTCCCATCCAGGTACAGGGGCCCAAGGACTTGGGCCATCTTCTGCTTTCCCAGGCCACAGCAGAGAGCTGGATTGGAAGTGGAGCAGCTGGGACTAGAACTGGTACCCATATGGGATGCCAGCACTGCAGACAGAGGATTAACCTACTACGCCATGGCACTGGGCCCTAGAATGTTTTTTCTTTAAACATCAATTCAAATACCTGATTCAAGAATTTCTGGGGACTCATTTTCTTCTGGAGATCTGTAAGGAAATCTCGTTTATGTGCCTGTTTTAAGAAGGTTCTAACTACAGTCTGAAGAACATCTTTCTTGTTTTCATCAGAGGGCAGTCCCGATTCAGAAAGAGGAAAAGAACAACTTTACTATGGAGAAAAATTGAAGCAGCTTTGTAAAGGGAGGGGTCACTACAGCATTTTGCTCTATGTGGATGTAAAGGAAAAGGTCCCAAGGTTTGTGTTATTGCTGAACAAGGATAGAGATTTTCTTATGAGGTGCTGAAAGGTTTTAAAGTCGAAAACTAATGTGAAAAACAATAACTTCTGCCACTGAATGATTGTTATAAGGCTCAGCACCTTCAATAAAGAGATGCTCCTGTTCAATTTCTAGTCACATCAAATTCTCATTACAAGCAGCTAACTCCCATCTCTCCCTGAGCCACACTGTATCAAAAACAGCAGCTTTATGCATTAAGTTTTGCAACACACACTTACATCCCATATACCCTGGGTCACAAAGCAAATTCTTGGATTATTTTTTTTCATTCAATGAATATCAGAATTGGATGCCAAGCTTCAAGGAGATAAGAAACAAGGAAGTATTTGCGACCAAGGTGCCCTTGAAAATAAGAAAAGAACCCTATTGTTTTTAAAAAACAGAATTATCCAGTTCCCATGTGCTTCCATAATATACATTTTGATATACCAAAAACAAGGATTTCTAAAAATTTCATTCAGAATCCATGAGGAGGAAAATTAAAGAAGCAAATGATACCTAGGCTAGAAAAACCAAAAGCCTACTTAATAATTTCTATAACATTCTCTCTTCCCATTTACTGGCAGATATTAGACAATTGCTATGTTTCTTTCCCTGAAGAGAGCATGCGATTAAAGACCAGTATGGTCGAAGTTTCCAGACTGCTGTGGAAATCAAGATAAGAATGTGTAGAGACAAATAACAAATCCTAAAGCATCTTTAACTTTACTTGGATAGATGCCAATGGCTGTGCTCCCAAGAGGGCTTTGTCCTTTATAAGAAGCTCTGCTTAGCAAGGAGGAGTACCTCTAGCAGGCAGAAAGATGAACACTGCTTTGGAAAAGAAAAAGGTCAACTGATATGACAGAATGAAGGCAGGAATTTGTCAATTTTAAGTCAGTAAAGCTGAAAAAGTAATTATACGAAAATGTTTTTTTTTTTTCAGTTGAAGGGGGCAACATGTCCATCATCAGACTTGTGTCTATAGTTTGCTGTACCCTGGAATGTTGGCTTCATTTGAGGACTTAAATTCAAGTAACTAACCAAACAGTACATCCTTATCTATTTCTCATGAATAGATGGAAAGTGCACTCTAGAAGAGACTAACAGAGGACTAATAGAAGGACTAATAGAGGGGTTAAATGACAGAGCTAGAAAAGAAACAGTGACATTTGGCAGTGGAATGCCTTGTGATTTAAAATTAAATAAGGCCTATTTATAAGGTGACAGAGAGTAGAGATGGTCACAGAAAACAGGAATCCATTTTATACTTATATTGGATTTCATTCATCACTTCATATACATTAGAGCCATGTACAGTGCAAAAATTTAAAAGTCACAATGCATTCTTTAGTGCCTCCAAGGAAGAAATGAAGTCTATTTGCTCATCCTTGAGTTTGGGCTGGTATTTCGACTTGCTTTGGGTAATAGAGAGTGGAAGAAATAATATTTTGGCAGTTCTAAAAGTATGCCTCAAAAGAACTTGCAGTTTTTCCCAGACTTTTCCTTGTCTGTATCTTTCTCAGAACCTATCACTTCCATCTGAGCAAGCCCAGAGGCCAGCACTTTCTTCCAGAGCTTCTACAGGATGAGTGTTCATGGTCCAGTTATTGATATCATAGTAACACTTTAGAAACAGAACTCTCTGGAGCACATGGTGTAACATGCAATTCACCTGGGAATGTCAAGGCGGCTTGGATTAGAGGAGACTGGAGTGAGGACTTGAAATAGATTTGTAAGGAGATCAGGTGATGTATGTGGGAAGTATTTCAGGCAAAGGGAAAGGTAAAGTTAGGTAGAAGTGAAATACAAAAGTATAAGCATGGAGATATGGGGATTTTTTAGTAGGAGAAAATAAGATTTTAGGGAATGGCAAGAAATGAGATGTGAATAAAAGACTTTGGATGCTTCCAGAAACACCTTGTTTTCAACTTTTAGGTCACATTAAAATCAAGTGCTGGTGTTAAGGATAGAGCTTTGTGGGGCCGGCACTGTGGTATGTTAGGTAAAGCTGCCACCTCTGAAGCTGTCATCCCACATGAGCACTGGTTTATGTCTCCATTGCTACAGTTCTGATCCGGCTACATGCCAATGGCCCGGGGAAGGCAGCAGCAGATGACCCAAGTGTCTCAGCTCCTGCCTCCAACAGGGAAGAAAAGAAGGTCTTGGACCTGGCACGCTGAGGAGTGAACCAGACGATAGAAGCTCTCACTTCCCCACCACCACTACCATCTTTCTCTCCCTCTCCCTCTCTGTCTTTAAATCTGCTTTGGGAGCCCGTGCTGTGGCTAACTAGGCTAATCCTCAGCCTGCAGCACCAGTACTCCAGGTTCTAGTCCTGGTTGCTCCTCTTCCAGTCTCTGCTGTAGCCTGGGAAGGCAGTGGAGGATGGCTCAAGTACTTGGGCCCTGCACCTGCATGAGAGACCAGAAGGAAGCACCTGGCTCCTGGCTTCGGATCTGCACAGCGCACAGAGGCCATTTGGGGGGTGAACCAATGGAAGGAAGACCTTTCTCTCTGTCTCTAATGCTGCCTGTCAAAAAAAAAAAATCTGCTTTGGGGATGTGGCTTAGTAGGCTATGCCTCCACCTGCAATGCCGGCATCCCATACGGGTACCAGGTTCACGGCCCAGCTTCTCTTCTTCCAATCCAGCTCTCTGTTATGCACTGGGAGGGTAATGAGAGATCGCCCAATGCTAGGCCCTGGCACTCATGTGGAAGATCTGGAAGAAGCTCCTGGATTCTGGCTTTGGGTCAGCCCAGTTCTGGCAGTTGCAGCCATTTAGGGAGTGAACCACTGATGGAAGACTTTCTCTTTCTCTCTCCATCTTTGTCTATAACTCAAATAAATAAAATCCTTAAAAAAATAAGCAATTTTTTTTTAAAATTGAGGTTTTTGAGTGTTCCATGAGTCATAAATTCTGATTCAATAACTCTTTGGTAGAAGCCATGATCCCTTCAATTTTTTTTTTTAATTTTGCTTTTTACCATGTGATCTTGGAGGGTCTGATGCAAGTTATTCATTGGCCACACTTTAAAAAAATCATTGTAGGCAACGGGAGGTCTCAAGTGTTTCAAAAAAAAGAATGACTCTCAGGCATTCTCATTATTTTCAGATAAGATTGAAGCATTTTTTAGATGTGGTTTGGTGGGTATTTTAAGGCACTCAGAGAAAGAAGCAAAAACAAAATACCTCAACTAGTAAGGATAGACTCCAAATATACATGATTATATGATAGTAAGGATGAGGACCAATGTGTGGGATATTAGAAGAGTAAATTGCCAGGGAATTTTGTTGATTGCAAGAGTGTGTGGTGGGGGGTTAAGAGGATGTCCATGATGTCACCCATATGAAATTACATCTGAGATATGTTGAAGGTGCCCAGTAAGCAAAGCTTTAGAAGTCAGAGATAGAGATTTTCAAGCCATTAGTAACTAGGTGGTAAATCAAACATGGGTGAAGAACAGAGTTTCAGGGTAAATGAATTGAATGAGAAGGTACAGCGTCAAAGTCATAATCCACTTGCACATCAGCACTTAAAAGACATGTAACAGATGAAGAGTAGCTTACAGGGCAGGGAAGAAACTATCATAAAAGTTAAAAGAAAAATATGGCAAAAGTGATGTCACTGCACCAACAGAAATCACTCCAGGTGGAGTGCAATATGTGGTTGCCCTACTTAGGAATTAAAACGTGCCATTTTAAGTCTCCTGTGACCAGTGCCAGTCCAGCTTCATTAGGGTTTTGGGTATAGAAAACTAAATTACTTGAGTATATGGAGAAGTTATCAGGAAGTAAAGACAGAATTTATGGAACTCTTTGAACAAAATGTAAAGTATGCAGAAAATGATAAATAAGAAGGCAAATAAGCATATAACTACTTACACATTTTGATGAACTTTGAGTCTTCCTATCCATATATAATTTTAAATAAATAGAATCATGGATTTGAATTATATTCACATGTAATGAAATGACTATCACCCAACAATATAATCATCATGCATATTAATAGTCTATCATGGTTGAAAACATAGTCTATAAAAGCCATAAATACTTAATATGAGCTATATGTTCTCTGCTTCAACTATTCACTTCTTTTGAATGGCATCAGGAAAATCACCTCAAGTAAAATGTAAATGGGTAAGGCAAAATGGTTCATAGGCTATCTTTTGCCAAACACTTATCTACATAATATTTTCATGATTTCATATTGCTTTTGGATATTCCATAAATTATTTAACTTCAATAAGTGTCTTAAGGTAAGGTTCAAATATTTCAAAATGTATGCATAGGAAAAATTCAAGATGGCTGAATAAGGAAAGGACATGCTGATTTTGATCAAGGGAAGATAACAGAGGAAAGGTGAAGTGGTTGTATTCCCAGGGGAGAGTTGGAGAGAAATTTGCAATGGAAATTCTGCAAAAAGAGGAGAAGAGCCATGGAGCATCATGGAGCATGCAAGCACGCTGCTGTGAGCATGTACACTACAAGTAACTCTCACGGATGGGAACAGGAGAAAATGCCATCTCCTCGGGGAAGGTGAGAGAAAATGGTGGTAGCCCATGTCATGGGTAATAGTGCCTGAGGGAGAACCTTACGGACCACACTGAATTTGAGTCTAGCTTGGAGTGCTGGCAGGGAGCAGGTTGCCCATGTAACTCCATAAAGGGATAGTACATTTCTTTCTCTCCATTCCCTACCAAGGGAAGTAGGGAAGAAGTGCCATCTTAATGTGAGTAGAGGTTTTGGTGGCTCATGTGCATGTGTATGACAAGGCAATTTTATTGGAGATTATTCCATGGTGCTCACTGATTTTGAGTTTGGCCTGAAGAGTTGGCAGGGGGCAGGTAACCACTTAGGGCTATCAGCACTCCCCTACTACCACTATACCACAGGTGCCTGGACTCAAACTCCAAGACACAGCACCCACAGTTAGCTAGCTATGGGAATGCCTCTGCTATCTCCCATGACTGGGCAGGCTCGTGGTAGTGTGACTGCACAGTAGAGTGGGGGGTTATAGCTGGGTCTCAGGGAGTTGATGAGTCCAGCTAGAGGCTCAGAGTTCCCAAAATGCCTGGGGTAGGTCACCACAGATTCCATGCTCACAAAGACGACACACAGATCCTTTCCGTAGTTCATGTACCTGCATGAGTGGGATGTATAGCCACTGTAGTGAGCTAACCCCAAGCATTGATCACCATGGAAGAAAGGAGATGAGGCTGTGATCATGCAAGCCAACATGATCATACCCTCTCCACTACTGAAAACATAGGAGATCTACTATGTCCAACATGGGTGTCACCCTGGACTCTTGCCTCAGCCTTAAACAATGACCAGAGCTCCCTGGTCAAACCCAGCACATGTCTGGATATGCACTGAAGGAGAAGGCACTCCATTAATACACAGAGACATATTTCAATGATAAAACCATCAGTAGAAAAAACCAATATATGTTTCCACAACACCTAAAAATAAATGCAGAAATATAAGAAATATTAACAAGGAAGAAAATATGACTGCCCTAAAGGACCACAAAAAACTTTGATATCAGGATGAAATCCATGAAAAGGAATTCAAAAGAATGATCATAAGGTTAATCAAAAACATACAGAAGCAAATACATGAGATAAAGTAATCAATACATGACATGGATAAAAACTTTTACCAAGGGATAGAGATACCGAAGAGAAAGTAAACTGAGATATTAGAAATTAAGAATTCAATATGTCAAATGGAAATTACAATGGAAGCCTCAATAGCCAACTAGGTGAGGCAGAAGAAAGAATATTCAAAATAGAAGACAAATCCTTGGAAAAATCTCAGAAAAAAGGAAAAACTGAAAATAGTGTTAAAGATTTATGGAAAATCATCAAATGGCTAAATATGTGTATCTTACAAGTTCCTGAAGGTGCGAAAAGAGAATGGATTACAAGGCTTATATAGTGAAATAACAGAAAAATTCTCTAATTTGGAGAAAGATAGGGATATAACATAGAAAGCACAAAGACCTCCTAAGAGACAGTATCAGAGAAAATCATCATAGCATCTTTTTGTCAAACTTTCAATAGCAAAAAATGAGGAAAATGTTATAAAATGTGCACAACAAAAATACTAGATTACCTTCACAGGATCCCCAATTAGACTAAGATTTTATTTCTCATCAGAAACCCTAAAAGTTAGGATGGAATGGGAGACATAGTCCAAGTCCTAAAAGAAACAAAAACTGCCAACAAGAATACTGTGCCATGCAAAGCTCTCATTAATAAAGGAAAGTGAAATAAAGACCACCCAAAAAATAACCTAGAAATTCAAGGAATTTTTTGCCACTCATCCAGTCTTACAAAAAATATTTAAGGATGTGGTACACACAGAAAAAGAGGATAGTCATGAAATAACGTGAAGGCAAAAATTTTCCTAGCAAAATTACAGAGGAAATCCAAAGCAATATTTATGGAAAAATTTTGTATAGAAGAAACGTTTCTCAACACAATCAAGACAATATATGATAAATCTCCATCATATTGAATGCGGATAAGTTGGAACTATTTCCATTAAGATCTGGAACCAGACAAGAACGTACACTTTCACCACTGCTATTCAATATAGTTATGGAAGTTTTAGCCAGAGCTATTAGGCAGAATAAGAAAGCAAAGGGATATATATTGGAAAGGAGGAAGGCAAATTATCCCTGCTAGCAGATGAAATCATCCTATGCACAAGGGGAACCAAAAGACTCCATGAACAGATTATTGGAACTTTTAAGAGAGTTTGGCATAGTTACAGGATATAAAATCAACACACAAAAATCAATAGCATTTGCATACTTTGAGAATGCCATGGCTGAAAAAGAACTTATGAGATCACTATCATTCACAATAGCTATGAAAAACTTAAAAACCTTGGAATAAATTTAACCAAGGATGAAAAAGACTGCTACAAAAAATTATAAAACATTAAAGAAATAAGACATACACAAACTCTGCCCTGTTCATGGACTGAAAAAATTAATATCAAAATATCTATACTACTAAAAGCAATTAATTTAGATTCAGTTCCATTCCAACCAAAATAATAACATTCTTCTCAGATATAGAAAAAAAAAGATGCTAAAATTCATATGGAAACACAAGAGACCACAAGCAGGAGAAGAAATCTTAAACAACAAAATCAAAGACAGAGGCAATACAATACTAGATTTCAAGACATACTACCAGGCAGTTGTAATCAAAACAGCCTGGTACTGTCACAAAAATAGACATTTGAACCCAACCCACGGAATAGAGTAGAAACTCTAGAAATTAATTTATGCATCTTTAGCCAACTATTCATTGCCAAATAAGCTGAAATCAATCCCTGGAAACAGTTCAGTCTCTTCAACAAAAGGTGCTAGGAAAATTGAATCTACTCATGCACAGATATGAAACAAGACCCTACCTTATACCTTATACAAAAATCAACTCAAAATGGACCAAAGACCTAAACCTGTCAGACCAACAAATTACCAGAGGAAACAATGGGGACACTCCACAGGACATTGGCACAGGAAGACTTTTTGTACTAGAACCCAGAAATACAAGCAATCAAAGCCAAAATAGACAAACGGGATTACATTAAGCTAAGAACCTTCTGAATTTCTTTTTTTTTAACTTTTATTTAATGAATATAAATTTCCAAAGTACAGCTTATGGATTACAAGAAACTTCTGAATTTCAAAGGAAACACTCAACAAGATGATTAGGCTACTGACAGAATGAGAGAAAATATTTGCAAACTATTCAATGAATAAAGGATTAATATCCAGGGTATATGAAGAACTTAAACTCAACAACAACAAAACAAACAACCCAGTTAAGAAATGGGCAAAGGACTTTAACAGGCATTTTTCAAAGGATGAAATTCAAATGGTCAACAGACACATGAAAAAATGCTAAGGATCACTAGCCATCAGTGAAATACAAATCAAAACCACAATGAGGTTTCACCTCAACCCAATTAGAATGGCTATCATCCAAAAATCAAAAAACAAATGCTGGTGAGGATGTGAGGTAAGAGGTACTCTTAATTCACTGTCAGTATGAATGTAAACTAGTACAACCATTATGAAAGAAAGCTTGGAGATCTGTCAGAAATCTGAATACAGACCTTCCATATGACTCAGTCATCCCACTCCTGGGTATTTACCCAAAGGAATTGAAATCAGCATATAAAAGTGTGCTTCTGTGTTTATTGCAGCCCAATTCACAATAGCTAAGATAAAGAATCAAGCCAGATGTCTGTCATGTGATGACAGGATAAAGAAAATGTGTTTTTTATGTATGATGGGATACTATTCAGCCATAAAAAATGAAATCCTGCCATTTGCAACAAAATGCATGTAACTTGAAACCAATTTGCTTAGTGAAATAAGTCTCAAAAAGACAAATGTCATATGCTTTCTCTGATATGTGGCAGTTAATATAGATTACAAAATAATGTATAGGGATTCACCAGACATCTTGTGGTATGATGTTTTTCACCCTTGTTTATATTCTTGGGATCTGCGGATCTTGTGGATCTGGACTTCCTATTTTTCATTTGTTGAATATTGTGGTTAGTGGTGAATTAAGTTTGTGATTATAAAGTGGATTAAAATCGTGTCTTTGTAAACGAAATACATTTTAAAAAGTAAAATAAAAATAAAAATAAGGCCGGCGCCGTGGCTCAACAGGCTAATCCTCCGCCTTGTGGCGCCGGCACACCGGGTTCCAGTCCCGGTCAGGGTGCCGGATTCTGTCCCAGTTGCCCCTCTTCCAGGCCAGCCCTCTGCTGTGGCCCGGGAGTGCAGTGGAGGATGGCCCAAGTGCTTGGGCCCTGCACCCCATGGGGAGACCAGGTAAAAGCATCTGGCACCTGGCTCCTGCCATCGGATGAGCGCGGTGCGCCGGCCACAGCGCGCCGGCCGCGGCAGCCATTGGAGGGTGAACCAACGGCAAAGGAAGGCCTTTCTCTCTGTCTCTCTCTCTCACTGTCCACTCTGCCCGTCAAAAAAATAAATAAATAAAAATAAATAAAAAATAAAAAAATAAAAATAATTCAGGGCATTATAAGGTGATGAGTGTGGTTTGAGTCCTGGCCTCTCATCCTTTATTGCAACACCTTTGAGAAATTACTTCTGCAAAGATGCATTTTTTCATCTATGAAATAAGAACAAGTTTATTGTAAGCATTTCAAATAATATTTAAGAAATATCTGATATTGCACACATAAAGTATGTAATAAATGACAGCTAACAGCAAATATTTCCTTTTATGGTACTCATCAAACGATGTAGAAGACATTCAACAGATGGCTTGGGTAAATATTAACGCCAAAGCCAATGAGGGATCCTTCTGGCGCTCCTCCTCCACGTCCAACCACTCCAGCCGCTTGCTGGAGAGTCTGGACCAGCTGGCGCTCAGGGTTGAGGCTTTGAAAGAAGCAAACAGTGCTGCTGAGCAAAAGAAGAAAATTCTTCTGGAAATGATCCACAGTATCCAAAATAGCCAGGACGTGAGGCAGATCAGTGATGGAGAGAGAGAATTAAATCTGACTGTAAAGCCGCTTGATGGGACAAACCCTCACTGTTGGAGTTTCAGTAGAAACAATTTAAAACCCACAGCATCAAGAATCCCCAAAACATGCCACAAGGATTATTGAGGATGTGCTCAATAAGTTTCTAGATTATTTGGGAAATGTTCAGAGTCATTTAATGTCACTCTACTGCACCTGCTTGTCTGAGGTGCCACCAGGGCCAGTTGATCACAAATTTCAATCCGTAGTAATCGGCTGTGCTCTTGAAGATCAGAAGAAACTTAAGGGAAGATTAAAAACACTGAAAACTCTGACAAAGCCATCAAGCTATTAGAGCATTCTAAAGGAGTCGGTTCCAAAACTCTGCAACAAAATGCTGAAAGCAGATTTAATTAGTCTTTAAACCTAAGAGCATTTACAAATAATGATGTAAAAATGGTAAGGTACTATTTTAAATGAAAACTAGTTCTTTATGTTAGACATAACCATGCATTTGATACTGACAGTTGTTTCAGATGAGGAAAATATTTCCAGTGCCAGCAGTTTTGTGAATACCAGTTAAAACCAGAACTATTTTAATTATCTAGAAGATTTTACATAGAATTCTTGTACTAGGATCTAGCACATTACTTATGTTTTTTTCTGTTCTATGTAAAGTATTGGGGGGGGGGACAGTAAGCATTCTTCGTGGGGCAAAGCACCACTTCTCTTTCCCAGGCTTTCTCTGTCAAGGAGACACTTGGGTACCTGGGGCATCTACCTAGTCATGCTTCCCCTTAGGCAGCATGCACACTTATTACACGCCTAGTGTTAGCACAGCACTATGTTTAGAGGGACAAAAAGAATCACAAAATAAGAGTCTTTCCTTATATTTTCTAATTCAGTCGCTTTTTAAAGGCATCTATAATCAAATCATTTTGAACTTCTGTGCATCTCATAATATGTGGATAATATGTGGTTTGTGAACATGACATAAAGTATGAGAGTCACCTGTAATTCTACCACTGTGAACAATACTATATACATTTCATCTTCTCTCAAATGGGTAACTTCTCTAAAATTACAGTGTTGTAACTTGAATTTTCCTTAAGCTAAATGCTGCTATAAGGTTTGTCTACTTGTCAACTTGAAAAGCTCTATTTCATGTAGTCATACAACAATTTACTTACTGTTTTCGCTCTTATTGGACATTTAGGTTGTTTCCATTTTGTTGCCATTACTATAGTATATTTATGTACATAGAGATTCATCCTTCTTTTTTTATTTCCTTGGTATAAATTCCAGCAGTGGATTTATTGGGTCAAAGGGTATATACATTTTCATAGCCTGACACATATTTCCATTTTTTTTGTATCAGTTCTATCAATTCATACTATCTTTAGTAATTAAAATGTAGCCATTTCACCGAAATCATTCCAACATTGAGCATTAAACTTTTTCTAACATTATATATATATATATATATAGACTCAAAATGCATGCATAAATATGTTTAAATAGCCACATATATTATCTTGGAAAAACAATACATATTCATCAAAAGGAGATTAATTAAATGATTTTTGGTGCACATAATTTATTTCAAAAATATGAAATGCAAAGTTAGACCACTAAGTACATTTTCATTCCTTCCCTGAATTATTTTTTTCGTAGCTCAAACTTTTCCTGCTTAGACCTTTCAATTTGGGAAATATATGGTCATGTATTTTGATTTGACAAAAGAGGCAGATAAAAGTGTTTAAGATTATAGTGCAATATTGTTTAATCCGAAGAGCTTCTTCAAATTCTTCCAGTTGTTACAGTAATGCTCTTTTTTGGTCCAGGCCTAAAATTACACTTGGCATTTAGTTGTGATGTCTCCATCATTTTATTATGAAACCACTTCTCAGTCTTTGTATTTGTGATCTTGACAACTTTTAGGACTCCTGCCCAGGTACTGTGATACTACAGGACCAATGATCCCACTGAATGCCCAGACCTTGGTTTCTGAACACTAGTCTCCAACAAAAGAAAATCACAGCTCCTTAAAGAAATTGCTGATTCCAGGCCTAGGGCAAAGAAAGCATAGGATAAACCTAAAATATATTATTCCAGAAAATATGGAAGTGCTTTAAAAAAGAATAGGTACATTCCAAAAGACAATGTAAATGAAGTTCATAAAGGTCAAACCTGGGAACTATGAATAATCAAAATATAGCTTGATTATAATGTATTAGAATCCCTACAATCACAGAAGGATTCACATCTCTGGACTAATATAAACAAATGAATGGATAAATAAATAGGTAAAGGAAAAGGGAAAATTTCCCCTTGCTATAAAATTCCACTAGTATCTATATATTAAGGAATGATTCAAACAGAAAAATCACTATTTGACAAACACCATAGTAATATTTGTTTCAGAAGAGAACCATCTGGTTGCTAAAATTAGTGGTAAAGGTATGATAAATAAGAGTATTTAAATAATCTAATTTTTTTTCCTCATAAGACAATTGCTAAGTACAAAGAAACATGGTGGGGATATCCAACAGACAACATCATCACCAAGTGATCACAGTTAACACTTTCAGTAATGGAACAGATTAACATCAAGTACCTTCTGACATGGTATTCTACAAAGGTCACAACACCACTTTTGGTACCCTTACCCAAAACCCAAAGCTGAATTTAAATGAGAAAACATCAGAGCAAACGTATTGAGTATCAGAATCTAGTTGACCTAGTATTACACACACTGAGGTACATGCTTATGTGTTAGGTGCACTTTCAGACTGTCCTTCATAGGTTCATGAAGAGACTCATTTAGGGAATTTTCAGAGGAAAAATCACAGGATGAGAGCTGTGCTTCAAGGAGATGGAGCTGCAGCAGAGGGTAGGATACCAAATGAAGGGGGTGGAAATGAAAGCTATGCAAGGCGCTGATGCCTGTAAGGGATCTATTACATTATTTCAGGCACATCGTCATAATCATCTCAACTAGGGTAATGGCTACAGAAGTGGAGGAGAGCAGAGTGAGCAGAGAAATAATATGAAGAATAATCAAAATGATTTTTGCACTCATTGGATGTGAAGCGAATGGAGAAGTACAGAATGAAAGGTACCTGGTTATTAAACTGGGCACTCAGGCATGTGGACAGAAGGTGGGTCAGAAGGAGAGAGAAGGGAATCTGGTTTTCCAAAGATATTTGATGTCTAACTGGGATTTCCTAACTGGAATGTCTAGCAGACGTCACGAAAGGCATGGCTGCAGTCCAGGAAGGAAGGATAACACATCGAACAAATTGTGATTGGCACGGAACTGAGTTCAAGGAAAACACCTACAAAGACATTCAGGGACACAAGTATTTAAAGCTAACACTTCTCAGGCCAGAAGTTTCTGTGGCCCATATGAATTTCTGTGAACTTTGCAAGGAACTAAAAAATTCAAACCTCTTTTACTATCAGTTTCTAAGTACAAAAGCAATCAGACATGTACAAAATCATAAGTGACTAATTAAAAGCCAAAAGAGGATTTCTGTTTTCATCTGTGAATTCTGGTGGGCTTTAGGCAGAAGCAAAGATTATATTCAGAAATTCCTATGGTTTCTGACAGTGACTCTGAGAGCCTAGTCAACCTCAGAGATGATCCACTCAATTACAGATTGTTATCTGATTCTGCACTCAAATATTTACATAGGGGTTAGCTGGGAAAGACAACAGGAGTCATTTAATATTCACTATGTCTCTCAGCCTATTTTAAGAGCAGACTGAAGCTAAGAGTTTCAGTCTTCATTCCCTGTATAGTTTGGCAAGTGTTGCATGCTGAATAACTACACTGAAGCGGCATATGATCCTTCGCATAAATTTTAATACATAGGCAGCAACATAACGCAGGTTAACTCTGAGGATCGACAGAGTATCCAGGCAATCAACACTCCAGGCCCAAGGGCATAACAGCCTTCACAGGAAATGAGAGTTGGGGCGCAAGTTGCTGATAGCTAACTGTAGCTCATTATTCATCCCACAGTCCCCTCCTGGTGGCCAGAAGGGTTCTTGCCTCTCCCCCTCGGTGTTAAGGGGAGAAGATGAGGCTGAAAGAAGCAGAGCAGCTCAGTCTGCAGAAAGGGTAGGGTGAATGAGAAGTTGCCTTTATTTTAGGAAATGCATTAAAAGCTTTAGTGAATATCTGCTGAAATAAGTTTGCTGCCATTCAATAGTTTTTCCTTATATCCAGTACCTGTAATAGTGAAATAGGTACCTGTGTAATGAGAAAAGCAGAGACAAAAGGGCATATCCCTGACGCAAACGCAGTGCTTGCCTTCAATTACCATCGCCAAAGCGCCACAGTAATCACATTCTTAAATCCTTCTCTAGCCAGAGCTCATTGCGTACTCTAAGGCAGGCTTTTTATTATTGCTGTTTACTTATTTATTCTCTTGAAAAAGCATTTCTAATTCAGGTACTCTCAAATCATACTCTACTTTTTTGCACTTGAAATACAAACTTATGATCCTGCTCACCTCAAACAACCATATTTTCAAAATAGATCCTCCAAGAGACTAGTTAGACTAGCAGGTCGAGGGAAGCTTCAGTTAAAGATTATGATTTTGAGATAAAATAGGATGGACTGTAAACTCAGGCGGAATCTTTCCCCTCTCATTCTCTCCCGATTTTAGTTTGGTTCTGATTGTTCCTTTACCTCTCTCCTTTCCTCTTTTTCTATCTGTCATTGGGTAGAATTCCAAATTACAGGAAGAAGGCACAGCCCAAGCTTACCGAGGGCGTTTTTTCTTCTGAAATCGTTTCTTGCAGTTTCAAGTTGGTTTCCAGCTCCAGGCTTCTTTTGTAAGACCTGAAACCTCATCACTTCTGGTGACTCACCCAGGTACAAAGTCTACTGCAGAACCACCTGAATGCTTGACTCATCCAGAAATCAGCAGGCTGGCACGGAACACTTCCCGTTTTCTCACATACAGGCAGGAATTAGAAAATGTGTAAGCAACAATCAAATGAAGAAATAAAGGATGTGGACTTTGGACTTTGTTGCTATTCACAAGATTTCCTTTTTCTCTCTACTCGATATCAGGTAAATCCCTAAGTATTCTAAACAGGTTAATAAAAACTGGGCACTTAAATACACAAATTGATAAGCCAAATCTGTAAAATAAAAGGGGAGCTTTTTTTTCCCCCTTCATCATTGATGTATTGAAATCAGAAGGAATGCATTAACAATTCTGTTAGATAATTATAAACATACTTAACTGCTACTGAAGAAGATATTATTTAATAGGATACACTTCAGTTTAGCACTACTCAGGACTCAGGCAGAATTGCTTCTCTATTGGAAAACAGCCAAACAGATATATATATATTATATATATAAGATATATAATATATACACACACACACATATATATATATATACATTAACTTCTCAGTAAGTGATAACTAGTAGCTTAAGAAACATTTTACAGGCATATGAACAAACTCGTATGGTAACTGAAAAAGGATTATCATTAATACTTATAAGTCATAAAGACCTGACTTTTTCAAATGCAAATGTTATGATGAGACTAAAACTTAAAAAAAATAAAGTAAATGTGACACTTAACTAAAATTGTTTAGATAAATGAGAGATCAGATTAAAGAATTAAAGAATACCACAATTTTTTTTTAGTTTGTATATTAGCCTAGATGGGAAAGACTGCATACAGGTACCTACTTTTTGCCCCCTCCCCACACTGTCTGACAAATTCTAGATGGCCACTGGATGCCAATAAGGAAAGGGTAAACTACATATTTTTCTTTATTTAAATTTTGACCTTATATTTGGAACAAGTAAAGGATAATTCTTGCCAATATTTGTTCCATTCTATATCCTTCTGCAACAGAAAATCTCTCTCTTAGCAATGCCATAACCCTTTATTCCTATCACAGAAGCACTGCTTTCATGATGAAAATATTATAGGAAAAAAATTATTCTTACACAAACTTGAAAACCATCTGCCATGATGTTTTACAGTATGCAAGAAAACGCAATAAGAAAAAAAATAGTAGAAACAGAAGTTTTGGGTATAATATCAGCATCTAAGAACTAGAAAAACAGACACAAAAATTAACACCAAAGGAACATGCAAAACTCCCTACTACTTCAAATAAGCATGGTTTGCTGCTAAAAAAAAAAAATCTTCCTTTCTATTTTTAAATATATTTTTACTCCAAAAAGGAATGGCTTATTTACTTTTGTTTATTAACAACCACATAGTGCTCCACTGTGTGCCAAATCTGTGGTAAGACCTTTCTGAATATGAAATCACTGGACTTGTATAAAAACAAACCTATGGAGGGAGCACTGCTGTCATACCTATTTTATAGATGAGAGAAACTGAACAAAAAAGAATTGAAACTCAGGTAGTCTGTGACAAGATTTCTACCCTGAACACTACATCATGCTGTTAATTTTTTCCTTTCTCTTCAGTGTAGTTATATAAAGATTTCTCTAACATATAGGTAATTCAAATATGATAATTATGTTCTAAGAAAATCAATTTCAATATTAAAGTTATCATTAAAATCCAAATTAACATGTTAATAGCTCACTGGATATGTATCTTCTTTCTTGAAATCTTTCATATAAAACATAGGTCCACAGGCTTTCCTCCCACCACTGATAAACTTGTGATTTGATCCATTAAATAATGTAAATATTTAACCCATGTCATTTCTCATACATACATTTTCTCTATATAGGAAATACATAGGTCTACATTTTTCTTTCCTTCTATAAAATATTGATATATTGCTTTATTGGTTAGTGAAATACAAGGGTCAATGAGAATCATTCTTCTCCAAAATTTGCAGAAAGTAAAGAATAAATAAACCTTAGAAAAAATTCATTTGCATCTCCCTGTAGAAAACTATGATGCACACTAAAGAAGTCACATTGTTTTTCAATGTCTACGAACCAACAGAAAGGGGCTAATATTGCTTCTTTATGTATTTTCTTTCATACCAAATAATGAACTGATTTTCAGTGACATTAATTACATGCTCTCTTGGTAAACAATGAAATCCCAGGAGCCACATTGCTTCTGAACACTCAAAAATTAGAGATCTCATTAAACTTGATCCTAAAGCCACAGAAAATTTTCAGCACACTATGAAAATTAATTAGTAATTTACTGCAATTTTATCATTAAAGTAACAGAGCCAGCATTTCTTAAATTTTCATGAACTGATGGGAGAGGATAAAATACAAACAAATTCTGAAGGTAAATTAATTTGTAACCAATTTGAGAGAAGGCTTAAAACTATACATTGGACTATAAGCCACATGAAGGCAGGATCTGAGTCGGTTCTGTTCTTGAAAGGAAACCTCACACACAGAAGACATTCCATGGTTAGGCC
The DNA here is from genome assembly GCA_949820135.1 of Sylvilagus floridanus. Taxonomy (NCBI): domain Eukaryota; kingdom Metazoa; phylum Chordata; class Mammalia; order Lagomorpha; family Leporidae; genus Sylvilagus; species Sylvilagus floridanus. The sequence goes on along the minus strand of OX463238.1, from coordinate 32,289,869 downwards.
ATTTAAACTATATTCAAAAGAAGAGTAAAAAAATACCTTAGCGGTCAGTGCCGTGGCTCACTTGGCTAATCCGCCTGCGGCGCTGGCACCCTGGTTTCTACTCCCAGTTGGGGCGCTGGGTACTAGTCCTGGTTGCTCCTCTACTAGCTTCTCTTCTCTGTTGTGGCCCAGGAAGGCAGTGGAGGATGACCAAGTCCTTAGGTCCCTGCACCCACATGGGAGATCGGGAGGAAGTACCTGGCTCCTGGCTTCGGATTGGTGCAGCACCAGCCTTAGCGGTCATTAGGGGAGTGAACCAACAGAAAGAACACCTTTCTCTGTCTCTCTGTGTGTGTGTGTCTCTCTCTCTCATTGTCTAACTCTGCCTGGCCAAAAATAATAATAATAATAATAATAATAATAATACATTAGCATCTTTTAAATAGCCTAAAACATTTCAATATTGCTGCATATAAGTAAATGCTTTTAGGGACCACAGATGAATTCTTAATCATTTATTTTACCATTCATAGCACAGGTGTATCATTCAACAACTAATGGTTAATGAATTTTACTTACCTTCTTCCTTCATTTCAGACCAAATTTATTTAAAAAAAAAATTATTCATTTGAAAGAGTTACACAGAGAGGAGGGGCAGAGAGACAGAGAGAGAGGTCTTCCATCCACTGGTTCATTCCCCAATTGGCCGCAACAGCCAGAGCTGTACCAATCCGAAGTCAGGAACCAGGACCTTCCTCCAGGTTTCCCACACTGGTACAGAGGCCCAAGGACTTGGGTCATCTTCTACAGCTTTCACAGGGCATAGTAGAGAGCTGGATTGGAAGTGGAGAAGCCAGGTCTAGAACCGGCACCCATATGGGATGGTTCAGGCCAGGGCAATAACCTGCTGTGCCACAGTACCAGCCCCCCAAATTTCTCTTGCTACATTTCACCCACTCAATCCTTATCACCAAAAGAAGACATATGTTTTTCCTCTATGGCAACCCAATATCCTTCATTAGACCTTCTCTCGTATCTAAAAGTTAATCACATAATTACTCTCCTAGTTTTCTATCTGGCTCTTATTAAAAGTTTGCTTTTAACTAACTGCAACTTACATACCCAGAATTCCAGGATTACAAACAGGGATAAGAAGTAGAGGGGAAAAATGGGATTGGAGTCTTGGCACGCTCAATTGGAAACTTCATATTCATATTTCAGAAAAACACCCAATTTACCTATTGCCTATTTTCCTTATTTTCCCTTTCTTCTTTTTCTGATTTTTCAGTTTGATCACATACCTTGATATTTTTCACTGCAATCTAACTAAACTGAGAAATGTTCTAAATTTTTTTAAAATTATGTTTTTAAGATATACAATATGATATGTTGGGATAGTATATAGAGTCAAGTGATTACTACAGTCAAGCAAATTAGCCTATCCATTATCTCCCACTTGATTTGAGAACATAAAAGAAGTTGGCTAATCATTATTCACATATACTGATTACCATTTATGTTTTAAGTAAGCCAATAATGGTTATATGTGCCTCAAATATGCCTAAGAATCTTTGTTGTAAATTCTATTTAATAGTATTCTTATCACATGCACTCATCTTTATAAATTATTTCATAAATCATAATTATTTCATCAAAATAAAAAATAAAAGATATCTATCTGCAGATTGAAAACATTGTCCCAATAAGTGGAAAAGTAAGCTTTACTGGAGGCCACCGTATGAATAAGGATGATAGTTTTGGCAATGGAATGTTAAAGAGTTAGTTTGAATCAGATTATTTCAAAAGTAAAGAGAGCATCAGATGGCTAAATAAAACATATATCTCTATTTTAACCAAGTGATATTTTGGAAAACTATGTTGATAAATAGTACCTAATTGCATTTGATACACAAAAAGCACTCGGTAAATACTAATCTAATAGGTGAGTGAATGAATACACAATGAATGAAATACTTTTCAGATTTATACCAAGACTACTAAGTGTGTGAAGATTTAACCATTTTTTACATTCCCAAGTTGTATGTTTCAGCTTCTTAGTCAACCAATTCTAAAAACTGGTTTTTTTGGATTGTCAGTATTATTTTCTTGTTCTAAAGGCTTTCTGGTCTTTGACAACTGCACATCACACTAACCTGCAGGTGATTTCAATTAAGTCTAAAAAAGCAATTTACAGCTAACCTTTCCATTCTAACAAAGATAGTCTTCACATCAACCTCATTTGGCAAACTGGTTCCCTCCCTCTACTCTACAATCCCCACCTGAAATATTCCTCAATCTCCTCTTTATCTCTTCCTTGACCTGGAATAGGTCAGTCTTCCATCTATGCTTAGGGTCCTATTCAAATCTCACCCTCCACCCAAGCCTGCCCACCTGGACACAGCCCAACATGATCAATCCTGCTTCATAATTTGGTGTCAGTGTTTTCTATCTTTCATGCAGACATTATAATCAGGCCCTGCTAGCATTAAATGATGTTTCCACAGTTACTTTCAGAATTACCTTGAACAGACAAAGTGACTTGAAGGTTAGACACAGAATCCCCTGAGATACCTTGTTCTCATGACAACTTTTGTCCTGGTCTCACTAGGGACAGAAAAACCACCAATTTATCAACAAAATAGTTTTCAAAATTGTCAGGAATCAACAAAATATCCTCTTCTCAATAAAAGCTTCCCTGGCCAGTTTTGTCAAATTTAGCAAGATTTCTCATAGTCCTTTAATAACTAGTACATAATTCTCATATAGGACTTGCCACAACATTCCATTAAACCTTTGTTTGTTCATCTATACAGCAATTTCCTGCCTTCAGCTGCATAGTTCCTTGAACTAAGGCCAGTAACACTCATTGTAATCCACCATGATATCAGCTCCAGATGGGCAAGCTTCATTGAATGTTTGCTACGTAGCTGGATGGGTGAATGAACAAATGCATGGATGAATGGAAATGTGGGTTTAGTAGAAATCAGAACACAGTTTCACTAAATATCATTCAGTGAGCACTGAGAGTCTCAAGCTATTCAACAAAACCCTGTTAATCCTTAATTTAGCTGAAACAGCTTTCAACTCTTCCAGGGTCAAAAGCAGAGAAATTTACTGTAGAAAATGGTTTCCCTTAGGAAGTGTTAGGCATAATATTTGGCTCTCAGTTCAGTCTGAAGTCCCATTCAATCATAGTGCAGCACAATCATAATGAAAGGCCAAACAAAAAGGGTAAAATAGAGAAAGGAAAAAGGATGACAGAGTTCCCACCGGACAGAAACAATAGGTAGGTCCGTTCGAGGAGAAAAACCAACGCAAGAATCATCAAAATACTTTTCTCTAAGCTACAGAGGACTTTGAATATCTATTCTGAATTTACAGATGAGAATACTGAGGGCCACAGTGTATTATGAATTGACCAGTTATAATTAACTGAAAAAGTTTTGCTTCTATCATCTACTTTCTCTCCTGCTATACCTCACTGCCTTTCCAAGATATTTTTATTGCTGCCATCATGAACTTAAGAGCTCTACAATAAAAAAAAAAAACTATAATATAAACACCACTGAGACCCTAATTTCTCATCAATAAGACAATGACCAGAATGAGTAACTCACAGGGGTTCTGTCAATATTAAATGAGATACCAATCATGAAGTGCTGAGGACAGTGATGGCATATTTGAAACACTCAACAAATGCTACTATTATTAGTTACATCACCTGGCTCAATCTCATGTTGTCATCTTAATACAGAAGCTGAGGTGAAACCAGATGTAATATAAATGTGATAAATTCAATGCTGTGTCACAAAAATGAAGCTTAAAATAATTATATTTTATTATTAAATCTTTAATTCCAAATCTACCATGTTTCTCTCCTACCTAGTTGATCAAATAATTCAAGGTGCTGTGTGTAAAACCATATATTTTCTGCATTCAGTTTACATGGAAGGCATGGAACCCCTGTTTCTGCCCTTACAAAGATGTTATAAGTAATCCAAGCTGTGGAGTTGGGGGCTCTAATGCTTTTTAACTAACTTGGATATCATTTGTGATCTCTGATAGTCCATATGTAATACAGCTGCACTCTCACCCAATAGCCTGCTGGGGTTAATTCATTTATTTAACAAATATTTATTGAGCTTTTAACATGCACCAAGCATTTACTTGGTTCTGGGTTATGGCACTGAATTAATCAGGCAAAAATCCTTGATATAATAGAATTACATTCTAGTGGAGGAATGATCCAATATAGAAAAAGACAGAAGTAAAAGCATGTATTCTTTGGAAATGCCATCTCCAAAGCCCAAAGTATCAACTGCCCTTACAGTTGAATTAAAGAGATTTTTTGAAAATAAAAAGTGTCTTTAACTTCATGCATTCTATCTAGTAAGATCTTAGATATGACTTCTTACATTGTGACCAATTGTTTTTCATGTTTGCTTTGTAGCTTCCTTATCTTCACCAAGGATTCCAAATGAGAACAATATAACAGCGATATCACATGAGAAAACCTTTTGACAAGGAGAACAGTATTTGTAGGTAACTTAAAGTGAAAATATTAAAGCTGGGGCCTGCACTGTGGCATAGTGGGTTAAGCCACTACCTGCAATGCAAGCATTGCACATGAGTGCTGGTTCATGTCCCAGATGCTCTGCTTCTAATCCGGCTCCCTGCTACTAGTCTGGGAAAAGCAGTAGAAGGTGGTCCAAGTATTTGGGCCCCTGCCACCCATGTGGGAGACCTGGATGAAGTTCCTGGCTTCGGCCTATGTCAGCCATAGCCTTTGTAGCCACTTGAGGGGTCAAACAGCAGATATAAGACCTTTCTCTCTCACTCCTTCTCTTCATATAGATAAAAAAATTTTTAAAAAGGAAATACTAAAGTTAAAAAATATATGTAAACATTTCTCCAAGAGAAAGAAATGAAGAAATGTCATTTTTCAGACCCATTCATCCACCCTCTCCCTTACGCACCTTCCTCTCACTGCAGTTGTTAGTAAAATGGCACAGTCTTATCTGTGTTGCAATCCTAGGCTCTACTCCCCACCCCCTGCTGCCATTTCTGGAAGCCAGGAGACCATATGGCCCAACCATTGGTGTCAGCTCCACCTCTACCCTAATGGGATTTGCTGTTCCTATTTACCTGCCCACTCCCTGGCAAAGGGTTAAAAGGACCTGTTCCCAAACACGTGCTCTCTCTCTTGATCTCTCTCTCTCTTATGCTCTCCTCCTCTCTCACCCTCCTCCCACCCCATCGGGCTTCCCCCATCCCAACAATAAACCTTTGCTCTAACTCCAGTGTTTGGTGTATTTTGTGGCAGCCTTACAGCAGTGTCTTAATTTAGACCCTTTAGATCAAAAGCAGCATCTGTAGATGTAGTCTCATTCAATGGTTTGTCCTGTAACACACCACTCATCCATCTATACCCACTATAATAGAAATTTCAAAATCAAGTCCAGAATGCTTACAAAAGTAATTCAAACATAATAGCATTTAGCAGCACCAGCAGAATATGCTATAGTTTCTATTTTAACATTCATGCTATTTGGAAATACTTTATTTAAAAAGATACAGGGGGCCGGTGCTGTGGCAGAGTGGGTTAAAGTCCTGGCCTGAAGTGCCAGCATTCCCTATGGTCACTGGCTCCACTTCCAACCCAGCTCTCTGCTATGGCCAGGGAAGCAGGAGAAGATGGTCCAAGTGCTTGGGCCCCTGCACCCGCGTGGGAGACCCGGAAGAAGCTCCTCGCTTCTGGCTTTGGATTGGCGCAGCTCCGGCCATTGCAGCCATCAGGGGAGTGAACCAGCGAATAGAAGACCTCTCTGTCTCTACCTCTCACAGTCTGTAACTCTGTCTTTCAATAAATAAATCTTTAAAAGAAAAAGATATAAAGAAACTGGTGATTTGTTTAATCAGCATGTAGAAACATGTACATATAGGCATATAAATATAAATTTGTACATTTATTGTAAGTTTTATAGATATAAATGGGTGATTTGCAATAAGAGCAATGAGTATATAGGAACATACACATAGACATAAAGCTAAATGGAGCAAATAATTTATAAACAATAAGATATACAATACTCTATTAAATGCCATATAGTCATTGATTTCTCAAATAATGTTACTGATTTAACTTTTGTATTCATACCAACCTATGACTATATAGTTAGACTACACCGTGACCAGTTTTGGTGCTATTAACCACTTTTAAGTTTAATCTGCATGATTAACATTATGTCTATCACCTCCTTAAGCCTAGATAATTAACAAAACAACAAAATCAAGCATTAGTGTGTAATTTTTGCTATCTTTGGTTTCCTATCATGGCCAACTTCAAGGCACTGACATGAAATCTCTGAAGGCAAAGTTGCGAAGAGATAGTCAGTGGTATGTCACTGAGATTTTTATGTCATTTTATTATTTATGTCTAACTATGATCATCATTATGGGCAATATTAAATCACATAATACAAATGAGAAGAGAAAGCAAAAGCAGTTCATGGAAACACAGGTTAAGGTGAGGCTGAAGATAATTTTGGCATGGAAACCAGCATAGCCAGACTAAGTCTCAACTCTAGCATTTATCAGTCACAAGAATATTAGCATTTAGTTTATTCTTCAGTGCTAATTTTCTCATTTGCAAAATATTGGTACCCATCTCCAGAACAGTTTGTTTTTGTATGTGGAGGACAACAGTGCTTTGAACTTTGTAATTGTTGTCTTTGTATGTAATCACTCTAATTAGAAATCACCGATTTCTGGCTATTCACCAGCGCTGTTCTCTACTTGTAAAAGTCTCACAGACCCTTGTTTTAGGAAATTTCCCAAACTTGCTCTTTAATTTGTAAAAACTAGAGGGAGACTCCACAAAGAGAGAGGCTATAACATAACAAACCCATGATGTTACATAACAGTTTACATCAATAAACTGTCTCCTGCTACCCTTTGCTATTGATTAGTAAGGGAAGAAATTTACTACTGGAAGAAAATCACAGGTTATACTCAATATTCTGAGGGAACAGATCAAACGGTATGAACACCAAAATGAGGATCAGAGGACCACAATAAAAAATGTCTGCTACACACACAAGGATGTCTCTTTTGCAAACAACGCAAGAACTGAGTATATGATGACATCAGGACAAAAAGGATGATGAATCCACCTCATTTCCATTACTGGAAATTATTCCAACCAGATGGAAACAAACACTCCATGGGTTTCCTGAACAATCCTTAAACAGGTGAGGATGAGACTGGACTTTTTGACAGTATAACTCTCCTAAAAGAATAACTTACCTCTTATACTTAGGTGCTGAAATAGTTTCCTATGGCTGCTTAACAAAATATTTTATACCAGGTGCCCTAAACAAAAGAAGTTTATCATCTCACAGTTCTGGAAGCTAGAAATCCAAGACAAGGTGTTGGTAGGTTTGTCTTTTTCTAGGACTTCTCTCCTTGGGTTACCGTTAGCTGTATTCTCCCTGTGTCCTCCAGGGTCTTTCCTCTGGGAGCACAGACATCTTATACTCTCTGTGCAAATTTCCTCATCCTCTGAGGACGCCTGTCAAATTGGATAGGGCCCACATAATGGTCCATTTTAATTCAATCACTCTAAAGGACATCTCCAAGCACTGTGACATTCTGAGGTACCGAGGGTTAAGGCTTCACCTTACATATTTTGGGCTCATAATAGAAGCATTTTTAGAAATGTTGCAGCAGCAATCAAGCCAGAATCATGCCTCACTTGTCGAGAACCTCTTTAAAGTGATTTACCCATCTTGACTTTTGACCCATTATATTTTCATGCGAAACCTCAACTCTTAAGGAGAAATCATAGCCCTCTTATATATAATTTCCAGGAAATTTGCTGCCATGGCCTCCTGTAACTGGAAAGTAGTTATGCCTTATGTTTATCCTATTGCTTCAAAAAAGACAAACTCACAAATAATAAGTACAGTTTTGCTAAATTCAATTCATTTATTAAGATTTATTGAAACTCTAAAATAAATCCATGTAGTATCTTTATTGATCAGGGCAAAATTTAAATGAGAGAAGTGGGGAGGGCAGAAGACTTTAAATAGGAAAGCAAATAACTAGTCATATTCATAATGTGAATTATAAAATGTGACTAAATGCTATAAGATAATGCCAGTAAAATGGAGAAGGGTCTCACGTTGATAGATTAGTGAGAGTTGGCTTCTCAGATATACAGAGATCTTCCTTAAAGCCATAAGAAAGAGCCAACTGTGTAAAGTGGGAAGGAAGAGTGGCTACAAACCAATTGCTGACGGTTATTTACATGTGTCAACCTTACTGAGCCACAGGTGCCCAGATATGTTTGTAAATGTTATTCTGGATGTATCTACGAGGGCAATGTTGGAACATATAAACATTTAAATTATTAGATGAGTAAAATAGCCATCGTTCCCTAAGGTGAGTGTGTATGATTAGTGGAGATGAGTAACTAGAACTACCTTCCCTGTAGTAACAGAAGAGTCTTCCTGCCTCATTGCCATTAAACTGAGACTCTAACTGAAACACAGACTTTCCTTGGGTCCCAAAGTTGTCAACCTTGGACTAGGAGTAAACTACTAGTTCTGATCTCCAGCTAGCTGGGTCACCCTACAGATGTTGAGACTTCCCAGGCCCCTCTAATTATATAATTATATAAGCCAATTCCTTATAATAAGGTATTATATATACATGCGAGTGTGTATACATGAGGACCTTCAAAAAGTTTATGAAGAATGAACATTATAGAGTACATGTCCCATAATTTCATAGAATGGCAGATGTCCTAAATAGCACTCTGGCCTCAGAATCAGCCCTTAAGGCATTCAGATCTGGCTCAAGAGCCCATGAGAATATTCTAGGCATGGAAAGCCAAGACACTCTGGAAAAAAAAGAAGACCTAAATGAAAGATCTCTGTGAGTGAGATCCCAGTGGAACGAATGGGGCCATCAAAGAAGGAGGTACCTTTCTCTGAAGGGAGGAGAGAACCTCCACTTTGAATATGACCCTGTCGGAATAAGATTGAATTTAGCGAACCCTAAAGGCTTCCATAGCCTTGGCAACTCATGACTAGAGCCTAGGGAGATTACTGATGCCATAAACAAGAGTATCAAATTGTTAAATCAACATCAGGAATCACTGTGTACTTATGTCTCATGTGGGATCTGTCCTTAATGTGTTGTCCAATGTGAAGTAATGCTATAACTAGCACTGAAACAGTATTTTACACTTTGTGTTTCTGTGTGGGTGCAAACTGATGAAATCTTTACTTAGTATATACTGAATCTATCTTCTGTATATAGATAATTAAAAATGAAAAAAAAATCTTGGTGTGAAATTGGAAATTGCCTAGAAAATTAATCAATTTTTTAAAAAAATATATCATGTAGGATCTCTGTCCTTAATGTGCTATACATTGTGAATTAATACTATAGCTAGTACTCCAACAGTATTTTTCACTTTGTGTTGCTATGTGAGGGCAAACTGTTGAAATCTTTACTTAATATATAGTAAACTGATCTTCTGTATATAAAGAGAATTGAAAATGAATCTTGATGTAAAGCAAGGGGAGAGGGAGTGGAAAAGGGGAGGGTTGCGGGTGGGGGGGAAGTTATGGGGGTGGAAGCCATTGTAATCTATAAGTTGTATTTTGGAAATTTATATTCTTTAAATAAAAGCGTTATAAAAAAAAGAAAAAAAATAAAAAAATAAAGATAACTGAAAATAAAAAAAACTCAGTGCTACGTTGGAAATTGCATCAAAAAATCAATCAATTTCAAAAATATATATATATATCATGTAGGATCTCTGTCCTTAATGTGCTGTACAATGTGATTCAATGCTATAACGAGAACTCAAATAGTATATTTCACTTTGTGTTACTATATGAGGGCAAATGGACAAATTCTTTACTTAACACATGCTAAATTGATCTCCTGTATACAAAGAGAATTGAAAATGAATCTGGATGTGAATGAAAGGGTGGAGGGAGTGGGCAAGGGGGAGGGTTGCAGGGGGAGAGGGAAAGTATGGGGGGAAAGCCATTGTAATCCATAAGTTGTACCTTGGAAATTTATATTCTAAATAAAAGTTAAAAAAAAAAAAAGAATGAACATTATGCAAAAGCTAAGGAATCGAAAAATTTTCTTCACCAAAATAAACTCTTTTAATTCCATTTTTCCATAAACGTTTTGAAGTACCCTCATGTGTATGTATACACACACATAATGAGGAACTTCAAGAAATTCACAGAAAATGGGATTAAAAGAGAAGCTTATTTTGGTGAAAAAAGGTTTTGAAATCTTTGATTTTTTATCATAATATATGAACTTTCTGAAGACTTCTTGCATAGGACAATTGATTTAGATTCTCTGGAAAATCCATGTACCTTAACAAATGGATGTGGTTGTGCTGATCCCATAATTGTTTTTAACTGGCTGTGTTAACCAAGGCTCAAGTCTTCAACTTCAAAAACAAAGAGGTGTTTTCACAGTTGTAGGTCACTGGAAGGACTGCTGGAGTTAGACTATGTAAACTTCTTAGTATCTGGGACATAGCTAAGCTTAGCAACATTAATATGAAACAAGACCAAAACTCAATTTTCTCTCCTAACAATACTTTGTTTTAAACATATCTAGAGAGATAATTCTAGCAGTTAGAAAAAAATTATTTAAAAAGTCCTATTCAAAAGGTGTAGTTATCTGAGAAGAACTATGAATCAAATAATTCAATGATAGCTGAGGTTAAAATCCAGATGTATTTCAATGAAGAAAGTGTATCACAGTAAGTGTTACACAGAATGTGCTTATGGGAAAGTTTTTTTTTAAAAAAATTTGAGTGGCAGACACAGAGAAACGGAGACTTGGTTCACTCCCCCAGTGCCTGCATTAGTGGGGGCTGTCCTGAGACTGAAGTTGGCCAGAAAAGTGGTCCAGGTCTCCTTTGTGGTTGACAGGAATCCAGTTATTTGAGTGATCTTTTGTTTTCTCTCATGATCTGCATTAGCAGGAAGCTGGGATCAGAAACTATAGCTGAGAATCCATGTCATTCATGGAAATCTTAACCACTAGGCTTAATACCTGCCTGCTCTGTGGTCCATTTTGATGGTCAAATATTAAAAGAAAAATATGTATCAAATATAAAAATTTCTTTCATTAGTTGCCCCTCCATTAAAAAATTCCTGAGACATTTTGGAGGGCTTAGAAAAGGCACAATTTGTCAATTTTACAAAATAAAGCTAAACCAGAAAGAAAAAGAGATTAAATTGAATAAAAACAATTTAATTCCCACACAGTTCCAGCTTCTGAGGCAGATGGCCGCATGCTTTTACAAAATTTATCATACCTAACAAATACATTGTTACACAGAACTATACACTATTATATGCAACCAGGCCAAGGTTCAGGACATTTCCTGGTTTTACAATATGTATGGGATTTATCTTTAGATTAAAGGGTAATTCAGGACTCTTTAATTTCATCACTGTGAAGTTTCTGAAAGAAACAAGTGTGAAATAAGTGTGGACTATTGGCCATGCGGGGTGGAAGAATGACATCTTGTCATTATTTTGGTTATTAAACACAGGGCCAAATAAAATAGAGCAGAGAAAAACTCATCAGGTTTAGTAAAATATACTTTTGCTTACTTTTTGAAGACAGGACATGAATCCCAGGGGACAAAATAATCACATATTTTATATTCCTCAAAGAGCTGTAGGGACTCTTTCTCAAAATTTTGTGCTACACAAAGAAAAAGCACTTGCATTTTGTACACAGTCACTGTCTCTCAGATCCATCTTCCCAGATGTAACTGGAAATCAAAGGCAAACAACAAAAATAGACTACTCAAGCTGCTACCATATTAATAGATTATTGATGAATATACTGTCTTTCAAATCATCAAGGTTAGCAGACAACGATTCTCCATGAACTTTAGGTTACCAGGACATAGATAGTAGCTCCATTCTTTCATAACTTTTATTTCCATTAATTCATCTTCCTTCAGATTACCTGATGGGAATTCCTTCTGATTACTGATAAAGAATTATTACAACTATCCTAAATCAGTCATCAGGATAGGCATATAGTATCTTTGTAAGGAATTATCCTGGTGTTTTGAGGATAAAGCTGATCTGCTAGCTGATCCTGAATCTACAAAGGAAAAGGATGTTACAGGGGTGCAGTGGATGCTAGTTAGAAATTACTAGAGGCAATGGCTGTAAGAAGCAGCTCATCATCTTCTGCAATTGTGTTAAAATGGAAAGTTATTAATCATTCTAGGAAAAAGTCTCCTTAGAAAAATAAGAAGATATCCTACAACTCTGCATTGTGGGAGTCAACAATCATTATATTATCTAACAGCTCGGCACACGCATGCTGTACAAGCTGCTTCTCTTTCCAAATACATTGCACCTGCTGCTGCCAATTTGTTCTCACTGTAAAAGCCCTAGTGGTGTTCAACACCTTCTCCACTCATTCCCCTAATCTGCAGAAACACAATCATCTAATGGTTAAGAAAATCAATCTATTCACACATGGCTAAAGGATGTAAAACAAAACAGATGCTACAAAATTATAAATCAGTTCTTATAGGCATAAGACTGAGCATAAGATTTGTACCCTACATTTATTAAAGCTGTCATGTGAAGCCATAAAGATAACTGAGAAGGGAAATGAGCACCTGAAATTACAATTACTCCAACTAGGTCCTCATCAAGTGTGAGGAAAGAAAGCCAGTTAACCAGAGGTAGAGGAAAATAAATACCACGCTTGAACAATATTTTTCCATGTGTGTGGGAGAGACTGAGTAGAAAATAATCATACTGAAATCCATGTCACTTGGAACTCAGACGTTTCCAAGAAGAATCCAGTGACCCACAGAGGGAAGGAGCTAGTTATTAATAGTAACAATAGTTAGTAGAGAATAGAGTCTAACCAATGAGAAAAGGGTGTCTTTTGTAAAAGCCTTGGGACAGCGTGTTTACTAAGTGTGACATCAAACCCTTCATTCAGTGGTCATGGATCAGACCACTTGACAAAGGCACAGTACAGTTTCTCTATTTGACATTTTCCACACTGTGATTCAGTGACTGCTAAGTAAAACTTAACAAGAAAAAAAAAAAAACTGCTTTCCATTAGTTTTCCATAAAACCAAAATTATTAGCACAGTCTGCATGATCACATAATAACACACCAGAAGTTTTACATCTTGCTCACTGAAAATTTTTCATATTGATTTTGAACCACTGCACAATTTTTTTTCTTTTAATCAAAGTTGAATTGTTACTTATACTGGATTTTACATATATAATACAGATAATAAATTAAGCCCAAACTATCTAAATTTTATTAGTGTGACCTTAAGCACATATAAACTTCTTTTATCCATATTTTATCATAGAAATGGATTTAAGAATATTATTCTACATCTTACTTACAAGGATCAAATAAAATATATGAGTACCTCTAATGTTGCTAGCCTTGAAATTTTTAAATTCTGAATGGAGTTATATTTATTTTAAGGCTAAAATTATAATGTTTCAGAACCTATCTAAGTAAGAAATCAATCCTTTCAATTACTATAAAGTCTCTGAGAGTCTAGACAACGGACTTTGTTAACTACATGCATTCTGCCTTTCCTTTCCTGATCCCAATTCCTGCTTCTACTTCCCAAATCCTGGAAAAACAGGGAAAAAAAACTGATTCTCATCATCACATAAGGAAGATTGTGAAAATGCTTTAGTTTTGGGCTAATTCAGCTGTCTGTGGATGCTCGCGAAGCTGCTAGTCATCAATTCACTGGAGCAGAGCTTGACTGCTTGTATATCAAGGACAAATAACCTTTTCCCAACCGTACAATAAACTCTACATATGGTCCATGAACACCCCAACAGCTATCATGCTTTTTCTTCTCCTAGAATCTCCAGGATCCTAAGGGGTACACTATTTTGAGCTTCTCTTCCTTGGGTATCAACTAGCAACCAGGAGCTGAATGGGGAAGAAATGCTTTGCCATCCTTTCCAACAATCTATCTTCTTCGTTCCTCACCTCAAGCAAAATCTCTATAAAGGTCTTTGAGTTCCAAACAAGACTCTGAGCAAATACATGAACATACACAAATATGGGTGATGACTGTAAGGTGGGTGGGATACACAAGCAGTGCACAAGACTCAGCCAAATCAATTCAAATACTTGTTTTTCTGTGGATGTACTCATTTACCACAAAAACATTTCATTTATCACATTTATTGAACTAGCTGGATTTGCAGAGTGTTAGAAACAATGTTATTTTTCTTATAAAGTAGCTTTCAAATCCATTCTTTCAAGTAACTCTTCCCTTGAATAATATATTACAAAAATGCTATTACCTTTTCTGGTTTTTATTCTGTTACAGTCTTAAACAATGCTCTTACACTCACTTAAAATATCAATATCTCAGTCATTTGAAGATCTCTCTTCCTCCCCAGCTCTTGCCTCATGTGGAGGAAGGTGTCCTCTATTCTTCCCACTTTCAATGCTATATCCTCTGTACTCTTTTATTCTGATAAGGAAAAAGGATGATGGAAGCAGAATAGAAGCGTTGGTATTCCTAATAACAAGCTTTTAAAATATATACATATATATTTGAATTTTAAAATAGTTTTAGGTAAGCAGACAAAATTTTTATGATAATAAAAACTGCTCATATACCTCATATCCAGTTCTCACTGTTATTAACATCTTACATTAGTATAGTACATTTGTTATCATTACTGCACCATTACTGTTGCATTTTATCTAAAATTCTGACTTGATCCAAATGTCCTTATTTTCCACTTGTGTCTCTGTTCTACTCCAGGGTCCCATTCAGACACCTTACTTCAGGCAGGTAGCAGATATTCTCAGACTCCTCCTGCCCATGAATTTGCTTTCGATTAGAAGAAAAGTTTTGGGGAAAGCTGGTGAACTATTTTGTAATCCCAATTGGGACCTATCTGATATGTTTATAATGAGTAAACCAAGATTTGGGGAGGTAATTTCAGAGGTGAAGCACAACTCTGGCTACATCACTTCAAAGGTACACACTATAGACCTGACTTACACTGTTGACACTGGCCTGGATCACTCTAATGAAGTGTTTATTTAAAAAAAAAATCTGAGTCATAATCAAGCAGAACCCAAGGAAGTATAATGTCTGGATATAACGTAACATCCTAGATGGGATCTTAGAACAGAAAATAATGTTGGGTAAAATGTAAGGAAATATGAATAATATATTAACTTTACATAACAATAAGGCATCCATGTCAGCTCATTGTTGTAACAAAGATATTGAAGCTATAGAAAATGTTAATAAGAGGGAGATTTGCATATGAGATACATGAGAATTCCCTGAACTATCTTTCCAAGCTACTAAAATCTGAACCAAAATAAAAAGCTTGTTTAAAACTTGGTTGCAGCTCTCTGCTATAGCCTGAGAAAGCAGTAGAAGATTGCCCAAGTCCTTGGGCCCCTGTACCCAGGTGGGAGACCTGGAAGAAGCTCCTGGCTCCTGAGTTCAGATCAGCTCAGCTCTGGCTGTTGCGGCCATCTGAGGAGAGAACCAGTGGATGGAAGACCTCTTTCTCTTTCTGTAACTCTGTCTTTCAAATAAATAAAATAAATCTTAAAAAGTAAATAAAACTTGGATCATTCTCTCCCTTTTTCATTCTATCAGTTAGTATTAGCAGACACTAGTCTTGTTTGTGTGATCCCTTTGGCTCTTAGACCTATCAGTGTGATCAATTGTGAGCTGAAATTGGGAAGCAGGATACACAGCAGACTCATAGAATGGCAGATGTCCTAAATAGCACTCTGGCCTCAGAATCAGCCCTTAAGGCATTCGGATCTGGCTCAAGAGCCCATGAGAATATTTTAGGCATGGAAAGCTAAGACACTCTGGAAAAAACAGAAGACCTAAATGAAAGATCTCTGCGAGTGAGATCCCAGTGGAAAGAACGGGGCCATCAAAGAAGGAGGTACCTTTCTCTGAAGGGAGGAGAGAACTTCCACTTTGACTATGGCCCTGTGGGAATAAAATCGAAGTCGGCTAACCCTAAAGGCTTCCATAGCCTCGGCAACTCATGACCAGAGCCTAGGGAGATTACTGACGCCATAAACAAGAGTGTCAAATTGTTAAATCAACATCAGGAGTCACTGTGTACTTGCGTCTCATGGGGGATCTGTCCTTAGTGTGTTATCCAATGTGAAGTGATGCTATTACTAGTACTGAAACAGTATTTTTACACTTTGTGTTTCTGTGTGGGTGCAAACTGATGAAATCCTTACATAGTATATATTGAATCGATCTTCTTTATATAAAGATAATTGCAAATGAAAAAAAAAATCTTGGTGTTAAACTGGAAATTGCATAGACAATTAATCAATTTTTTAAAAAAAAAAATCATGTAGGATCTCTGTCCTTAATGTGCTGTACATTGTGAATTAATACTATAACTAGTGCTCCAACAGTATTATCATTTTGTGTCTCTATGCGAGGGCAAACCGTTGAAATCTTTACGTAATACGTACTAAATTGATCTCCTGTGTATAAAAAGAATTGAAAATGAATCTTGATGTGAATGGAAGGGGAGAGGGAGCGGGAAAAGGGGAGGGTGGGGGGAGGGAGGGAAGTTGTGTGTGGGGGGAGCCATTGTGGTCCATGAGCTGTTCTTTGGAAATTTATATTCTTTAAATAAAAGCTTTATAAAAAAAAAAAAAAAAAAAAAAAAAGTAAATAAAACTTGGTTGCAATAAATGTATAACTTTCCTCAGATAACAAACTCAGAAATGTACAAGTCTAAACCATTTCTTAAAAATCCAATATACAATTGTTTTTAGAATAGCTTCCTAATAAATTTGTCTTTACTATCTTAAGACAGAAAAGTCATATTTGGCAATTAGTACATTAACATTTGGCTACCTTCTGTTTCATTCTTCAAGGTAAAAGAACTTAATAGATATTTCTAGAGAGAAATTATGTTTTCCACTAACAATAAATTTCCTTGAAAATCAGTAATTGACAAAATTCAGTATTGTTAGTTCAAAAGACCTCATATTTATAGCATCAAGACAGTAAACACATTTAAGTACATGTGCACGTATTAAGTTTTTTTTCCTATTTCTTCAAATCATTCACAGTACCTTATCATTAGAATAGAAATTTCTCCACTTTGTGAATACTGTATGAGAGTCTTAAACTAGATCGACATCTTTTTTTAATTTTAAGTTGAAATATAAAAGAAATTGCAGTTTTCTTTAGGAAAGACTTCTCAACAAGTCAAATTATTGTAGTGGCACTGAAGTAATATAATAATGAGCTGAGAGTCAAAATCTGTGAATTAAAGTATAGAAAGAGTATTTGAAAGAAACACTTCCGTGCAACATTTGAACCATTATTTGAGATATGAGGAGGTAAACAGGTTTGGGAGGCAGAGGAAACAGAATCCTAAAAGATGAGGACAGAGGGAAGTCAGGAGGCGTAACTTCAAAGATCCACTATAAGCCCATCACTGAACTATCCTTCAAGTTTCCCACTCAGCCACTTTTGATACTTATGTTTTTTAATCTTAAGCCACTTGACCCCCTTTCTTTGTTCTTCTCAATCCCTATTTGTCCATTACTATTCTCATACACAGATTGATCCATCATTCCAATGACTCTGGCCAGTATCCTCAATTTCTTTACCTCATTTTGCTGGCAAAAACCCCGACTCCATTTCAACCCAGTATCTGCCTTATCACTACTGAAGCCTAGGCCATTGTTGGTCTAGTCTTCTGTTTGGTTGGCAGAAGTTAACATCCTGCAGATTGGTGCCACTAAAAATCCATCAGTGTAGCCAGAACTGATATTATTGCATGTTTTTCATTCCTCAAACTGCCCAATTTTTCTATTAATTTTTCCCTTTGTAACAACTATCACTGTCATTAAATTATTCCATGTTCATGTATAAAAATAGTCTTTATAATACAAAGTCAAATTATCCCTTTATTTTATTCCTCATATCACAGCTAATTATATCACTCCAGAATATTTTCAGGACAAATGCAAATACACACAAGCACTGACATATACAAAGATACACACAAAGACACAGAACCATACTTTACATAGAATTAAAGCATTATTTTCTTGCTTGTTACATCATATAGACTTTCCATATTTCTAAAACTACATTTTCATTTTTATTATATATATTATAAAGTTTTATTTATTTGAAAGAGTTACACAGAGAGAGGAGAGGGAGAGAGGGAAAGAGGGGGAGAGGAGGAGAGGGGGAGAGAGAGGACCTCCATTTGATGTTTCACTCCCCAACTGGCCGCAACGGCCAGAGCAGTGTCTATCCGGAGCCAGGAGCCTCCTCCAGGTCTCCTACATGGGTGCAGGGGCCCATGGACTTGAGCCATCTTCTACTGCTCTCCCAGGCCATAGCAGAGAGCTGGATCAGAAGCAGAGCAGCGGAGTCTTGAATTGGCACCCATATGGGATGACAGCACTTCAGGCCAGGGCGTTAACCCACTGTGCCACAGTGCCAGCCCCCATTTTCTTTATTTTTAAAAACAACTACATGACATCCATATTATGAACACAACCAAGTAAATTTGTCTAGTTCCTGATTGGAACTAGTAAGAATAAAATTTCAATTTTCGAATTTGTAACATGAGAAAAATATTAATCCTCATCTTTAGCATTGTAAACAATGTTGGAAAAAATGAAAGAATTGTCAGTATTGGCTACAACAAAGTAATGTTGCACTCGATATTTTCCAGTACAGATAGATCTTTTCTCTCGTTGAATTATTTCATAAGGTGAATTTTGGAAAGTATCTTTTCCCCGTAGGAAGTAAAGAGCATTACGAAGCTTGATATGTGATGCCACTTAGATTTCAAAAGGTTGGAATCAATTCCAAAGATAATATCAACAAAATAATAGCTAATATTTTTCAAATCATGCTGTACCTATTACAATTGTAAGTACTTTGTTCTATTAATGCATTTTCATTAAAAAATCCTATAAACCAGTCCTGAAACTCAGATGAGAAAACAGAGAATAAACAACTAACTAATTAGTTATTTTAGAGGCAGAATGAGAGCGTTAGACAGACAAGGACAAAGTTCCCATCTTCTGATTTATTCTCGAAGGACTACAATGGCCAAAGCTGGAGGGAGGCTGAAGCTGGTAGCCAAGAAGTCAATCCTGGTCTTTCCTGTGGGTGGTAGGAATTCCATTACTTCAGCCAGCACTACTATCTCTTAGAATCTGCATTAGAAGGAAGCTATAGTCTGGAGCCACAGCCAGGAATTTAACTCAGGTATTCCAATGTGGAATGAGGGCATCTTAACCACTATGCTTAATACTTGTCCCAGAGTTGGATTTAAAGCCAGACAGTCTGACTTCATAGCTAGAACACTTACTTACCACATCTCATTGACTAATTACTTACACTATATTAAACATTTAAATGTTAAAATTCCAGAGGGTAAAAAAATGGTGTATTATGGGCACCATAATATTATCTCAAGATTTCTTAATCTCTTTTTTGGACTACTGGCTGCAATGACTCTTCTTATTTTTTGGTTAAAGTCATTAATTTGCTTTAATTTTATTTTTCTTCAAGCAAAATGTGTACTTAGGTATCTCTGCAGTAATCAATTGATATCATCTAAGATTATACATTATCAAATTTTAGTGATGGGAAGGTGAATTTTTTTTTTAAGATTTATTTATTTACTTGAAAGGCAGAGTTGCAGAGAGAGGAAGAGAGAGAAACAGATCAATCTTCCATCTACTGGTTCACTCCCCAAATGGCCACAATAGCCAGGACTGAGCCAGGATCATCTTCTAGGTCTCCTGTGGGAGTGCAGGGGCCTGAGCACTTGGGCCATCCTCCACTACTTTCCTAAGTGCATTAGCAGGTGGCTGACTCAGAAGCAAAGCAGCTGGGACTAAACTGCACTCAAATGTGATGCCAGCACTGCAGGCAGCAGCCTCACCAGCTACACCACAGCATCGGCCCAGGGAAGGTGGATCTTTGCTCACTTGGTGACACCTATTGTCTCCACCTATTTCTTCCAAATCCTTACTGTGTGAGGAAGTGGACCCTTGTTTAACACCTAATGCTCAATAGGCACCATCTCTCTATCAGTTTCTATAGCTTCATGCCAGTATGTTAATGACAGAGGAAATGGGATGCTGATCTTTTGCTAATTTCCCTTCTGTGGATACACCCCTCCTCCTAAGTGGCTACTGTGGTTCAGAAAGGCTAAAGACTAGTATTTATCAGGGCACAATGATACTCACAATTGAATTATACTCCATGGAAGCATAAAATTTACTGAGATCTGCCATTTTGAGAACAAAAGGGGGTTTATTTTTAATTAAGCAGACATGAGCAGAACTATCCTATACAAACCTAGGCGTGTCATCTTCCAAGTCGTAGTCAACAACCAACTCAGTAATCAAGAATTTGTAAGAGATGAAACTATGCTTGCAAGAAGCCTTTTGCTTTCACTCTTCACATCAACAGCTTTTCCCACAATTGGGTCACCTATCATCATTTCCTTATTATGAATTCCCCTTACTGCTTTATAAAATGTTGTGGTAGATTATTTTAAATTTTTTTTTCAAAAACAGCCACAATTAATCCCATGTTGTTTGATTCTGCCACTTCAAAAAGGTAGGTTCTGTTTCCCTTCCTCTTGTATCTGACCCGTCTTACAGCTTGTCTTGACCAAGAACATGTGAAGAAGTAATGTTTCATGATGTCTTGGGCCTAGACCTCAAGACACTGTATAGTTTCCTTCTCAGGCTGAGTGCAATGCAGTCCTGAGATGAGATTCACGTGAAAACAGTGAGGATGGAAGCCTCAGCAGCCAGGGAAGTCTGTCTCAGCCAGGACAGCATGGACTGACTACCTGCTGAATGCCTGAACCCAGGTAAGGTCAGCAGAGGAACCATCCAGGCAACCCATACAGTGTGAGAAATAAGGAATAATGCTTTGTTTTAAACCAGTAAGTCTGAGGCTGATTTGATACATAACAAAGGATAATTGAGGCCGGCAGCATGGCTCGAGGCTCACTAGGCTAATCCTCAGCCTGCAGTGCTGCTACTCTGGGTTCTAGTCCCTGTTGGGGCACCAGTTCTAGTCCTGGTTGCTCCTCTTCCAGTCCAGCTCTCTACTGTGGCCCCGGAGGGCAGTGGAGGATGGCCAAAGTGCTTGGGCCCTCCACCCGCAGGGGAGACCAGGAGGAAGCACCTGGCTCCTGGCTTTCGCACCAGCCGGAGCAGCCATTTGGGGCGTGAACCAATGGAAGGAAGACCTTTCTCTCTGTCTCTCTCACTAAATCTGCTTGTCAAAAAAAAAAAAAAAGATAATTGAAACAAACTCTTACAATGCATCATGGTTCTTCCTGTCACTATTTGTTGTTTAATAATGGAAATAAGTCTATTTCAGATTTATCTAAGATACCACGTTTTAAAGACTGTGTAGGTTTTAAAAGCACCACATTCCTTAGCAAATGGCCTCTTTGCTCTCAGCTGAAGTGGCCAGCTTTACCCAGCCTGTTCTTTTTGAGCACCCATAAAGTTCAGGGTTTGGTTTATATCAGGACAGGAACCACTCTCATATCGCCACAGCCTTTACAGCTCTACAGATTAAAGTACATTATTTTCTGCTTTTTGTTTTGGCCTCCAAAACCAGCATCATTTCAGTCATTCAAACAAGCAACCCTTTTTGCTATTCTGGATTTACTACTGATATGTTACAAGCTGCTATTATGATGAACTAAGTGCTAGACTAAAGGATTTACAAGTCATCCAACACTCACAACACCAAGATATAGGTGATGTGGGAGAGCATAAATTCCTTGCTCAGGTTTCCCCCTTCAGTAATTGAGAGGGTCATGTCTCCAACTTAACAAGTGCCTTACCCAGAATTTGTAGGATTTACTATTTAAATAGCTCTGTAATTTACTGTTGAGGGAAAGAGAGACAGAAAGAGACAGACAGATGCACAGAGAAAGAAAACTCTCATCTGCTGATTCAATCCCTAAATTCTGGCAACAGCTGGAACTATGCAAGATCAAAACTTGGAACCAAGAACTCAATTCAGTTCTCTTACAGAGATGCCAGGAACCAAACCATTTGAGCCATGCCTACTGCCTCTGAGGGTCTGCGTTAGTGAGAATCTGAAGTTAGGAGGCACAGGTAAGCACTGGACACAGGCACTCCGATGTGGAACACAGGCATCTTAACTGGTGACTTAACCACTATGTTGAACTCCTGCCCAATTCTGATTACTTCAAAGGGTCTTTCCAATATGACTTGCAGATGTCCTACTTTCACACAGGGAGAACAATGAAATAACAGAGTTGTTGGAACTGTGTGTATCAGCGGTGCCACCAGCTACTGAGGGGAAGATACAGCTGTGGCTAACATCAGTTCTTAAAAATTTCAGACTAAATCTTCCATGCTGCTCATATAATGTCAGAAGAAATAATAATAGAGATATGTGTGAAGATTTAGATGACTGAGGCCCAGGTAAGTTCTCACTGGAGTGACTCTTTGAATCACTGAGCGTTTGTCTTCATCCTAAACTCCATAATCTCCTCTAAAATATGATTAAATTCTGGAAGATGTTTGTCAGAAGGTTTTGAAAGCTGTCAAGCAAATCCCTTTATCTGTACACATGTTCCCATTTGGAGAAATGTAATGAGTGCCCTTTAAGTGTCATTTAAGAATGTGAAGCAACTCATTAACAACATTTATTCACGGTAGAAAAACATCTCTGAGGCTACTGTGTCTTTTCCTGGAAAGAGCTTCATATAACAGGCAATAGCAACTAAAATACCACCATGCTAGGAGCTAACTCTCTTTTGTAAACAAACATTTCCAGTTTGAAATCCAAATATTCCTAACTCCCCAGCGAATTTGTTGTGGAAATATCTGTATCATAATGGGGGGAAAAAAGCAGAAGCAGGAAAAAGACCAAGGCAACATTGCTATATCACGTTAAATCACAGCGGTTCAAATTCATATTTTCAAATATTTTGAATCTTAAGAATGTTTGCCTACAGGAATTTTTCAGTCTTTTCACATGCAATATTCTTGCCTTCAAAGTGCTAAAATTCCATGAGGAAGCTGCTGGCAATATTTCTCATTATTAGAAATATCATAGAAAGAATACGGAAATCTGCTTACTTTGGACTCAGATCAAACTATAAAATGAGAAGTACTTAAAATGACGATTTAGACTATGTCTGGCATATTATAAGTCTTTAAGTACTTGGAAATCAGAGGCAAAATAAAAAATACACAGAAAAATGATTTTTTACACATTCTAGCTTCATTTTTCTTATAAGCATTTGCATAATCAGTACTAAAATTCTTAGAGAATCTAAAAATATAAACAAATTAATATAAAATAGAAGTGAAATAAACCATATAGCATTATATTTACATGATTGCTAATTCATCTGATATTTTGTAATATTGTTTCTAATCTTACAAGTGCAGTTTTATAAGGAAAAATACTATTTCTTGGTTTATTTATGTATGTTTGCATGTGTATCCTTATGTCTTTTAATAAAAATGTAAAAGGAGATATACTTTAATGTCATTTAAAATCCACCATATATGCAATAATTGTTAATTCTTTTCTGTTTTTGAATTTAGTGGAAATTTATAGAAAGGAGATAGCATTTTATTTAACTATGAGAGAGTTTCAAAAAATTTGTGGAAAATAGAACTAAAAGATGCTTATATTGGTGCAAAAAGTCATGAAATCTTTGCATAGTTTCTTGATTTTTATGAATCTTTTTAGAAAGTTCTTATTTAATAATATAAATTTCATAGGGACAGCTTTAGGAATATAGTGGTTCTTCCTCCCAAACCTGCCTTCCCACCCCCACTCCCATCCCACCTCCTACTCCCTCTCCCATCCTATTCTTCATTAAGATTAATTTCTAATTATCTTTATATACAGAAGAGCAACTCTATATAAGTAAAGATCAACAGTTTGCACCCACACAGACACACAAATTATAAAGTACTGTCTGACAACTAGTTTTACCATTAATTCTCATAGTACAACTCATTAAGGACAGAAGTCCTACATGGGGAGCAAGTGCACAGTGACTCCTGTTGTTGTTTTAATAACCGACACTCTTATTTATGATGTTAGTAATCACCCGAGGCTCTCATCATGAGCTGCCAAGGCTATGGAAGCCTTTTGAGTCCACAAACTCCATCAGTATTTACAAGGCCATAAGCAAAGCAGAAGTTCTCTCCTCCCTTCAGAGAAAGGTACCTCTTTCTTTGATGACCCCTTTTTTCCACTGGGATCTCACTCACAGAGATCCTTCATGTAGATCATTTTTTGCCACAGTGTCTTGACTTTCCATGCCTGAAATGCTCTCATGGGGCTACCAGATCCAAATGCCTTAAGGGCCAATACTGAGGCCAGAGTGCTGTTTAGGGCATTTGTCATTCTATGAGTTTGTGGTGTGGCTTTGCCATGGGACTCCAAATCCCATTAAGCTGGATGGTACTAATGCCATCTTACTAGTTAAAGTGATCATTTTAAGTGTATAACTGATCATATAAATAAGTATCAAAGAGATCACATAAATAAGACCAAATATATGCTAATAACGATAGAATTAAAAAGAGAGGATGAACTTTTTTTTTTTTTAAGATTTATTTATGTATTTAAAAGGTGGTGTTACAGAGGCACGGGGGAGGGAGAAGAAGAGGGGTCTTTTACCCGCTGGTTCACTCCCCAAATGGCCGCGACCGCTGGAGCTGGGCCAATCTGAAATCAGAGGCCTGGAACTTCTTCATGGTCTCCCACATGGATGCAGGGGCCCAAGGACGTGAGCTATCCTCTACTGCCTTCCCAGGCCATACCAGAGAGCTGGATCAGAAGTGGAATAGCCAGGACTTGAACTGGCACCCATATGGGATGCTGGCACTGCAGGTGGTAGTTTTCCCACTATATCCACAGCGCTAGCCCTTATGAATGTTTTACTGATACTTCATAGATTTTTTAAAATTTGCACCAAAATCAATTTATCTAATTCCTACAAACTTTTGAAGTACCCCTTTAAAAACATAGCTACAAAATTCATTTATAATAAAGTCTTGCAGTTGACTTTTTTATAAGTACACAGCATCTTCTACTTAATGTAAATCATTTATAAATTGTTATATGTGTTTATACACAAGCAATGAAGCTGCACATATTTTAGGTGCTCAGTCCTAGCTTCCATAACTCTCGACAACATCAATCTGCATTTGAACCTCATGACCTCTAGAGAAAATACATTGGAATCATATCTGTTGCCAGGATTCATAACAGAAGGAGAAAACTCTTGAGTTGCTCTTTCTGATGTTACATACAAAACACGTTTATCATTAGTAGTTTGTCAAGCTTCTATGCACAGACATACTTTCATTTTGCACACTGACATTAATCTTGCTCTACAAAGTAATTATGACACATAAATTTATACAGAAAACCCACTTTTTAAAAGTAAATAATGCACATTACCTTTTAGAATCAAGAAGGTTCATATCATATAGGGATGGAAAGATGGCCCTTCTACTACAGCCCTCAATTCTTTGATAAATCTGATTTTAATATGAATGTTTACATTCCTGCAGCAGACCTTCTAATTAGCAGGACACCATGAAATGCTCCCAGGACATCAGTATCAAATCTCGTTTTATGTTTCCCAAGCACTCTGCCAATACCACACACTTCCCATTGTGTGACATATTTATTGTCATATCCTAAGACTCAAGGTAAGCATTATTTTTTTCATGATAAATGGATGTATCATAAAGGGCCCGTTGCTTTCTAATTATAATCAGCTACAGTCACTGTGGCACCTACAAATTAGTTAATGATTTTCTAAAAATGAAGACAGAGATTCCTTCTTGAGTTTCCCATAAGAATTACTAGGACGTCTTACCTTCATTGACCCACTTGCACAAGGCAAATGACAATAAAATTCCTTGATTATTTCTATGAAAATTTCACTTCTTTAACATTTTGAGTTTGGAGAAAAGGAGGTTTGAACACAACCATGATACTATATAAATGGTGTAAGGATAGAACCACTTTTTTGTTGCCAATATTCTGGAATTTGAGGGATTTATAAGTTTCCTTTATCTTCTAATTTTCCTTTCTTAATTTGCTGGAATCTTCTAGCTATTGCACTGAAAATTCATGCCTGGCTTGTTCACTCTTGTATCTTCAGTGCCTAGAACAATGTCTGGGAGATAGATTCTCCTTAGGTATCGGTGGAGTCCCTGGGTTATAGCCATATTCTCCAGTCTTTACCTTCTCATTCTGATTCAGACTGTACAGCAACTTCAGGACTTACTATGTTGAAAGGCCAGTGTGGCCATGCCCTTCTCAGTCAACAGTCAGGGGAGGCTGCCATTGACAATTTTATAGCCAACAACTCTTGCCTTCAGGATCCTCTCTGTCTTCGCTGTGTTCTGCTTCTCTCATCAGTGGTGGTTTTAGCAACTTCAAACATAGTCTTTCTGTTTCACAAACCCCACTCCCTTCAAATTACAGGCACATTGAAATCTTCATGATACCCATTCCTGATTCTGAACAGCCCACCCTTCTTTTTTCCCCCTCTCAAAATCTTATCTGTGCATCAAGAGATGCTCAAATCTTGCATCATGATAAGTTTTTCTCTTCTAATTCCATGTTGAGATGTTCTGTCTTTGAATTCATACTTAGTTACTATTTTATTCCCTTTTATCTGTGACTTCTCTACATTTAGATTCACTCTCATGGCTTCCAGTGATTTTCCTTGGTAAGGTCAAGGCTTTGTATGTGGAAGAGTCAGAACTGTCTGAAGCTGCCCTACTAATTGAAGGTGGACCAGCTAAATCCTGCCATACACACAATATTGCCGGGTACCAGCATAAATCCTTAAACTTAATTGAAATGTTACAGCTCAATCAGAAGGCCTTAAGTACCTCATTGTTGTGCATATGCAAACATTTTTTAACCCAAAATAAAGAAGTCAGCTTTCTCTCCTGTTCCTCTTTGGAGACTTCTCTTTCCCCTTGCTCTTGTTCAATCTCACAGTGTTGGATGTCATACTAACTGCAAGTGTCTAAAACTTCACTGATAGGACCCTGGAGTGAACACTTACTAGCATGTCCCTCCCGGCAAATACTTCATTTCAGATAAGAATTATGAACTAAACTGTTTCTCCCCCCAAAAAACCCTTATCTAGGGTAACATCTATAAATATCTATGATGCTGATGACTTCCTACAAACCATTTATCTGCTTAGTAGCACTTATTATTCTCATTTCGCACATACTCATTTTCTCTTGAATAGGAAAACTGTTTCTTGAAGAGTCAACTGTTTTCTAAGCCCTTTGATGCTGCTAGTTTGCTTGCACACTGTTCACAGCTCCCCTGTGTATCAGCCGAAAAAGAATGTAATTATAACTCACCAAAAGGAGAGAATATAATAGCCTTCTAATATAGCTCTGTCCCATTGAATTTTCTATGATGACAAGAATGTATAATTTGCACTGACAAATATGGTAGCCACAAACCACATTGGGCTATTGAGCACTTCAAATGTAACTACCAGGAATAAGGAAATGATTTTCATATTTTAATTCACTTAATTTTAAATAGGCAGTGACTACCATATTAGACAGTGTAATACTAATAAAATCAACAATGTTCAGATTACATATTTACTGAAAATAGAACATAAACAAATATTTCTCAGAAAAATAACATTTATTTTAGCAGGAAATGCTTCTACACTTACAGTTGATATGTCAGGGTAAATAAAAACAAATATTTGGAAATAGTATTTCTTAGGAGTCAGAAGATATATGCAATTATATTCCTAAACAATTATTTGTCACTGGGAAAACAGTTTCATTTCTTAGGACCACAATACTTTATAACAGATGATCAGCAACTTTGACATTATTGATTTTATATTAGTCTCAAACTTAGCAAGCTGGAAAGTTATATGCCAACACAAATAAAATTAGAGAAAACTGTGAATCAGGATAACCAGTTTTAAATATACAAGGATCTTAATGCAAAAACTTTACTTCATAGATTTTTTTTCTAGACCATCACAGAATGCTGTAGATTTTTGCTTATGTATGTGTGTGGGTGTGGGTGCATGTATGTTTCAAGGAAAAGTAAGAAGCTGTAAGTATATAAGCATGCTTCAAAAAGTTCATGAAAAAGGGAGATTAAATCATAGCTTTATTTTGGTAAAAAAATGAAATCCATGCAGTTATATCATTATATTCATTTTTGTGAACTGAAGTATTCTTACATAATACATATACGTATCAGTCACTTGGCCTAGTATTTTGAAAATAAGTGTTTTATTTTTGCATTTATGAAAACAAAATTTATTTGTATGTAAAAAACATATTTGCTTCTCAAATTTTTCATTTTTATTCTGGAAAGCTCTGCTTTCAGCACTTTCAGGGACATATTTCTGCAACCCACTGTACAACACACACAGGTTGGCACACACCATTTTCCTATGCAGGTCATCACTTCTGCCTGCCTACCCGCTCTGGTGGAGGAGTGACGGGAGGAGGTTTTCTGGTTGCCTTGCTCCTGTGAATGCCCAGTGAGTTAGCAAGACAGGCTCACTCTGTCTATTGGGTCTGCTAAAAACTGGGGTCCACAGCCAGGTAAGCACATACAAAAATCCACCCATTTCTATGCAGAAACAAGAAGAAAAACATTAAAATTCCTTCTTATAGTTGTTATAAAAAAGCTAAGAAATAAATTAGGCAGCATAATCATGTAACATACAGTGTGCACCCTTAGTTTTGGGGTGGGCACTATAACAAAAGTACAATAGACTGGGTGACTTAAAAGCAACAGAACTAGGGCTGGTGTTGTACTTGCTACACCAGCAACTCATAACTGAACACTAAAGAAAAACCTGTATTTCCCATAGTTTTTGATGCTATGAAATCCAAGATCTAGGTGCATCAGAGCTGTTACCTAGTGAGAGCCCTCTTTCTAGTATACAGACATCTCACTATAACCTCAAATGTTGGAAAGAATAAGGGAACTCACAGGCATCTTTTATAAAGCTAATCTATTGATCCCATAAATGAGGGCTCTACCTTCATAATCTAATTACTCCTAAAGCCAACACATTGGGGGTTAGGAATTAACATATGAATTGTGGGTAGGGGAAGGGTAGGGAATAAGGAAACAGACATTCTGTCTCACTCCGTAACAGAACTCTTGATTTTTTTGCTCAATATGCTGCAATTTAGTATAAACCTGTCATTTACTGCCCTTGTAGCTGTTTTGAGAAGTGTAATACAATCAGAAATAATGTAAGGGTCACCCACAAAATGAAGTGATATTCTCTCCTTTCTTCCTTCCTGCTGCTTAGAATGTGAATGTAATGGCTAGGGCTCCCGCAGCTACTTTGGACCACAAGGTAGAAGACCTATTCTCAACCCATGTTGAAAATAGAAGAAAAAAAAACAACTTTTCCTTGATTACCAAACAGTTCTAGACTATCAACCTCCAGGTTTCACATGGAAGAGAAATAATACATGCAGTTTGAGACACTGCAATTTGCTTCAAATATTTTCTATTATATGCAGCTAAACTTATGTTTAACATCTACACACAGATTTATTAGTGCATTTTTAAAAAGAAACTGCATGCTCTTTATTTTTCATAGGATATGTTATAATATAGTTTGAAGATTGCAGAGCTAAACTATTATTACATGCTACTGGTAAAGTTATCTCTATTTTGAATCAATACAGTTTGCCAAGTTATCATCATATGTACACTAACTACACTATGGTAGGTGCTGAGTATTTGGAGGAGCTATGCTTAGAAATCCTTGAGAAATCTAAAGTCTATAACCCATATATCTTTGAAACGACCCCTGACATTCAAAAACCTAATTTCTGCCCTGAGTTTCTGATTATATTCTTCAATCATGTTACAAAGAAAAATGTTTAAATCACTTCACATGAAAGTACATAATAAATGAAGAGTACAAAATGCATTAGTATTGCGATGCTAGGTGGTTGGCTAGAATCACTAACCTCGTTCCTCACATCAGTCCCACTGTGCATATTTCTCAAATCTATGTCTTGATTAAATTGTAAAAAATAATCATATGTCATCATCCATAAGACTGTGTACACATGGCTGACTTCCTGAAAGCTGATTTCTGGCATTAAAGACCCAGACTTCCACTGAATCCTGCCACACTATAGTAAGATTCTCAGTTTATAACACCTCAAAGTCAGTGGTGATGGTTATAAGACAGGGTGGTAGGTAAATGCAAAAGAAGTCCTCAAGTGGCCCAAGCAAGCTCAAGCTAATAGCTCTTACACTCCTCACCCATAATGACCCATTCTGCCAGAGGTTTTCCTTGAGTAAAAGAAATGTCTAGCCTACCAGAAAGCTCTATGCCTAGAGCCATTGTTTCTACTGACAAATTGACAGCAAAAGCAGCAGCTTCCATCGATCCCTAGACCACGAAGATACGAGCATGGCTGAGTAACATATATTCACTTGAATATTCATAGCTTAATTATATTCAACTTCCTGCAGATCGCATTCTCTGAGAGATGTCAACTGGGAGGCAGAATGCTTGAGAGCAGAGACCATTGCTGGATGTACAGCGTGTTAGTCTCCCCTCTCAGCAGCAAGACTAGCATAGCATCAAGAGAAAGGGTTCTGGGGCCGGCACTGTGGCACAGTGGGCTCAAGCCCTGGCCTGAAGCAGCCACATCCCATATGAGCTGGTTAGAGACCTGGCTGCTCCACTTCCAATCCTGCTCTCTGCTGTGGCCTGGGAGGGCAGCAGAAGATGGCCCAAGTCCTTGGGCCCCTGCAGCCATGTGGGAGGCCTGGAGGAAGCTCTTGGCTCCTGGCTTCAGATTGGCACAGCTCCAGCCATTGCAGCCAATTGGGGAGTAAACCATCAGATGGAAGACCTCTCTTTCTCTTTCTGCCTCTCCTCTCCCTAACTCTGACTTTCAAAATAAAATAAATAAATCTTTAAAAAAAAGAGAGAGAGAAAGGGTTCCAGAGCTGGAATGCCAACTATTAACCAGATCTTTATACCTAGAATGCATGCTAAATGGCAACCAGGACAAATCAGTTTTGGTGACTTATTCAAACTTTCATAAAGTTTAGCTTGTGAAGCAATTAACAAAAAGCAACATTATCTCAGGCATTAAGTGCCTACTTCCCAGGCACAGTATTTCCTGGTGCCCAGAGGAAACAGCACAGAAGAAAGAAAAATGGATTGATTAAATAATCTGTTAACATAGTCTGCTGCAATGTAAATCCTAAAGATGACCCTGGGAAGAGGATGTACTTAATAACCTCATTTTGCCTTCCCAAGATGGATCAAATTAACACAACATCCAGGAAATGCAATAGAGGAAACATAATGAAAGTTAGAATTTCTCATGTCAATCATCATTCCTTAGTTCCCATCTACTTTTATTGAAGTAGGGCATCACAGCTTATCACAATTTATCAATCAAAATAGCACATTTAAGTAGCATTATAGCAAGATGTCATTAGAGTGATTTGATGGCAATTCAAATAAAACTTTCCAAAGGAAATTTGATTTTATATACTTTATGTGCTGTATTCCCAAGGGATACATTAAGAAATCTTTATTGGAAAACATAATACTGTTAAAATGTTCATCCTATTCAAAGCACTTAGAGATTCAATGTAATACTTATCAAAATCTCAGTAAGTTTTCTTTAAAAATAGAAAAGAATAAACCTAAGATTTATATGGAACCACAAAATAACCTGAACAGCCAAAACACTCTCAAGAAGAGCAAATAACACACTGATTTCAAACTATATTCCAAAACTACTATAATTGAAACAGCATGAGACTGACATAAAGACAGGCATATGGAATAATACAACAGAAATTAGAGGCCAGAAATAAACTAATCCATGTATAGTCAAATAAGCTTTGACAAGGGAGCTTTGACAAGGGTGTCAAGAATACACACTGGGGAATAGTTCTTTTAACAAATAATGATGGGGAAACTATAATCCATACGCAAAAAAATAGAACTGGACCCTTTTCTTACACCACACACAAAAATCAATCCAAAATAGTTTAACAACTGAGACATAAGACTTGTAAACATAAAGAGGAAAACATAGGAGAAAAACTTCTGAACACTGATCTTGACATGATTCGTTGTTAGACACCAAAAATATAGACAAAAAAGGCAAAAGTAGACAAACAGGACTACATAAGACTGAGAAACTTATCACATTAAAGTCAACACTCAACAAAATGAAAAGTCAACATCTGGGGCCAGTGCTGTGGCACAGCAGGTAAAGAAGCCACCTTCAGTGCCAGCATCCCATATGGGCACTGGTTCAAGTCCTGGCTTCTCTACTTCTGATCCAGCTCTCTGCTATGGCCTGGGAAAGCAGTAGAAGATGGCCCAAGTACTTGGGCTCCTCCACCCATGTTGGAGATCCAGAAGAAGCTCCTGGCTACTGGCTCCTGACTTCAGATCAGCATAGCTCCAGCGTTGGGAATTGGGGAGTGAACCAATGGATAAAGATCTCGATGTATGTGTGTGTGTGTGTGTGTGTGTGTTTGTGTTTCCCCGTGCCCCCATCCATAACTCTGCCTTTCAAATAATAAATATTTAAAAAGTCAACATATGTAATGGGAGAAATTATTTGCAAATCATATATTCAATAAAGGTTAAGATTAAAACAAAGAACTCTTTCACCTCAATAGCAAAGGGGTTAAAAAAAAATCCAACAACAAATGGAAAAACAACTGTAACAGAAATCATCAAAGACAACATTTGGTTATTATCAAAAGTAAAAAGATAATTTATCATGTGTTGGTACAGATGTAGAGAATCTAAAATCTTTGTGCTCCTCATGCAGATGTAAAATGGTACACACTGCTATAGCAAACAGTATAAAAGGGTCCTTCAAAAAAATTAATAGAAATACCATATGATCCAGCAATCCTACTTCTGGGTATTTATCCAAAAAGATAAAATTAGGATCTCAAAGACATATATGCAATCTCATTCTCATTGTGGCATTATTTACAAGAGCCAAGAGGAAAAAATAAACTAAATGCAATTGACAGATAAATGGATAAATAAAATGTTTATATGTGAAAGAATATTATTCAGCTTTAATAAAGGAAATCCTGCCATTAAGAAACAACATGTGGGACCCTTGAGGATATAATGCTAAGTGAAATAAGCTATTCAAAGAAGGGTAGATGTTACATGACACTACTTGTCTAAGGTATAAAAAAGTCAAATACATGGAAATAGAGAATAAAATTGTTGTTGCTAGAAGATGGGAGGTAGGGGGAGTAGAGACTTGCTATTCCATCTACACCCAAAAAGTGTCAGCTATGTAAAAAGATTAAGTTCTATAGATCTGCTGTACAACTTTAGACCTATACACGGCGTGCCTATACAGTTAGCAATACTGTATTGCACACAGAAATGTATTAAGAGGTTAGATCATGTATTAACTGTTCCTATCACAATAATAAAGAAGAGAGAGAAATGGATATAAACATAAGAGTAGAGGGTACATTCTTTAGTGGATCACAAGAAAGGAAATGAAGACAGAAATGTATTTTACAATTAAAGTAAGGATTACTGCTGAAATGTTTGGGCTAACATGATTTAATGTGGGGTCATAATACAAGAATTTGAAAACAGGTAAGGATAATATTTTTCATAAAGATGAAGGAACTAGGGTTCTAAAAAGTTACTGATATTCACAAGAGCAAACAGCTAATTAGTAGCAGAAGAACTCAGCTCTCAGATTTGTTGAAATTATTTTTCTTTATTTTCATGTTTCCCTGTACCTTTAACTTTTTTTCAAAACTCACATAAAACAACCTTTATGGAGTTTTTTTGGATGATGGAGGTGTACTGTATCTTCATTAGGTGAGTGGTTTCAGAAGTATATGTATGTCTTAAAACACAACTATAAAGAACAACAAGTAAATTAAAAGTGTCTCAGAAACAACCTTCAATGCTATTGAAGGAGCTGATTTTTTGCCTAGTGAATTTGAATTTTTTCTATTATATTTCATATTACTAATCCAAGTATAAAATACTTGACATGCAAACCCTCTTGCTATTTATTCTCTGGTTGTTTTATTTGGTAACCTACTACTTTACCATCTTCAGTATCTTTACCAAATGTAAATAAAAAATAAGGAAATAAGAATGAGTTTTGGGGCTGGCACTGTGGTGTAGCAGGTAAAAGCTGCTGCCTGCAGTGCTGGCATCCCATAAGGGCACAAGTTCAAGACCCTGCAACACTTCCAATCCAGCTTTCTGCTATGGCGTGGGAAACAGAAAATGGCAAAAGTGCTGGGGTCCCTGAACTTGTGTGGGATACCTAAGAGAAGCTCCTGGCTCCTGGCTTCAGATCGGCTCAGCCTGGCTACTGCAGCCATGTGGGTCATGAACCAGTAGATGAAAGGCCTTTCTCTCTGCCTCTGCCTCTCTGAAACTCAGCCTGTCAAATAAATAAATCTTTAAAAACAATGAATTATAAGTATTTCCCCCTATTTGTAATCAAATCCTCTCCCTAAAAGAAAATGTTGTTTGTGAAGAACTTGATAATAATTAGGTAATCTATAGCGATCTACTAAATGCTTAGAAAAAATGATATCCATTTAAGACATTATTAAACAGTTTATGGTGAAATAGATAATAATTACACATATGCATCATTTCTAGCATCTCTATACGCTAAGCTGTATTAAATGGGTGTCAGTTATATCTTGTCAGACCTATAATTCAGCAAAGAAACACTTTGGGATGTCAATTTTCCATATTTAAATGTATCACAGAGGATAAATCCAGAAGATCATGGCAGAGTGAAAGGATATGATCACCAGCATCACTCAATGGGATTCAAATTATAACTTCACACTCTTCTCAAGCTGAGACAGTTGAGAAGCTTTTCCTTTTATTTTTTTAAAAGATTTTATTTATTTGAGAGGTAGAGTTACAGAGAAAGAGAGGGAGACACAAAGACAAAGGTCTTTCATCTGCTTGTTTCATCCCCCAAATGGCTGCAACAGCCAGAGCTGAGTAGACTAAAGCCAGGAGCTGCTTCTGGGTCTCCCAGGTGAGTGCAGGGGCCCTAGCACTTGTGCCATCTTCTTTATTTTTTTAAATTTTTTATTTATTTATTTTTTGACAGGCAGAGTAGACAGACAGAGAGAAAGGTCTTCCTTTACCGTTGGTTCACCTCTAAATGGCCGCTACGGCCGGGACACTGCAGCCGGTGCACCGCGCTGATCTGAAGCCAGGAGCCAGGTACTTCTCCTGGTCTCCCATGCAGGTGAAGGGCCCAAGGACTTGGGCCATCCTCCACTGCCATCCTGGGCCACAGCAGAGAGCTGGACTGGAAGAGGGGCAACCGGGACAGAATCCAGCGTCCCAACCGGGACTAGAACCTGGTGTGCCGGTGCCTCAGGAGGAGAATTAGCCTAGTGAGCCGTGGTGCCAGCCTTGTGCCATCTTCTACTGATTTCCCAGGCCAGGGCAGAAAGCTGGATCAGAAGAGGAGCAGCCAGGATTTGAACAGGTACCCACATGGGATTCTGGCTCTACAGGCAGAGGATTAGCCCACTACACCACCCCTCCTTTCATATTTTTTTTTTTTTTAAACATCTCTGAAACTGATTTCTGATACATGGAAAACTACTTTTTTGGATATTTATGTGGACTAAATATGTTGAAGATGTATAAAAGCAATAAGTTTACATTCCACTTCTGCCATGTACAAGCCACTATTCTAAGAACCTTAAAAAGTACAATTTATTTGATCAAAAAATTTAGAAGTGCTGTTATTATCCTAATTTTTTAGATGGGAAAACAGACATAGAAGATTAAATAACTTAATAAAGGTCATGCTACTAACAAGTTGAAAAATGGGGATTTGAATCCAAATATTCCAGTACCAGAGCTCATGTGCTTTGGATAACTACACCATTATCATCTCATGTAGAAAGGTTGGCACAGAGTAGATGCTAAGTTATTGGCTGCTGCTGAAATCACAAATTTTTCATTTTTTATGGCAAAACAATCTCACCAGACTCTCAAATAACTCAATGCTGGCCATAGTTACAAAAGTTGATGATATAAAGGAAATCATTTTGCTAACACTTATACTTTTCATTGCATTTTCAACAATCCAACATGGTTAGAAATTTCTTTTTAATGCTGATATTAATCAAAAGTGAAGGTTTCCATAAAAAAAAAAAAAAACTTCAGTTCTTATGCTCTCTACTAAGCTTTGGACTCAAATGCTCAACTGTTCCCAAATATCTCCATGTGCACATTATACCTGTACACAATGGCTAGAACAACAGCAACCTAGGTAAAGAGATGGGCCATAAAATGGAGAGCCAAGTAGACACTTAGATAATTCAGTCCTGATATATAAATTTCCTGTAAGAAGAAAGACAATGAAATTGCCTGATTGGAGAATAAAAAAGGGAATCATTGGAAATATTCCTTGGATCAAAAGAAGAGCATAGGCAAGGAACAAGCAAGAGAAAAAGCATTGAGGATCCATGATGATCCAAGAGAAGAAACCAAACTGGTACAGCAGGCCATGGCCCCAGTTTGAAGTACAGGCTCCCACAGAAATGCAGCAATACATCAAATTCCTATTTTTTATTATGAGAAACATATTAGTTCACTGACTATATTTTGAATATCTGTGTTAAACATTATTTCTGGAACAATTTTATTAAGATACAATTTACATACCACAAAATCCACCCAATTGCAATTGACAAAAACTATGCTCACAGTGTTATATAGCCTTCATCACAATCCATTTTTTAACATTTCTGTGTTAAGCTCATGGGAATTAATTGATGCCAAAAGGAATACTATGTTTCTCAAGACTCCTCTGTATGTTCCCAAATGTCCTGTTATCCCAGATTCTCATACACTTAGAATGTGAAGCAACGTGTGAGAATCTCCAGGATATGGATGCTTCAGAGAATAATCTTCATTTCTACTCGATTTTATCATCTAAAGTATATCCGCCACAGTCTCATGTATGTTCTGCATTCCTGCTGTACCTACTCAAATTAAGACTGGCACCTTCCATTTCTGGGGCTATAGGAATATCTTCTAAAAGTCAAATATAATAAGCACATAGTGAACTTATTGCCAACCTCTTTCCTTTGATTAATTATGGATATATTCCTGTCTTGGTGAATTCTCATCGCTACCCAAGAAATCCCTCAGCATTTGATTGGAATGGACACTCAAGGCCACATCTATCAACATGTCATCCCACCTTTCTAATCCATTCTTCATATTTTTCCAGAGTCTCTGTCCTAAAGCATAGATCTACTGTGGTAGCAGAATTCAAAGATGGCCTCCAACATTGCCATCCCCTGGTATATAAACCTTATATAACTTGTTTTCATTGTGAGCAGATTTTTGAGTGTGATGGATTATCATCTTTGTGAACAGGAGGACATCAAACTATTCAAAAGGGGAAATTATCTGTGTGGGCATGATCTAATCAGCTAAGTGCTTAAAAGGAGCCATAGCCTTTCCTAAAATTAGAGAGATTTGATATGAAAGAGATTCTCTAATGCTAGCTTTGAAAAGAGGAGCCCTGGGGGCCAGCACTGTGGCGCAGTAGGTTAACACCTTGGCCTGCAGCGCTGGCATCCCATATGGGTGCTGGTTTGAGACTCAGCAGCTCCATTTCTGATCCAGCTCCCTGCCATGGCCTGGGGAAGCAGGAGAAGATGGCCCAAGTCCTTGGGCCCCTGCACCCATGTGGGAGACCATGAAGAAGCTCCTGACTCCTGGCTTCATATCAGCGCAGCTCCAGCTGTTGCGGCCAATTGGGAAATGAACCATTGGATGGAAGACCTCTCTCTTCCTCTGCCTCTCCTTCTGTGTAACTGTGTAACTCTGACTTTCAAATAAATAAATAAATATTTAAAAAAATAGAAAAAAGGAGCCCTGTGTCAAGGATTTAAGAGTGAGCTCTGAGATCAACCACCAGCTGCCAGCCAGCAAAATCGCAGCGGCCTTAGTTCTAAAACCCAAAATATACTGATTTGGCCAATAACTATGCAAACTTGGAAAATGATCTTACACTCCAAACAGGAATTCAGTCTAGTTCATATCATTTTTCAAATTCATGAGACCTTGAGCAGAGAACTCTTATACCATGTCCACATTTATGGATCTATAGAACACTGGACAAAGTAACGGACATTGTTTTAAAACAGTTTGTAAGAATTTGTATACATTACAAAAAAATCAATCCATCCACTCTCTTTTTCCCCTTTGGAAAATTTTAACTAGCTCCCCAAAATAACAGAATAATTTGTTCTTAACTGTGAATTTTTCAGAAATAAGTGAATTATTATAAAATGCTATAAGATTCATCTTTTGTCCATTTTCTGGTATATATCTCTATACAGAACAACTTTAAAGCTATGCTTTCTCAATGCATTTCTCATCCAAATGTAGGCTTTACACAATTATATATGATTAAGGGCTCCTGCTTGGACAAAATTTGGAAGAGGTACATATATATACTATGACTGAAGGCTTTTAAACATAGCCTCATAGTACAAGAAAGAGTCCATCATTGTAACCCTACAGCATCACCTAAAGTGACATCTATCAATATTAATATCTCTGTGCATCAGTGTACTTCACTGTACCACTCTTAAGACTGATTTGTCAGTTGCTATAGCACCATTTTGTTGTAATGA
Source organism: Sylvilagus floridanus (assembly GCA_949820135.1). Classification (NCBI taxonomy): domain Eukaryota; kingdom Metazoa; phylum Chordata; class Mammalia; order Lagomorpha; family Leporidae; genus Sylvilagus; species Sylvilagus floridanus. The sequence goes on along the minus strand of OX463238.1, from coordinate 32,251,015 downwards.
TTATTCCACAGTGCATAGGTTGTTTATATTTTCTTTGATACATTTTTTTGAAAACCACTTTATAAGATATAGCTTCACTGTTACGGAATTCCTAATGATTAATTTCTTTGTAGAGAAAAACGTTAATTTTTATGACAAGTTTATTCTTGCAAAGGAGTTTGCTCCAAACAATAAACACAAATAAGTGCCCAGGCTGCATCACAGGGAAGGTGTGGTGAAGAACATGGATTATCAAGGAGATGACACAAAACATTTATTCCCTAAGAAATAACAACACTGTACAATCACAATATGTCCATAAGAGGTGGGTTAAATTCTTCTACATTTTATTTGATCTTCTGTCTTCTCATTTTTTTGTTCTGTGATGGAAGCAGAATTTAACCCAACTAGCAACCTGGCAAATAAAATATATGATATCCAAGAAGAAATATTGCTATTCTATTCCAGGAGGTAAACAAAAATAATGAATGGGTAAAGTGTGTACTTAGTTCTTCTCTCAGCCCATGTTTCCTGGTAATGTGAAGAGATTTTTGGCCATGAATTAAAACTGCTTCCTAGAGAGTAGGCAATCAATACTGACCGATTATTATTTAGCCAAACTCTAAAAACTGAGATGATGTAGGTCTCTATTTGCACATTCAACAAATGTTTATTGGTATGGATCAAGAGGGCTGAATGGAAAGGATCTGCATCCAACTCATCCAGAAAAAGTTTCAGAACAATGGAAGGACCACATTTCCAGAAGACTGTTCAAAGGAAAAGCTTTAGTTAAAAAAATATGGTAGTTGTGGGGACCCATGGATAGGCCTGCCATGGGACCCCCCATGCTGGGCTTGGCTTATAGCAGTAATGCGGATGTAGCAGCTGATTGAACTTTCCATCTAGCTGAGGATCGTGGAAAACAACAAGATGGCGCTGATGCCCTCTGCTGCGTGACTCCACAGCTGAGCATGATCAAGTGCCGGATTGGAGAGCTCTGTGCATGGACTGTAATTGAATGACTGTGATTGGTTGAATTCTGTATATAAGCAGAGAGCGAGCGAGAGAGAGAAGGGGGCACGCCAGCTTTCCCCCTTAAGGAACATGCGCTCCATCTCTCCCCCTTCTCCCGGTCCCCTCTCTTTTTCCTATTCCTTCTAAGTAAAAGTCTTTTGAAGACCGATTAACTGCGAGCAGCATCGTTCCTTTTGCGGCCAAAGGAGTTGACAGGTAGTAACTGCAAACAGCATGAGACTCAGAAAACCAGAACTGAGAGAAAAATACAGTGTACCTTTGCTGCCACTGTCACTCCTACCCCAGTGCCCTGACTGGGTGATACAATAACACCAGGAAAGGGATTCTATAACATTAGAAAATGACTGAGGGAAGAACGTCAGTAAGGAAACCATAAGTTCTGCAAACAGCACACTCTTAAGGCGAGCAAGAAAGAACATAGCACACCATCCACTGCTGCTGCCCACCAGTATTTCCCCAGCCCCCTGCTAGGGGACATCATCTTGCCTGGAAGAAGTAAATAGAAGACACCTGGCCCCCACCACTGCTGTAACCTTTGCCACTATCACAGACAGGCATCCCAAACTACCGTAGAATTCCACAGCCCTCACTGACTTTAAATCAAGTCTAGAGGGCTTCCTGGGGTCTGAACAATTACTGTGCTCCAAAGAAGGAAGCCTCACTGCCTTGCTCTGGCCCCAAAGTAGCAGAACTGAGCTTCTGTCAAGAAGCTGCTGAAGACCACCAGCCTTAGGGAAAGCAAGCAGCTCCTTTGCTAGCAGAAGCCCCCAGAGATAGCAAGATCACTTTCCAAAGCAGACAGCAGGCCCCTATAAATCCTACAGCCATGCAAGCTCTGCATACCATCCCTGGAGCTACACTTGCTTGCTCTGTGAAATCTAGGGTGGTTCCTCTTGGCTTTTTGGGGCTAGTTGCCAGCAGCAGCCCATACACAATCCCAAAAAGCCAGACCTGAGGAAGACCTCCTACAGCTCTTATCACAAGGTAATGGGAGGCCAGAACACAATCCCCATCATCATCTTTGCATGTTTTGTGAAAACTAGGGGCAGACCCCTCTCAGATCTACATCTCTAAAACTGATGCTGCTAGTGTTATAACATCTGAAGTAATTTTCACTCACCTATGGAATCTAGAGAATCCCATCTGCATTCCTCTACTTCAGATAGGTGACAGTTCCTAATCCCCCAGCACAACTAGCACTCACCTGGCTACAGACCCACTATATCCCATAGCTCCAGAACTGTGACTATTATGTACTATATGCTTAAGAATCATCAGAACACACTTTGCAGGCACAGAGAAGAGCCTAACAGCATTAGAGTGCCTCAAATTCATACATTCCAGTGTAAAATCCATAGCACAACCTGCATTCATCCTGTAAGACTAGGGCAACCTCTCCTTAATGTCTCTCAGAGCTGAGACTTGGGCTTTTGGTGCCCTAAGCCCCAACATTAATCCCACCCACACAGAACAAAATGGGGTTGATCTCATCAATATTTTATAGTCCAAGGGCCACAGCTACTAATGTCACAAGCTCCAGTATCACCCAGACTTGCTCATCAAAGAGATAGTACATTGTGTACCACATGACCAGATATTGGCTATGGCCATTCAACACCCTAGTGTGGCTGACATCCAATTCTGAGGATTAAGGACAAATGCCTTTAAAAGTCCATGCCCACGTTAAAGTCATTCTACTACCTCCACAAACAGCTGCATACTGGACAACTGTGGCACTTGTAGACATTACTAACATTGATTGTTAGTTAAGAGATCACTCAGAGGTTACATTTCTAGGCTCACCTAGAACCAACGCCAAATCAACAACCCAAGTGATATTCCAAATTCCATCTAAACAAAAATGTCATTTACAATGAAATATACTCCAAAAAAAAAAAGAGAGAGAGAGGCATGACTACACCAGATGTACTGAAGTCAACACAGGGTCAAAGGAAACATGAAGAAGCAAAGAAGCACAACACTTCCTAAAGAGCACAACAGTTATCCAGAAATTTATCATGATGTGAAGGAACTCTAAGACATGCTTTTAAAAAGAATTTAAAATAATAATTCCAACAAAACTCAACTAGATGCAAGAGAGTATAGATAGTTTAAAAATGAGGAAAGAAAGAATATGAATGGGAAATTCAGTAAAGATATAGAAATCATTAAAAATAACCAAACAGAAATGTAAGAGCTGAAAACTTTAATCAATGAAACAAAAAACAAATGACATCTTCAACAGCAGAATAGACCAGGCAGAGGAATGAATTTCTAATGCGAAGGACAAGACTTTCGAAATAAACCAATCAGAAAAAAACTAAAAAGAATTCGTGTGACATTTAGCATCAATAAGCAAACAACTATTCATAAAATAGGGACACCTGAGGAACAAGAAGAGTAACAGAAAGGCATAGATAACACACTGAATGAAACAATAATCAAAAACTTCTCAAGTCCTAAGAGAGACACGGACATTCAGATACATGAAGCTCAAAGGACATCAACCCGACTCACCAGAAAAGACTGCCTCAAAAGCGTATTATAATCAAACTGTCAACAGTTAAGGACAAGGAAAGAATCCTGAGACAGTAGGAGAAAACCATCAAGTTTCAAATAAAGGGAAACCAATTAGACTATCAGTAGACTTCTCCATAGAACCCCTTCCAGCCAGAAGATAGTGAGATGATATATTCAAGGTTTAGAAACATAAAAATTTCTAACCAAGAATATTATATCCAGTGAAGTATCCTTTAGGAGTGAAGGAGAAATAAAAATTGAAATATTTCATAACCACCAGACCAGCCTTTCAAGAAATCCTCAAATGAGTCTATATTAGAAGTAAACATCATTAAAAACCATATGAAATTTCCAAATTTACAAACATATCAGATACACCTAGCAACCGTTCAGCAAAATGACAGGACTTAGTTCTTATCTATCAATATTAACCCTGAATGCAAATGGACTAAATTTCTTAGTAAAAAGATACAGATTGGCTAAATCAATTATAAAACAAAAACATGCCTACCAAAAATTTACAGGTAAAGACAAAACCAGATTAAAAGTAAAAGACTAGAGAAAGCTATGCCATGGAAATGGAAAATGAAAAAGAGCTGGAGTAGCTCTATTCTTATCAGATAAAAAGATATTACATAAAAAATTATAAAAAGTCAAGGAAAATACAATAATCATAGATACACATGCACCCAATAAGACCACTGACATATAAAATATTGCTAGACATAAAGGGAGAGACGGACTTCAACACAATAACAGAATATTTCCCCAAACATCTATAGAATACACATTCTTCCCATTAACACATGGAAAATTTCTAGGATAGGCTATACATTAGGCTAAAAATAAAATGTATTTAAATTCGGAGAGACAAATTATACCATGTATTTTCTCATACCACAAAGGAGTAGACTAGATACTAACAATGAGAACCATAGAACATTTGCAAATAAATAGAAATTAAACAGCATGCTCCTGCTTATCTAATGAATCATTAAATAAAAAGATAAAAAATATTAAAACAAATGAAAATTAAAATGCAACATATAAAAACATATGGGATGAAACAAAACTAAAATTAAGATGGAAGTTTGTGATATATGCTTACATTAAAAATGATCTGAAACAATTTAATGATGCATCTCAAGGACTTAGTAAAGCAAGAACAAACCCAACATTAGCAAGAAGAAATAATAACAGCATAAATAAATGAAATTGAACCTAAAAAAATAAAGATTACCAAGATGGAAAGCTCTTTTTTTTTAGAAGATAAGCAAAATAGAAAAATCTTCAGGCCAATTACAACAGCACCAAAAAAACAAAACAAAGAAAACTCAAAATTAGACATAAGAAAAATTACAACTGATACCATGAAAATACAAAGGACCATAAGAAATTATTATAAACAACTCTGTTAACAAATTAAAAAACCCTGGAGAAATAGGTAAATTCCTGGATGCGTATAACCTACCAAGAATAAATCAAAAGATAGAGAAAATCTAAACAGATCCACAATAAGCAATGAGACTAAAGCAGTATTAAAGTTTCCCATCAAAACAAAGTCATGACTTTACAAAATTTACTGAATTATATAAAACATTTATAGAGGAACTGACTCAAATACTTTTCAAACTATTAGAAAATATTGAAAAGGATGTAACTCTGCCCAATTCTTTTTACAAGGCCATTATCACTCTGATACCAAAACCAAAAAACACAATTAAAAAAGAAAGCTCTACACAAATATCTAGAATTACAAAGATGAAAACATTCTCAACACAATATTTACAAACTGAATCTCATACTACTGGAAAAAGAACATACATAATGATAAAGTGTGATTTATCTTAGGAATGCAAGAGTGGTTAAATATTTGAAAATAAAATGTCATAAATCCCATTGACTGAAGAACAAAAACATGATTATTTCAATAAATGAAGAGAAAGTTTTGATAAGATTCAACATCTCTTCATTATAATAGGCATGAACAAATTAGCTGTAGGAGCAACATACCTCAAAGTCATAAAGGCTATATGTAAAAAAACACAGTTGATATCCTACTAGATGGGAAGAATCTGACAGCATTTCTCCTAAGATCCAGAACAAGACAATGATGTTCACTTTCACTATTCTTACTAAACATGGTATTAGAAATATTAACAAAAGTAATTAGGAAGAAGAAAAAGAGGGTATCAAAATTGGAAAGGAGGAAGTCAAAATATCCTCATTATGATTTTGTGTATGGAAAAACCTAAAATCTCCATCAAAAAGTAGTTAGAGCTGATAAATCAATTCAGTAAAGTTGCAAGATTTAAATCAATGTACAAAAATAGGAGCATTTTATACATCATTAACGATCTCACTGAAAGAGAAAACAGCAAAGAAATCCCATTCATAATAGCTACTGAAGAATGTCAAGTAGTTAGGAATAAATAACAAAATAAGTGAAAGATCTCTACACTGAAAATTATAAAACTCTAGTGAAAGAAATCAAGCACACACAAAAAAATCAAAATAGGCCTTTCCCATGGGTTATAAAAATTAATATCATTACACAATTCATGTAAAATACCAATGAAATCTTTTACAGAATTAGAGAAAGCAATCTAAGAATTCATATGAGGATCAGCATTGTGGCGAGGTGGGTAAAGCCCCTGCCTGCACCCATTCCATATGGGTGCCGGTTCGGGTCCCAGCTGCTCCACTTCTGATCCAGCTCTCTGCTATGGCCTGGGAAAACAGTGTAGGATGGCTCAAGTCCTTGGGTCCCTGCACCCATGTGGGAGACCTGGAAGAAGCTCATGGCTCCTGGCTTCAGATTGGCACAGCTCTGGTCTTTGTGGTCAGTTGGGGAGTGAACCAGCAGATGGAAAATGGAAGATCGAAGATCTCTCTCTCTCGCTCTCTCGCTCTTTCCCTCACTCCCTCCATAACTCTGACTTTCAAATAACTAAATCTTAAAAAAAAAAAAAAAAAACTCATATGGAATAAAAAAAGACCCATAATAGCCAATGTGATCCTGAGGGGTGGAGGGAATCAGGGTGGAAGCATCAGATTTCTGGATGTCAAAGCATACTAAACAGCTGTAGTAATGAAAACAATGTTACTGGCATAAAAACTGGCACATTGATCAATGAACAGAATAGAGAGCCAAGAAGATAATCTACATATATACGGACAACTGATTTTAACAAGGTGCCAAGAACATACACAGGAAAAAGGATAATGTTTGTAATAAATGGTGCTGGAAAAACTGGATGTGTGTATGTATATATATACACCCACATAAAATGTATATGTATATAACTATATCTAATGTATAATTATATAATGTATATATAGAATTGTATAATTGTATAATTGTATAATATGTACATGAACATACTATGTATGTATATATACATAACTACATGTATAATTATATATGTATGATGTATAATTATATATAATTTTTATAATTAATTTTATATATGTATATAAAATGAAATTAGATCCCTACCTCTCACTATATACTAAAATCAACTTCAGAGAGATCAAAGACTTAATTGTAAGACCTGAAAATATGAAGCTGCTAAAGGAAAACACAGGAAAAACACCTGAAAGCAGTGATGCAGGTGAAAACTTCTTGGATGAGACCCCAAAAGCATAGGCAACAAAAGCAAAGCCAGACAAACAGATTATATCAAACTCAGAAGCTTCTGCACAGTGAAGGAAACTACTAACAGAGTGGATACATCTGATGGAATGGGAGAAAATATTTCCAAGCTACTTATCCAACAGAGGATTAATATCCAGAGTATATCAACAACTCAATCTATAGTAGGCAAAAGTGGAAATAAAAATGTCCAACATATACACGAAAACATTCTCAATATCACTAGCCATAATGTAAATGCAAATCAAAGCCACAATGAGACATCATCTCACTGCTATCAGAATGACTACTATCCAAAAGACAGAGAGCAACAAATGTTAGCAGGAGATAGAAAATGAGTAATTACACACTGTTGGTGGTAAATCAGCACAGTTGATGTACAAAAAACTACGGAGATTTCTTAAAAGCCTAGAAATGGAACTGCCATATGATCCAGCAACCCATCACTTGTTATATATCCAATATACATGAACTGATTTTATCAAAGTGATACTTATACCACCATATTTATAACAGCATTGTTCACAACAGCCAAGATGAGGAATCAACCAGAGTGCCCATCACGAGATGAACAAAGAAAATACTGCAATTAGACAAAATAGAAAACTATTCAGCAAGAAAAAAGAATGAAACTCTGTCAACTGCACCAAAGTTAAGATAACACCTTAATGGGAAGCGAGATACACAGCAGACTCATAGAATGGCAGATGTCCTAAATAGCACTCTGGCCTCAGAATCAGCCCTTAAGGCATTCAGATCTGGCTCAAGAGCCCATGAGAATATTCTAGGCATGGAAAGCCAAGACACTGGAAAAAAAAGAAGACCTAAATGAAAGATCTCTGTGAGTGAGATCCCAGTGGAACGAATGGGGCCATCAAAGAAGGAGGTACCTTTCTCTGAAGGGAGGAGAGAACTTCCACTTTGACTATGACCCTGTCGGAATAAGATTGAAGTCAGCGAATCCTAAGGGCTTCCATAGCCTTGGCAACTCGTGACTAGTGCCTAGGGAGATTACTGACGCCATAAACAAGAGTGTCAGATTGTTAAATCAACTTCAGGAGTCACTGTGTACTTATGTCTCATGTGGGATCTGTCCTTAATGTGTTGTCCAATGTGAAGTAATGCTATAACTAGCACTGAAACAGTATTTTTGCACTTTGTGTTTCTGTGTGGGTGCAAACTGATGAAATCTTTACTTAGTATATACTGAATCAATCTTCTGTATATAGATAATTAAAAATGAAAAAAAATCTTGGTGTTAAATTGGAAATTGCCTAGAAAATTAATCAATTTAAAAAAATATATCATGTAGGATCTCTGTCCTTAATGTGCTATACATTGTGAATTAATACTATAACTAGTACTCCAACAGTATTTTTCACTTTGTGTTGCTATATGTGGGCAAACTGTTGAAATCTTTACTTAATATATAGTAAACTGATCTTCTGTATATAAAGAGAATTGAAAATGAATCTTGATGTGAAGCAAGGGGAGAGAGAGTGGGAAAGGGGAGAGTTGCGGGTGGGCGGGAAGTTTTGGGGGGGGAAAGCCATTGTCATCTATAAGCTGTATTTTGGAAATTTATATTCTTTAAATAAAAGCGTTATAAAAAATAAAAAAAATAAAAAAAAGATAACATGTTAAGGGAAATAAGCCAGACACAGCAATGCTGATGCAGCATTTTCTCCCTTTTATGTGGGAGCTAAAATCAAAAACTCTCAATCTGAACAGAGAATGTGGATTATTAGCGGCAAGTAGTAGTAAGAGGGATAAATGGAATTTGGAATAAAAAATAGGGAATGCTAGCTGTGACTGGTTATGACAAGTATGAAATGTCAACAGAATAAATGGAGAAGAAGTAAATGGGAACTCATTGCATGGCTATTTACAATTTTTGCTTTGTTAATTTAAAATAAAAATATATAAAATATTTATGGAGTTTTTGATATAGAAAAGCATAAATATATGTGAGGATAAGAAATAGCTATTGAACTGGGGTTGATAAAAGTATGATATGACAATACATATAATCAGATTAGTTTCAACGAGATAAATACAGAGGTTCTGCTTTATGGCTTTTTTTTAATTTCTAGATGAGTTGAAGGAAACTCCAGAGTTTATGAGTTCAATATGAGTTAGGCATAAGGGTTAGGATGCTGTAGGCAGTGCAGGAAAACATACTGAGGTTATCCATAAATTATACCCTTAAAATAGTTACAAAAAGCTAGGCTATGTAAAAGAGTGCATGTCTCGGAAAGAAAACAGTATAGAGTTATGAAATATGATATATTTGGTGGAAAGAATAAGAGGTTTACTGTGACAAGATTTAAACAATAATAAAGACAACAGTAAAATGTGATGCTAAAACCAAGACGGGATTGGTTGTGAAAGGGTTTATGTAGCAGAATATAAGGGTAGTTCTTTTCCTCTGCCCATTTGTCCTTCACATCCATCCTCCCTCTTCAGTGCGTAGACCATGATTCCATGACTAGTATCCACTGTTGCTAATCATAAAAGGCCCTTCTAAAAAAAAAAACTGACCATACTGAAGGGACCTAGGATGGACGTGGGAACAAAGCCAAAGATTTTCTGGCTATGTGCCTGGATTGATTTTTTTTTTTTTTTTTGGTAAGGAAAGACAGGTAGAGGAAAGAGCCTATTTTCTCCTTGCTAGTGGCAAGATGTAAAGATGGAGACTCCAATGCTACCAGTAGTTTTACTCACTGCCATGACGAAAAAGCTTGCCTTCAGTTGGGTAAAGTCAACAGCTAAAGAGCAGAAAAGACAAGAAAACTTAGGGAGGTATGATTCTCATGGTATTTTTTTCCTTTAAATCTTGTCATTCATGAGGGCATCTCTGTGGTAAGTCTTCTCAATAAATTGATTAAATAAGGTAATCCTTTTATAACCAAGCAAAGTAAAATTAGATTTCTGTTACTTACAACCAAAAAGTAAGCCATGTTGTTTTAAATGTATACCTCTTATTTTTTGCCAAATTTAATATTTCAAACATTTCAAGAATTTTATGTCTTATTCTAAAAACATTACTGACATTTTATCATCTTTTGAGATGTGGAGCGGTGTTCAGTTTTTTACATTAAAACTCTTAAAAGGCTTCTACTTCTGTTAATAGTAAATTGGTTAACAGAGATCAAGCCTGATACCTAGGGCAAATAGAAAATTCAATGGAGTATGATTTTTTTTTTTTATTTTTGACAGGTAGAGTGGACAGTGAGAGAGAGAGAAAGGTCTTCCTTTGCCATTGGTTCACCCGCCAATGGCCACCGCTGCTGGCGCGCTGATCCAATGGCAGGAGCCAGGTGCTTCTCCTGGTCTCCCATGGGGTGCAGGGCCCAAAGACTTGGGCCATCCTCCACTGCACTCCCTGGCCACAGCAGAGAGCTGGCCTGGAAGAGGGGCAACTGGGACAGAATCCGGCGCCCCGACTAGGACTAGAACCCGGTGTGCCGGCACTGCAAGGCGGAGGATTAGCCTGTTGAGGCAATGCACCGGCCTGGAGTATGATTTAAAATATTGTACTTCAAGCCAGCGCCAAGGCTCAGTAGGCTAATCCTCTGCCTTGCGGTGCCAGCACACCGGGTTCTAGTCCTGGTTGGGGCGCCAGATTCTGTCCCGGTTGCCCCTCTTCCAGGCCAGCTCTCTGCTGTGGCCAGGGAGTGCAGTGGAGGATGGCCCAAGTGCTTGGGCGCCTGCACCCACATGGGAGACCAGGAGAAGCACCTGGCTCCTGCCATCGGATGAGCGCGGTGCGCAGGCCACAGCGTGCAGGCCGCGGCGGCCACTGGAGGGTGAACCAACAGCTAAAGGAAGACCTTTCTCTCTCTCACTATCCACTCTGCCTGTCAAAAAAAAAAAAAAAATACATATATATTGTACTTTAACTCTTTACATAACTACGAAAGACTGGAAAATGAGCACATCAAGAAGCAAAGGAGTGTGGTATTCAAGCAACACAAGTGTGACTTCAGTGCTACTTTTCTGAGAAATCTGGGAGGTCATTTAAGTAGTTGTTAGTACCAAGCAGCATTAGGAAGAATGGGATTGGAGACCAGGGCCTGTCAGAATGGCTGCTATCCACAAGTTAGCAACAATTGTTAGCATTGGAGGTAGGGAAATCCATCTCTTTGGTGGGTATGTGAAGATTTAGTCTTGGGAGTAGCAGTGAGCCTGCACTGAACATCTCTTTGCTGGAATTGCAGTTTGGCTTCAGGCCATTTTGAGTGGCAATGAGTTGCACCTTTCCTCTATTGATATTGCCACCAGATGCCTGGCAGGAGCTAACAAAAATCCTGTCTGGAGGACAAAAAAAAAAAAGCTACATGCCAGGACTCAAATTATTTCTTCAGTTTAAAAATGTGATTTTATCACATAATCCAAAATAAAATCAAAAGGCAACAAACCAATGGGGATGAAACCTTTCAGGTACAATAACAGAAATGGAATAATATGACCTCTGGCAATAGGACATACTTTAAAGGGATAATTATGCTTGAAGAGAAAAAACAATAACATTAGAAAATTTAGCAAAGAAATAGAAGCCATAAAAAATAGTGACATGGAAATTCCAGAACAAATATATCTCATAACTAAAACGAAGAACTCAATGGATAACTTTTAAGCAAAATAACAACTGTACTATGTAGTACCCTTGAGTATCAGTTGAAAAAAATATATGGAATGAAACACATGAGATGAAAGTATAAAAATGTTAACACAAAAGTAAGGGACAGGGATACTGAATATGATTGTTTAACATTTGGGCAATTGGTAAATACATATATACTAGAGGTAGTCAGTCTTTGGCTGTGGTTTATCTCTCAAGATTTCAGGTGTCAGAAGCTTAGTCCCCAGTTTGGTGAAGCAAGAGGTGGTTGATAATTAAGAGGTAGAACTCAGAGCTTGTGCAGTGGTGTGGCGGGTGAAGCTGCCGCCTGCAGTGCTGACATCCCATATGGGTGCTGGTTTGAGTCTCGGCTGCTCCACTTCTATCTGGCTCTCTTCGGTGGCCTGGGAGAGCAGTGGAAGATGTCCGGAGTCCTTGGGAGACCCAGAAGAAGCTCCTGGCTGCTGGCTTTTGATCGGCACAGCTCCAGCCATTACAGCCATTTGGGGAGGGAACCAGCAGATGGAAGACTTCTTTCTCTGTGTCTCCCTCTCTCTCTGTTACTCCACCTCTCCAATAAGTAAATTAAAAAAAAAAGAGCTCAGCAAGAGATCATTGGGGGCACCAACCTCAAAATTTATTAAAGCCATGAGCCTTGGCAGCTCATGACAAGAGTCTCAGGAGATTACTGATATCATAAATAAGAATGTCAATTGTTAAATCAACAATGGGAGTCACTGTGCACCTGCTCCCTATGTAGGACCTCTGCTCTTAATGAATTGTACTATGCAAATTAATGGTAAAACTACTACTCAAACAGTATTCTATACTTTGTGTGTCTGTGTGGGTGCAGCCTGTTGAAATTGTTACTTAGTATATACTAAGTTGATCCTCTGTATATAAAGATAATTGAAAATGAATCTGATGAAGAATGGGATGCGAGACAGAGTGGGAGATGGGACAGTTGTAGGAGAGAGGCAGGTTATGGGGGGAAAAGCCACTATAATTCAAAAGTTGTACTTTGGAAATCTGTATTTATTAAATAAAAGTTGGAAAAAATAAAAATAAAAATAAAAAAGAAGATGGGAGGAACATTGCAACTTAATAGAAATGTAAATTTTCTAAAATAATATTACACATGAATAGAAAATCTAAATAATTCTATCATTACTGAAAGATTCATTTTCAATTATCTTTATATACAGAAGATTGATTTAGTATATATTAAGTAAAGATTTCATCAGTTTGCACCACATAGAACAAAGTATAAAATACTGTTTCAGTATCAATTATAGCATTACTTCACATTGGACAACACATTAAGGACAGAGATCCCACATGAGGAGTAAGTACACAGTGACTCCTAGTGTTGACTTAATTTGACACTCTTGTTTATGGCATCAGTAATTTCCCTAGGCTCTAGTCATGAGTTGTCAAGGCCATAGAAGCCTTTTTAGTTCGCTGACTTCGCTCTCATTCTGACAGGGTCATAGTCAAAGTGGAAGTTCTCTCCTCCCTTCAGAGAAAGGTACCTCCTTCTTTGATGGCCCGTTCTTTCCACTGGGATATAACTTGCAGAGATCTTTCATTTAGGGTATTTTTTTTTTTTTTTTTTGCCAGAGTGTCTTGGCTTTCCATGCCTAAGATATTCTCCTGGGCTCTTGAGCCAGATCCGAATGCCTTAAGGGCTGATTCTGAGGCCAGAGTGCTATTTAGGACATCTGCCATTCTAAGAGTCTGCTGTGTATCTTGCTTCCCATGTTGGATCCTTCTCTCCCTTTTTCATTCTATCAGTTAGTATTATCAGACACTAGTCTTGTTTGTATGATCCCTTTGACTCTTAGACCTATCAATGTGATCAATTGTGAACTGAAATTGATCACTTGGACTAGTAAGATGGAATTGGTACATGCCATCTTGATGGGATTGTATTGGAATCACCTGGCACAATTCTAATTCCACCATTTGGGGCAAGTCCGATTGAGCATGTCCCAGATTGTACATCTCCTCCCTCTCTTATTCCCACTCTTATATTTAACAGGGATCACTTTTCAGTTAAATTCCAACACCGAAGAATAAATGTGTGTTGATTACAGAGTTCAACAAATAGTATTAACTAGAACAAAAAAAAATACTAAAATGGATAAAGTATTAAATTGTACATCAACAGTCAGGACAAGGGCTGATCAAGTCACTGTTTCTCATAGTGTCCCTTTCACTTCAACAGGTTTCCTTTTTGTGGTTGGTTAGTTGTCACTGATCAGGGAGAACATATGGTATTTGTCCCTTTGGGACTGGCTTAATTCACTCAGCATGTTTTCCAGGTTCCTCCATTTTATTGCAAATGACCAGGTCTCATTGTTTTTGACTGCTGTATAGTATTCTATAGAGTACATGTCCCATACTTTTTTATCCTGTCTACTGTTGATGGGCATCTGGGTTGATTCCAAGTCTTAGCTATTGTGACTTGAGCTGCAATAAACATTAATGTGCAGACAGCCTTTTTGTTTGCCAATTTAATTTCCTTTGAGTAAATTCCAAGGAATGGGATGGCTGGGTTGAATAGTAGGGTTATATTTAGGTTACTGAGGAAGCTCCAGACTGACTTCCATAGAGGCTTAACCAGTTTGCATTCCCACCAACAGTGGGTTGGTCTCCCTTTTTCCCCACATCCTCGCCAGCATCTGTTGTTGGTAGATTTATGTATGTGAGTCATTCTAATTGGGGTGAGGTGAAACCTCATAGTGGTTTTGATTTGCATTTCCCTGGTTGCTAGTGATCTTGAACGTGTTTTCATGTGCCTACTGGCCATTTGGATTTCCTCTTTTGAAAAATGTCTACTGGTGTCCTTGGCCCATCTCTCAAGTGGTTTTTTGTTTTGTTCTTGTGGAGTTTCTTGATCTCATTGTAGATTCTGGTTATTACTATCTCAATATACATTGAAAATGTTGATGAAAATTCACTATTAATTCTTGATTGAAATTTCTTTGAAACTTAATAACATATTGAAAGAAATATCAGCAAAGTTGTATAAAAACTCATTGTTAACATAGAAACACTGAAATCTCTTTGAAACTGTAAATTTTTCAAAGTATGTCCACTATCATTACTTGTTCTCAACATTATAGTGGGGGCTCTAGACTAAACAACTACATGAAAATAAAAAGAAACAAAAAACTATTGAAAAGGAAAAAGAAAAAAATGTTACTACTACAGATATAGTGGTATAATTAGAACATTCCAATGGGAGAGCGGCAAGATGGCGGAATAGGAAGGGAGCACACCGATAGTCTGGGGAGAGACAGTTTAATAAAAGTGGAGATACTGCAGGTTCAAGGAAGAGTAGGGGAAGAAACAGCAGAGAAAACCCTTCCGGAACTGGAGATTCACAGTGGACCTGAGTGGAGAGCGTGGGAGCCCGCAGTTTGGGACACCAGCAGCAGATTCAACACACCAGCGCTGGAACACGAGGTGAGCCAAACCTCAATAGCCCGAAATACCAGCAGGGAAGCAGAAAAGGGAGCCTACAGCGAACAAGGCTTGAAACCCTTTGGGGAAAAGTTCACCAGGCTAACTAGAAGAGAGAGAGAGAGAGAGAGAGAGGGGAAAAAAAAAAAAGTGACCCATACAGACACGAGCTTCTCTCTCTCCGCTCACCTCTCAAAGGTGAGCAAGACAAAGAGCAGGCGCCATTTTGGAATACGTCATAAGCAGGGCGACCTCGGGTCGCACCGGCCCCGAGCCTAGCAGAAAAACCTGACTCTGGGTGGGAGGGGTGAAATAACAGGAGATTAGAACCTAATGAATGTGTGGTGCTAATGAACTGAGACTGTGAAAAAAGAGACAGTGGGGGAGAGAACTCACGGAAATCACGAATTCATGTGAGTACTCTCCAGAGACGCTACAGTTCAGTAGCCTGGCAGCCCTTGGGAGACTACAGGAGAATCTGAGCCCACACTAAGGGCCACAAAGATTCCTTCTCTGGTCCTTGGGAAAGAGCTTCTGATCTCTGGCTCCTGTGGGTATATCATTCGCCTGCTAACCACCCCCAATTCCATTCAGCTGTGTGGAATTACTTCCCTTTTGAACCAAAAAAAAAAGTAACAGAGAGAGATTTACCACGCCTAACCTGGGAGTGTCTCCTTTGACCCACCCTCAACCCTGAGGAACCAAACAGAGCTCTCAGGCCACACCCATCTCAAGCCTCTAAGACTCCATCAAAAGCAGACAGTCCACTTAATCTAGAGTCATAGTATAAGAAAAAAACACCACAGTGAAGAAACCAATATGCCAAACAACAAACGCAAAAACCGAGGTAATAAGAACAAGGAAGACACTATGGCATCCCCAAATGAAAAAGACACCCCAATTCAAGATTATGAAGATGATGAGATAGAAGAGATGCAAGAAGCAGATCTCAAAAAATTGATAAGAACACTAAGAAGTACTCAAAAACAAATTCTTGAACTACAGAAATCCTTAATGGACAAGGTAGAAAATCTCTCTCGTGAAAATGAAATATTAAGGAGAAATCAAGCTGAAATGAAACAACTAGTAGAACATGAAACTGTGATAGTGACGAGAAATCATAATGAAGTGAAGAATTCAATAGATCAAATGAAAAACACATTAGAGAGCCTTACAAACAGAATGGGTGAGGCAGAAGAGAGAATATCGGACTTAGAAGACAGAGCACAGGAAACTATACAGTCAAACCAAAGACAAGAAGAGGAAATTAGAAATATAAAAAATATTGTTGGGAATCTACAGGATACTATTAAAAAACCCAACATTCGAGTTCTAGGAGTTCCTGAAGGCATGGAGAGGGAGAAAGGATTAGAATGCCTTTTTAGTGAGATAATAGCAGAAAATTTCCCAGTT
This sequence comes from Sylvilagus floridanus, assembly GCA_949820135.1. NCBI lineage: Eukaryota > Metazoa > Chordata > Mammalia > Lagomorpha > Leporidae > Sylvilagus > Sylvilagus floridanus. The sequence goes on along the minus strand of OX463238.1, from coordinate 32,234,321 downwards.
TTGGAGAAGGACAGAGACATCCTAGTACAGGAAGCTCATAGAACCCCTAGGAAACATGACCAAAAGAGGTCCTCACCACGACAAGTTGTAATTAAACTCACCACAGTGAAACAGAAAGAAAAGATCCTAAAATGTGCAAGAGAGAAACGTCAAATTACACTCAGAGGATCTCCAATTAGACTCACGGCAGACTTCTCATCAGAAACCCTACAAGCTAGAAGGGAATGGCGAGACATAGCCCAGGTACTTAGAGAGAAAAACTGCCAGCCCAGAATATTATATCCTGCCAAGCTCTCATTTGTGAATGAAGGTGAAATAAAGACTTTTCATAACAAACAAAAATTGAAAGAATTTGTTGCCACTCGTCCAGCCCTGCAAAAGATACTTAAAGATGTGTTACACACAGAAACACAGAAACACGGCCATCAACATGAAAGAAGATAAACGAAGGGAACCTCACAGCAAAAGATCACAGGGAATTCAAAGCATACATTTGGATAAAGAAATTATGGGACATGTACTCTATAGAATACTATACAGCAGTCAAAAACAATGAAATCTGGTCATTTGCAATAAGATGGAGGAATCTGGAAAACATCATGCTGAGTGAATTAAGCCAGTCCCTAGGGGACAAATATCATATGTTCTCCCTGATCGGTGACAACTAATTGAGCACCAAAGGTGAAACCTATTGAAGTGAAATGGACACTATGAGAAACAGTAACTTGATCAGCTCCTGTGCTGACTGTTGTTGTACAATGTAATACTTTATCCATTTTAGTAATTTTTTTTATTCTAGTACTATTGGTTGAACTCTGTAATTAACAAACAATTATTCTTAGGTGTTTAAATTTTAACTGAAAAGTGATCCCTGTGAAATATAAGAGTGGGAATAAGAGAGGGAGGAGATGTACAATTTAGGACATGCTCAATCGGAACGGCCCCAAATGATGGAGTTAGAAACAGGCCAGGGAATTCCAATACAATCCCATCAAGGTGGCATGTACCAAGGCCATCTCACTAGTCCAAGTGATCAATTTCAGTTCACAATTGATCACACTGATAGGTCTAAGAGTCAAAGGGATCACACAAACAAGACTAGTGTCTGCTAATACTAACTGATAGAATGAAAAAGGGAGAGAATGATCCAACATGGGAAGCAAGATACACAGCAGACTCATAGAATGGCAGATGTCCTAAATAGCACTCTGGCCTCAGAATCAGCCCTTAAGGCATTCAGATCTGGCTCAAGAGCCCATGAGAATATTCTAGGCATGGAAAGCCAAAACATTCTGGAAAAAAAAGAAGACCTAAATGAAAGATCTCTGTGAGTGAGATCCCAGTGGAACGAATGGGGCCATCAAAGAAGGAGGTACCTTTCTCTGAAGGGAGGAGAGAACCTCCACTTTGACTATGACCCTGTCGGAATAAGATTGAAGTCAGCGAACCCTAAAGGCTTCCATAGCCTTGGCAACTCATGACTAGAGCACAGGGAGATTACTGATGCCATAAACAAGAGTGTCAAATTGTTAAATCAACATCAGGAGTCACTGTGTACTTACGTCTCATGTGGGATCTGTCCTTAATGTGTTGTCCAATGTGAAGTAATGCTATAACTAGCACTGAAACAGTATTTTACACTTTGTGTTTCTGTGTGGGTGCAAACTGATGAAATCTTTACTTAGTACATACTGAATCAATCTTCTGTATATAGATAATTAAAAATGAAAAAAAAAATCTTGGTGTTAAATTGGAAATTGCATAGAAAATTAATCAATTTTTAAAAAAAATATATCATGTAGGATCTCTGTCCTTAATGTGCTATACATTGTGAATTAATACTATAACTAGTACTCCAACAGTATTTTTCACTTTGTGTTGCTATGTGAGGGCAAACTGTTGAAATCTTTACTTAATATATAGTAAACTGATTTTCTGTATATAAAGAGAATTGAAAATGAATCTTGATGTGAAGCAAGGGGAGAGGGAGTGGGAAAGGGGAGGGTTGCGGGTGGGGGGGAAGTTATGGGGGGGAAGCCATTGTAATCTATAAGCTGTATTTTGGAAATTTATATTCTTTAAATAAAAGCGTTATAAAAAATAAAATAAAAAAAGAACATTCCAATGGTTCTAAAATAAAGTACTGGAATTAATGTCTCAGTTTGATGTAGACTCACTTGCTTTATTGCCATATTCACAATAAATGAAACATTCAACAAAGTGTAGAGGCAACCGGCAGAATGGGAGAAAATATCTGCAAACCATACATTTGATAAAGGATTAATATCCAGGATATATAAGGAGTTCATGAAACTCAACAACATCAAAATAAGCAACCCAATTAAGAAATGGACTAAGGATATGAACAGGCATTTTTCAAAGGGTGAAATATAACTGGCTAACAGACACATGAAAAGATGTTGAGTATCACTAGCCATCAGGAAACACAAATAAAAACCACAGTGACTTTTCGTCTCACCTCAGTTAGCATAGCTATCTTCCAAAAGTTAAAAACAAAAAATGCTGGTGAGGATGCAGAGAATAGGAAACGTTAATGTATTGTTGGTGGGCATGTAAATTAGTACAACTATTATGGAAGATAATGTGGAGAATACTCAGAAATCTGAAAATAAATCTAAGACACAGTTATCCTACTCCTGGGAATTTACCCAAACAAAATGAAATCAGCATATGAAAGAATTATTTGTACCCATGGCTGGCGCCATGGCTCACTAGGCTAATCCTCCGCCTACAGGACCGGCACCCCAGGTTCTAGTCCCTGTTGGGGCGCCAGTTCTGTCCTGGTTGCTCCTCTTTCAGTCCAGCTCTCCTCTGTGGCCCAGGAAGGCAGTGGAGGATGACCTAGGTCCTTGGGCCCTGTACCTACATGGGGGACCAGGAGGAAGCACCTGGCTCCTGGATACAGGTTGGCACAGTGTGCCGTCCATAGTGGCCATTTTGGGGGTGAACCAATGGAAGGAAGACCTTTCTCTCTCTGTCACCGTCTTAACTCTGCCTGTCAAAAAAAAAGAATTTTTTGTACCCCAATGTTTACTGAAGCTCAATTCACATTAGCTAAGATATGGAATCAATCCAGATGTCCATCAACTGATGACTGGCTGAAGTGATATATAAACACAATGGAATACTACTCAGCCATAAAAAGAATGAAATCCTGTCTTTTGTAATACAATGGATGCAGTTGGAGATAGTTATGCTTAGTGAAATATACCAGTCCCAAATACAACAAATATCATATGCTTTGATTTATAGTTCAGAGTCCAAATAATATAATGTACATGGACAAAATTGATGTGAGGAGATTTGATTGTAGCCCTTGTCTATGCTCCTGTGGAACAACGATCTTTCTACTTTCTAATTGTTTAATTCTTTATTTGGTGGAGAATTAAACCTGTGACTATAAAGGAAATTGAACGCATGCTATTATAAAAATTAAAATTAAAAAAAGAAACAGAAGGGAGGAGGGAGAGAAAATGAGTGGGAAGTATCATTATGGGCTAAAAATTGAAATACATCAAGTCTGTTCTCTTTATATAAATAAAAATAAAGAAATAATTTGTACTAGAATAGTTGGATACCTACAAGGACAAAATGACCTACATATGGAATAAGAGATAATAAAGCTTCTAAATTGTTACAAACACACACATACACACATATATAATGTACATATCATCAACTTAGCAAAGGGAAAATTTATTTCATTAAGGGATTCAAAAAGTACTAAGTATAAAAAGATAAATTATACTAAAAGCAAGTACTTTATCATAAAAATTCATATTATGAGAGTAAAGAGGCAAGCCAGAAACCTGGAGAAGATATTTGCAACATATACAATCAAGAATTCCTAAGTAAAAACAAAAGGATTATGTAGACAATACATGAAAGGTCAAGGTTGTTCAAAAGGATTTTCAAAAAGATAGCCAAGCGTTCAATATTCATATGAAAAAGTAATCAAGCTCATTAGTCAGAGAAATACTAGTTAAAACTACTGTGTAATATCTAGTAGACTAGCAAATTTCAAAAGACTCCTAATCCTCTGTTGGTGAGGACAAGACATAACAGGAATTCTCTTATACTGCTGGTTGGAAAAAAAAAATTACCAATTTGGAAAACAATTTAGCAAAATCTACTATTATTATAGATAGATGGAGGCTAAGATGTAATAATTGTACCCCTGGCTATATTTTCATCCAAAATGCATATAGATATGGCCCCAAGCTACATGCATAAGGATGTTTATACAGACATTATCCCCATTGCCTCACCTGGGTAACATACAACCCTCAAATAACTATCAAAAGACTACTAGACGCTAAAGTGTGGTTTATTCATTCAAAGAAATGCTATACCACATGAAAACTTTTTTTGAAAAAAAAAAACTTACTTGTCACAACATCATTATGAGTATTGCAAATAATGTGTGGCGCAAAAAGAGTCCAAGAATACTATATGTTTTACATTATTTACATAAAGTGAATATCACAAACAAAAGCAGCTATTGAGGTCATCAGTAACACATACTTTGGTGGTAAAATTATAAATAAAAACAAAGATATGATTAAATCAGAGCAATGCTGATGATTATATTTAAAGAGAAAAAGGGGGGCCAGCACTGTGGTATGATGGGTAAAGACACCTCCTGTGCTGCTGGCATCCCATATGGGTGCCAGTTCAAGTCCCCGCTGCTTCATTTCCCATCCAGCTCTCTGCTAATGTGCCTAGGAAAGCAGCTGAGGATAGACCAAGTACTTGGGCCGCTGCACCTTGGGAGACCCAGAAGTTTTTGTCTCTAGGCTTTGGGTCAGCCCAGCTCCAGCTGTTATAGCCATTTGGGGAGTGAACCAGATAGAAGATTGTCTCTTTCTCTAACTGTGCCTTTCAACTAATAAACTAACCTTTATTTTTTTAAAAAAAGGAATTATTCAATGAGGATACAAAGAAAGCCTCCACTGCACTGGCAATGTTTTATCTTGACCTGATGGTGGTTACAGTGATGTTTACTTCGACAAGTAATTTAGGAAAGTGTTTTGGTTCTGCACACCTTTCTGTAGTATTTCAATTCTCTAGCAGTGAAATATCAACTCTGCAGCGGCTCTTCATTCAATGTTCATTTCACATCAGCATTTGGTGCATAACAAGCTCAACTTGACTTGGCTACACAATTTTCATGGCTTATCATGAAATTAATTAACATTCAATGGGGTGGAGGTTTGGTTGAAGATTTCATAAAATATCAAAGTGGAGGTTAAAAGTAACAAATTGTGAAACAGTAAGTGTGGTGCCAAGTGACTCTTTTTTCCATTCTGAATCACATATGAACAGAATATGATCAAGAAAGATGAAACAATGGTAGAAAGTTACAATAACTCCCCATAACAGTATATACTTATCCTGTCATGATTACTCTAGTATTTTCTAACAGATGACATGCATTCTCCTTAAAGTGCTTAAAATTATGGGCTAATTAGATTTGAAATCATATAATAGGATAACGGTTTGTTCTTAGGTGATTAAAACTTAACACAGTATTTTTTGCAAAAATTTCTGCCTCAAATATTATTTTCAATTAGTTAATGTTTACAACACAAAATCCAGTTCTAGAAAATTTTTTTCTTTATTCTGTAACTGTATCTGAAGATCAAACAGAATCTTAGTTTCAGAGTATGAATGTGTTCTCTGGACAAAGAAATACGATCTGCTACAAATTATTGTATAATATAATCATTGAAAATGAAGTAGTATTTAAAACTTCACTGGCATTGTGTACTATTAATAATTGATGAGAAATATATATATATATATATATATATATATATATGACAAAATACTCATCTATTCATTTTATTTTAAATTTTGCTTCACTATTACAACAGTACACAAAAGGTAAGGACAGCCGGTGCTGTGGTACAGTGGGTTAACATCCTGGCCTGAAGCACCGGCATCCCATATAGGCACCGATTTGAGACCCAGCTGCTCCACTTCCAATCCAGCTCTCTGCTATGGCCTGGGATAGCAGTAGAAGATGGCCCAAGTCCTTGGGCCCCTGCACCCGCGTGGGAGACCCGGAGGAAGCTCCTGTCTTTGGATCGGCGCAGCTCCGGCCATCACAGCCAACTGGGGAGTGAACCATTGAATGGAAGACCTCTCTCTGCCTCTCTTCTGTCTAACTCTGACTTTCAAATAAATATTTTTTTAAAAAGGTAAAGACATTTATAAATTGCTAATGAGTTTCAGGCAATTTATAGTCAACAGAATTGGATAAGCTTTCAGTTAAAGAAATGTCTGATTGAAAAGAGATCTAGAGGTGCCCTCCGTATGGATAACATCATATAGTTGGGATGAGTTTGTCTCCTAAATGTTCATCTGCTTCTATAAGCTTGGTCCCCAGCGTAATGTCAGTAAGAAGTAGTGGGGCTTTTAAGGTATAACCCTAAAAACTGATTAATGCCCATTTCACAGAAATGAGTTAGGTCTTGAGATTCAGAGTGTCACTTCACATATACCCACTTAGTCCATTTCTCCACAATAGTGTGATGCAGTCAGGTTCCCAGATAAGTTGCAGGTGCGGTGCTGTTTAAACTTTCTAGCTACCAGAATCATGAACTAAATGACTCTTTTCTTTATAAAGTACCTAACCTTGGGAATTTTGTTATAGCATCAGGGAACAACCTGACAATTTCAGTGCAACTGAAGTAGAAATTAGAAGATTTTGAGTTGGAATCAAGGCAGTGGAGATACGTACTTGTGTCCAAACATCCATTCTCCCTTATTCCTTTAAAACATAGCCTCTAAATTTAGTTGACTGTGTGGCTTTCCTAATACGGCTGTATTTCTCTCACCCTTTGTTGCAGTTATGTGTTGTGTGTCTAAATGTTGGCCAATATAATATGATGTTTTTAACTTCTATGAAGTCCAAATAATCTCCTCCCCTTCTGCTTATAGAAAAGCAGACATGACAGTTGAGGTAAAGTGTATTTGAACCATAAGGCAGAAGCCCAGTGTTAAAACTGGCAAAACAGTAGTAAGACAAAAGAACTCGGGGTCCCAGCCACTGGAACTGCCGTAACTGCTATGTACTTCTTGCTCAGACTGTTGCATAACATGGAGTAAAGTCTACCAACAAGGCACTGCAACTGTGCTCTTGTTTCTCAGCAGAATTCATCGTAATTAACAAGGTAAATGTAGACATCTCTCGAGTTTAGTAGTAACGAGGAAGAAATAAGGGAGATGAATCAGAGAAAGACTTTCTAAGGAGAGAGAGATTAATGTATTTTCTTAGATTGAAAATACAATGAAAAAACAACCAGAAAGAAACCTGAAGATGCAGTTAATGACGCTAACCTGTTACTAAAGCTATCAGGAGTAGTCTGTGGTCAGGGGTGGGATAAAAGATTACTGCAAAGGGACACAGTATTTTTACATTATGGGCTACTTACATATTCCTTAAAGTCATAGTTAAATGGGCTTATACAGTTATCAAAACTCACTGGAAGATTCCTTAATGTGGATGTATTCACTATATGTAAATAACATCTTAATGCATTTTTTTACAAATAAAGATAAAAAAATCACAAAATTTCTGAACAGAAAGATAACAGCCTAACATAATGAATATAGAGAGATCTACATCAAAGTAAATTATAATAGCATTTTTAAACACCAAGCAGAGACAGGATTCCTAAAAACTTTGGAGAATACAAAAAAAATCAGATTATAGACAAAAGGTCAGAAATCAGAACAGAATTATGTGGTAGAATGAGAAGGCCGTGTCAAGATGGCCACTGGCAAGCAAGCATCAGTTACTCAGGAATGGCTTCGGAACTCACCTGGCAATGGAGCCTGCCTGGCAATAGGCTGTGATTAGTTAGGGCATAAACTGCCCCTTGACCAGATTGGCTGCCTTGGCGATATAACCTGCTGCACCAACTGAAATAAACGAGTCTGCAGGCTGTTCGCCTCTGGTCTGCTTTCACCCAACTCCTGGGGTCTATGTGGTGACTCTGCGTCTCTTGCCCCCACTGCACTGCTCCTCTCAGAACGAATCCACAGCAACAGAATTAGACTTCTCCATAGCAACATGGAGAAATGTCTGAAACACCTTCCAATACCATGAGCTGATACACTAAAAGTTCCATGGAAAAATGTTCTAGTCTCAACCAAACTGTCATTGATTATCATTGATTATCCCTTTCAGATAGGGAAGACTGCAAAAGCATTACTTTTTAAGCATAAAATATCTTTTCTAGGGCAAGATATACAGGGTAAACCACTAGTTGCCTTCTCCCCATTGTTTGCAGATGGACAACTCTGTTGGAAAATGAAGGCAAACGTATTTCACCAAATAAGGACACTGAGACATGAAAGAATAAGATCCTGGGAGTAGGGATGCCAGCAAAGAGGAGACAAAGAAATCCTCTCAATGATGACAAAGGGAAATCACAATGCCACTGGGCCTCAGGCACAGAGAGCAACCAGTGCAGGCTGGAGCAGGATAAGGAGCTCCAGGAAGGCCAATTACAGGTATGGGGAGAATGGGGAAATGACGCTTTACCCGACATGTCCGGCCCTACTAAAAGAAGTTTTAGAAATTCTGGCTGCATAAAAAACTTAGCAAACCCAAACCAGGGAAAATGCTAACTTCAATGAAAATAGAAAGATTTATATAAACAGAAAATTGTAATATACCAGGTGGCTCATGTAAAATGTGTAATACATAAATCACAATGCATTGATTCACAGAAGATTGTAATTTTAACTTTATTGGTGGATATGAAGAAGGATTTGTGTGAGGGAAGATTTGAGAATGCAATCTTCCATTTTCATAGAAAGAAGGTAATGGGTAATACTTAAAATTTAAAGCAGAAATAAAGATGTAGCTGTGTAGAGCTATTAGTTTAGAAATAAAAAAGTAAATAGCAAGAGAAATGGCTAAGATTGTTGAAGATGTGAGATTGAAGAAACAGGAGGGGTGGAGCACTGGCCTATTCTCTTTTGTTAAATCTTCATCTTGAAGTAAATTTTTTAAGTATGTACATGTATTAATGTTTTAATAGAAACATTAAAACAATTCTGAGAATGCATAGACAGAAACCCTTATGCATAATACCTGACACCAATTATTTCCTGTTTTCATTGACAGAGGGCAATCAACAGAGGACTTAGAGAAAGACACCCCCTGCCAAAATTGGAAATGCCAATAATGCTAACTCAAGGAATGAGAAACAATATCCACATATTGCCTAAAGCTTCCCCAATCATGTGTGTAGAAGTGCAATGAGGTTTACAGCCCTTGTCTTTACAGGTGAGGAACTGTTTTTTTTTTTTCATACTATTTGTTGAATTTTTCACTTAGTGTAGGTTAATCTTATGAGTATAAAGTAAACTGAAAATAGATCTTTGTAAAAATAAAAAGTGGAATAAGAAAGAGATGAGGCTGGCACCACGGCTCAATAGGCTAATCCTCCGCCTGTGCCGCCGGCATATCGGGTTCTAATCCTGGTCGGGGCGCCGGATTCTGTCCCGGTTGCTCCTCTTCCAGGCCAGCTCTCTGCTGTGGCCAGGGAGTGCAGTGGAGGATGGCCCAAGTGCTTGGGCCCTGCAACCCATGGGAGACCAGGATAAGTACCTGGCTCTTGCCATGCGATCAGCGAGTGCGCTGGCCGCTGCGCACGGGCCGCGGCGGCCATTGGAGGGTGAACCAACAGCAAAAAGGAAGACCTTTCGCTCTCTGTCTACTCTGCCTGTCAAAAAAAATTTAAAAAAAAAAAGAGAGATGAGAAAGAAGAGTGGGAGCATGGGTAGGAAGGAGGGAAGGTTGGGAAGAATCACTATGTTCTTAAATCTGCCCCAGATTTCATGAAATACATGAAACTTTTTTAAAATGTAAAAAGTAGCAGCTGTCCCCACAGATGTCTTTCATGTTTGCTGACAATCCTCTGTGAAATCAGTAAGCCCACCAATACTTGTAGCCAGGGAAGGAGCACAGGGAAAGGATCAGACATCAAAGTGAACACATCTGTATTCTAACCCTCTTTTTCCCTTACCAGCAAGATCACATGATGCAAATTATTTCATCAAGTTGCTTTCAGGTAACACAGAGGTAATATCGTAATATCTCCTACACAGGAGTGATAGGAGATTCAAAAAACATAGAAAATCTAAACAGCATCAAACTCACAGCCATGCCCAAAGCAGGTGCTGATAAAAGCTACTTTCTTCTTGTGCTTCTACACTTGATTGCTTTCCACTCTTTGTAGCAAGTGGTTAGTTGATAAGTCCTAAATAACTGTCTATTGATTGTATGTCTGCAGATTTTTCCTCCCACTACATTTTCTCCTCTATCCAATTGCATTAAATTCTAAACTTCCAAATTCAACGAAATTCGAAACAAATTGCAATGAATTTCTAAAAGGAAAACACTATTCGTCTGCACTCTATCCCACGAATGAAGATATTTTCTGGATTAGTGTGCCTAATGCACAGCTAAATTGTAATATCTGCTTCATTGCAAGGCTTCAAAACAGAATTGGCTTGATTCACAGAAAAATAAAATTAGAGAACTGAGATTATAAAGGGCAATAGCTACTTACCTCTCTGTTCTATGTCATCCCTTACAAGTTAATGACAACAAATTAATCTCAAGGGCTCCACAAACTGAAAATTAAAACCAAATTTTCTCATTTCAAGGGAATGTCAAAAGGCTTTCTTGATAACACTTTTATTATTTCCTATTCCACAACCTTTTTTACTTCCAAAGTTCTTTCAAAGCCACAGGTTGCTAAATACCTCCGCCTACATACATTGCAAAGGAGAAAACAAAATTGAGCACACAACTTTCGTTTGAAGCCAATTATCCAATTAAAGTCAGTAAATACTTTTCAAGGACACTTAAGAAGAACTGTGATCAGCAAGGAATTATATAAAATGGTAAGTATGGTGGAGACCTTGTCCTAAAATAATGTAATACAAACATCCAAGTAAGTGCAACACACAAATCAGCCCCTACATCATCACTAGAGGCATGATCTCATATCTGCGGAAGAGATCACAGACAATTGAAAGGATTATTAGTCACTTTATACCATCTCAATCAATTCTCACAGCAGTAAGTAGTATTAAAAGTTAGAAAGTTGGTCTAATATTCAGGTTTTCTGTTTAACTCATTAAAGTATGATTTCAGGGGGGTGGCCCTGTGGTATAGTGGGTTGGGCGGCTGTCTGAAGCACCCACATCCCACATAGATAGCAGTTTGAGTCCAGGCTGCTCCATTTTTTATCCAGCTCCCAGCTGGTGTTCTTGGGAAGGCAGAAGGGGATGGCCTAGTCCACGTTAAGGACTGGAAGGAGGCTCCTGGCTTCAGCCTGGTCCAGCCCCTCATTGTGACCATTTGGGGAGTGGACCAGCGGAGGGAAGAACTTTCTCTCTGTATCTCCCTCTCCAACTCTGCTTTTTCAGGTAACTAAAATAAATTTTTTAAAAGTTTGCTTTCGCCGGCGCCGTGGCTCAACAGGCTAATCCTCCGCCTTGCGGCGCCGGCACACCGGGTTCTAGTCCCGGTCGGGGCGCCGGATTCTGTCCCGGTTGCCCCTCTTCCAGGCCAGCCCTCTGCTGTGGCCCAGGAGTGCAGTGGAGGATGGCCCAAGTGCTTGGGCCCTGCACCCCATGGGAGACCAGGATAAGCACCTAGTACCTGGCTCCTGCCATCGGATGAGCGCGTTGCGCCGGCTGCAGCGCGCCGTCCTCGGCAGCCATTGGAGGGTGAACCAACGGCAAAGGAAGACCTTTCTCTCTGTCTCTCTCTCTCACTGTCCACTCTGCCTGTCAAAAATAAAGTTTGCTTTCAGAAGTTAATGATCTTCAAATAACAACCAAAAAACCCTCTCCAGTGAATCCTTTCATCATTGCTGAACGGCATCATTTTCCTGTTTAAAATGATACTTAGGAAAATCATCTGGCCTGGTGATTCAGCTCAGTAGGTGAGCTGCATTATCTCCATAGTTGTACAGTTCTTGTCATTTTATTTGCTCAATTTTCACTTACAGGGGATTGTCAAATAACATTTTCTGTCCTTTGTGAATCCCCTTTGATTTACAGAGCACACCATGATCACAATGAACTACACTCCTTCAAATCCAAGCAAGTCTAAGTGAGAATCCTTCATATGCTCTTAATATCTGCCTTGAAAATTATCTGACAAGTGCAACTAATTTTGTACACCCTGTATTTTAAGTGCTTTGAGGCACCTGATTGAATTATATCTCTAAAAATAATTTTTGCCTTACATATTTTATAATTGACTAGCATGAGGCTGTGGTTAAGTAACAAGACTGAAAGGGAGTGTGTGAAGTTAATGAGTGGCACAGTTAATTATGAGAATACAAGAGACTGGAATCCGTGGCAACACACTTTAGATTACAAACTTAGCTTGAGTTTTCTCATTTATGTGCATTACTCCTTTTAAAGTCCATATGAAGGATATGAGAAGCTTCCCACTAGTCAATCTATCTGCTATTTTTACTCCACTAGATTCTACTGTTTTTTGCTGGCTTTCAAATGTAGACCTATTATCAGTTTTAAAGCTAATACTGTTCCTTATATATGGTATAATATAGAATATTTGTATTTGGTTGATCATTAACTCTTAAATACAATAGAGAAGTAAAATAAGTACTGGATATTTAGGGGAAAATGACAATACTTAAACTTGAGGGCTTAAACTTGTACATAATAGAATAAAAGTAACTGGGCGGTGATAAAACCAATTTCAGTGAGGTAAATATTAAATATTACAAGCTATTTCCTCTATTCTGCAAGAGAAGAACAAAGTGGTAATGAGTCTAATTACAGTAGAAAGAATTTCAGACACTGTATGGATTTCTAGTATTGAGTCCTTAAGATGGATGTATACAAGATATGGTGAATTTTAAAAATGGGTTTCAATCTCAATATTAGACAATGATTGAAAGCCTGCCCACTTGTAATATTATATCCTTTGTGATAGTTAAACACTTTTGCAATTCTTTAAAATCGTAACTGAAACCTCCTTTCATGCTGTTAGATATTAAGAATGGTTTTTTTTTTAAAGATTTATTATTATGGGAAAGTCAGAGTTACAGAGAGACAGAGACAGAGTTCCTCCATCCGATGGTTCACTCCCGAGTTGGCCACAACGGCCAGAGCTGTGCCATCCGAAGCAAGGAGCCTTGTAGCTTAGTGAATAAAACTACTGCCTGAAACACTGGCATCCCATGTTAGTATGGGTTTGTGTTCGGGCTACTCCATTTCCAATCCAACTTCTGCTGCTAACCTGGGAAAACAGCAGAAGACGGCCCAAGTACTTTGGCTCCTGCCACCCATGTGGGTGACCTGGAGGAAACTCCTAGCTCCTGGCTTAGGTTTGGCCCAGCCTTGGCCATTGCTGCCATTTGGGGAGTGAACCAGAGGATGGAAGATCTGTCCTTCTGTCCTTTCTTCTCTCTGTGTAACTATTTCAAATAATAAATAAATAAATCTTTAAAAAATCAGGAATTCATACACTAAGAAATAAATAAAATAGTGCTTATTAATCGGAACAGCTAGGACAATCCTATTTTGTAATTAACAAATCTAAGAGTAAATTAAAGGAAAAGTGGATATACAGAATTTTTTAAATTGCTGGCTATGGAAATGTCAGATAGTTGCAATTTTAAAATAGATGGGCTAGTCTCATGAATGAAAAGTCATAACTATTAAAAGATGGACATTCAATAAGTGTTAATAGTTACCCTGTTGGGGGCCGCCGCCTTGGCTCACTTGGCTAATCCTCCGCCTGCAGTGCCAGCACCCCGGGTTCTAGTCCCGGTTGGGGCATCGGGTACTAGTCCAGTTGCTCCTCTTCCAGTCCAGCTCTCTGCTGTGGCCCAGGAGGGCAGCGGAGGATGGCCCTAGTGCTTGGGCCCTGCACCTGCATGGGAGACCTGGAAGACGCACCGGGCTCCTGGCTTCAGATCGGCGAATTAGGGGAGTGAACCAATGGAAGGAAGACGTTTCTCTCTGTCTCTCTCTCACACTGTCTATAACTCTCTGTCTCTCTCACTAACTCTGCTTGTAAAAAAAAAAAAAAATAGGCCCGCGCCATGGCTCAACAGGCTAATCCTCTGCCTTGTGGTGCCAGCACACCGGGTTCTAGTCCCGGTCGGGGCGCCGGATTCTGTCCCGGTTGCCCCTCTTCCAGGCCTGCTCTCTGCTGTGGCCCGGGAGTGCAGAGGAGGATGGCCCAAGTGCTTGGGCCCTGCACCCCATGGGAGACCAGGAAAAGCACCTGGCACCTGGCTCCTTCCATTGGATGAGCGCGGTGCGCTGGCCGCAGTGCGCTGGCCGCGGCGGCCATTGGAGGGTGAACCAACGGCAAAAGGAAGACCTTTCTGTCTGTCTCTCTCTCACTGTCCACTCTGCCTGTCAAAAAAAAAAAAAAAAATAGTTACCCTGTTGGGAAAAATTGACAAATTACTGGAGCAGGTTAGGGTCTTTCACTGAAGTAGATTATCAAAATAAAGGAAAAAATTCAGCATGGCAACTAAGAAATTGAAGTGCATTAAAAACAAAGAGGAGACAGTGAGAGAAAGGTACAAAGGAGGATGGGTACTTTTGCAGGACAGTGATCTGGAATGTTACTTCATCTCCATTTTATTCTCCTTGAATTGTTTAATATCCACCTTAATTATCTGTTAAAAGTTCAAATAAGGAAAAAGATGGGACAATTCTTAAAAACTATTGAGTACTAAGGAAAATAAATCATTATTACTACCTATATATTAGAATAATGACTAAGTTTGTAAATTGAAAGACAATGAAATTATATTAGTTTTAATTAGCTTTCAAATTAAATTTGGCAGGTCAAGGAAATTTGTAGTTACACATTTTAATATAGGAAAAGAAGTCCAGAAGTAAAATGAGGGGTAAGAATTAAGCAGGTGATATATTTAAAAATGGCTTAAGTTGACATTTTTACCCAAGGAATGCATCTTTATTTAGAGAATAAAAAAATGTAGAAAATTGAAATTGATTTTTTTCAATACAGGGACTTTTTCAAACATAGTCCCTTAGAATATTTTTTTAAATTTATCCAATTTTCTGAAATAGTGATGCTTAATACATTTTTTAAAGATTTTATTTATTTGAAAGAGTTACAGAGAGAGGTAGAGACAGAGAGTGGTCTTCCATCCACTGGTTCACTCCCCTGATGGCCGCAATGGCTGGAGCTGTACCAATCCAAAGCCAGGAGCTAGAAGGTTCTTCCAGGTTTCCCACGTGGGTATGGGGGCACAAGGACTTGGGCCATCTTCTGCTGCTTTCCCAGGCATAGCAGAGAGCTGGATTGGAAGAGGAACAGCCGGGACTAGAACCAGTGACCATACAGGATGCTGGCACTCTAGGCTAGGGCTTTAACCTGCTGCACCACAGCGTTGGCCTCAATGTTTGATACTTTTAAAAAGGGCATTTAGTTTCAGAAAAAAATTAATAAATTTGAGATTTGCATTAGTTTGTAACTAGAGAACATTTTAATTGTCTGTTGATCTGTTTCTAAGAATTGTTATAGTAACTGCCATCCATAATTTTCAGGTTTTCAGACAAATCTATTGAAGCATTTGGAAAATCAGTAAGAGTTTCACTCTGATAAATTTACAGAGTAGAATATGGAAGAAAGCAGAAATTTATTTTTTAAATTTTTGTTTAAATAACTGACATGAGAACATATTTTCAGTTACCATGAAGCATAACAAAAGACTGAAATGCATCAGAGTTCAGTTACATGTATTCTTTGAGACAACTGGTGCAACTTGTCTTTATGCGAGGCATGACATACAGCTGACTCTCTGACATGATAACTGTAACTGTCTCCTTGAGAAATCCTCTTGGCTCAGTTAGCAGCATCAGTTGTGGCCTGAACAGGAAGGGCATGAGAGGACCCTGCCTCTGAACACATTCACTGGGCAACTTGATATTCTGACTCCATCAGCAGCATTGCCAGTCATGCCATTCATACCTGGACTTTGCTGGTAGCAGGCTAAGCCATGTTCCCAACTGCCCAGAATCTCTAATTCCAACCCAAACTATTTGTCAGACCTGCTGGCCCCTGATTCCTTTTGCCACCTCTGCTCTCCTCTGAAGCCATGTTCCATTTCAACCGTATGTCCAATATTCCACCAAGATCTCACTCAAAGTTGGCGCCATTCATTCTGGGCCAGGACTAGGTCAGAACCATCCAATACCTGGCACTGCAGAATATGCAAATTAATACTAGGGTCAACAGTGGATATCAGACCTCTGCTAACACATTAGAGTGCTAAGATCAAGTTGATCCTCCTTTGATTCATAATCCCAAAGACAGAGAACAATAGTTTTATACTTAATTTTGATCTATACTTTGAAAAATTAAGTTTCAAGAATTTCTCTAAAGTACTAACAGAAATGGAATGTTGATATTTCAAGTCAAAGATAGAATTCTAAGAGCAAGTTCATAATAAAACACAGGAAAACATAGAAAATGAAAATATAAAAACAGAAGAAATTATGATTTCTATAGCAAATTAAATTTTGCTTTTTCATATACATTGTTTCACAAATATCACATAATTTATTCTGAAGAAATAATGATTTATTTGTCAAAGACTTAGCTATAAATATTAAAGTTTTGTCTGCTATTGCAAAAAAATGGAAATAAAGTAGCTAAAGGAACTGATTAAAAGTTATGATACACTGGGATACAATATCATTATTTTCAGAAACTGTATGAAATGATATAAAAATTTAAAAAGATAAATAAATATAAAAATACTACTGATGACAATTTATCTTATACTTGCATTTATAATATACTGCTTGATAAATAAGTCAATATGATGTGTGTGTATATATATGGAAAAGAATACATCCAAATATTAATGATCTGGGGAGGATTGATGATTTATATATAATAGGTCCATAATCTCTATTCTGCAAGAAACATATTTGAATCTTGCAAGTAAAGATTAAATATGTATATTAAGTTTCAGATGACCTTAGTAAAATTATTGAAACCTTTTCACAAGCGATGCGTTCAAAGAAAAATGATGTTTAAAAATACAAGTGAAAGTTTAGGATTAAATTAAAGTAAAATATAATCAGATATAAAGCTATCTCTTAAAAAAATAAAGTTACATGAGTTGAGAAAGAATTATTCAACAATATAATATTCACTTAAATCAGGTTCCCCTTTACATTTTATTAATGAAAATACCTGGAGGATTGCCCGGGGCACTGGGAAAGTCCTAAAGCGAAGGGCAGTGCAGGATCCTCAGTTCTGCCCAAAGATGCAAATCACCTATGAGGGATAACCAACGGGATCATGGGGAAAACTTCACCCTGAGAAAATACCGCAATTACTGCTATGCCTAGTACATTGCAGTCCCTGTTGCAGCAAACAGCCCCTAGCTGTCCTGCCTGCCTGTTGTTCCCTTCTGGCATGTTGAAAAATCTAGCTCTTCTCACTCTATTATGGTACATTCTTTTACCATCCACAATGCTAGCATCAACTGGTCGCTTCCTGTTATAAGTATTAGTATATAATATTAAACAAAAAAGCAAAAATGCCAAATAGCATGCATATTTTAAGCCTAATCATTAAAATACTGAACATTAGTTTAAATCAACATGTAATTTAAACATATAATAGTTTTATATTGTGTTGTATAAAACATGACACAAGCATTAAATAAATGGAAGAAACCAAACATACAATGATTTCCCTGGATTGTTATAAGTATTTTTTAAAAAGTATATTTTCATACAACAAATTTGTTGTTAGAAAAAGTGGTTAAAATATAAGATCAGTTATAAAAATTATTTTATGTGATATAAAATATATAACATTGGGAGGGGAAGGTAATGAAAAACTCAAGTTAAGCTTTGCTTTTATTTCTTTAAAATGAATTCATTAGCATCATTGCTCAGCATCTAGAAACAAAGATAATTTTAACAAAGAAATCAATCATGAGTTTTTCTTTTGTAGCATTTTGAAGGTTGTTGTAAGATTCAGTTCTTAAATAAAAATGTAACATGGGATTGTGTGTCTGTGCTTACACACTCTCATTGCTTCTGAACCCCTATAGTTTTTTAATGTCCAATGACATCACCAGCACTGGCCTTGACAACAAAGGCTAAAAACAAGTAAAATCTATCAACCTTTTAATTTTCTAATATCACTTAATGAGGACTATTAACTTTAGTATTCACTTGCTTAACCAATAAGCTATTTCACATGAATGGAAGAGGTCAGCACAGCCTGTGGCTGTATTTATACTGTTGTGTCAGATTTTAATGATTTCTAGAGTTTGCTTGCTATAAATAAACCAAGCAAATGCCCACCCGTGTTTTAACGCATAGATTTATAAAAAGGAAATTATTGAACATGACATGTCTCTGTCAATATCTATCTTCCTTAACCTTGATCAATCATTGTACTCTGGCACTTTAAAAGTTTGAATTCTAGGGTGACGCTAACCATTTGGACAGCAAAATGGGCTCAGAATGACCGTTCATATGAGGTGATCAGTAACGTTTGCTTCTCAAGTAGTATGGCAGAGGGAAGCTCAGAATCTATGTGCCTATCCAACTACAGCTCCCCTTCTCAGCCCGTGAAGTGTCTGTCCAGTCTGCATGCTTTTGCTGTTTCTTTAGAGTTCTGACCCAATGGGCCAGCACTCTGACATCTATGTATTAGAGGTTGCTTCCACCACATGTACCTCTTGATAATGACGGAATCTGGCTCCACAAAGTACACCAATCCTAATAACTACAGTGTATTGCATCAGCCTCTTTGATTATGGCTGTTACCTGGACATTAGAGAGGTTAGGAGTGCAAGTTAGGGAATGCAACTACCATTTCCCAGTCCTCACTCAACTGCTTACAAATTATGAAAAAAGGATCAGTCAGGGCTGGTGTTGTGGCATAATGGGTTAAGCCATGGCCTGTGATGCCATCATCTCATGCGTATGCTGGTTTGTGTCCCAGCTGCTCCATTTCTGATGCAGTTCCCTGTTAACAGCCTAGAAAAAGCTGTGGAAGATGGCAAGTGTGTGGGTCCCTGCCCCCCATGTGGGAGAGCTGGAAGAAGCCCCTGGCTCCTGGTTTCAGCTTCCCACAGCCCTGGTCACTGTGGCTATTTGGGCAGTGAACTAGCAGATGGACGATCTCTATCTCTATGTCTCCCTCTAATTCTGACTTTCAAATAAATAAATAAATATTTAAGAGAGAAAAAAATGAACTGGTTGATTTCTCTAAGTCTGTGTTTTGCCAAAATATCTCCAAGGAGCTGTTTGGGGAGTTGAACAATATTCTACACAGGAAGTCTGGCATATGGCTAGCCAGGGTAAGTGCAACTAAGAGTGGACTATCTGCACATAGTGAAGAATATATGGCCTTCAAGGGTACAAAGAATAACGACAGCCCACAGACCCTAGAGTCCAAGAGGGAGGATTCAGAGTGGATGACAGAGTAGATTATCGGATATGGGACTGCACTTCAGAACTATCTGCAGTGATGATGATTCAGTTAAATCTTGGTCATGCAGAAAGACAGAAGCCTAGATAATTAAGCATAAGGTCACTGCCAGGGAAAATGAAAGACTACACCTTCATGAAAAATTTACCTAAAATGCTGAACTAAATCTTAAATCTCACCCAGCAAGGAAGATAATTATTTCTAGAGCGCTAGAGGGGAAGAGTTGTGGTAAAAATTCCAAACTTTAGAGGACTGGAGACATGTTATATTGAAAGAAAGCAAGGGGTTCATAAGAACTACCTTTTCTCACGAGCCATATAAATCTATCCTAAGGTCTCCTGGCCCACAATCTCCCTACAGGGTTACAATCATCAGGCTATCCATGTGTGAAAGCCCCTGAAAAGGTTGCAGAATTACCTATAATCTTTTCAGCACAACATTATCATAGGATCCAACTTCCCTTTGCAAGCTTTAATCCACATATAGTCCTATAAGTACTGCATGCTCCAATGAAACAGACTGAAAAATATTTGTGCATTTGTCTTCCCTCAATGTTTGTGCTGTTGCAAGTTGTCAGGTTTGGAAATCTTCTCACTGTGTAAGCCTGTTACACCTGGCTCCTCCAAGGTTCATCTCAGATGCAAACTCTGCGTAGTGCTGCAAATCCAATTAGGTAGAATTTGTGGGTCTAGAAACCAAGTGATAAAAGTATGATAGTTCAAAACACTACCACTGCATTTGAGAAATAATCAGTAACAATAGGGAAGTTTATGCATAGCATCTTCACAACTTAAAGCTCAGAGATTTTGGTGTTTTAGTAGGAACTAACTTATTTCACTTCCAGCATGGGGCACAATAAAAGTACCCTTAGTTAAAATTTTTATTGTTTTGCAGTTTGATTTACATGATGTTAAATTCACTTCCTTTTTTCTAAATCATATTTTTATGCTTTATTGTGAAACTGTTTCAAATTTGGAGAAATTACAAATGTAACAATAGTATGACTATCCAGTAATGCTTACCCAAGAGTAACTTATTGTTAATAATTTAGTTAATTTGCTATATCACTTGCTCTTCAGTGTGTATTTAGTAAAAAGTGAAATGGTCTCTTGAGTAATCAGAAACTTATCAATTATATTAAAAATAACTTTGCAAAAAAGATTTATTTATTTATTTCAAAGGCAGAGAGAGAGAGAGTGAGCACTTCCATCCACTGCAATGGCAGGAGCTGAGTGGATCCAAATCCAGGAGCTTTCTCTGGTCTCCCATGCGAGTGGCAGGAGCCCAAGGACTTGGGCCATACTTTACTGCTTTACCAGGCCACAGCAGAGAGCTGGATTGGAAGTAGAGCAGTCGGGATCCGAACCGGCACACATACAGGATGCCAGCACTGCAGGAGGCAGCTTTTCCTACTACACCACAGTGCTGGTCCCTAAGTATAACTCTTTAACTTTATTTTAGAATAGTTTTACACTTATAAAAGAAAAATTACATAATTGTTCAGAGTTCCCATTTTTTCTACACCCAGTTCCCCATTAAAATTTTATATTAGTATATTTGCCAGAACCCATAAACTATACCCAGCTTTCCCTATATTTTTCTTAATTCAAACCCCTTCCATCATTCCTATTCCTTTCAGCTGGCAGCAATCAGCATTCTGTGCTCAGATTGAGTTTTCTTCTTTTTAGCTCCAATGAATGAGGGACAACATGTAGTATTTGTTCGTGTTTCTGACTTATTTCACTTAACATGGTATCTTCTGTTTCTGTCTATTTTGCTGTAAATGTCAACATTTCATTCTTTGTAAGGCTGAGTAGTGTTGCATTGTGTATTTATACAACATTTTCTTTATCCATTCATCTGATGATGGACATCATGACTATTTTGAATATTGCAGGTGATACAGAGTTCATGACTTGTATATTTACTCAGTAATGGGATTGTTGGATCACATGCTAGTTGTATTTCTAGTTTATAAAGAAATTCACAGGGCCGGCGCTGTGGCGCAGTGGGTAAAGTCGCCTCCTGCACCAGTTCGAGTCCCAGCTGTTCCACTTATCATGCAGCTCTCTGCTATGGCCTAGGAAAGTAGTAGAAGATGGCCCAAGTCCTTGAGCTCCTACACCCGCGTGGAAGACCCAAAAGAAGCTCCTGGCTCCTGGCTTCAGATAGGCACAGTTCTGGCTGTTGTGGCCATCTGGGGAATGAAACCAGCAAATGGAAGACCTCTGTCTCCCTCTCTGCCTCTCCTTTTCTGACTTTCAAATAAGCTCTGACTTTGAAATAAGCCAAATAACTAAATCAAATAAAATAACTCTGACTTTCACATAAATAAATCCTTTAAAAAATAAATTCCTATATTTTCCATTGAGACTGTACTAATTTACATTTCCACCAACAGTGTATAACAATTCCCCTTTTCCACATTCTTGATTGCATTTGCAACTTTCTTAATAGCCATTCTAACAAGGGTGAATTGATAAAGCTGTTTTAATTTGTATTTCCATTTATAGCTAGTGATATATAGCATTTTTCATATATCTTTTGGCAATTTCTATTTCTCCTTTTGAGAATACTCAGGTCCCTTATGTTTTGTTGACTACATATAATTCAATAACCACCCTCAAATATTGCCATATGCTTCTGTGTGTTAACTCTTACCCCATTCTCAATACCTAGCCAATAATTGATTTTTTCTATCTTCATAGATTCATCCTTTCCAGAATGAAGTCATACAGTATGTAACCCTTTGAATTTTTATTATTTTACTTACTATAATGTATATTTTTGCATATATCCATAGTTCATTCTTTTGGAGTGCAGAGTAGGATTCCATTGTGTAAATATGCCATCATTTATCAATTTACAGGTCAAAGGTCATTTGCACTGTTTACTTGTTTTGACTATTATGAATAAAGCTACCATAAACATTAACACACAGGTTTTTGTGTACTTGTGTATAAACATATTTACATTTTTTGAGTAAGTACATAGGAGAAGAATTTCTGGGGTGTATGATGTTTGTTTACCTTTATAGCAAATTTTCAGTCTAGGGCAGGTTTTTTGTGCAGTGGTTAAGCCACTGCTCACAATGCTCACATCCCATATCAAAGTGCCTGGATTCAAGTCCCAGTTCTACTCTCCATTCTAGTGTCCTATTAAGGCACATTCTGGGAAGCAGAATTTGATAGATCAAATTCTATCCTGTCATCCACACGAGAGACCAAGCATTAATTTACCAGATTTTGTCTTCTGCTTTTTGCCTAGCCCACCCCTGGATGCTCTGAGCATTTGGGAAGTGAACCAGCAAATGGGAAATCTGCCTGTCTCTGTCTCTCTCCCTCTCCCCCTTTCAAATAAATAAATGAAAGTTTTTTTTTTTTTTAATGAAATTCCAAATCCCTGCTTGAAAGTAGCTGTTGCATTCTGAATTCCTACCAGTACAGCATGAGACTTTTTATCCCAGGCCTTCAAAAATTTCTGGCACAGGGTTAGCTCTTTTTTATTTCTAGACATTCTAATAATTGTGTAGTATTGCATTGCAGTTTTAATTTTCTTTTCCCTAATTACTAATATGCTGGGATTTTTTTCATACTCTCATTTCCCATCTGGATGTCTTCTTTGGAAAAGTGTTTCTTCAAACATTTTGCTTCACATTGGCTTTTTTTCACTGAGTTTGAAATTTTCCTTTTTTATATTCTAGATACAAGCCCTGTAACAGCATGTGCTTAGCAGATATTTTCTCCCCATTTGTGGCCTATCTTTTCATTCTCTTGAAAATATTTTTCAAACAGCAGAAGATTCTAGTTCTAATAGTCTAATTTGCATGGTATTTTTAATGGATAGTGCTGCTTTTGACTCTGAAGTTAAGGGATCTTTGAGTAACCAATAATCAAAGACTTTTTCTATGTTTTTTTCTTGAAGTTTTATATTTAAGCCTATAATCCATACTGAGTTTTTTGTAAATCCTGTGCGGAATACATTAAAATCCATTATTTTGGAAATAGACACACAATTTCCCAGTATTATTCAAGGTTTATCTTTTTTCCACTGAATTATTTTTGTATCTTTATCACATCATCTAACCATATCGTCACATGTGAGAACATGTATCTGACGCTCCCCACATTTTCCATCCATGTATTTATGTATCTGTCCTTTTTCTACTACCACACTCTTTGGATTCCTACAATTTCAAAAGTAATATTTATTTACTTATTGATTTTAGAAACAAAGAGACAGAGTGCACTCCCATTCCCTGGTTCACTCCTCAAATTCTTGAAATGGCTGGAGCCAAAGCCAGGAGCCAGGAATTCAATCTAGGTCTCTCATATGGGTAAGCAGGAACTTAGAGGAGCCATTATTGCTTCTTCTCAGGGCCTTCATTAGCAGGAAACTGAGTCAGATGGTGAAGCTGGGAGTAAAATGTGCATGTCTTAATCACTCTGCTAAATGCCAGATTCCTATTGTAGTTTTATAGTCTAATTTTTCATCTTTAAAAAAATAAATTCAGAATATATTGCTAGATATAATGAAGGTAGAATACACTCATTATCAAGTGCAGAGCCTTAGCAATCATTTACATTTTTTTCCTTGGTTCCTGTTCATTATGCTTTAAATTCTAAGGACTATATAAGAAAAGGATATATTACCTTTCTAAAAAAGTACACAAAGTTGTATAAGGAAACCATTTTTTAGGTTGATGTCCAAATATTAAAGTGTTATTTTTCATTTAATTTATAACCTTGGCACAATTCACTTAACGAAATTTGGTTAGATGTCACTGCAAATTATCTTCCAGTATAGTTTTTTTTTTTTATTCTTGGGATGAGAAGGTAAACAAGTTTGCTACAATTAGTATGTATGGTGCAGAATTTCATGCAAATGAGGTATGCCAGCAGTGTGATAATAGGAACCTATTTAAACAAACAAAAAATAGCAAAAGGAAGAATGCATAAAATTGCTACTGCTGAGGCCACTACAGCTTCTGGGACCCAGTTTCTTTTGTTTATTTAAAAACAAAAAAAGTTGTTTAAAAATTTAAAATGAAATAACTTCAGCTATTCAGTTAACCTTGTTTTCCATTTTTAAAATCAACTTGTAAACTTAATTATTTTGATAATGATTGAAATTATATCGAATCTATTCATATTCTTAACAGATATAAATTTATAAATTTTCTGTTTCCGTATGGAGAAAGAATGAATCATCACCTATGAATGCTTTGGTCACTCCAGCCTTTTTTTTTTTTTTTTTAAGATTTATATATTTATTTTAAAGGCAGAGTTACAGAGAGGTAGGAGAGAGAGAGAGAGACAGACAGAGACAGACAGACAGACAGAGACAGAGAAAGAGAAAGTCTCCCATCTGCTGGTTCACTCCCCAGATGGTGGCAACGGCCATAGCTGGGCCAATCTGAGGCCAGGAGCTTCTTCACTTACGGATCTCCCACGCGGGTACAGGGGCCCAAGGACTTGGGCTATTTTCTATTGCTTTCCTAGGCCATAAGAGAAAGCAGGACCAGAAGTGGAGCAGTTGACTCAAACCAGTGCTCATATGGGATGATAGCACTGCAGGCAAAGGCTTTACCTGCTCTGCCAGAGTGCTGGCCCCCACTCCAGCTTTTCATGTCAACAATTATTACAGGTCAACTGGCTTTGATCATAATGATGAATTAGGGATGCTATGATTCAATGGAGGCAGAGAATAATACATTTGCCACCTAATGATCACTTGAGCGTTTCTTTGTACTCCCTTAACCAGTGTTTATAGGCAAGTGCAATAGTATAGCTTGCTCTGAGAAGACTGGATCCTGGAGTTCAGACCCATTATTAATTAGGATTAATCTACCACATATGCTGTTAGATCAATAGAGACTCCAACCAAAGGTAATTGTCACTGAGAACGAGAAGATGATGAAGGAGACCAGGAACATCAGTTGTAGGCTTATGTGCTGCTGCAGAGACACAACTGATGCTGGTCAGACTAACTCTCCTCTTTGTTTCTCCCAAGAAATAGGAACAGGTGTAATCCAGAATGACCTGTTCCCAGATGAGGTGAGATTCCTTTGTCATATACTGAATGTGACTGGAGCAGTAGTACAGGACCTGGGTATAACCCCATCAGACCTCAAAGTGCTCATTGCTGCAAGTGCCAGGAGGATTGGCTGCTAATTAGCTCAAAGCCAAGGCATTTGCTGTGCATGGGTCAGATGGCAAATTTGAGCTGCCTCTCAATGATTCACTTCCAACTGACGACTAAGCCCTGTTTCTTTTCTGAAGGGTTGGACACACTAAGGTCACACTAGGACTCCCTCCATGGGATTGTCTAAGATACCTATTGCAACTACATTCCAGTTTAATGTCTCCTGCTTCCAACACTCCTCTTCCAATTTTTCACAAGGTCATTTCCAAGAGTCCCCGATGTATATAAACCTGCTCCAAATCTGTTTCCTGGGTAATATGTCCAAAGATTCATCTCTAGAGTCTCTTAAGTAGGTTTGAGATGCAAGACAGACCTAAGAAGACCTAAAGCTTCCTCAGGTACTCATGATATGCCCTGTTCATCAAGAACCACCAGTGCATGGATTAATCTTTGACTAACTGTGTCATGCCTTTCAAAAGCACAGAGTATATGAGATAGAATCTTCTAATGTTGAGACCAATGAATGATAATAGTCTGAATTTACTTTTTAAGGAGAAATATAAATAGGAGGCAGATCAACCCACCACACTACTTATTACTATAATGATGATCTGCCAAGTCCATTGGAAATACAGTGAGTCATATCAAAGCAGTCAACCACAGCAGAACCCAAGACCTGCATCATTCCTTGTTCTTACCAGTTAATAAAACCAATGTCATTTCAATAGAATATTTAATCACTGATATACGCTAATTTCCAAATAGTAACGAACACTTAAGCTCCTCTTGGGAGGTGGTTTATTAGATGATTTGATACTTTGTAGCCAGAATGTGCTTCCCACTAGACAGTTAACTTCATGAGTTAACTTAGGCAAATCAAAAGGCCTATAGGCCTCATTTTCCTGTTTTCAAGCTTACATGTTGATCAAGGTGTCCCTTAAGCTTCTTATAGCTCTAAATTACATTGGTTCTATGCCAGATACTCTAACAAAGAAGACTAACTATGAGACATCTTACACTCAACGTAGGAGGATATAGAAAGGGTTAATGAAAGGACACATATATACGTACATATGTTAATGAGAAATTTTAATCCTTATTTCAAACTGAAATAGGATATTAAAGGCATTGTCCTCAAATGACTTCATTCTGAGCATGAGCAAGTGATCTGAAGTTAGACCATCCTTGAAACATTTAGAAAGTTAAAGACCTTATCCACTCAAATATTTGTTATTTCCTTTAGCTGTGCAATCAAGAGTTGTATAAAATATTCCCAAGTCATCTTTCCATGAGACATTAATTCTTCTCTAATCTATTGTTCTAAGGAAAAAAACAAGTTTAAGGTGGCACTTCATCACTCAGAAAGATTCCCAGTTACCTATTTCAACTTATTTTTAGTTTCCAAGATACCACTAAGACAATAGCTATCCAGATGCCCAGACAAAAAATGCCTCCTAGGAAAGCCATCACAATTCACAGAAAGTTAGGAAGAGATATTATCTGTTTCTTATACTGCTTATAGAGCTTATGTGTATATGTATTATTCTATATATAGTTTATTATAAACATAATAATTTATATGTTTACTAGAGTTCTGCCTATGATATATATGGAAGAGATAGTCTGGATGCTTTAGAAAGTCAGAAAAACACCTTTCTAAAACCCAAAGACTTGACAAACATTCAATATATTTTCCTTAAAGCACAGTCCCTAAGAGTTCCTTGGAAACTGTGGAGCCGATTCTGTCCTCTGGTTAAGTTCTACAGTGTTCACCTATTGCAAGAAATTTTATGGCAGCTTACCTTTCTTAATTTGCATTTGCGGTATTAGATTTTGTTTCAGTTATATGTCTAAGTACGTGTTATTACTGAATTTCATTTCACAACAGTAAAGCAGGTATTCCGAAATAATTGCTACAGAAAGATTGAGAAGTGTCAAATACTGCCAGGTTTGGTCTGCATGTGCTTAGTCATAGGCAGTTTCTCCTTTAGCAGCATCAACAACTCATACCCACATAGATCCCAAATCTAGAGGGTGAAGAGTTGACAAGCCCTTATCCAGCAGAGGGCACTACTCTATAGGTCAACTCTTCAGGTTGTCTACGAAGGACTCAGCGCTTCCTCGAAAACACTGATGTCCACCTCATTGTACCCTTATTCTCCTTATGTCAGTAAATAAGAGCTGTATTATTATTATTGTACCCTTATTCTCAAGTCAGTTAATAAGAGAGCTGTACACCCTTCAACATCTTCCCTGAGTCAAGGTATTTTTGAAAATTAGATACACTATAATCTAAACAATAAAGTCTTTTATTATTACTAATTGAGAGATGGAGAGAGAGACAGAGACCTTCCATCTGCTGGTTCATTCCCCAAATGCCTGCAAAGCCAGGGCTGGGCCAGTCTGGAGCTGGGATCTTGGAACTCAATCTGGGTCTCTTACATGTGTGGCAGGGACCCAAGTACCTGCATCACCACCACTGCTTCCCATTAGCAGAGAAAGCTGGAATACAAAGTGAAGATGAGACTCGCACTCAGGACTCCCATATGGAATGTGGGCAACCTAAGCAGCATCTTAATTGCTGTGCCAGGACCCAGCCCTAAACATCAGAGTCTCAAACAATCATATTTAGGGAATGATAGCAGCTCCTGGCGAAAACCTAGGTTTTCTCCCATTTTCTCTTCAACCATACACAAGCTGACTGGTTCCAGCTACTCTTACCCTTTGCCCACTTTGAGTTCTGATTTGGAGCTATACCATCACAAAGCTGAAATCTAATTACAAGTCTTAGTAGGTAAATTCAAACTAGACTTGATTATTTTTAGACTAATTTTAAAATGGCATTTTAACATAAAATATTAGAACTTCACATATTCCCACTAATTTGATTTCCTTACTTTGTGCCAGAAATCTCTGCCAAGAAATCAACAGGAAAGCAAATGAAAATATTTCTTAGCTACACTGCATTCCAAAACTGACAGCTCCATGCCAAATCCTGTTGCCATTCCTACCTATCACATCCCCCAAGGGAAGTGCTTCAACTAACATGATCATTTGTTTTAAGTTTGCTTCCAAATTAAAAAGGCATTTTGTTCCCCCTATAAAGTAGCTATTGCTAAACAACCTGAATCTTTATGTATAGCGGGGCTATTCATCTCTAAATAACCATGAAAAAGAGAAAGATGGGAAATTAGAGAATCAAAGACTCCTGTTTGGCATGAAAAGCTTCCAACAAATGAATAATTTAAGCCTCTTTATTTAACAAGTTACCTGTGTGCTACTTAGGAATTAGAGTTCCTTTTTTATTTAAAGTGCTTTTTGCAATAATTATTTCTGTAAGAGATGTATTAGTTTACCAAGTGCAGTTTTACTGTCAGGATGCCAATACCTGAAATGTCTTCCAAACTATCTTCTTCTTCCCATTTCCCAGGCTTCTCAGAGGGGTTTTAGCCTTGGGACTTGGGGGAGGATCTTGAACTACCAGGACAACCCAGCATTTGCTGTGGCTCCCACCCTCTGCTCACCTTAGTACCAGAATCTGCCACAGTATGAGATGGGTTATGACAAACACTCACTATATAAACGTTGTGAAAGACCATGCAAGTATTGAAGTAGGCACGCA
Organism: Sylvilagus floridanus; assembly: GCA_949820135.1. Classification (NCBI taxonomy): domain Eukaryota; kingdom Metazoa; phylum Chordata; class Mammalia; order Lagomorpha; family Leporidae; genus Sylvilagus; species Sylvilagus floridanus. Next base: position 32,205,012 of record OX463238.1, on the reverse strand, counting down.
TACAGGCTAAAATTGATTAGGTTCCTGAGCTGGAAGACCACACCCCTGTGTGCCCTCACACCCTGATACCTTTGCCATGCCCCTATGTGACCTCATGCCCCTACCAGGCCACACCTGGGTGCCCACCAGCCAATCAGGTTAATTAACTACTCCCCTTTGGAAGTGGGTTAAAAGCCTGGGACACGGTGTGTACAGCCCTTCGCTTCTGTTTCCAGGCCTCTTGCCAGGAGAGGGCTGGCTGTAGCCCTGAGCCCCCAGGGCACGTGGCTTTTGGGCCACCTGCCCTAGGCTTCCTGGCCTAGATGCTCCTCCACGTAGCTGGTTCCTGGTGCTAGCCACGAACCCAGATTTAACCCCCCACCCACCAATAACGCTCTCACTCTCCTATGCATCTTTCTCACTAAATAAAGGCTTAAAATGTACCATGATGCCTTGTTTATCTGTGCCGCTATTTAGAATTCTTCTCTATCAGGCAAGAACTCTCTTGGGCATATTAATATTGGGGATTTATTAATAAGCATATGGTGATATCATATGGCACCCCAAACCCCGGTAACATATGAGGCGTCCTAGATGGCGCTTCTGAGGAAATTTAAGGGCCACGTTTTCCTATAATTTTTAGGGGTCAGTTTTCCAATATCAGTATCATCTCTTCTTTAGTAAATTCTCTTGAGGAAACCCCTGCTCAGGAGCCAAAAAGAATAAACCTGTCTAGCCCTCAGACTCTATAGAAATACGAAGCTACTGGGATAGCTTAGTTTCATTCAAGAACACGTACAATGTATGTAATTATATTGTCCCGTCAGGTTGCATGGGTAAAATTCCACTTTCCTGTGGTTTTACTTAGCATATTTTTGACTATAATTACAGAGCCCTTTAAGCAGTCTAAAAACACATATTTACATTAGCATCATTTTTTAAAACTCTGTATATTCTTTTAATGAGCCATAGATCTGAAATCCATGCCCTTTCCTAGCAAAGCCATTCCATGTCTATTTTCACGTAAAACAAAGACATACATTCTGTTCAGGACAACTGATTCCATTTAACCTGGTGATGCCTGGACAAAGGTTAACCAATGGCAAGCAGCCTGTTAAACCAGAGTTCACAAAACTCGGAATGTAATTCAGTAGTAAACCTAAAGGACTTTTCAGCAGATGCAACCCATTTTCCTCAGTTATGGATGCTAACTGATTAGCTGCCATTGACTACTGGGTACTTGGAAGTTTTGGGATCCGCCAGAAGGGAAGGCCTATACTTCCGGGAATGAAGAGTCCCCACCTGCACTTCTGGGGAAGAAAAGTTCTTGTCAAGGTCACCGCGGGTGCCTAAAGGTCAACCAATGAGGATCAGACCTGCCTCAACCTTTAACCCCCATGCTCTGAATCTATAAAAGGAGCCCTCCCAGCCTCTGACAAGCTCTGTTGGGACCAGGGAACCTCGCCTGGGAGTGGAATAATAAAAGCTTGTGAATTAATTGATTTGTCTGCCTGGGAAGATTTTTTATGAGCTGGACACCTTGCAGTACTGTTGGGAAGAACAGAGAAAGCCAGAGACAAGGTCAGGCAGGTGTACAAAGATTAAATTAAAAGAGGGAATTTCAAAGTGGTATTAAGATTAGCATTAAAGCCAACATCTGAATAACAGAAGATCAAGAAAGAAAGGAGGAAGAAGGGATGAGGGAAAATAGTAAAGAAGGAAGGAAGGAGAGAATGGAGGATGGAAGGAAGAAGAAAAGAAAAATGAAAGATTTTTCAAGGAGGGAGACATCAGGAAATGCCAAAGAAATGAAGGCTGTTAAATAAACAATAGAAACATGCATCACAGAAGGCAGACAGGTGATTTTCTGTAATATCATTTTTAATATGCCTTTTGATTTCTTAAAATTCAACATAACAAATTTTATTGGATGACATTTTAACGCTTCACAAGCGTTCAATCTTAATAAAAATGGCTGGCAGATACTGCTATCTATGTGTCATAACACTTCATCACACGTGCTTGTCCCAAATACATAACTCAGAAGTTCAACATAAGCCCCATCCTTTTTTTCTGTTCAATGGGCAGTTTAGACTTCATGGACGCCTTTAGAATGTGTGTAACCTTCATTGCAGTACCTAGTGAGTTTTAGCCTTATTCTGGAAGATCTGTAGTAAAATTATTTCATCTGCTTCTGACATTCAGAAACAAATGTTCTAATGAGGTGGAAAATGATTTTACAAGAAGTTAATTTATTCTATCAATTTCCACAACTCCTTTAGTTTTCTGACACTTTTCCCCTCAGAGAGAATATTTAATGTAATTACTTGGCAAGAATCAATCTCTCTTGCTTGTGCACGCTCTCTCTTGCTCTCCAGTTATAAAACAATACCTACCCAATTTGACCTTGAAAAAGGATGGTAAAAAATTACTTATCTTAAATCTGAAATGTTATCATACCCTTCTAGAAGACTCTGTCACTAATGTCAATTAAAAAAAAAGCCCTCTGGAAAGAAAAATCAATCTAATATATATTCCAGATACAATAATATTTAAAATTCACTAAATCATTTCACTGATAGTTACAATATTGTGGTTTTCATCAATATAGTACCACTAATTCACCTATAATATTTCCTACCTAAAACAGACTGTGCTTTCATGCAAACAGAACTGAGAAGACTCAGAGCAAGCCTTGCAGGAAGAAATTAGCTAACAAGACAGTTGGGTAGTACTGTGACACCTTCAAGCACATCACTTTTTGAAACAATAAAAATGAAAGACAAAATCGTCATCTAAACAAGATTCAGCGGTAGATAGAAAATGAACTTGGCAATGATTTACTTGGCAAAATTAGTAACTTGTCTTATTGAATATAAAGTTAATTTAGCCAAGATAGATAACAGTTTAAGAAAGTAAACACCAATGAATGAGTTCAGATCAACAGGATTGATTTAAATTAATTTCATTAAAAGACTGAGTTACAGAGGCAGAGCAAAAGAGATTTTCTATTCACTTGTTCAATGCTCATATGCCTGCAACTGCTGGGACTAGGCCACATGGAAGCCAGGAACCAGGAACTCTAGCTGGGTTTCCAAAGACTTGAGGGCAACATCTGTTGTCTCCTGGGCACATTAGCAGGAAGCTGGATTGGAAGATGCGGTGGACTTGCTCCCAGGCATCCTGATGTCGAATGTGTTCCAAGTGATGGTTTAACCCACTGCACTACAATGCTAGCCTCAGATACTGTATTTTTAACTATCTTAATTTTACAAAAGTTTTACTTTTTCTGAATAAAGTTGTAGCAGAGCAAATTAATCAACTAGCCTTATCATGGAGTAACTAATTTGCTTATGCAGGCAAAAAATGAAAAACAAGACTAGGGAGGTGAATTCTCAATATATATATATATATTATATCAATGCATATTTCTATATCACTATCACACAATGTGTAAAATATGAGGAAGTACAAGTTGATTATGCTATGGTGATTTTTTTCTTTGGTTGAAGAAGTAATCAGACTTATGACATAAAAGACAACTTCATAATCTTGTATCATTTTAAATACTTATTTGGGAATAAAATTTACTTTCATTCTATAGAAAGTATGCTTTCATAAACTCCATTCTCTTGTATATGTTTAACCAATACAAAATTGATTTCTCTCCAATACCACCTAGTATTATGCTGTGCACAGAAATGGCAATACGTATTTGTGGAATTGATTATATTCCCTATACAAACAAGTCTGTCAAGTAAATAACCTGTATTTCCTGGAGTTGTTCTGATACAAGAAATCTTCATAGTCAGTAAACAGAGGTTAAGCCTAGCTGTTCTCCATTCCAGGGTGGAAGTTTTAAGATAAACTCAGGTTGTCAATAATTCACTATCAATATGTCTACCTTTCTCAGGGATAAAAAGTGTGATTTTAATATTTTATGTTTGTACTCATTTTCCTCAAAATTATTCTGATGCTTAGAAATAATTTTATACTTTCATCATAATTACAAAGATATTTTCAAAAGTGTCCCAGTGAAAATGCCAAAAAGATGGATTTGTGAATTATGCTTAAGAATATTTGTATGAGTTTAAATCTGAAACATTTGTAGGTCAGACTATCCTGCAGTTCAGCACAACAAAATCTAAGTGGATACTTTCTTATTAACTCATCTGTAGTACTCTACATCTAATTCAATATAGAACTTCTATAAAAACAGTGATAGGCCTTTCGCTGGCATCCGTTGCCTTCTATGGCAATGCATTGGCCATACTCAACAGAAAGCTGCTATTGCAGTTCTAACAGGATATTGCGTGGCTAACCAACTTCAGAATAGCCATGCTGATGATTCCCTCTAGATCCAAGTACTGGAACAACACCACTTCCTAGGTGCAAAGAGAGAATCTTTAAGAAAAGTTACATGCTGTTGTTTACAGAAAAGTGTGTGCAGGAACCAGAATACCTGGTCCTACTGATTAGGATGTATACAGCCAATCTTCCATCTGCTTTGGGGGCAGGACAGGGGTGAGGCGGGGCAGGGACAGGTCACTTTCCCTGTAGCATACTTTAGAGCACAGGGCAAGGAGAGGAACCTCCATGTCCTACTTTAAAGTGCTGTGATCCGTTTCCTAAAATGTCTACCTTTGGAATCTTCTGGGTGATATTGAAACATGGTACATCTGAGAAGACACCAGGTGATGACTAGTATTTGCACATGTTGAACAATGATGATTTTTGCAGCAGTTTTGTGTGTGATTGCAAAGGACAACTTGTTTACTTGATGCATTTTTAACCTTCTTAAGCTGTGCTTCATTTCAAAAATGTGAATTTTCAAGATTATTTTTATTTGTTTAGAAGTCTTCTCAGGAGATTGGCATAGTTAAGAAGGAAACAGAAAGTTAAAGGATTTTTAAAAGTTCTATCATCTGCTTTAAACAATTTAAAATATAGAAATGTATATGTATTTGCCAATCCTATGAGTTTGAAATGAGACCCTTCCTTCAAGGACAGCTTCCCTGACAAGTGGACCATATACTCACCCTTCATTTAAGAAGGGTGATAACACACAATCTCAACTTGTGTGTCTCCAAAGTCTATAATGTTTAACTTAGCAGAGAGGGTGCACTCAAACCCTGAATAATCCAAAAGAGGGACCACTTCTTAATGGGCTCCTCAGAGATGAGCCATCAGCCCTGGAAACATCCTGGCTGGCAAAATTGTCTTTCTATACCTGGGACCTTGGGTGATATCTAATATTTATGTTAACAAGGTGATACAATGAATGTCCGTTTTGTTTTTTTCACCTGGAGCCTTGGAGAATATGGCATCATTTTGAAGCACTTATGACTAAGCCCCAGTAAAAACCCTGGGCACCTAGGTTCAAGTGAGCTGCCCTAGCTGGCAATATAGTAAATGTGTCACAAATCGTTACTAGGAGAATTAAATATTCTCCATACAACTCCACTGTGGTAGCTTCTATTGAAGCTCACACCTGGTCTTTTCTGGACCCTGTGTGTAATGGTAAATTTATGTTGCAATTTAACTTATCAGAGGATGCCCAGATAGTTGGTAAATATTATTTCTGGGTGTGTCTATGAGGGTAGTTCCAGAAGTGATTAGCATTTGCATCAGTTGACTCAGTGAAGATCTACCTCACCAGCGCTGGTGGGCATTATTCAATCTGCTGAGGGATAGAACAGAATCAAAAGGTTCAGGATGCTCTCTGTGTTTGAGTTGAAACAACCACTTTTCTTTTTCCCTTAAGCACTGGGACTCCTGGTTCTTGGGACTTTGGAGTTGAACCATTGGCTCCCTTAGTTCTCAGGCCTTTAGATGCTGAGAAAGTTGACCACCAGCTCTCCCAATTCTCCAGCTTGCAAATAGCACTGCTAGTGGGATGCCTCAAAATGCATAATTGTGTGAGCCAATTCCATAATAAATTGAGAAAGAGAGATCTCCTGTCAGTTCTGCTTCTCTGAAGAACTCTAATGTACTGCCTTATATACATTTTACCATTGATGATAGTCTATAATATCATTAATAAATTATAGCCCTAACAGCTTTTCTGAATTCTGCAAGGTCTTCTAGTGAATCTTCAAACTGAGGGTAGTCTTGGGAAACCCCAGCAGCAAAGTGAAAATTTAAAGAGACATATAAAATAATCTTAAATAAATAAGTCTATTTTTTATAATTCTTCCTTTATTTCTTAAAGTTGTATTCACACCAGCTTTAGCAACTTTTATTTACTCTTTCCAAAAGATTCAGGTTAATTATATTAATTTTCACAGAGATAAGAATTTTTCCTTTTGTAACCATTGGCAAAAAACAATTTTTGGAAGTATTAATTTGGTTACTTAGTCATCATTAAATCATCCAATTTCTGAATGGAGAAAGCATAATACCTCGAAAAACAAAAGCAAAGTTATTCCCCTATTGCTTGTGAGTAGAAAACATTCCCTCAGAGTCTTGGTGTGTGAAGTGAAAAATATCATACCAGGAATTCTGACCACTGAATTCTGAGAAAGAAACAAGAGTGATTTCTGGAATTTCATCTTCAATAGGAAGCATATTCAGCTTTGGAAATTTGATGTTGCAAAAAAATGCTTAATAGAAAATAACTTTGGTATCTCTTAGATATCAAGCGATTGATATAGAAAGAAGCCTAAAACAAGTGTACTGCTGCTTGGGAACAGCTTTCTGAGAGCATATTGTACAATAAGTATATTACAATGATTACATACACATGCTGTGTGATGAATGGGATGTCTCAGAATTTATCACTCTGGATTTGGGATTGATGATTTTCTAGATCGCTGAAGGTTTGCTTAGCCAAATCTTTCTTATTGTTTGTTTCTGTAGTCACACTGCCCTTTAAACTTCTGAGTCATCCTTAATAGGAAGCATGCATATTAGATACACAAACAGCCTCCTAAAATTAAAGGTTCTAGCCCTGGAAAACAGGAAGTGCTTTTTTCTTCATTGCTGTTTGTCTGTTATTCTGTTATGGAGGAGGAGAGTTATCAGATAGTTTATTTTTAAAAAATGTCTCTGAAGCTGATGGCTGTGTCAGAGAGGGTTAAGCTGCAAACTTCAATGCTGGCACCCCACATGGGTTCCCATTTGAGTCCTGGCTGCCACTTCCAATCTAGTTCCCCCTGCTAATGTGCCTGGGAAAGCAGTAGAGGATGGCCCTGGGACCCTGCACCTATGTGAAAGACCTGGAAGAAACTCCTGGCTCCAAGCTTTGGCCGGGCACAACCCCAGCCATTGTGGCCATTTGGGGAGTAACCAGTGGATGGAAGATCTGTCTTTTTCGCTGTAAGTCTGCCTTTCATATAAAAAGAATGTTTAAAAAATGTCTGCAGGCATTGAGAGATTGAGAGCGCAAAAACAGGGCTTTTTGGTGACACTGGATTCCCAGAGAGAGTAGGGGAGCTTTGGCAGGACACATGGAAAGAGCATGGTGATTCAAGTGGAACAACAGGCAGAACTCTGTGTGTAGGCGAAATATTCAAGCACAGAGTATGGAAGCCAAAGTGGCTTCCTGAAGGCAACAGGGAGACAAGTGGTAGAAGGGAAGAATCCTTCTCGGCCTGGCAGGTTAAGTTGCCATCTGTGATGCTGGAATCCCATATGGGCAACAGTGTGAGCCCTGCTGCCCCTACACTGATCCGTCTCACTGCTAAGGCACCTAGGAAAGCAGTGGAGGATGACCCAAGTATTTGGGACCCTGTATTATTGAGGGAGACCCAGATGAAACTCCTGGCTCCTGGCTTCAGCCTGGCGTAGCCCTCGCTGTTACAGCCATTTCAGGAATGAACCAATGGATGCGAGCTCACTCGCACTTGCGCGTGCTCTCCTTCTCCCTCTCCCTCTCCCTCTCCCTCCATAACTCTACCTTTCAAATAAATTCTTAGAAGACAACAAGACAACTGGATAGGTTCATGGAAGACAATCCCTTGACGAGCAACTTTGGGGAAAGAAGTCAGAAAATAATGTCTTTTTGTCAAGTTCTTGTGATCCTGTGTTCAATTGTCTAGTCTGGGAAGACCTGAGAATACAAACCACTCATAAAAACAAATGAACAAATCCAAATGCTATCTATGAAATATTACAAAGGGGATTTTTTATTTTTAATGTAGATTTTTTTATTTAATAAATGTGAATTTACAAAGTGCAACTTTTGTATACTTGTGGCTTCTCCCCAACCTCCCACCCCCACGGCCCTCCCCTCTCCCACTCCCTCTCCCATCCTGCCCTTCATCAAGTTTCATTTTCAATTACCTTCATATACTGAAGATCAACTTAGTATATACTAAGCAAGGATTTCAACAGGCTGCACTCACACAACCGCACAAGGTATAGGGTATTGTTTGACTACTATTGTTGTCTTTAAGTTTCATAGTAAAACACATTAAGGACATAGAGCCTACGTGGGGAGCATGTGCACAGTGACTCCCATTCTAGATTTAACAATTAGCAGCCTTATTTATGATGTCAGCAATCACCCAAGGCTCTTGCCATGAGCTGTCTAGGCTATGGAAGCCCCTTGAGTTCACCAAGTCTAAACTTGTTTAGTCAAGGCCATATCACAGTGGAGGTTCCTTCCTCCCTTCAGAGAAAAGGGATACTGAAATTCAAGTGGAGCAACAGGAGACCTCGAATAGCTAAAGCAATCTTATACAACAAAAACAAAGCCAAAGGCATCACAATAGCAAATATCAAGATATAATCAAACAGATACAATCAAAACAGCATGGTACTGGTACAAAAATAGATGGATAGACCAATGGAACAGAATAGAAACTCTAGAAATCAATCCAAACATCTACAACAAACTTGTTTTTGACAAAGGAGCTAAAACCAATCCCTGGAGTAAGGATAGTCTCTTCAACAAAGGGTGCTGGGAAAACTGGATGTCTACATGCAGAAGTATGAAGCAAGACCCGTACCTTACACCTTACACAAAAATCCACTCAACATGAATTAAAGATCTAAATCTACAACCTGACACCATCAAATTAATCGAGAACATTGAGGAAACCCTGCAAGACGTTGGCAAAGGCAAACAATTTCTGGAAAAAGACCCCAAAGGCACAGGCAGTCCAAGCCAAAATAAACAAATTGGATTACTTCAAATTGTGAATCTTCTGTATAGCCAAAGAAATAGTCAGGAAAGTGAAGAGGCAACCTACAGAATGGGAGAAATTATTTGCAAACTATGCAACAGATAAAGGATTAATAAACAAAATCTAAAATGAGATCAAGAAACTCCACAATAACAAAACAAACAACCCAGTTAAGAGATGGGCAAAGGACTTAAACTTTTCAAAAGAGGAAAACCAAATGGCCAACAGACACATGAAAAAATGTTCAGGATCACTAGCTGTCAGGGAAATGCAAATCAAAACCACAATGAGATTGTACCTCTCTCCAGTTAGAATGGCCCTCATACAGAAATCAACAAACAGTAAATGCTGGAGAGGATGTGAGAAAAAGGGCACCCTAACCCACTATTGGTATGAATGTAAACTGGTAAAGCTACTATGAAAAACAGTATGAAGATATCTCAGAAATCTGAATATAGACCTACCATACGTCCCAGCCATCCCACTCCTGGGAATTTACCAATGGGAAAAGAAATCAGGAAACAAAAGAGCTATCTATGCCTCCATTTTTATCACGGCTCAATTCATAATAGCTAAGACATGGAATCAACCTAACTGTCCATCAACTGAAGACTGGATAAACAAATTATGGGATATATAAACTATGGAATACTACACAGCAGGAAAAAATGCTGGTCATTTGCAACAAAATGGATGAATCTGGAAAACTTCATACTTAGTGAAATAATCCAGTCCCAAAGGGACAAATACCATATGTTCTCCCTGATCTGTGAGAATTAATAGCACTCCTAAAACGAGAACTGTAGAAGTAAAATTTACACTTTTAGAATCAATGACTTGAATAGCCCTCGTCCCGACTGTTGAGAGACACTTTTATTTTTTTCTTTTCTCCTGTTCATACTATAGGTTGAACTCTTTATATAACAGAGTTAATCATATGTATATAAAGTCAATTGAAAATAGATCCCAGTGAAAAATAAGAGGAGGAATAAGAGAGGGAGGAGATAGTTTTTAACTGTAAAGCTGTATAGATCTACACAGCCCTATGGACTTACTTCTAAGGGTACAGTTTAAAAACTTGTCATGGGACTCCAATCCCACTAAAATTGGTGTAAAAATTCCATCTTAATTGTTAAAGTGATCATATTAAGTGTTAAATTCAACATATATATAGGATTAAGTGTAAAAGAGATCATATAAATAACATTAAGTTGCTGGTAATAATAGAATTAAAAAGTAAAGAATGTCCAATATGGGAAGCAGTCCACACAGCAGACTCCTAGAATGACATTCACTAGAAGTAACACTCTGACCTCAGAATCAACCCTTAAGGTTTCTTGGTGGATGAAAGTCTGTGAGAGCATTTTAGACATGGAAAGCCAAGACTCTGTGGCAAAAAATATCCTACACAAAGGATCTCTGAGACTTCAGTGGAAAGAAGGGGTCATCAAAGAAGGATGTACTTTTCTCTGAAGGGAGGGGAGAACTTCCACTTTGATTACTTCCTTGTCCAAATACTGTTGGAATCTCCATAGCCTTGGCAGCTCATGGCAAGAGCCTCAGTGATCACTGATGTCATAAATAAGAGTGTTAACTATTAAAGGAACAACAGAAGTCACTGTGTACTTACTCCCCATATAGGACCTCTGTCCTTAATGAGTTGTACTAAGAGAATTAACTGAAAAACTTGTACTCAAACTGTACTTTATATGCTGTGTGTGAGTACAAACTGTTGAAATCTGTACTTAGCACAGAATTGGTCCTCTGTATATAAAGTTAAACTAAAAATGAACCATAATGAAGAAGGAGATGGGAGAGGGAATAGGAGGTGGGACGGGAGTCAGGGTGGGAGGATGGGTATGCGGGCAAGAACCACGATATTCCTAAAGTTGTATCTATGAAAAAACACATTCATTGAATAAAAGCTTTAAAAAAAAAAAAGAATTACAAGGGTGTAAGTATAGGGTGATAATAAGCAGAGGGAGAGGAAGGAGAGAATACCAAAACAATGTATGTTAGATAGAGAGGGAAATTTGGAAAAGCTTTACAGAGGAATTGGTGTCTAAGATAAAGCAAAAGAAATTTCCGCATTTTCCAGGCAGTGACAGGGCCAAAAGGCTCTCCAGGCACATAGTAGGAGAACACAGTGTGTTCTAGGGCCATATGTTATTTGAGGAGGCTAAAGCACAGAAGGTAGAAAGTTGATGCAGCAAGAAAAAACTCTGGAAAACTATAACTTGGGTTTGTCCATTGCATAAGCTAATTTGCATGCATAATAAAACTTTGCTTGGGCTTCTTGCAATTGTCATAGTTGCAATGGGGGGGGAGGGAGTTGATGCCAGCCCATAAGATTTTCCAGATACATATAGCAAGATTTTGGGTGGATTTTATGAAACATTACAAAATAAGTTGTTCTTAAAATGAATCTGGGGGACCACTGCCATGGCAAAGCAGGTAGTCATAGCCTATGACACCCACATCCCAAATAGGCTCCAGTTCCAGTCGCAGCTGCTGCACTTCCAATCCAGCTCCCTGATAATGGCCTGGGAAAGCAGCTGAGGATGTCCCAGGTGCTTGGGCCCCTGCATCCATGTGGGAGAATAGAGGGAAGCTCCTGGCTTAGGATCTGCCGAGCTCCAGCCTTTGTGGTCCTTTGGTGAATGAACCAGTGGGAGGAAGCTCGCTCTCTCTGTAACTCTATCAAAAATAAATAAATAAATCTTTAAAAAAAAAAAAAAAAGAAAGGGCTTCCCTGAATGGCTGTTCCAAATAGCAGTTTTCTAAGAGCCTATACATGGATGTTTGCAGAAGAATGACAGTATTCTCAGGCTGAATATCATTCTAAGTAAATGATGTGAGGTCTTAGATATAAGACTTCTCTTCCTCACTCCCACTCAGGCATAAGAATTCTGCTACCAATAATTCCCAAGTAGCTCAACAGTCATAAGATTTAGAAAGGCTTGAGAATTTAGGAGAATGATCGAAAGAGTTTAATAATCAAAAAATTAAAAAGTCAATCATTTAATTATGATTTAGTATATGCCACTAATATTTAATTGCATTTTCCCTTATTTTTGAGAACAACTTCTTGATATTTAGACACAGCCATTTTGGGCTAAACTGAAGAATTCAAAGTACATTAATATATATTAATCACATTATTCCGGCATAAGAAAAAAGGTACTCTCACATTACTATTTACTTGGCAAAATCATAATTGGGCCACACTGGCATAAAACTACAAAAAAACAGAGTGGTAGTACAACCCTCAAAAGGTCATTCTGAACACTGCATGCTGGTTATACATTTAAAAAAGGCAATAAATCAAATAACATATGTGTGAGTTTGACTATTTCTGAAGTTTAATATATTTTAAACTGCTGCCAAAAAGTGGATATTTATTTTATCTGACATTATTCCCTGATTCAGACTTAAGTATGTCTTCAATAATTCTGAAAGGCATAACAGTCAGTGATATATCAAAAGTATGCTGTAGCTTCAAATATGCTGCTTCCCAATTTTACAAGCCATAGCAATATTACTTAATAAGCAGACACTGACTTCTGCCAACATAGTCTTATACTTGCCTGAGACAAGCAAATATATAGTACTTTACAAGAAGAACATTTGAATATTTACCATTTTATAGATCCTCCCTGATTGCAGAGAAGAGGAAAAAAGCCAACTGCACTTTAGAACAATCCTTCACTGGGGAGACATTTTTAGTGAGTAATATTTCAAAGACTGCTCGAGTGTGAAAAAGTGTTTTATAAACAATAAATATTTTAGTGACTTGCATGGTACAAATCTCATAGTACAGTTTTTGGCATGGTCTGCTTTTATTCTGCTGAAATTCTATTACCTGCAAGCATTTCAAAAAATTCAGGAGGTCAAGAATTTTCCTACCAATATAAAGTCATCTTTAAATTTCCAAACCGATTGCACTTAGCCTAAAATCTAATAAGCTTTTACAGGTAAAACTTCTATACCATTTTTAAAATACATACAGAATTTATTTAGAGAAGCAATGCAATAAAAATTATCTACAGCTATGTGTTAAATATGAAAAGACTGACTAAATAGAATATATGAATTATATATGAATATATAAATTAAATATTAATTTAGGAAACTAGATTATGTTTACAAGAAAGTGTAAGCCCCATAAGGCTTATTTCCAATAATGGATACACCTGAACCCCATGTCTGTTGACCAAATTTGCCAGACTCTAGATCCCTGTTGGAATAGGCACTGGAAGTACTTCCAGAGAAACTGGGGTTTCTATTCTCTATGTGGTCCAAATTGATTTGTGAAGTTCTCTAGAATGCTAAAATTCAAATATTAGGGTGCTACAAAGTCTCAATTAAATAGAAAGTGCAAGTTAAGAAAAGCTTAAGCAGGGAATGAGAAAGTAAGACACTTCAATTGTAGTTTAAGAACCCTGAGTAGAAGAAATGCTCATTATAACAACATCAACTGCAATATACAGTGGTATGTTAGTCAGAGAGAAGAAATCAGGACTAAGTTGAAGGCCAGCCCAGAGGTTTAGCTGCTCTTCAGTGTGATCTGCCCTAACTCTCCAAGGTAAGTACTCCCAGTAAAGGTTAGAATAGAGATGAGCTTAAAGCACCAGAGGACCCTCTGAATAATACAACACAGGGCAACAACCTCATCACGCAATTATAACCCATGGGAAAGATCACTGTCAAAAATATTTGACATTTTTCTATTAGCTTATGAATTTTACCATCATTGCTAAGGTTCATCCTCAAGTATGATACAGATTCATAGCATACAATGCATTTCAAAGTTCAGATGATACACCTGAAAAAATTCCAATTATGTTATTTTCTTTATTCATATTTTCATATGCTTACAATTTGGGATAACAAATCTTTGCTGTGGTAGGCAATATGCTGCAGCTGCTGAGCTGTCACTCAGAATACCTGCATCTGATATCAGAGAGCTCATTTGAACTCCAGCTACACCACTTCCAATCCAGCTCTGGGCAATGTGCCTGGGAAAGTAGCTGAAGATGGCGAAACTACTTGAGTATCTGCCACACATGGGAGACTCGAAAGGAGATTCTTGCTTCTGGTGCAGCCTGGCCCAGCCCTAACTGTTGAAGGCATTTGGGGAGTGAACCTGCAGAGAGAAGATCCCTCTCATTCTCCCTCTCCCTTACTCTGTCTTCATCTGTGTCTCTTTCTCCATGTGTACAATATGTGTGCTTGTATCATACTGTCATTCTTTCCTTTAAAATAAATCTTTAAAAAGACTTTGTTTTTGGACAGGCAGAGTTAGACAGTGAGAGAGAGACAGAGAGAAAGGTCTTTCTGCTGGTTCACTCCCTAAATGGCTGCTACGGCCAGCGGGCTGTGCTGATCCAAAGCCAGGAGCCAGGTGCTTACTCCTGGTCTCCCATAGGGTAGAGGGCCCAAGCACTTGGGCTATCTTCCACTGCCTTCCCCGGGCCACAGCAGAGAGCTGGACTGGAAGAGGAGCAACCGGGACAGAACCAGCGCCCAAATTGGGACTAGAACCCGGTGTGCCGGTGCTGCAGGTGGAAGATTAGCCTAGTGAGCCATGGCGCCGGCCTGAAAAAAATCTTTTTTAAGTGAAAATAGTTTCAAAGAGATAATTAGATGTCTTCTTTACTTCCACCTTCCAAAGATTACAAAGCAGGATATTCAATGAAGAAAAACTGAAGAACAGAAAATATCCTTATCTCTAGAGATAGAGGACAATGGCTGTGATTTGTTCTTAAGAAGGAAGCAGAAGAAAAAAATCGACAGCACTTTCCCAGTTTGTGATGATTTCAGGAGAAAATAAAATTTTGATTCTTGAGAAAACTAGAAAAAAGCAAAGAGCTTAGCCACTGATCAGATGAGAGATGTTTATGGTACTAAGGGTTAGTATGACAGAGCAGTAGATAAAAGAACATTGACTTGTTTTAATTGACTGACAAAGAATCAAGAAAGTGCTCCAGTTCAACAGAACCGTGAGGATTATGCTAGGGGGGCTCATGAGTTTAGAGAGATTATGACTACTTTTACTTATTAATTTTCAATTCACTCCAAAAAGGGTTTCAGGGAGCTTTCTGAAATAGCTCCCCCTACCAAAGCACAAAATTAAGCAAGGAGGCTGGTGCCGCGGCTCAATAGGCTAATCCTCCGCCTCGCAGTGCCGGCACACCGGGTTCTAGCCCTGGTCAGGGCGCCGGATTCTGTACAGGTTGCCCCTCTCCCAGGTCAGCTCTCTGCTGTGGCCAGGGAGTGCAGTGGAGGATGGCCAAGGTGCTTGGGCCCTGCACCCCAGGGGAGACCAGGAGAAGCACCTGGCTCCTGCCTTCGGATCAGCACAGTGCGCTGGCCACAGTGAGCCGGCCGCAGCGGCCATTGGAGGGTGAACCAACGGCAAAGGAAGACTTTTCTCTCTGTCTCTGTCTCTCTCTCTCACTGTCCACTCTGCCTGTCAAAAAAAAAAAAAATTAAGCAAGGAGAAAATCAAGAAAAAGCAAAGATAACTACAGGTAATTAAATAAGATGCTGTTTTAGCATTTACACAAAGAAATAACCAGCATATGGTCTTAAAGAGTTGAAGTGCACAACTCAGATTTAATCTTTCCACAATTCGAAGCATAAAAGGACATAGAGATGAGAGACAGCTACTTCTCTTACCCAATTGTCCTTGAAAGAAAACAGAGGCCATGAGCTAGACCAGGTCCTGTGAGTTAGGAGGCCTCTGCAAGATAAGGCACGGCAGGAAGACAACAGCCAGAAACACAAAGTAAGTGGGAAGCACGGAGAACGCCAGGCCCGTTGGTTGCCACTGTTAAATTGCCAGGAAGAGAGGACATAGTCCTGAAGACTATGAATGTTGTGGGTGAAATCTGACGAGACACTTCAAGCAGTGTAGGATGTTGTGGGAATTTGAGTCACCATATGCACATTCAAGGTCCCAATTTCTTATTCATGCCTGTCATGCTCGGGCATCACACACGTTGCTTGGGTGACACTGTTCTTGTCCTCATATCAATCTCTACTTTGTTTGATCCTCATCTTTCATTTGTTCCTCCCCCGATCCAGTCCTCTTCTATATTTTCCTGTGATACTCTGCTCCACTAGTGAAGACCAAACTGAACTTCATTGTGCCTCTTTGCCTTGAAAGCAGCATCTCTCTCTCACTAGGGCTGGTACTATTGTTACCGGAGAAGCAAAAGGTCCTTGTCTTCACACAAGAAATAATTCAGATGCGAGACAGAGAGTAGTGGAAAGCAAAATAGCAAGGTTTATTAGGGTAGGGACATCCATAAGAATGGATGGGCACCTCTCAGAATCTGAAAGAGAAATGTCCAGGGTTTTTAAGGGGATGGGTCTTCCCTCCCCCTCTCCTTCTCCCAAACAAAGTACTTGTTGGATGTAAATATGAAAAATCCCTTTCCGAGTTTTCCCCCTGGAGTTATCAGACAGGGGAAGACTGGCTGGTGTCGCCCCACCTTAGAGGAAGAATGTTTATAGGGTAGAAGGGGCAGGACCCCATGGAAGGTCCTCAGGATCTGAGCAGGACATTTGAAGTGCAGATACTGGGCTGCACCTGAAGGTTATCGGGATGACTTTGAGATGTGGATGCTGGACCACTGTAGAAGTCAACTCCTTAGGCCTTTGTCACATACACACAAGCTCATTTCTGACTTCCTACCTAACACTATGGCGGAACAAAGCCACTGTCTGACAATGGATCCATATCAGAGCAGAGGTATGAGCCCCTGCTACTCCACTTCTGATCCAGCACCATGCTTGTGTGCCAGGGAACACAGCAAAAAATGGCCCAAGCACTTGGACTCCTGCACCCACTTGGGAAACTCAGATGGAGTTTTTAGCTCCTGGCTTTTGCCTGTCTCAGCCCCAAACACTGCTTTTATTCAGAGAGTGAATCAATGGATGCAAAATTTCTTTCTCTCTTTTTACTATCTGCTTAATTCTTTATTTAACAGAGGGTTTAGCTTTGATTATAAAGTACATTGAAGGTATGTCATTGCTAAAAATAAAAGAAACATAATAAGAGAAGGAGGGAAGGTGATACTTGGGGAGAGAGGGAGGGTAGGGCAGAAGTATCATTATGCTCTTAAAACTGTATATATAAAAAACAGGCAGTTTGTTCTTTTTATAAATTTAAGAAGTAAAAACAATAAATCTTTTTTTTAAAAAAAGCAGAGCACTCACCTAACAGCACGATCCTCTTTACTCATTCTCTCATGACCCACAGTCCATGGATAGATACCAAAGTTGCATTTAGCCTTCTCCAGACGATCTTTTATTTTTAGATGTTACAGTATTAGTATTTACTTCTTAATTTTTTCTTCATAATGTAATCTAGATTCACTTGGTCATCAGAATGAATTATGTAATGGAAACTGAGTCATTCTTTTTAGTTGACTGAGGACCATTTCCCTGTTTTGCTTTTTTCATACTTGCTGTAAGCAATATGATTTGTTTCCTTTGTGAATACTGATATGGGAGCAACCTTTCAACAGGAAACACTGTAGAACTATGTACAATTCCTCCAAATAGACTCTGACATGTTTCATCTCCATGGCTCCAAACATGTTTTTTCCTGTTCCTGGAATTTCTTCCCATATTTTTACCTAGAAAATATTTCTTCAAGTTCCAGCCAAGAGTCTCCTCATTTCTCATGCATGTGTTAAGGCCATCTCAGGAAGCTAAGGTTCCTTCTTGTGTTAATGCTACATCTTGTGTGTTGAATAACTAGAGACGGTTATCTCACACTAATTATTTGCTGATTTGTTATGGACTCCTTAGAAGCAGAACTAGTACTCAGGACAAGTATCCACACGGCAGGTACCACCATATTAGCAGACAATAAATATCTGTTAAATGAAATCGACATTTTCTGAAGTTATAATCTCTTAAAAATGCACTGAGTGCCTTCAAGAAGACATACTAAATTGCCTATGAAAATTTATATTTAATTTTTATTAGATTTGTATTAGATTTAAACCAAAAAAGTATGATATTCTTTACAGACTTTCCTAAACTCTTCCTTTCAGAGTCATTTGGGGACAAAAAGCCATAAAATATTTGAAAAGGCAGGCGCCGCGGCTCACTAGGCTAATCCTCCGCCTATGCCACCGGCACCCCGGGTTCTAGTCCTGGTCAGGGCGCCCAGTTGCCCCTCTTCCTGTCCAGCTCTCTGCTGTGGCCCGGGAGTGCAGTGGAGGATGGCCCAGGTCCTTGGGCCCTGCACCCGCATGGGAGACCAGGAGAAGCACCTGGCTTCGGATCAGCACGGTGCACCGGCCGCAGCGACCATCGGAGGGTGAACCAACAGTAAAGGAAGACCTTTCTCTCGGTCTCTACCTCTCTCACTGTCCACTCTGCCAGTCAAAAAAATTTTTTAAAAATTTGAATAGTGGTATATTTCGATCAAGTGGTATTAATTCTCAAGATGTGTAATGAAACTACTTAAAGAGGTAGCCCAAGCTGAAGTCATAGAATGGCTCACAATGTATTTCACTTTCTAAAGCATTAAAAAGTCTCATAATTGTTAGAGGATATTTGTGAGTAAACAAATTCTGCCTTGCATGAATGCATATGGCTCATTCACAACTCAGTGATTCTTTGAAAAATAAGATTTATCTTCCTTTTTTCCTATGGAAATAAGGTTATCACTAAGTTCTATTTCACACAATTTTAAGGCAAGTTTTCCTTATCTAGCAAGATAGATTTAGGAGAGGTAGATGACAACCACATCTGTACAACAATATGAATTGGCATTTATGTATTTAACAATTTTCCAAGATAGAGTGTTCTGCATATTGCTTCGGAGTGTCATTAAGAAAGACAATGATATGCTCATCAATATTTTGTGTAATAGAGAGCTAGTCACCTTCAACCAGCAACAGGATTTCAAGTCAGGATGGGGTTCATAACATCCTTTTAAGACACATTAGGGCATCTTTTAATGATCTAGGAATATATGACTCTGGTAAGGTGTAAAGCATGAAGACTGTGGTCTTGAGCCAACAAGGTAGACGGAGGATGACCTATAGCACGTCCTGACCTGAACATAACATGGAAAAACATTTCAAAGATTCTTTTTGTTCTTCTGGACCAGGCAAAATATCCACCATTCAAAACAAATAATACTAGAGAGGTAGTAAGGAAAAGACCTTTGAGAGCAGATGACATATTTTAAAATACATGTAAATAAAAGTCTTTCCATGTCTACCACCCATTCCCCAAGCTCTCCAAGTTGTTTTATCTCCTGTCTCCCTGCTTCTGCATCTGCTCCCCACGGGAGACCTGGCTGCCTTCAACATTTTCTTCACTTAAAAAGACTAGGTTGGGGGCTTACTGTGCTCTTGATTTAGTCTCAATTTAACATTGAAACAATCTTGAAAGAATCCAGGGCTCTCCCACAGAGAACTGCTGGAGAACTGGCAAAAAAGGCCAGAGAAAGGACTGTAAATGGTTGCCTCCCTTTCCTCCAAGAGAGCCTCCCCTGGCGCCTTCAACTTCATTAGAAAAGCCAAGTCTGGCTTTTAAAATGGCTCTGGATACTCACTTTTCTGTCCCAGGGAAAAGTGAAATTGACCTCTCTGTGTAGCAAAACAAGGCTTAGAATAAAGTCCAGGACACGTACCCTGACACACACACACACACACACCATAAGTACTCTCTTCACATACTTCCAGAGACCAGCCTCCAGGATATTTTCCCATGGAGCTATTTTTAAAGAAAATCATATCCAGAAGGCAACTTGCCTCTTTTTCATACAGCCCTTCCAAGCTCTGAACAGAATTCTCAATTGCCATAAGGCTACCATGGAGTCTGGGGTGAGCAGCTGACCTTCAGGACTTGACAGTGCTAAGAATTCTGCAGAAGTCACTGCTTTATGCCCATCACAGCCAGACCATGAATTGCCAAACTATCGCAACCTCCAGTGTGCCTCCTTTCCTTCTCAAAGTAATCTTTAGCTGTCACTGTCACCATGCTTTCTAGTAACCTCTAAAAGCCAGGTGCTGAGAGGAATGATGTAGCCCTTCTTACACCAATACTTGATTGTGATTTCGAGCATTTTTGGAGAAAACACCAAAAGAGCTGTAGATCTAAAATATCGACAGTGGCAAAAGTTCTTCCATTTTTAAGTTGAGTTTCTCAAAATATGCCTCTAGGCTCCTGCTTGGAAGAGATACTATTAGAAAAAAATCCCAATTAATACTACGCTACCCAGTTTATACTTTTAAAAGGTCAAATCATGATGTTCATTTGTAAGAACCAAAAAGAGGAAGAAGACTGTTTAAGAAAATGCATCTTGCATCTCAAATTGTTAATAAGACTGAGCTTACTTACTCACCAACAGTCTAGATATAGAACGAACACAAATTCAGGATCCTAGTTACCAGCCTCAGGTAACTTCATTTTATCCTCTAACTGCTGACAAATTCACCTGCTTCCTCTTTTCTGTTTCCTCAGGCCAGCTCAGCAAACAGTGTGAAGTAATTCCTTCTCAACTACAAAATCCCTACACTGTTTACCTTGGATTACAAATACCCTTTTGTCCATGACTCCTCTTCCAGAAGATATGTGGAATCTCCACATCAACACTGGAGGGAGAGGGGATGGCATTTGGTATACGCAGGATGCCCCATCCACATCAGAGTGTCTGGGTTCAAGTCCCAGCTCATCTTCCAATTCCATATTCCTGCTAATCCACACTTGAAGAGGCAGCAGATGATGGTTCAAGTACATGGGTCCCTGCCACTAAATGTGGGAAATTCTAAGTTTCTGGTTCTTGGTTTCACCTTGGCCTAACCCAGGCTGCTGCAAAATTTGAAGAGTTAACAAGCACACACACACACACACACACACACACACACACTCATATACTCTTTATGTGTATATATATATGAAACTGTGTGTGTGTGTATATATATATATATGAAACACACATATGTAAAAAGACACAGCTTGAGATCTGCTTCTACTTACACACTAACTGCAGTCACTTGGGCACTTACCTTTTCTGGACCTTATTTTCTCTGAAATGAGGCAGATGAATCAGAGAAACCATCTCCACTTAACAACTTAAAATTATGCATAATTATCCACTGTTCTAAAAACAAATTAATACAGAGTCCTCATACAGCAAAGAAACCTTCTAGGCCACAAGATACTATTTCTCTGCATTATTAAGTATTGTTATTCAGATTCCATAAATAGGAAAATCATACTGGTTATTTCAAATAGATTACTAAAAACAAAGAAACAAGCAAAAAATACTGGAATAGAAAAATATTGCAGACCAAAACAAAACAGAATATTGGTAGGTGGTAGCCCTCCCACCATGTAATTCCCCATCTTCTATTTGCTAACAAGAGTTATAGTTAGCCTAAAAATGTTCTCAGATAAAATATACCAAATTGGCTTTTCCTTAGCATTTTTAAAACATACATTTGCTTTTTTTATGTGTATAGTAAGGGAGTGCAAACTCAAGTCTCTCAGGAAAATATTTTTTTCTACTGGAATCAGACATTTAAGAAATAAGACTTTGTACATAAAATTCTAGTTTTAAACAATGTTGGTCCAGTAATAAATAAGATTTTAGATTAAGAGGGGTACCTATAAAGTCAAGGACATTTGCCAAAACTCCAACGCAAATGACTTTATCTAAAAACTTCTTAATCATTCCCGGACTGCGCATATTAAAAACCTCTATTAATGTCACAAAAATTATGTAAATTGTACAAAGCATCATCTGATAAAATAAGTTCCATTATGTAGCAATCAAAAGCAATGATCCTATTTCAGGACTGGACAAAGATTTAAAGTTCTGAAATTGAGATCCAACCATGGTCCAGGAACCAAAGCTCTGAAATATGGGACTAATCTTGGAACAGACCTGCCCAAGTTGAAATGTGGGTTCTGTTGGGCAGAAATCCCAAAACAATTCAACCCACTCAATAGAGATCGTGTTTCCCTAAAAAATTGAGAAATTAACTCATAGGCATAATTTTAATAATGCTAAAAACATTCTTTCTGTGCAATAGGTCTAAATTCTCAGTTCTTGAAGTGTTTTTTAAACAAAGGATTAAGTATAATGTCGCTGTCACTTTCTTGATGCAATTATCCATAAATTAGTTTATTAAAAAAATACTATTCAGAAGTCTATGATTGGAAATAACTGGTTGAACGAAAAATAAGATGCTGTATCATGTTATTAGCAGCATACCTCAAAGGCAGAAACCTATGCAACAAATATGATTTAATATACTGTGCAGTAGCATTTAAATCAGTTACATGATGTTAATTAAGACAGTTACAGTGTCTATCTAACAGATGACTCAGTCATCTGGAACCAAATCTTAGTGATTGGTCATAAGATGCTGTGGTCACACACCTGTCACTCACACAATGAAGCTAATGCTTCTTTCCAGGACATTGGCTCCTTAGATAAAGGATGGGCCAGGAGAAACTAAAACCTAGAAATGAGAGAGAGGTCAAGCTCCAGGAGAATGAACTGGGGCCATGAAAATTAGACAGGTGCCGCTGGCTGAAGCAGGAAGATGTTGAGTATTGAAGGAGCTGTCAGAGATGGAAAGGCTAGAAAGATACTGCAACCATGGAAAAGCAGTGTTTAAGGTCCAGGGAGTTAGATGGTAACATTAGCATACTGGATAAATGGAGGTATACTCTAATCTTAAAACATCTTGTTTCCTTCTTCCCTTTACCAACCTTTCTGATTAAACAGAGGGTCTCTGGGCCTGCTAGGGTTCATGTGGTCCTGCAGAGGCTAGAAAGTCACAGAAGTTCACAAGAGGCTCTTACACAACAACCAAACTTGTCCATAACGG
Source organism: Sylvilagus floridanus (assembly GCA_949820135.1). NCBI lineage: Eukaryota > Metazoa > Chordata > Mammalia > Lagomorpha > Leporidae > Sylvilagus > Sylvilagus floridanus. The sequence continues at coordinate 32,182,028 of OX463238.1, read as the reverse complement.
TACCCAGCAGCTAAAGCGGACAAGGCTACCACTCTGAAAGAGCCTATAGTCAAGAGCACAAAATACACACATACACTGGCGCAAGGCACTAACTCACCCAGTGCCTAATTTTGTGGCACACTCCATTTCCCCAGCCAAGCTGGGACATCTGCCTCCTACACAAACTGTATCATCAGTGACTGCTGGACTTGGTTGTTCACTTTTACACCCACTTAAAGTGTCTCATGCTGGCATCTGCAAAGCCCACTCAACCCCTGCATCCCTCTGCCTTATGTAGCTCTCTGGACATTTCAAAACTAGGCTCCACACAGCCATGAATTTCTGCTCGCTCAATTCATCAACCCCTTCACAACCGGCCATCAGGAGGGTCTAGTAAGGAGCAAATTTGATAATACAAAGGGTATCCAAGAAAAAGTAGGTTTATAGTTCTACCCTTTTATTGTAAAATTACTTGTTATATTACTTCCTTGTGCATGTTTAACTTGTTTTTGTAAAAGTACTTTCCTCTGGTGAGGAAGTAGATAAAACCTCAGTGGGCAGCCCAGCACTCTCCATTGTATGTACTTATGCTTAGAATGGTAAGTCAGAGAGCATGAAACACAATAGAGGAGTTGGCAAGCTTTTGTTGCCTTTTACTTTAAAAGTATGTCACTGATAATTTATTATCCCAATGATGCATTTAAAAATTTCTTGAAATCAGACCTTATGCATGTAATGGCAATGCTGTAAGCAGCTTAAGTTATGCCACTATTAAGATATTTGTGTGCAACATTTCATGTTTTCCAGGAAAACAAGATATTTGCATGGGAGACTTCTAATGAAACCCATCTGTGGTCTGAACATAGGTTGTGGTGAGCAACTCCAACATTCCCCTCTCCTCTGATACTATTCAGCTCTCTTCAACCCCACCAGTGCTGCCAACCTCCCTCTTGCAAAAGTTGCCTGCATTAGCTGAGTTACCACTAATAAAGAGTCTGTTATCAACTGTGAAAGTGAATTATACATGTTAGTAAATAAATCTAAATAATACTAACAAAATAAGGCAAGTTTATTGTTTCATTATGATTAATCACATCATAATATCCTATTCATCTTCTTCTAAAAATTTTACCCAGTTAAAAAAAACAATCGATCTTGAAACCAAAAAGAATTGAACATACTATTAGTGGGGTTTTCTATAGTATTAAATACAAAAATTTATTTTTTTCCTACTTCCCATAGTAAAGTATATACAGAGAATCTACAAGAAAATAGGAGACAAACATAGGCAATGACTAAGGAATAGATAGAAGGTCAGCCATTACTATTTCCCAAAATCCTGAGTTAAACCTATTGAGATTCCCAAATTGGCTAACGAATGAATCCCAGACCATCTGGCCCAGGTAAAGTTCTTACCTAGGAAGAGACATCAGAAATCGCTTAGTAATCTTTGACCTACTTAATTCCCCCTACGCTCCCTGTATTCATATACAAATAGCAATAATAACAACAACCTTATAAAATAAGCTCAGAATATTAAAGATTCCACCTTAGAATTTCAACTTCCCAGAATGCTGAATATTTAACAAAATAAAGGGCTATACAATCTAAGACAACCTTATTAGAATGTCATAGGGATAGAATTTATAGCATGTGGTGCATGAAGACTGTTAAAATGCTGACTTGTTTATAAAAACACTCAGGATAAAAGGAATCTTGGTTTAAATCAAGATAGGCAGCCACAGTCAACTTAAAAGAGCCACTGTTCCCATGAACATGCCCCACCAGTGTAAGAAAACACCACACTTAAATATCTTTAAAAGAAGTGATACAAATCCATCATTTTGACTGATGCAAAAATCAATAAAGCTTTCATCAACTATTTTTCATAGAAAAAGGTTATAGCTGACATAAAATTTTAGGTGTCTTAGCACTGAAAGGATTGATCACCGTTTGTCTTCTCAGCAGTATTCCTGTCATAACTCTAGGATTCCAATTTCCACAGATGTGACCCTGATTTTTTTCCCAGCTTATTAGGATCATTCACTTCCATAACCAAACCCTAGATCTTAGCATTATCTGTATCTAGAGGGTCTCTAGATCTCAACTGCAAGCATCTCATTCCCTAATTTTTACCTTATTTTGTTTAGACTTCATCAGGATCTACTAAGCAATCCAGCTGTGGCTAAAAGCTACTTATGATCCCCCAGACATGACCCTAGGCAGTTAGAGGTTTCACCTGGCAGGTCTCATACAGGGAATTTACTGTCCCCATACCAGAGTTGGTGTGCAGTCTTACCTTGAGCCATCACCTTCAGTCAAGGTGGCTTAGCTCTTATGCACCTCTGCAATCTTAGCTCAGCATGGAGGCCTTCTTATCAGGAACCTTTGACCAAGGCCTTCCTCAGGAATCTCTGCTGAGACAGTCTTATTAAAAGGAGGGAGAATCTTGAAAACACCGTTCTACACTCTGACTCAGTAGCTTTTCACTTCTAGCCATTTCTTTTCACCCGTTTCCTTGGGGCACATAAGACTACAAGAGCCTTTTGTTCAGGTTTCCTCAGTACCAAAGTAAATACTACATTTGCGCTTATCCACTTGACATTTAGCTAGTACCTTTCCCTCAAGGAAAATGGAATGGAGTTGAGAAGAGGTATGACTGGCACCCTCTTTGTCATCTAGTGTCCTGCTCATCCTATGCAGTGATTTAAAGCTTGATCATTGCTTTAATTGACTTATTTTTGTATTACCGTATCCTGACATCCTGCAGATCAGTTCTGCTCTCTCCAGTTCAACTGCACCCCTGACATCTACCATCCTTTGTACCATGGCGCCAGTGCACCTTGTCTCCTCATGTCCTCACTTTCCTTCTTACCTAGACAAATGGCACGGTTGCTTATTGCCTTCAGCCTCTTGTTTACAACCCAAACCATCTCGACTCTCCTATCATCACAACCACTTGGGAATAACCACATGCTAAAACCAACTCACAGAGTAGCATTGTGGTGTAGCAGGTTAAGCCACCATCAGTGAAACCAGCACTCCATATGGGCATCGGTTCAAGTCCTGGCTGCTCCACTTCTGATCCAACAACCTGCTAATGGCCTTGGAAAAGCAGCAGGAGATAGTCTAAGAACTTAGGATCCTCCCAACCATGTAGGGACCTGGATGAAGCTCCTGGCTTCTGGCTTTAGCCTGGCCCAGCTCCAGCAGTTGGGACCACTTGTGAAGTGAACCAGCAGATGGAAGATTTCTCTCTCTCTCTCTCTCTCTCTCTCTCTCTCTCTCTCTCCCTCTAACTCTTTAAAATAAATAATCTTTAAAAAAAAAACAAACCTTTACTTATTCTGTCCTTTTATATGTGCAGTTCAATGTGTCTGGAAAAAATTCTACAACCATGCTAATTAGGATTATTTTATATCCATAATCTGCATTCTCAATGCATGCTTAGGCCTTACAAACATTGTTATCCCTGTTCCATTGATTCGTTGGACAATTATATACCTATATTACCTACTAAATATCTGAAGTCACTTACATATTTATTTCGCACATCCTATTTCAGTAAGAACATATAAACAAAGTAGACCAGCTCCCATCAGAATGTATTCAATAGCTATCCTTTTAATTTCATCTTCACCTACAAATCACACATCCTCTCTGTCACTAGGAGCACATGCTGCACACTCTTGTCTAACAACAACCTACTGAGTACTAGATGATCTCAATCCATGTTGTCTACTCAAATCCTCTTAACCACTCCTATTTTAGCATTTTCCCCTTTACGTTCCTATCCAATTTATTCAACACTACGGATTCTTTGTCACCAGTATATAAACAAATTTAAACCACTCCTATTTATAAAAATAAGACTTTATTTAGTAACCACACTCTTTGTCTTTCACCCAGTACAGTAAAACCATCTTAATAGATTTTTCTATACTCTTGGTCCTCAAACTGACTTTCCCTATCCATTCTTTAAAAAAATAATAATTTCAAGATTTATTTATTTGAAAGAGTTACAGAGAGAGAGAGAGAGAGAGAGAGAGAGAAGTCTTCCATCTGATGGTTCACTCCCCAGTTGATCGCAATGGCGCAATGCACCAATCTGAAGCCAGGAGCTTCTTCCAGGTCTCTTACGCATATTCACGGGCCCAAGGACTTTGGCCATCTTCTACTGCTTTCTCAGGCCATAGCAGAGAGCTGGATCAGAAGTGGAGCAGCTGGGTCTCGAACCTGCACCCATATGGGATGCTGGAGTTCAGGCCAGGGCGTTAACCCATTATACCACAGCACTGGCCCAACTTGAAATTATTCTAATACAGCTCTTGCACGCATCACTATGAGCACATAATACTCTATGCTGTCATATCATAAATGACATTGTATAGTATAACCAATTGTGTTATATACTATATATTGTATATATACAGTATTACCAACTAACCCACCAGCTAAGATCTCAGGAACTAAATAGTGATTCACCTCTACTAGCCAAGGTGATGCAATGCCCAGAGGATGATTTTTAGCCTGTACTAATGGTGATGCCAAGCAGTAATTTCGAAAAATCACAAGGGGGGGGGGGGGAGTGCTGTTGTAGTGTAGCAGGTAAAGCTACCCCCTGCAGTGTCAGCATCCCCTGAAAGCACTGGTTCAAGTTCAGCCTGCTCCACTTTCGATCCAGCTCTCTGCTGTGGCCTGGGAGAGCAGTGGGAGATGGCCCAAGTCCTTCGACCCATGCATCCAGGTGGGAGAGCCGAAGAGGCTCCTGGCTCCGGATCAGTGTAGCTCTGGCCGTTGCAACCAATTGGGGAGTGAACCAGTGGATGGAAGACACCTCTCTCTCTCTCTCTCTCTCTTTCTCTCTCTCTCTGTCAAAAATGTGCAGGTAATATTATACCTAAATATTGCAAAATGTTGATACAAGGTGATTTAAACAGATATCCAGAACATGATACAGTTAAGAACATATAATCATCAAAGCTATAGATTAAAAGCAATAAAAATTAGCTTTACTGGCTTATGGCATAAAGAATTTATTTGGAAGACACAGGCCTGGTCTTGGAAAACTGTTGGGAACAAAAGAGCTACAAGACAGTGGCATATAGCAACGTATGTCTTGTGAAGCAGGAACAAGGGCAAATAGTCATCAAGGCAAATCTTCTCCTTCCTGTAAAACAAATGACATTCACACAGCAAGAGCAATGTGGCCTAAAAGCCACAGATGCCAGATTCTCTATTTGGAAGTTTCAGGAAAGTGCATGGTCATGGTCACACTATGTTATTATTGCCCTCTGACTGTTCCAAAGCAAGAGGAGGAGATCAGACTGATTCAGTTTGAAAAGGGGTTAGTAGACACTCCTTCCACCCAGCCTCTGTGCAGTGGGAGATGCACTAAGAGGAAAAGATTAAATGATGCTGCATATTAAAGAAAATAAGGAAGTCAATTCTCCGTCATTGTTAAAGGACTGCCATACTGATCTAGTCACATCAAGGGCAGCCACACCTCAACAGCTGCAATCAGACTGATCATCAGAATGACTCTGAAAATGAAAACAGCAACAAGAATCACTGAGCAGCCAGAAATCTCATAAGGTTTTACAGGAAGGAGAAGATTTGCCTTGATGACTATTTGCCCTTGTTCCTGCTTCACAAGATATACATTGCTATATGTGAAATTGTAGCATTCATTTTGAATACCAGTTTGAAAGCCACCATTTATCCTACTAGATATCTTCATGAATCATTCCTTATATTCAAAGTAAGGGATTGGTATCAACACCCTGACATGTAGAAAACAGACCCAACCATGGACAGCCTGAACACTTGGTACCATGGGGAGTAGGAACCCATGAATTTTTATCAAATAAGCACATGCATAGTTTAATGTTGAGCTATGACAGTTCTTCAAATGTAAGAAAATACATGGAATACCTCCATATTAAACATGAGTTAAACTGAATCATGATCTTGGAAAGAATTAGGCTCCTAAGTACCCAGAAAACCAACCAAACCAAGCCTAAGGTGGACATCTGAAAGACTTGCTAACAACCCCACCAATTCAAGACTTCCTAATAACTCCACATGCCTCACCTATCATCTTTTCTGTGCTTTCTTAGCTTTGGCCTCTTTTAGTTTTTATTTAATAAAATTGTCTTTTTAAGTTCAAAATATTTGTAAGTATTAGATAGGAAAAAGTCCAAATAGGCACCAAGTAGAGTTTATTTCATATGTATGATTCAGAGAATTCACGTTGATTTGTCTATCTTATCATACTCCAGAACACCAAATCATTTGTTCTAAAATGGATAAAAGTTGAATTGTTCAATAGATAATGGTTTAAAACAAAGTGTTTAAGTTTACTTTTGATTGACACATGACAATATTTTTGGATAAAGGTTGAGATCTGTGAACAACTTCTCCCAATGCTAGTTCTTTGGCATAACTCATCTTAGTGTTGATTGCACCTAAAAGAAAGAGACAGTGACTAAGAGGGTGTTTTTTAAATAGAGATGTACTGATTTCTATACTTGTTAGAAAAAGCCTAGTACAACACGTGTATAGTTTTAATAACATGCAATTTTTATAAGATTTTGAAGCTCCTATTATGCACAGATCTCAAAAATTGCACAAAATAAGTTTGTTTTTAATCTATTTTTCTCATGGGTTTTTTGAAGTATTCTCAAATATTAAGGGCACTTGAATTGGCATGAGCACTTGCTTTGGAATTAGAAAAAGATGGGTTTTATCCTGGTTTAGAAACTTGTTAGCTGTGTTATTTTGGGCAAGTGACTTAACTCCCTTTTAGCCTTGATTCTTTCACCTGCAAAAGAGACATAATAATATGTAATGATTAAAAGAAAGCACTTCTGAAAAAAACTTGGCACAATGCCTATCAGTCTCTCTCCTGCTTATCTGTGAGCCTTTCAAGGCCATTTCTATCCTTTACATAATATGTATGAGGCAGTCACAATGTCCTCAAATTCCAAAAGGTAGTTAGGAATGTGACTGCACAAACTCTACAACATGAGGCAGCCAATTTAAACCCAAGAGGTTTTGTGAAGGAGACGCCTGTGGTGTTGACCCTTTCAAACAGAGCCACTTTCTCACACATAACAAAAGTCTTATTTAAAACCTCAGACTTGAAACAACAGTTTTCATTTTTAGAAAAATGAATAAATATCTTATAATAACAATATATTCAGTTGAATTAAAAGGTTAGAATGAAGTACCATTATGGCCTGATTTTCTGTAAAGGGGACATCATAAGGGGCAAAGAGGAGAAAATTATCCTTTAAAGGATTGTTATGAAGTCTGGGAGAGCAATAGCTCCAGGAGAACACAAGTATATAAGCTTCCAAATTCAGTGATGACTGCAGTGGGTTCCCTCTTGGCACCACATTTGGTGCAAAAGGATTTGTGTTAATGGTTCTATAGATATGTAGCTTGTTTCCTTTTGGGCAGCTTCATTTCTTATAGCATGCCATGTTATCCCTGAAAGAATGAGTCTTGCAGTTATCAACATTCAGTAGAGTTAGTCTAAGAAAAAAAGAGTTCTTCGCTCCATTAAGAGAAAGCATTGGCACCAGCTCTGGAAGAATAGAGGAGCCTGGAAACATTTCAGTGGTGCAAGGAAGATAACTTAGACTGCAAGTGGATGGAACAACACAGTGTCTGCCTTTGCCAGCATCACTAGACCGGTAACTTAGAAGAGTGGCCAATTTCTGGAGCTCTGCCGTTTGAGGCAGCCTAATATGGGAACATTTCCTTCAGAGTGTGGAGGTAGCTACAAAAATAAAAAATTTAGCTAGCCATAGCAAGGGCTGACATTAGAACAAAAAGAGTGGTGCTCCCCACCCCTAGAGCTAGTGAGAGTGCACCAGTAGGAATGGCTCATAGAAGAAGCTATGCACCACAGAGCAGGGAACTCAAGGCCTCATCAACACAGGAAGCAACAGGAAGGCAAGATAAGGGAGCCAGAATAGAAAAACCACAGAAATCTATTCCAAAACACACAGGAGGCACACTTAGAGAAAAAAAAAAAAACTGATTGGTAAAGTATAAATTTGGGCATGATAAATGATATGTTGAAAACATTTTAATAGAGCTACTTTTCAGCAATAAATTGGTGAAGAAATGTCATACTATTTGGCTATAAAATTAATTGCATTTACATAAGGGCTAATACGATAATACAGAAATACATACAGTTTGGTTCAATTACTCCCTGGGAAATCTACGTATCTAAATCCTTTATAACCAAGACATTGTGACCCCTAAGACATTACTAAAAAAAAAAAAAATTGGGGGGTGGCGGCAAGATGGCGGAATAGAAAGGCAGCAAACTAATAGTCCGGGGAGAGACCGTTTAATAAAAGTGGAGATACTGTAGGTTCAAGGAAGAGTAGGGGAAGAAACAGCAGAGGAAACTCTTCTGGAACTAGTGATTCACAGTGGACCTTTGAGGAGAGCATGGGAGCCCGCAGTTTGGGACACCAGTGGCAGACTCAATGCACCAGCGCTGGAACACGCGAGGTTAGCCGAGCCTCAATAGCCCAAAACACTGGCAGGGAAGCAGAAAGAGGAGACTAGAGCAAACAAGGCTTGAAACCCCGTGGGGAAAGGTTCACCAGGCTAACTAGGAGAGAGAAAGAAAACAGTGACCGATATGGACACGAGTTTCTCTCTCTCCGCCCACCTCTCAAAGGTGAGCAAGACAAAGAGCAGGCACCATTTTGGACATACATCATAAGCAGGGCAACCTCAGGTCTGTACCAGCCCTGAGCCTAGCAGAAAAACCTGACTCTGGGCGTGGGGGTGAAATAACAGGAGATTAGAACCTAATGAATGTGTGGTGCTAATGAACTGAGACTGTGAAAAAAGAGACTGTGGGGGAGAGATCTCTCAGAATTCACCATGTGAGTACTCTCCAGAGACGCTACAGTTCGGTAGCCTTGGTAGCCCACTGGTGAGACTGCAGAAGAATTTGAATCCACACTGAAGGCCGCAGAGATTCCCTCTGTGGTCCTTGGGAAAGAGCTTCCGATCTCTGGCTCCTGTGGGTATATCATTTGCCTGCTAACCACCCCCAATTCCATTCAGCTGTGTGGAATTACTTCCCTTTTGAATCAAAAATAAAGAAAGAAACAGAGAGAGATTTACCACACCTAACCTGGGAGTGTCACCTTTGACACACCCTCAACCCTGAGGAACCAAACAGAGCTCTCAGGCCACACCCATCTCAAGCCTCTAAGGCTCCATTGAAAGCAGACAGTCCACTTATCTAGAGTCATAGTATAACAAGAAAAAACACCACAGTGAAGAAACCAATATGCCAAACCACAAACGCAAAAACCGAGGTAACAAGAACAAGGAAGACACTATGACACCACAATTCAAGATTACGAAGATGATGAGATAGAAGAAATGCAAGAAGCAGATATCAAAAAATTGATAAGAACACTAAGAAGTACTCAAAAACAAATTCTTGAACTACAGAAATCCTTAATGGACAAGGTAGAAAATCTCCCTCATGAAAATGAAATATTAAGAAGGAATCAGAATGGGTGAGGCAGAAGAGAGAATATCGGACTTAGAAGACAGAGCACAGGAAAATATACAGTCAAACCAAAGACAAGAAGAGGAAATTAGAAATCTAAAAAATATTGTTGGGAATCTGCAGGATACTATTAAAAAACCCAACATTCGAGTTCTAGGAGTTCCTGAAGGCATGGAGAGGGAGAAAGGATTAGAAGGCCTTTTTAGTGAGATAATAGCAGAAAATTTCCCAGTTTTGGAGAAGGACAGAGACATCCTAGTACAGGAAGCTCATAGAACCCCTAGGAAACATGACCAAAAGAGATACTCATCACGACACATTGTAATTAAACTCACCACAGTGAAGCAGAAAGAAAAGATCCTAAAATGTGCAAGAGAGAAACGTCAGATTACTCTCAGAGGATCTCCAATTAGATTCACAGCAGACTTCTCATCAGAAACCCTACAAGCTAGAAGGGAATGGCAAGACATAGCCCAGGTACTAAGAGAGAAAAACTGCCAGCCCAGAATATTATATCCTGCAAAGCTCTTATTTGTGAATGAAGGTGAAATAAAGATCTTTCATTGCAAACAGAAATTGAAAGAATTTGTTGCCACTCGCTCAGCCCTGCAAAAGATGCTTAAAGAGGTGTTACACACAGAAACACAGAAACACGGCCATCAACATGAAAGAAGGCAAACGAAGGGAACCTCACAGCAAAAGATCACAGGGAATTCAAAGCATACATTTGGATAAAGAAATTATGGGACATGTACTCTATAGAATACTATACAGCAGTCAAAAACAATGAAATCTGGTCATTTGCAACAAGATGGAGGAATCTAGAAAACATCATTCTGAGTGAATTAAGCCAGTCCCAAAGAGACAAATATCATATGTTCTCCCTGATCGGTGACAACTAATTGAGCACCAAAGGGGAAACCTGTTGAAGCGAAATGGACACTATGAGAAACAGTAAATTGATCAGCTCTTGTGCTGACTGTTGTTGTACAATGTAATACTTTATCCATTTTAGTATTTTTTTATTCTAGTACTAGTGTTTGAACTCTGTAAATAACAAACAATTATGCTTAGGTGTTTAAATTTTAACTGACAAGTGATCCCTGTGAAATATAAGAGTGGGAAAAAGAGGGGGAGGAGATGTACAATTTGGGACATGCTCAATTGGACTTGCCCCAAATGACGGAGTTAGAAACATGCCAGGGGATTCCAATACAATCCCATCAAGGTGGCATGTACCAAGGCCATCTCACTAGTCCAAGTGATTAATTTCAGTTCACAATTGATCACACTGATAGGTCTAAGAGTCAAAGGGATCACACAAACAAGACTAGTGTCTGCTAATACTAACTAATGGAATCAAAAAGGGAGAGAATGATCCAACATGGGAAGCGAGATACACAGCAGACTCTTAGAATGGCAAATGTTCTAAATAGCACTCTGGCCTCAGAATCAGCCCTTAAAGCATTCAGATCTGGCTTAAGAGCCCATGAGAGTATTTTAGGCATGGAAAGCCAAGACACTCTGGAAAAGAAAACACCTAAATGAAAGATCTCTGCGAGTGAGATCCCAGTGGAACAAATGAGGCTTATCAAAGAAGGAGGTACCTTTCTCTGAAGGGAGGAGAGAACCTCCACTTTGACCCTGTCAGAATAAGATTGAAGTCGGCGAACCCTAAAGGCTTCCATAGCCTCGGCAACTCATGACTAGACCCTAGGGAGATAACTGACGCCATAAACAAGAGTGTCAAATTGTTAAATCAACATCAGGAGTCACTGTGTACTTACGTCTCATGTGGGATCTGTCCTTAAGGTGTTGTCCAATGTGAAGTAATGCTATAACTAGTACTGAAACAGTATTTTACACTTTGTGTTTGTGTGGGTGCAAACTGATGCAATGTTTACATAGTATATACTGAATTGATCTTCTGTATATAAAGATAATTAAAAATAAAAAAAAATGTGGTGTTAAATTGGAAATTACATAGAAAATTAATCAATTTAAAAAAATATATCATGTGGGATCTCTATCCTTAATGTGCTATACATTGTGAAGTAACTAGTACTCCAACAGTATTTTTCACTTTGTGTTGCTATGTGAGGGCAAACTGTTGAAATCTTTATGTAATATATACTAAACTGATCTTCTGTATATAAAGAGAATTGGAAATGAATCTTCATGTGAATGGAAGGGGAGAGGAAGTGGGAAAGGGGAGGGTTGCAGGTGGTAGGAAAGTTATGGGGGGGGGAGCCATTGTAATCCATAAGCTGTACTTTCTTCAAATAAAAGCTTTATTAAAAAAAAATTGGAAGTCATATGTACAGTTTCCATTTTGCCATAAAACATACATTTACTGGCTTCTACACACTTCAGTTTTACCCCCTCCTTCTTTTACTATAGGGAAACTGATTTAAAAATGAATCCTCCACAATTTTTTTGTATGACTTCCTTCTTACCAGCTCAAGAGCTACTACCATTTGCATATCCCTCTTTGCATACCCCTCATTCCCTGCAGCTATATCCACTTTTCTGTGGCATCAGGTAAATATGATGTAGAGTTATTTTTTATTTTTTAAAATTTTATTTAAGTTATGTAAGTTTCATGTATTTCTTATATACAGATTTAGGAACATAGTGATTATTCCTACCCACCCTTCCTCACAACCATGCTCCAACCCTTCTTCCCCCTCTCTCTCCTATTCCCACTCTTAATTTTTACAAAATCTATTTTCAGTTTACTTAATGATTATAAGTTTAACCCTATACTAAGAGTTCAACAAATAGCATGAAGGAAAAAAACACTCTTCTTCAACAAAATGGACAAGGGCTGTTAACAAGCATCAAATCTCAAAAAGGAAAGAACAATTCTTTGTCAGCTCCCTGTTTCTGATCGTTCTTTTTTTTAAGACTTATTTGAAAGAGTTACAGGCCAGCGCCGCAGCTCAATAGGCTAATCCTCCGCCTTGCAGCGCTGGCACACTGGGTTCTAGTCCTGGTCGGGGCTCTGGATTCTGTCCTGGTTGCCCTCTTCCAGTCCAGCTCTCTGCTATGGCCCGGGAGTGCAGTGGAGGATGGCCCAAGTGCTTGGGCCCTGCACCCCATGGGAGACCAGGAGATGCACCCAGCTCCTGGCTTTGGATCAGCAAGATGCGCCGGCCGCAGAGCACCGGTCGCGGCGGCCATTGGAGGGTGAACCAACTGCAAAAGGAAGACCTTTCTCTCAGTCTCTGTCTCTCTCACTGTTCACTCTGCCTGTCAAAAAAATAAAATAAAATAAAATAAATAAAAGAGTTATAGAGAAGAGAAAGAGGCCTTCCATCAGCTGGTTCACTCTCCAGATGGCCACAATGGCCGCAGCTGCACTGATCCGAAGCCAGGAGCTTCTTCCAGTTCTCCCAATTGGGTGCAGGGGCCCAAGGACTTGGGGCATCTTCCACTGCTTTCCCACACCATAGCAGAGAGCTGGATTGGAAGAGGAGCAGCTGGGACTAGAACTGGCGCCCATATGGGATGCCAGCACTTCAGGCCAGGGCTTTAACCTGCTGCGCCACAGTGCTGGCCTCTTTGATCGTTATTGTGTTTTTTCTTTCCACTAGCCCCACACTTCAATTCATGGCAATCTGGCTTCAGATCCATCTTCTCTGACAAATGCCCTCTCAACCATCACTTTGTCAGTTGAATAATCATAAAATTCAGTCAATTTCTCCATTCTTGGGATTTCAGAAGAAATTAATCTTATTGATCTGTATCTCCTTCTTAAAACCACCATCCTCTCCAGGTTCTTTCTGAACCCAGTTTTCAATCTGTTCCTGGTTCTTTCTTGTTCGCACTAAACAACTGCTTCTCTTAAGTCATCTTTTATTCCCAGTTTAGGTATATTTCATACATTCCCAGGATAGGGTGGCTACCTTGATGTTTACAACTTGCAGTTCTCAATCCCAATCTGCATTATACCTTTGTGCTGGACAACTCCTATAGGCACTCCCATGGCACCTCAGGTCCCACAAAGTCACTCACTGTGCCATCATCTCTGACAGAATGATTCTTTTTCTCCTGTATCTCGGATATAAACTGCCATCAACTTAATTGATCTAGTCAAAATCCTAGATATTACTTTTTAACTGTTATTAAATATCGCTCCTTACGCCTTGCCCAACATATCTCAATACACATGCACATACACTCCAGTCATATTCTTACTTCCAAAAGCAGATATTCTCTTCAACCAGTTAAACCCTCTAGACCATATATTGTACAAAAAAAAAAAAAAAAAAAGAACTGGAGATGATGTAGACTAATGGTTAAGAGCATAAGAGATTGGGGCCGCCTTCAAAGCCAGCATTATATATGGGCACCAGTTCAAGTCCTGGCTGTCCCCTTCCAATCCAGCTCCTTGCTAATGCACTGGGAAATCAGCAGAAGATGGACCCAAGGCCTTGGAACCCTGCACCACATAAGAGACATGGAAGAAGCTTCTGTCTCCGGCCTGGCCAAGCCCTTGCCATTGCAGCCATTTAGAGAGTAAACCTTAGCAGATGGAAGATCTCCTTCTCTGTCTCTCCCTCTAACTCATCCTTTCAACTAAATAAAATCTTAAAAAAAAAAAGCATAAGAGATTGCATCCAAGCTCTGCCACTTACTCACTGTACTTTTGTTAAAAAACAATTTACTTAATGTTCTGAAGCTTTCATCTCTTTGTGTTAACTGGATAATTAGAAACACAAGTCTCTTAGGACTATTGTAATTGTGAAATGTGATATCACACAAGATCTTGCGACAATGCTGGCAACTAGGTAAGCATTTGATATACTGTTACAGTACTTCTGGGCTGCCAGCTTTACTTCTTGGTATATATTCTCCACAATGCAAACTAAGTGACCTTCCTTAAAAGAACTCTAATACAGTCAATTCTAAAATTTAAACTGTCAGGTGAATACCGTTTGTGCCTGAACTAAAATCCACTATTTTTTTTTATTTGAAATTTAGAGTTATAGACAGTGAGAGAGACAGAGAGAATGGTCTTCCTTCCATTGGTTCACCCCCAAATGGCCGCTACGGCCAGAGCTGTGCCTATCCGAAGCCAGGAGCCAGTTGCTTTCTCCTGGTCTCCCGTTCAGGTGCAGGGACCCAAGCACTTGGGCCATCCTCCTCTGCACTCCCAGGCCACAGCAGAGAGCTGGCCTGGAAGAAGAGCAAGTGGGACTAGAACCAGCGCCCATATGGGATTCCGGTGCCACATGCGGAGAATTAAACAAGTGAGCCACAGCACCGACCCCTAAAATCCTCTATTAAGATGGCTAATCTGGGCCGATGCCGCGGCTCACTAGACTAATCCTCTGCCTGGGGCACCGGTACCCCGGGTTCTAGTCCCAGTTGAGGCATCGGTTCTGTCTAGGTTGCTCCTCTTCCAGTCCAGCTCTCTGCTGTGGCCCAGGGAAGGCGGTGGATGATGGCCCAAGTGCTTGGGCCCTGCACCCCATGGGAGACCAGGAGGAAGCACTTGGCTCCTGGCTTCTGATCGGCACAGTGAGCCAGCCATAGTGGCCATTTGGGGGGTGAACCAAAAGAAGGAAGACCTTTCTGTCTCTAACTCTGCCTGTCAAAAAAAAAAAAAAAAAAGGCTAATCTGTCAAGACCTGGTGTTGTCACTCTCTCAGCCAAAACTTATACTCCTGCCTCCTCCTACAATAACAGGTAATTGCCTTCTGGCTCCCCCAGAATTCATGATCTCTCATCTCCAGACTTTGCAATACCACCTCTGTTTCTGGATCTCTTTTTCTCACTCCATGTTGCCTGGCCAACACTCAGTCCCTAGCACCCTAGGCAAGACATACGCAGCGTATGTACCTTGGAATACTCAGAGTACAACGCTAGTGTAATTGTTAAGTTATCTGAACTTCCACTTTGGATTTTAGGCTCTATGAGGGAAGGAAAAGTATCTTGTTTATCTATATTTCCAATATTATCTATATTCCAATATTATCTATATTCCCAGTAACAGATTTTGTAACAATTTTTCAGAGGCAGTATCAGTAAAGAAGTAACAATTTAATCTACTTAACGGCCTTAAAACCTGGAAAGGGTGCCCTGCTCATTGTCTAGTCTGGCTAGGGGTATTTGTTTATAAATCTTTCTCTTCAAGGCTTGGCTTACATAAATCTATTTCCAGAGCTCAGTCACAGATGTTGATGGCCAGACATTAAAAACCATTAATCCATTAAGCTGTAATCATAGCAGGCTAAGGCTAACTAAGTGAAGCTGCCTCTACTACTTACTTCAAAGACAAATCCCATCAACTCAGATTTAAAGCATGGATCTCACATTCATATGCCTACAGGGGCCAGACCAGCAGCATGAGTGAGAGATATGGGTACTGTGTAAATGCAGATTGTTTAATGGTTGGGGCTGAGCAAGCAAGAGAATACATGCCTTCTCTAAGGAAACTAGCAATCGCTCAACCTCAGTGAATTAGCTCCAGATCTTCTGACTGGTTCTTTAAGTCTGGAAATCTAAAATTTGCATATGAAGCTCATTTTAAATCTCGGTTTATTAAAATAATACAGAACAAACAAATCTATAGGTCCTGTCTGGCTCCTGTGAATTACCAATTCAGGACCTTAGCAGTAAACCAATGAGAAAGAAGGCAGAATTGAAACTGTGGATACGGGACTACTAATCGGTCATGTCCTTCAATCGCTGTTTCCTTAAGTCAACAGCTACTCAATTAGTTGTTCAACATGTCAATAATATCACCAAGCACTCTTAACATACACCCTCTCACTTCCAGCACAGATACTGATTGCTTATCCATAAAGAAAATCACATATATTCGTCAACAACCTCATCTTCCCATTTAGCTATAATTGGAACCATTCATCCTCAGAGCAGAAAAAAATCTTAAGTGGGATTCTCATACCTGTCCCCCCATATACTGTTCCTCATTCTTCCTCTTTTCTGTCTCTCTGATCTTTAAGTAAATCTTCCTACTCAATTTATTAACAGTCCCCTCTCAGAGGGGGAAAAAAAAATCTTTTGATCTTGGAAGCGCTTTTGCCCCTGCTCACTTCTCAATTTCTTTAGAGTTATTTTTCACCCAGTTCTATAAGCTCTACTATTGTGATAGCATAGATTTACGTCACCAGAGGAAATAGTTATTTTTATTGACTGATGTTAACTTTCCTTTAAAGAACATTACCTCATTCCATTTATTTATTGGATACGTGTTTATCAGGCTCTAGTATTTGGCAACCACTGCTCAAGAAGCATCCATTCAGAAATTTCAACTGAGGTCAAGGTTCCCCAGCACAGTCAGACTACTCTGCCCTAGGCCACACATCTCCAGCTCAGTTATCACAGTGACAGAATAAAAGCAGAGCGAGAAGCTTGTATATCTCAGTCTATTTGTTTTTTTCCAAGAAACACTTGCCTGTGAGCATATCCAACACTTTTAGCTATAAACTGTCTTAATGATTTTAAAATAGGTTTGGATTAGTTTCCCTATTGATTTCTAGTTTGTAATTATAGATTGAAGGATTAAAAACTTAATTTTTAAAGGAATTTTGTTTTCCTGAAAGTTTCAGTACAATGGTAAGATATCATACTACCTGACATTGTAGAGAATATGGTCATTGAATCAAGTCACAGGTTAGGGAATCTTTTTTTCTGCCAAGGGTCATTTCCATATCTATAACATCATTTTGGGGGATAAAAATTATCAGCTTAAAAATCAGCCAGCTAAAAATTTATTGAATTTTGAGTCCTGCCTGAGTTTGCATTGGCAGGGCCAGACCAAATGACTTCATAGGTTTATATGGTCCGTGGGCTAGATGTTCTCCACCTTTGAAAGAGCTAATCCTTTATTTTAGTCACAGCCCACGATCACAGTGTTCAAATTGTGAGTCAAAACTCGAAGGTGGGTTGTAAAATCAATTTTTTTTGCATTTTGGCAAGCATTTTTAAAAAGCAATTCTACGGAAGAGAATGGAAAAGGTCAGAGTATGTTTCTCACATAAAACTATGACACAAAATACTATTTTCATCTATGTATATGGGATATGTGTGGGCATGTGAAGATTATCACCAAAAATGTATTTCATACTGTAGATGTGGTGAAAAAATATTTTGAAAGCCATCTGTCTGTGTCTATCAAGCTTCATGAATGATGAGTCCATATTCTGTCTATACCTCTTTCTCAATTTCAATCTGTTGTTTCTGCTTCAGCAACTTTGCTAAAATTCTTGATTATCTCATCATTGGCCTTCTCGCTGTCAAATTTGATGTACCCCCTTCAGACACATTCATGGTTGAATTCCCTGCTGTCTGAACACTGTTCACACCTTAAAATTTGTATTGCCTATACTTCTCAGACATCACTTTCTAATGATTATCATCCTATCTATCACTCTGGTGTTTCTAGGGCTTCTTTGTTTTGTTCCCAGATTCGTCTTTGTCAGTCTCCTCTTAAAATACTGGAATTTCTGCAAACTAGAGCATGGAGCTTGGAAATATCACATATATTAAGATTGGGTTTTACCTCTACCATGTACAACTCCAACAACTACCATCCTGGTAACATCCACTCTTGCGATTTTATTGAAAATTTAATGACAACAGCCTGATGACCATGACGGGTCTCCTCTTCTGTCAATTCTCAAAGGGTAGCCTAAGTAACCCTGGTGAAAGGAAACCACATCACCTCCTGGCTTTGTAAAGCCATTCCCTGGGACCATGACCACCTCCGTATCTTCACTCGAATAAACTCTTCTTAGTGAAAACGTCTAAGCCTCCATATTTAAACTTACAACTCTACAGCTGCCACAAGCTGCCATTTCCCCCTTCTCACCTTTCTCTATAACCCTTTTCTAGAGCACTATACACATATTTGTTTTCTCTACTGTGTTTCCTCTTACTGGAGCATAAGATCCAGCAGTACAGGGATTTCAGTCTGTTATGTAAATAGCTATGTTCCCAGCATCTAGAATTAATGTCCCTTAGAAGGAGGGCAATATTTATCAACAGAATGAGTGACTATCATTAATCAGGTGCTCTTCTGATTATGATAGGCCTGAGATAACACATAAAAAATATGTGCTACTCTATACAGTTCTCTGTCAGAATATTGTTTTAAAAATATTGCTAGCCATTGTGGTGGTCAGAATGTGTCCCCTTGAAATTCATATGGTGAAACTTAATCACAATGTGAAAGTAGAAGAAGTAGGACCTGTGGGAGGTGACCAAATTGTGAGTGTGGAGCCTGCACGGACAGTTGTCTTACAAAAAAGGTGCCAGGGAGCTGTTTGTCCCCTTTGCCTCTTCTACCATGCAAGAAAGCAGCAAGGAGGTGTAAGCCCCCAAATCTATTCATGCTGGGCCCTGAACTTCCCAACTTCCAGAGTTGTGAGAAATACATTTATTATTTACAAATTTCATAATAAAAGGTATTTTATTATAGCAAGAACAGACTAAGATAGGGATTAAGCAGAAATAATTGATATTGATATGAATTAAAAAATAAATCATGAGAGGTAAAGACATTTGCCTCATCAATTTCCTGCTGGCTGACCCTACAAGAGGCAGATGCCTACATGGTAGCCCTGGTAGACAGATAATACAAATGTACATGACCTGCTATCATTGGGTTCTGTTTTTAAAAATCTACTCCATCACAGACATGATCAATTGCATTGGTATAACTGGTAGTAAAGAGTTCACTTTCCTTCTTTGTTTTTCTACCAATAGTCCAGAATTGCACAAAAGAATATTAATGAATTATTTTCTCATGAACTCTAACCAACCACAATTTTAGTTGCTGTTATTTTTATTCTCCACTCTAGCATTTTAAAAAGTTACTGATTCCTATACATGTATCAGCTAATTCAGATTTTTTTCCTAATAATATATACTGCTCCCAGGGAGACAATACCCATCTTTTATCTTTCAATATCCATCCTTTATCCTCATTTGATTATAAAGTCACAGTAACTTTCTCTTTATTGTTACTACTATCCACACCTCACAGATGAGGTGAAGAAGCACAAGAGAATAGCAAACAGGTCCAAGGTCATTCAGGCATCAAGAGGAAGACTTGATATTTGGCTCTATGGCCAAGTGATTTGCTGGAACCTAAAAAAAGGGATTGTGGGATGAAGTATCTTGAGAAACATCAAAATCAGATTGAACTTGGTGACAGACTGTCCAGAGAATAGTAAAACATGAATCAATCACCATTCTCAGGTTTCTGAGCTAGGTGATAGTTGTTGATCATAGGAGGAAGGAGTTTATAGTACAAGTTTATGAGATCAACTTTGGATGTAAGTTTGAGATGTCTCTGGGAATATAATGTTAAACCCAAATGTTGTCCAGGCAGTAGACACAAATGTGGAAGTCAAAAGAATTTGAATAGAATCCACAACCATAGAAACCAGTGACTTTATACAGGAAGAGCCCACTCTATTTGGCAAACAGAAAATAAATGGTTATCTGAGAAAAAGGTGTTCTACTGGAATGAAGGTAAATGGAAAACTGCTTTGGACACAAAAGTGCTTGGTTATAAAGTAGAAACAATAAGAAAAGATTACTGTTCTGAAAACGTTATTTTAGAAGGTGAAGAAAGCGATTGAATACTGTGAGTCCCGCAACACTCATAAAATGTTCCTCAATCTATCATCTCCTATTTGATACTGTCTAATATCGATCTTCCCAGAAACACAGCTCTGAAAGTTTCATGTCCCAAGGGAAGCCTTGCCCTGTCTAATATGTTTGGTGGTTCTTAAGCTTCCAGGGAGTCCCTGGAACAGCTCTCTTTAGGAAACATTGTGCTGGGCTTTCCTACACCTTCAAAGTTTTAGGATCCTGCACACTTAGGAAAGTTAATCTGTCAGAAAGAATGTTGATGGATTGAAGTGTGGCCCTTTGCTGGTAGCTTAGGTGCTACAAAACGAGCCCTCTTTAGAAATAAAACTTTATTCTAAAGCAGCATTTCATAAAGTGTTTTGACTGAATCCTAGTATCACAGGATGCAAAGAGCATTGCATAAAATACAATTTAAAATATAAAAAGCTTTCATGGTACACTAATTTTAGGAAACGCTGGGTTAAAGTTAAAAAAGATTGATTTCTCAAAGACTAATATTTTAATGCGCAACATAAAACTACTAGTGGGAGATATAAAACTCAGCATTTCCCAAAATTACCTGATTAGAGGGTCTTTTTGAAGGGATATCACATGGCTCAGAAACTTAGGAAAATATCGTCCTCTAGGAACAGTGTTGAGGGTATTTTGAGCAATGTGATAGATTGAGTAGAGACAAAAGCAGCAGGCTTTTTTTTCCTTTACCAGGCTTCATGTTCTCTTCTGTTCACATACTTATAGCACTCTCTTCACAAACTGTCATCAATCCAGGACAGTCATATTTAACAGGAATGGGACCTGGCTTGAAAGTTTAAGTATTTGCTTTTCCTTCTCATCAGCTAAATTCTATGGACTCTATAACACCATTTAAAAAAATTGAATTGGGGTTTGTGGTGTTTTAATTTCACAGCCCTATGGTGACCGATTACAAATGTGATGAAACTGATGAATACACATGTTGGTCTTTGATATTATTTTCCTGCTTCAATATGTTTTGTTTTCTTTTCTAGCTTGCAAGCTCACTTGTTACTAGAAAAATCAATAAACAAGCTTTTAAGGAAACTTACACCTAGAGAAAATAAAGAACCATTTGCCTTGAAGTTATTATTTTTCCATTTAAGGGAATAATAGCCACTCTATAGCCAGAGTTCACTTTCAAGTCAACAGGAGTCCTGTGAGCTCATGAAGACTCTCTGCTGGAAGAACAGGGTCTCTAAGTGTTTTCAGAGAGATAGCATTTGTAAGTATGATAACTTTTGTGAAGTGACTTGTTCTAAAAGTCAGGCAGGATTGAAGAAAGGGAAGTACTGTAGCTAAGAAAATCAAACATTGTTCTCCTATTCCAGGGATTATGAAACGAATGTAGATAAGGCTACAAAAGTCACACTTTTCATGTGTATGTAAATGAAATATAACCCTATTAACTGCAATAGAAATTCTCATTTTTGTCTTCTCTCAAAGCTCATACCTAGGAAAGGCAGACCAGATTCTTAAAAGTTCATGCTCAGGGGCCGGCACCATGGCTCACTTGGTTAATCCTCTGCCTGCGGTGCCAGTATCCCATATAGGTGCCGGGTTCTAGTCCCGGTTGCTCCTCTTCCAGTCCAGCTCTCTGCTGTGGCCCAGGAAGGCAGTGGAATATGGCCCAAGTGCTTAGGCCCCTACACCCGCGTGGGAGACCAGGAAGAAGCACCTGGCTCCTGGCTTCGGATCGGTGCAGTGCTGGCCGTAGCAGCCATTTGGGGAGTGAACCAATGGAAGGAAGACCTTTCTCTCTGTCTATAACTCTACCTGTCAAAAAAAAAGTTCATGTTCAAAAGCTTTTACGATATCCTAATGTTTAAAGGATTTAGCCTTGGACCACCTGTAAGAATTGCAAATCAGAGCATCACCACCCAATAGAACTGTGACATGATGGAAATATTCTATAATTCTGCACCGTTCAACATGTTAGCCAGTAGACACATGTAGATGTGAGCATATGAAATGTGACTGGTGTAGCTAATGACAAGAATTACCAATTTATTTTTTTCATTTAATAATTATATGTCTGGTGACTATCTTATTAGACAATATCAGAGAATAGGAGTAGAATATGTCGTTTCCCAGGCTTTTAACAGAGTACCAGGAGTAACACTGAGTGTTCCTAGCCCATTCCCATCCAAGAGAAGTTACATAATAAAAAAAAAAAGGAAAAAACAATAATTGATGCAAAATGTTCATATCTACTTGGTGAATCAAACTAAATGGCAGGAACCAAAGTAAATGGTGGGAACAGGATCCAGAGGTGTTTGAATGAGAGAAGAAAACCTTAGCAAGTAGCTTGAAGATCAGAACATAATCCTGGTGTTGCAGTTATCTATGACTGCCTAACAGATTATTCTGAAATTCAGTAGCTTAGAATAGTGACGTTTGTTTAGCTCGTGAATCTGGATTTGGGGCATAGCAGTAACTTACCTCTGTTCCACTCATCCTGGGTTATTTCAAGGCCAGAAATTAGGTCAAACAAAAGTCTTCCTTATTAACATAACTGGTAGACAATGCTGGCTATTGACTGGGACCTTAATAGAATCAGTCATAATACCTTATAAATGGCTACTCCATGAGAGAGACATGGACTTTCCTGTAACATGAAACCAGGTTCTAAGGAGAAATATCCCAAAATAGAGGGAATCCCAGGCAGGAGCTACATCTTCGTTATGACCTAGGTTTAAAAGTCACATACCATCACTATTTTGCTCATCAGATTAGACATAAACCCATTAAGGTTCAAGAGAAGAGAAAATGGTCTGCACTTCTTGATGTGGAACACCAAGAAGAGGATGTGGGACCAGTAACAATGCTGTGGACATTTCTAAAAAATAATCTATTACTATTCTAATAATTAAAATTGTATAGGTTTCAAGTGACAGAAATCTTAGTCAAATTAATTTAATAGCAAAAAACAAATGCATTATCTTAAGAAATTAGTAAGCTTTATGTTTCATGCATGAAAGGATCCAATGGCTCAAATCATGCAATCACATCACCCTCATTCATTACCTGTTTTTTGGTTAGTTGTTGTCTTGTTTCTCAAAAATGTGAATGTCTTCTTGTCTTCTCTACAGGGTAGAACAATAGATGAGTGGTAACTATAAATCAACATTCCTAATAATTTTTATCCTAAAGGCAGAGTCCTGTTCTCTCTTGTATAATGTCTCATGTTAGGGCTGTGAATTTTTCTGTTTGCATCACATACCCACCCCTTGTCAAATCAGTGGGTCCTGGGAAATGGGGTTCTTTCAAAGTCCAGATAGAGGTCCCAATCTGCCCTTGTAGCAAATTCTTTAATCCCACTTTTTTTTTTCATTCGGAGAATGGAAATCTTTGTATATAGGCTGCAAAAATACCACCATTTTCCATCCTGGACTATCTAAACAACTGTGATGTGGTTCTGTAGCTCCTCCTATCAAATAGTAGAGTGTTATTTCCTATCTTGATTCCACGCTGGACTTGAGATTTGCTTTGGTCAATATAAGGCATTATTTTTTGTCAGTTCTGTGCCTAGGCATCAAGAACCCTTAAGAAGTATTTATGGGTTCCTTATCTTATACTCTTTCTGCCATCCTGAGGGCAAGCACAGTATAGACTGTTGCAGGGTGACCTACTAGATAGGGCAAAGCTGAATTAATCCAGGTGCCTTCGCTGAAGGCACTGAAACTCAACAGAGTTCAGCCAAGATCAACAGAAACAACCCACAACTGACTGCAAATACATGAGCAAGCCCATCTAAGAGTAACATAAACCACCTAGATAACCTGACAAGTACACTTGTGCTAGTGAGTTTTGTGGTTATTAATAAGTATTATTATTAAACAGTATTTCTGTGACAAAAGACAACTGAAATGTACACCAACAGCCCCTAGCTGTTAGTGCTGTTGTGATATTACAACAGACTGGATATTTATATTCCTTCAAATTCATATTTTTGTAATCCTAATCTTCAAGGTGACGGTAATAGGGGATTGGTCTTTGGGATTTGATTAGGTAATGAGGGCTAAACTCTAATGAACAACATTAATGACCTGATAAGAGTGCCAATGGAGATTGTGAGGCCACATCTACCAACCAGAAAATGAGTCCTCACCAAACAATAAATCTGTTGGTGTTCAACAGGTTAACTTGCCTCCTGCAATGCTAGCATCCTACATGAGCAGCAATCCAATCTCAGGTGCTCCAGTTCCTATCCAGCCCCTGCTAATAAGTCTGGGAAAGCAGCAAAAGATGGCTCAGGTACCTGGGCACCTGCCACCCACATGGGAGACACAGATGAAGCTCCTGGCTTAGCTCTGGCCCAGCCTCAGCCATCGCAGCCATCTGGAGAGTGAACCAGAGGATGAGAGGTTTGTCTCTGACTCTTCTTCTCTACCTTTAACTCTTTCAATAGATAAATATTTAACAAAAAAGAAGTTAAAGGAGGGGAGAAGAAAGTCTTTCTCTAGGTAGAGAGAATGGTAAATGTGAAGTCATCAAAGCAGAAATGTGTGAGTAATTCACAAGTGAGTTTAGCCAAGCGGGATAGGCTACGACCCAACATCAGGGTAAGATCTCCAATGGAAACGAGATTGGAAAGATGGGATGCAGAAGTGGTA
Organism: Sylvilagus floridanus; assembly: GCA_949820135.1. Lineage (NCBI taxonomy): Eukaryota > Metazoa > Chordata > Mammalia > Lagomorpha > Leporidae > Sylvilagus > Sylvilagus floridanus. Next base: position 32,157,230 of record OX463238.1, on the reverse strand, counting down.
AAACATCTTTGCATGTCAGACTGAGGTATTTGAAGAGTCCAAACAGAAATGGATTCTATGTTTGAACTTAATCCACGTCAATCTTCGCCGTGGCTCAACAGGCTAATCCTCCGCCTTGCGGCGCCGGCACTCCGGGTTCTAGTCCCGGTCGGGGCGCCGGATTCTGTCCCGGTTGCCCCTCTTCCAGGCCAGCCCTCTGCTGTGGCCCGGGAGTGCAGTGGAGGATGGCCCAGGTGCTTGGGCCCTGCACCCCATGGGGAGACCAAGAAAAGCACCTGGCTCCTGGCTCCTGCCATCGGAGGAGCGCAGTGCGCCGGCGGCAGCGTGCCGTCCGCGGCGGCCATTGGAGGGTGAACCAACGGCAAAAGGAAGACCTTTCTGTCTGTCTCTCTCTCACTGTCCACTCTGCCTGTCAAAAATAAAAAAAAAAAAAAGAAAGAAAGAAATGCCGTGATGTGTATGAAAATGGCAATTAGCTTCTTAAAGTGGAGCTGGGACAGCTTCTTTACAATTGGCAGCCTCTCCCATGCAAAATTCCATATGAACAACTGTCATTTAGCTATTTATAAATAATCCAGAAAGTGATTACTGACAGCAGATCCCAGCCTAAACCCCTTTTAAGGAGTTAGGAATGGGAAGCAAGGCCTGGAAAATTACAGATAAAACCAGCTATGTGCTTCCTCACCAGGCCCAAGGTTGAGTGTGCCTTAACAGAACATTTGCTAATACTGTGTCTTCCAGTTATTAACAGCCCTTCATCCCTGTACCGGCACCATGTGAGGTAATCACATGGGTCAAGTAACTGCAGCATCAACTCAGATGTTTGTCTTATCTATAAACTTAATTAAGAATAAAAACTACAGTCTTGGGAAAATGCTAAGTCCCTTTCACTACTGCTTCTAAAACAGACATGCAGGATACTAGAAACTTAGTATGAATCTTAGGAACTTAAAGCAATACTTCTCAAATGTAACTTTAATATGAAAGGAATTCTTTCTTTAACCTATGAACTAGTTCAGCAAGCCCTATCTCACTCTACCAAATAGAAAAAAAAATTAAAATCTTAACAGTGATGAGCATGTAACATTTACATTAGAATTGTCCTTCATAGAATTTGCTCAAGAAAGGAACTATTAATACTCTTCACAGTTTTTCCTGAGAAATTTTTAAAATGCATTTTAAAGCAGTGAGGTTTTTTTTTTTTTCCCCTCAGAGAAATGAGAACAACTCTTCCTTTCTCATTATCACTTACAAATCTGCTCAGTACTCAGTCATTGTGCAGCCAATCACCTATGACTAAATTCACTCTGCAGCCTAAAATCCAAGAGGGTAGACAGGTTCTTCCTGGTAATGTGACTCTGATCTGATCAGATATTAACTACTTCATCTAAGGTATTATTTCTTCCTGTTGCACTCTGGCCAACACCACCATGTCTTTATTTATTGTTAGAAAAAAATCTGAAGTCAGTTTTGCCTACTTCTTTATGGACTAAACAATGATATGTATTATAACATTTGGGAAATGTATTATAACATTTGGGAAATCTTTTCCCACCCCTAGATAATTTTGTGGCATCTATCAACACGTACTGAGTATCTTGTATCCTCAGAAGACAGGGCCAGCCGAGTTTAGACATTACTAGGTTCACAGGGCACAGATATGGATGCTGACAAATTAAAACCACTGTCTTCTAAAGACGATCACTCCAAAAACACTTTCACAGAAACAGAACAAAGCAAACCAAAAACAGAAATACTCACACGACAATGGCATAAATGAGTCACAGAGTAACGAGACAGAAGTTTACAGCTTTGGTATTGAGTATAATTTCTGAAAAAACTATATCCCACATATAAAAATTGTTCATGCCATCTCATGGTACAGAGAATACTGGAAGCAAATGACTTACTAGATATATACAGAAATTGATTAGCAAATAATTTTAAAATATGTTTAAATGCTTGTTTGTAACCCTACTCCTCATACCTCAAAAACCAAGTTTACAAACTTCCAAAATCGGTAGTTAATATTCTGAGATAAGATTTTCTAATGAAGCACCTTTTTGTTGTTGCTAGGCCATGGGAACCCTAGGAGGTTGCTGCTGCCATCTAGTGGCATAATATTAAAATGTGTGAGGGGAGAGGAGAGGGAAATACATTCATGTGTGCACTTAGAAAGTCTAGTGAACATCTTATGTTACTAATCCTTTATTTTCGCTTTGCCCACTTTGCTTCATGACTTGATTCCCCTAACAAATTAATGCTAATACTGAAAAACTAAAGAAATAAGAAGCTAACATGTAATGCTTAAGTCTTAAACCAATACCCTCAATGTCCTTAGACCTTAACTGAGAGTTGCCAAATCCTTGGGAACCCCAATTCTTAAGCATTGGCCCCAACCCCAAAAGAGCTCATTTCAAAAAAACTTGCCCAATAACCATAATCCTACCCCTACTTCCACGTTCAGCATTTAGGTACTTTCCTGATCCTTGTCTGGAGAAGCTCCAGCATAGAGCTAGGCATATACAATTTCAGATTTCACATATTTAAAATGGTCACAAAATTCACAGACATGAGATTCAACTACTAAGGTCATCAAACGTTAATCAGGAATGGATTTAATGGCTTTCAGCTGTCCATATTAATGATGACATTCAAAGGAACACAGAAGAAATTGAGATTTGTGTAAAAATAAGGAGCACAGAGATAATTTTTGCAAGCATGAAGGTAAATTTTGTAACCTGGGTGAATGGATGGATGGTACTTTCATGTGGGTATGTACACATGTGCGTGAGAGAGAGACTTTCCAGCTCTACGTGTATCTGCACTGCAGCTGGAGCACTTGAACAGTTAGCAAACATTCCTGATGAATGAATAAAAGAACAAATTAGAAAATTATACTAGAACAATATCACTTTTCCTATTGATTCCAATATAAGATACATAATAGGTAATTTTTCATAAAACACTGCTTTGCTCTTAGGCAAAAGTATCTTTGTTGAGTAATTCAGGTTAGATATTTCTCCAATAACATGCAAAGTGGCACAGATCCAATGGGTGATTGAATTAGATGAAAATAATGTATTTTTCTAGTGCTTTATAAATTAGATGAATTTAGGTTTTATTCTCATTGAAAAGGTATGGCAGGTTCTCGAGCTAGTACCAATTAATATAAAACATAACTAAATTATAGCTCCCAAAATACAATGGGGCCTTTTAGACTTTTAAATAATGCTTCAATAGATATCCTGGAGATTCAGTGAGTTCACTGCTACTTTATTCTGAGTGGAAGTAGATGCAGACAAAACATTGTTGCAATCATATAGCTCATGTCTGTATGTGTACCTATATGCATAATGAGACAAACTTACTTAGGAATATAATTCAGCAAGTTCATAGAAAATGCACATTAGGTGAAATGTTTGTATTTTAGTTTTTGTACCAAACAAATCTTTTAATTCCATTTTACACAAACTTTTAGAAGTGCCATTGTTTATGTACATATGCAGTTACGCATCTCTTAATGATAGTGTGTTTTGGGAAGTGTGTCCTTAGGCAATTGTGCCACTGTGTGAACTTCATAGAGTGCACTAATACAAACCTAGATAGTATAAACTTCTATACATCTAGGCTGTATTATAATCTTATGGGACTAGACACACATACAGGCCATCCTTCACAAAATGTCTTCATGCAGCACCTGACTGCTTATACATATGTACACACACGAGAACATAGCAAGATATGCACATCAATGAGAGTGTGACAGAAGGTAGGCTAAAGGAGAGAGTTCTAACGGGAAGAGGGTACAAGAACACTTAAGTGCATATATGCTTTGGAATAAAGGAGAACTAAGACTTGGTATTCTGAGTGGAGTTTTGAGCATAAGCAAAGGCAAGAATATGTACAGTATGTAGGTTAATTAGAGAAATAAATAAGGTAGGGAATGCATAGAAAAACACAAACGTTAGCAGGAGCCAATTCTACAAAATGTTATGATTTATAACCCTAGGGGATCTTCATAAAATTTCAAAAACATGAAGCATCTCAATATGTTAGTACTAGAAAAGTCTAGTAGAACAAGAGCTACCATAACTAACAAACATTATAAAACCACCAGAGCCACTTAAAAACTGTAACAGTATTCTTAAACTGTAACTGTAGTCTTAAAAACTCTAACAGTTCCTTCTTATGTAAGCTTCTCTTTAAGAAATGCTTTTTAATCACTTCTGCATGAGGGTGTCTAAGATTGATTCTGTGGTTTCAGTTAAAAAACCAAATGGGAACATACTTTGCCAGTTGTTACAATTGTCACTTTAAAGCATAGGATAACAAACATTTTGAGAACTGCATCAGACATTACAAATTTAGAAATGTATCTAACTCATTTAAATTCATAGCCATTAACTTTTTAATTAACCAATATTTACACTTTCATTTCTATTGTTATTACTATTCTGTTGTTATTGTTATTACTATAGTAGTATAGTAGTATATATATAGTATATGATAAATATAAAAATTTTAATGAACTCTTAAAATGTCACAAGATCATCCTTTTAAAGCTCAAAATCATCTAAAATTATCTGTATCAATAAAGCATGAAACTTATCTGTAAACAATACCTAAGCGCCTTTAAACAAAACTATACACTAGCCTGTACATTTTGAATTCTCAAAATTCTGTTTATATTAAGCCTAGATTCAACCTAGAGTATACCTAAAAAATGCTGACTCTTTAATATGTCACTTCATAAAAGAAAGCAAACTATATAAGAATAAAACTCCCTACATGATAAAAAGTAATTTACAGATGTGAAATTTTCTTAACTGAAATTCAATCTATTTCCAGGATGTAGAAACCTGCACAACAATTTTTAAAAAATACATCTCTACTTGAATATATAGCCTTAAAAATACACAGAAGGACATTTTGAGCTAATTAAAGTTACCTCTATATTTTGAGGATAAGATTAAGAATACTATGTCTAATAGACACCAATAACTATGCAGTAAAATAACACATGCAAATTTAAATATTTTCTAAAAAGAATCAAATGCAGAACTATTAAGTATCTGCATAAAGATACCTGTTAATCCAATCACATCAGTTTTGCTACACCAACCACACTCCGCTCTTACCCTCCATGAAAACACTCATACCCTAGATGATAATCTCTTTGGAAGTTTTGGCATACCAAAGCACTTGGTCTTTGGGTACTGCATATATAAAATATGATAAGAGGAAGTCAGTTTTGTTACTTTGGGTAGTTATGGGCTGGAAATTCTTCCATGTTAATGGGAATTTTCCTTCCTCATCCCAGATCTTCCTTTTACAGATTTATTTCTAAATAAGTCCATCCATATGTTAAATAAAATCCTAATAAATTTAATATATTGGCATATACCTACCTCTGGAGGAAAAATAATTTCACACAACTGCATTCTAGAGAGTCTTCTCTCCTTTAACTCTATTTTTACTCCAAAGTGCAAAGAGCCTTGACTATCTTATTAGCTCCTTCTCATTCAATGCATTTCTTTTCTCTATTGTATGATCTTCCATGAATTCTTCTTCAACACGAAGTTTTCTAATACTTATCTCTCTGTGTTTACACTGTACAACACAGCATCAGACAATCCCAAATACTAAGTATTAGTTCTCATTCTCATGTCCCTCTTTGGGGAGTTATAGTTGATAATTCTATGTGAACAACAACCCTCAACTGATTTCATTAACCATTTAGAAATGTTTTAGAATGAATTAACATTGTAGTACACATACATAAAACTTGGACAGAACATTTTCAAAACCTCCCTTTAAAGGAGAGAAGTTATTTTCAAGAAGTTTACATCTCTTCTGAGGACCTAAAAGCCACAAATTAGTAGAAATGCCCCAATTTGTGATTCAATTTAAAAATGTACACTCAATTGCACATCAAAGTTCAGAATCAAGTTTTCTGCTGATGCCTATTAAATTTAAATGCTACTTTTGTTTCAGTATTCATTTCTCTTTAGGAATTCAGTAATTCTTCAAAAATAAAACCCAGTCAGTTCCAATTAGGACACACCCATATAAAACATTTCAGCTAATGTATTATATATGTTCATCTACAAAGACACACACATCTTTGTAACTATGTAAGTGGCTCTTGCTCAGATATGTCTCATTCTCAGAAAGCTAACCTTTCTCAAACTCTAAAATATTTTTTGAGGTGATAGTTTCATAAAATACACACACATTGTATATTTGCATCTATACTAACACTTTGTTTACACGAATGTCATTAGAATATCTGCATGTGTTTTCATATTCTTAGGACAACATATGTAAATAAATCACATGGTAATTTGAAAATTTAGCAGCTAAATATGCAATCTGTTAAACATAATCAGGCATGCTTTCAACAGCTGTATGATATAATTCAATCTTTCCAAAGAAAATATATGTTTCATACAAGGGCATTTTCTATGAAATTTTCTAGAAATTTGTAATGAAATTTTTGCATATTCAAAAAATAAGTGAAGCCACCTAATGCTTAAATCAATGAAAAACTCTCATCACTTTACCCTGACAAGAGTCTAATCTCCAATTGTCCATCATTTGTACACAGCACACACCAATTGGCATTATTTACAAACCAAGAGGATGCACATTTTCTAGTCAAAATCCTGTTCATATTAATACAAATGAAAAAGCATAACAATATTTTCATAAGCTAGTCTATATATTTTTTTAAAATTTCTGTTCACTTTATGTATGTGGTAACCATCATATATCCTTCCTTCTCTTTTCAGATTACGGTTTACTTTGATAGGTCACTCATTATCTAAAACTTATAATCAAGGATAGCCAACTAGTTTCATGTATCATAAGTAAGCAGACTGAAAAAAAATTTAAAATAAGCATTCCTACCTTGGTCTGATTTCTCGTAAAGGACAGATCTCTTGCCAGGTAACACCATTTCTTTGGGTTCTATGGGCAAAGAAAAAGGAGATTAATAATAACAACCTTTCTTTTTACTCTTTAAATGTTTCTTAAAGAAGATTCATTAGTAATAAAGGTCAGAGAAGGAAATCATTTAACAAAATATTCAGCTCCATCCAGCAGCTGCCTGGGGAACCACTTGCTTTAAATGCCAAATAACTTCCCCAAAGGTCTGCTCTCCCCTGCAGCTGAGAACATGGTGACTGAGGCAGACACTTAGCTGGTGTTTTTGCAAACCTCTCTTTTGTTATGGGAACACAAGACTTGCACTTGAGCAAGGAAAGGCATTAGCTTCCATCATTTCAAAAGAAGAGATGTAAGCCATGTTGAGACAGAGCATTTACTTGCAATACAACAGACCAGAATGGAATTTGCAATTATCAAAACTCTCTCTTCTAGTGAGTATGGGTTTTTAAATATTCATGAAAGTTTCAGTCTTTCCACAAAAGTGATAAAATGAGATATTGTAGGATGACTCTGTAAATAATTGCATATTACCCTCCTTATGAGATGTAATTTCAGAGATTTTCTATGCTGCAACAAGGAGGAAAGTGCTTTATAGAAGTCAGAAGTTATGAAAATATATCTTATCCCCTCCCTTAGCATATAACAATCATGAGGAGCATCCTATAAAAGATTTTATTGCATCATTATCTGGATTCTCAGATTGGAAGATAAGAAATTCAAGTCTTAGTGATAGCTTTTCAGAAAGGCCTGTCACATAGATAGGTAAGAATTTTAAATTCATTCCCTAAAAAAAAGTTATTCGACTGAAGACATAACAGTTAAAAAAAGATTGATTAATTTGCTGTAGTAATCATTATAAGAATAGTCATATGATAACAATCACAACACCATCTTACTAGCTGTGTGATCTTGAGCAACTAAATTAAACTCTTCAAAGCTTCATTTTCCATCTGTAATATGGAAGTGATAATCCTCTCTACCTCATAGACCTGATATGATAATATAAAGGATGTGCACAGTATCAAGCAAAGGACTAACAAGTGTTACACAGTATAATTATCAATACCATTATTATCAGTGTTTTCCTTTTAAAAGAAATCTTATTACCCCATTGATAATCACTGCCCTAAATGGTTAAATCGCAACGTATTGGGCAATATGTAATTTGCCTCTGTTAATCAGTGCTAGGGGTTGCATATGGCTTAACTGGTGTGTTTCTCTCCCCTCACCCCTCCTCATCCCCACCACCACAAGTACTCTGTAATTGAAGACTTGGCCCCTGGGGTGGTGCCACTGGGAGGAGGTGGAACCTTTGGGAGATGGGATCTAGTGGGAGGTCCTTAGGTCATAGGGGGAGAAGGAGGATGTTTTTGGAAGAAAATTTTCAAGGGACCTCTTGAGTTCCCACAAGAGGGCTCTTATAATGGTGAATTTAGGCCCACCCATACTCTATCTGCTCCTGGTTCAAGATGTAACCACTGCTTACTCCTGCATAAGTTCCTGTCATGCTATCTGCCATTCACCAGGAGTTGATGCAGCTAGGCAGAGTTCAATGAGCCTAAATTATATCATTTGGACTTTTAACCTTTGAGACTATGAGCTAAATAAACCTTTTCGCCTTAAAAAGTTAACTGCCTCAGATATTTTATGTAGTAACACAAAGATGGCTAGTGCAGTCACACTCTGTGATGACAAAGGAAATGACAGCCATTTCAGGTTTTTGGGTAGGTGGGCGAGAATATATATTGAATATACTGCATGAAGAGAGCAATCAACCACTCCACTGCAGGGCTGTCCCTTGATTTTGCTAAGCATTTGAGTTTGAAGAAGCGTTCGAAAAAGATTTGATATACTGATACACTTACTTCAAGATTCACTTAAAGCCACCGGCCATATCTACTCTTAACGAACACTCCATTCCATTCAGAAAGCACCTGGCAAGGCCTTACAATCAGCGTATGTGACAGACTGAAGAGAAACAATACACAATAAAAGACTTGGCAGAAGCACAGTGTAGAGAAGGAAACACACCTGGGGATAATTATTTCAAGTAATTGGTGAACATACCATCCTTAAAGAACATGTAATGTGTTGAAGCAGCAGGAGGTATTGAAAAAAAATATTCTGCAGTCAGGAAAGGGAGATTTAAAAACGTCAATCAGAAAACCTGATTAGGTGCATGTGGCTGCTAATCAGTCTTGTTTGGTCCAAGAAAATTTCACAAGAGAGAGGTATTTTGAAAGACATAATCTGGCAGGCAAGTACATGTGCACATGTGTTTCTAGGGAGACAGAACAATGCATAGAGACGAACAGAAACATAAAAACACATGAAGACCAGATTAATGTGAAGTCCAATGCAGTGCCCATTGTGTGTCTTCTCAACTGCTCATTAAAGTGCTAAGAGCATGTCAGAGAAAGAAACACTAGTCACAGCATTGGGAGGAAAATGGACAAAATACAGATGCATTAACAGTAGCTGAATCTTTGATAGGGATAGGTTTAAAAATGCTGTTTTAGACGCAGAACCTTAAATATTTTGAAACAGTACAGCATATATGTCTTAGAAATAAATTTAGGAAGGGACTTCGATGCACACCAGCAATAGTTTCTAATTTCAGGCAAAGGCATCAAGTAGACCAAAATATGCATAATATCAATGGAGGGTTAAATTATACCCCAAAAAAGATATGCTGAAGTGCTACTCTGCTACCCCTGAAATGTGACAGTTTTTGGACTTGGATTCTTTGCACATACAATTTAGATGTAAACTAAAATGAGGCTATCCTAGAGCAGGGTAGGTTCTTAATCCAATATAAGTGCTGTTACTGTCCATGTAAAAAAAGACACAGAGAAAGAGAAATTCTGTTGAAGATCATCTCTGTCTGTCTGTCTCTCTCTCTCTCTCACTCACACACACACACACACACACACACACACACACACGGGGGGGGGGGAGGGGAGAAACATGTGAAAAGGACATGACAGAGATTGGAGTGATGCATCTATTAGCCAAAGAATGCCCAGGAATGACAGCAACACCACAGCAAAGGGAAGGCATAGAACAGATTCTCACCGCCCCCCACAGCTTTCAGAAGAGCAAGACCCTGGCAACACCTTGATTTAGACTTTTAGGCTCCAGATATGACAGAATAAGTTTCTCCTGTTCTAAGCAACCAGTTTGTGATAATTTGTTAAAATAGCCATAGAAATATAAAAACACTTTTCAGCTAATTAATCTTATGTATAAAGTATATACATGTGTATATACTTTATATGTGTATAAACTGAAAGTAGAATATTATAAAATTAAGAGAGGAGAAAGGGTGGAGCATGGGCAGGAGGGAAGGTAGGGTAGGAAATAGCATTATGTTCCTAAATCTGTATATATGAATTACATTAAATTTGCTTATCTTAAATAAAAAATTTTTTAAAGAATCAGGTCTCTACCCAGACCCCAATCTCTCAGAGCTTAAAGTATCCTTACAGTCTTAGCTTTCCATGCCTAAAATATTCTCATGGGCTCTTGAGCCAGATCCGAATGCCTTAAGGGCTGATTCTGAGGCCAGAGTGCTATTTAGGACATCTGTCATTCTATGAGTCTGCTGTGTATCCCGCTTCCCATGTTGGGTCATTCTCTCCCTTTTTCATTCTATCAGTTAGTATTAGCAGACACTAGTCTTGTTTGTGTCATCCCTTTGACTCTTAGACCTATCAGTGTGATCAATTGTGAGCTGAAATTGATCACTTGGACTAATGAGATGGCCTTGGTACATGCCACTTTGATGGGATTGTATTGGAAACCCCTGGCACAATTCTAACTCCATCATTTGGGGCATGACCGATTGAGCATGTCCCAAATTGTACATCTCCAAAGAAGACCTAAATGAAAGATCTCTGTGAGTGAGATCCCAGTGGAAAGAATGGGGCCATCAAAGAAGGAGGTACCTTTCTCTGAAGGGAGGAGAGAACTTCCACTTTGACTATGACCCTGTCGGAATAAGATCAAAGTCGGCGAACCCTAAAGGCTTCCATAGCCTCGGCAACTCATGACTAGAGCCTAGGGAGATTCCTGACGCCATAAACAAGAGTGTCAAATTGTTAAATCAACTTCAGGAGTCACTGTGTACTTACGTCTCATGAAGGATCAGTCCTTAATGTGTTATCCAATGTGAAATAATGCTATTACTAGTACTGAAACAGTATTTTTACACTTTGTGTTTCTGTGTGGGTGCAAACTGATGAAATCTTTACATAGTATATATTGAATCGATCTTCTGTATATAAAGATAATTGAAAATGATTAAAAAATCTTGGTGTTAAATTGGAAATTGCATAGATAATTAATCAATTCTTTAAAAAAAAATCATGTAGGATCTCTGTCCTTAATGTGCTGTACATTGTGAATTAATACTATAACTAGTACTCCAACAGTATTATCATTTTGTGTCTCTATGTGAGGGCAAACCGTTGAAATCTTTACGTAATATGTACTAAACTGATCTTATGTGTATAAAGAGAATTGAAAATGAATCTTGATGTGAACAGAAGGGGAGAGGGAGCGGGAGAGGGGAGGGTAGCGGGAGGGAGGAAAGTTGTGTGTAGGGGGGAGCCATTGTAATCCATAAGCTGTATTTTGGAAATTTATATTTTTTAAATAAAAGCTTTATATATAAAAAAAAAGTATCCTTACAGTTCCTTTAACTTGCCACATTCTCACTTTACAAATTAGAGTAGTTGCATATAGAAAACTTATTTAAAGATAGGACCAAGCCAATAGCTAATGGTTTTTCAAAGTTGGTTTCTCTTCTTTCCCTGGGCCTCTCTTTCCCAGCTAGTTATCCTAATTCCTCTAGAATATGTGAGCAGAAATAAAAATGGAAGATGCAAAAAGAAATGGCAAATTGAGAAGAAAGTTTTTAATTTTGGTTGCCGAACTAAGAGGGCCCATTCTCTGGGTCTGCATCTGTTTAAAGCTGATTTTCAGGGCAACAGTGTTGGCATCACATATGGGCATCAGTTCAAGTCCAACTGTTCCACTTCTGGTCTAGCTCACTTCTAGTGCACCAAAGAAAGCAGCCGAAGGCATCCCAAGTCCCTGGACCCCTGTACCTACATGGGAGACTCAGAACAATCTCCTGGCATTGGCCTGGCACAGTCCTGGTAATTGATGCCATTCGTGGGGTGAACCAGCATACAGAAGATCTGTCTCTCTACATACAACTTTACTTTTCAAATAAGTAAATCTTTTTTTAGAAAAGCTGATTCTCTCTCTGAGGATGCTTTCCAGCTTCTTTCATGATAATCCCACCCCATATTTCCTGGGAACCTTTACCATTCAGCTCTATGGTCCTTGATGTGGGTCATATTGTCTCACTTGCCTCACTACGTCAACAGCCCTAAGTGACACCTTCAGCTTCTACCTGATGAGGCCAATTCAGCTGGTAGGCAGCCTTAAGGAAATGACCTAAGGCAATCTCACTACAGCTCTTTCACATTTGTGGCCCACACCTCTTACAGTGGAAACTAAAATCCCTGAAAAATAGGCTAATCTCATGTCAGCAACTCTACTTGGCTCTGCCGTTAGTTGCTTACTAGCTCATTCCTAGACCTTTAGATTCATCAGGAAGCAGTCCACTGTCTCCAACATCGCTCCCTACCTTCAGGGAACAACTATTAATCTTTCCACCATGTCTCCTTGAAGCACCTCTATCTAACACTGAGGGGCAAAACATCCCACATCATCCCTCCTTAAGGATATTTCTAGCACACACTCAGTTCAGTCCAAATAAATCTTCCTTTAATCTTCAGCTCTCTCAGCCCTTTTGAATTAGAAATGTAGGAGTTATCTCACCAATTTTCATTTTCCTACTAAGGAATTTCTACAAGGTGATCTAGTTCATAAATCATGTTAGTATCTGATAGGTACTGCTTCAAGGGTCAAAATTTTCCAATTTACATCCTGTGATATTGGTTTTCCAGTCTGCACTTTAAGAGACCCATGAGGAAAGCAGATAAAACTTGTATATTATGTCAATTGGATATAGGTTTTTAAAAAGTTTTCTTAGCATTTTACATTGTTTTTTAATACAATCTTTCCTGCTCGGTCAAGCAAAGTGCCTAGTGGCTACCACATTATTCTATTCCAGTTCTAACCCCATGTCTGTTCATCCTGGTTGTCATTCAATTCTTGCTTTCCAGTCCCTTCCAAATTTACCACCCTGCTAAAGCTTTGACTCCAGTATCTCTCCAAAGTGATTCCCCAGGTTCTTTGGACTCCGTTGATTTTATCTTTCTCTGACCTTGTACAGCCATTATAGCCAATGCCTATAATTTATATTGTGTTCTCATGTTGTCGTGTACTCATATTTCCCTAACTATATTTTAAGGTCCTCAAAAAGTTTCTCTATCTTACATGCCTCATCTATTCCCTTTAGTGAATTCAATGATTTGCATATATGAAGAAAGTTCTTGTTAAATGCAGTACTAATTAACTATTAAATATCAACATGGATCAGACAGAATATTGTGTTATATACCGAATCTCATGGTTCAATTGCTACCACATCAAATTTAAAGAACATTTCAGCAAATAAGTATGTCACATAGAAAAGAGGCATAAAATAAAAGTACGGGACAGCTGACATAACTTCATAAAACAAAGATGCTGTTATTTGGAAATATGTCTAAATGTAATGCTTTCTCAAGGAAGATTAGGATTTTTAACAAATTAAGAAAGTCTAAATTTTGACATCCAACAAGAATTTTGGACCCATAGTAAGATAAAGGTCTCAAATGCCAAGCTTTCTCTAGTCAGAAAACTATTTTTCAATTATGATTAAGTTGCCATTAACATATCAGAAGTCATGCTTAAAAAACTAGACCATGTAGTCTCACAATGTTAAAAGTGGAGAAAATGATGCAATGGAGATTGAACTACCACAGACCCAAGAGTTGAGTGGAGAAGAGGACAGTGTTGGGGGGTATCCAATATAAGTTCTCACTTCCCTTGTCTGTAAATTAAACTCCTGCATGAATGTGGTATGGAGGTAAGGGCATTAAGACTAGAAGACTACTTTTCAGGATACAGACTGGAGATAGCTCATGACTCTCAGTGTAAGCCAGCAATCAGCTCCTAACATGACTTGGGAACAATGAAGGGACATTAAAGGAAGAAGTATCTAAAGAAATGAACCTAAGATAGAATTCTGTTATTCCCAGTCAATGTATGGTGTCCAGGGAAGAAAGAAGTCACAAGTACTGTGATAAAAGGACATGAGGGTGCTGAGTTAGCTTGACCCCACTTAGTATCCTCCCCTACAATGAGCAGCTCATTATTCCCAGAATCACCAGACTCTAAAAGGAAAAAGAAAAATAGGGCTAAAAGCACAGCTATAGAAAGAAGTCTGAGATTTTCATCTACGATGAAATGAAATTAAAATTTGTCTAGTTAAATATTTTATAGAAGAGGAAACTAAACACAAGAATGGCACACCAATTCTCTCAGCGTATTATGCATATGAAAGCAGAGAGGAGTTAGTAATTCCTATTTTGTAGTGTCTACTCAATTGCTAAAGCACTGACCTACACTCTATACTGCAGCTTTTATTTCTACAAATATGCTAAACTATTGTTCAATCGCTATTTCAAAATAAAACATCCAATTTTATGGTAAATATCAAGGAAAATAATTCATTTATTTTAATGAGTAATGAAATACACTTAAAATAATGATGATTCAGGGGCAGGTGTTGTGGCACAGTAGTCTAGCCAGTGATTGGGAAGACAGCATCCCACCGGATTCCAGCTTCCTACTGGTGCACACTCTGGGGGCAGGAGGGGATGGCTTAGGTAGTTAGGTCCCTTCTACCTACGGGGGAGACCCAGATGGAGTTCTGGGGTCCTGGCTTCAGCCTGGCCCAGCTCTGGCTTCTGTAGGCATTTGGGGAGTAAAGCAGAGGACAGAAGATCGCTTTTTTTCTGTTACTCTGCCACTCAAATATAAACAAATTTTTTAAAAACAATGATATTGATTCAAAGGAGGCTACAGAATAGTATAAGGTTAATAGTAAAATACAATAATTGTAGCCAATTAGTGAATTCAATGTCACTGTATAAAATCATACTACCATATAAAAAATTAAACTTAATAGATTTAAAAATTTCAAATACTCAGAATAAATTTAACAAAGGATGTTTATGATCTTTACACCAAAAATTATAAAACATTACTTAGACAAATCAGAAAAATGGAAAAACTAAACTCAGATTGGAAGACTGAATATTCTAAAAATGTCATTTCCCCCAAATTGATTCAACTATTCAGTATAATCACAATCAAAATCTCATTAGTCTACTTCTTTGTAAAAATTAACAAGCTAATATTTACAAGGAAGTGTAAAGGGCCAAGATTACTCACAGCAACATTAAATAAAAACAAATCTTGAGTCCTTAGTCTACCAGATTGCAAAACCTTTACAACAAGTTTTGCTATCAGGACAGTAATTGGCACAAAGACAGAAAAAAGATAAAAGGAATGAAATTAAGAGTCTAGCAACAAGCCCACAGAAACTCTGACAGTAAATTAATGGTGAAAATTTATGGGTCTGATGTCATGGCGTAACAGGTAAAGCTGCTGCATGCAACACCAGCATCCCATATGGGTGACGGTTCTAGTCCTGACTGCTGCACTTGTGATCCAGCTCTCTCATCACCTGAACATCAGCAAGAAGAAGTGCTTGGGTCCCCCGACACCCACATGGGAGATCCCAGTGAACCTCTTGGCTCCTTTCTTCAGCCTGCCCAGCTCTGGCCATTACTACCATCTGGGGAGTGGACCACCAGATGGAAGATTGATCTAACTCTGACTTTCAAATAAATCTAAAAAAAATTATGGTGAATTTAACAATGTAGAGCATGGGGGAAATGGCAATTTATTTCTAATTGTTCTTAATCAATTACATATATTCCTTTGGGTGAACAAAGTGAATTTTGGTTTCTCCATGTATAAGCATCAGTTCTAGAGGGTTTTATAGCTAAATGTGGAAAATAAACAGTAAAGCATTAGAATAAAATGTATTTCCCTTTAGGGTAGAAAACAAATTTCATAAGTAGTATTTAAGTGGTATCCATCAAGAGAATACATAAGTCTGACCAAGTTTAAATTAAAACCTTCTGTTTGTCAAAATATCCCAAGTAGAGAACCAAATGGCAAACCACATAGTGCAGAAGGAAACTTGAAATACTTTTGTCAGATAACTCATATTTAGAATACATAAAGCATACTGCTACAAATCAATAAGCAAATGGCTAACAATAGAAAAATGAGTAAAAGATATAAACAGAGGTCATTCCAATTTTTGATGAACATTCTAAAACATTCTCAACTTTGCTAATCACTTGGAATATGAATTAAAATCAGAGTGAGACACTGTTACATGTAAACAAATATGGCTGACTTTAAAAAAAAGCAACAGTTAACAAGTAATATAAGTAATGTTTTTTTAAGCCCTGATGATGGGGTGGAAATTGACATAATGATTTGTGAAACAGCTTGGTAGTATCCTCTAAAGTTGAACATATCCACATCTTATGCTGAGAAATTCCATAATTAGGTTTTGTAGATACAATAAAGGTATGCTATGGTTCCCAAAAACTATGTATGGGAGTTTTGATTTGCACTAATTACAGCAAGAACCAATTGGAATCTCTATTAAGCTATAAAATGGATTAAAAAATTAACATATCCATACAATGAAGTGTGCTATACATAAGGAAAATGAAATATAGATGAACATGGATGACTATCACAAAATTGAAAAGAAATTATATACAAATATCTATACTGCATGATAGTATTTTGTTATGGCTGAATAACATTGTCTCAAAATTAAAATAGTGAAGGTACCCCCTAATGTTACTGTATTTGAAGATAAGTCCTTGGAGAAGGTAAATAAGGTTAAGCAAGGTATTGGGATGGTGCTCTAATCTGACACAATTGGTGTCCTTAAAAGAAGAGAGACAGCTGTATGTAAAGGCACAGATAAAAGGCTAGGGAAGGATGTAAAAGGAAACATTTGCAATTCAAGGAGAATGGCCTCTGGAGAGAGCCCTGCTGCACCTTGATCTTAGACTTGCAGCCTCCAGAACTGTAATATATTTCTGCTATCTACCCAGTCTGTAGTATTTTAAGTAATCATCAGCAATCTAATAGAGTTACTAGTTTACAATGGTTTGATATAAAATTTTTTGGTCATGGCAATAGTTCACAAGTGATTTCAGTAGAAATTGGACTTCAAATTTTGAATTTTGATATTTTTCCTGCTTTGCAATGTGCAGCAATTACTCTCATGCTGGGCAGGGAGCGGCATCTCCTGATCAGCCAGGCAATCACGGAGGGAAACAGCCACACTCAACAACGTCCTGTGTGGCTGAGCTGTGATGCTTGGTCAGTTAGGTGTGTTAAATGCATTTTCTACTTTCAATGTTTTCAATTTCTGATGGGTTGATTGGCATGTAACTCCAGTGTAAGTGCAGGAGCATTTGTACGTGTTGATATAAAATGTGACGGGAAACCCTTAATAATGGGAAGACATGCAAAGAGATCCTCTGGGAGACTGAAAATGTTCTTTCTTGACCCTGACGTTGGGTCTTTTTGTCACCTCACCCAAAAAAAAAAGCTGCACACTTAATATTTGAAGATTTATTCACTCTTCCACATGCATGATATACTTTTAAAGCCCTAGCCTGAAGCACTAGCATCCCATATGGGCGCTGGTTCTAGTCTCAGCTGCTCCTCTTCTGATCCAGCTCTCTGCCATGGCTGGGAAAGCAGCAGAAGATGGCCCAAGTCCTTGTGCCCCTGCACCCATGTGGGAGACCCAGAAGCAACTCTTGGCTCCTGGCTTCAGATTGGCACAGCTCCAACCATTGTGGCTATCTGGGGAGTGAACCAGCCGATGGATGACCTCTCTGTCTCTACCTCTCTGTAACTCTTTCAAATAAAGTTAAATAAATCTTTAAAGAATATTTAAGTGGATTAAATTTTCAAGGACTATAGACGCATTGAAATTCCAATTCATCTGTCTACAGACTTTGAATAAAAGGCACAAATAGTTTTCTTGGATGATCCCCGACTTCAAATATGATAAAGAAACAGACTTCAATCTGCACACATTCATTCGCATTTGCAGGCGTGGTAACTGGGGACTTGACACTTTAAGACAGTCCTAGGGGTGGGGGATGGAACATTAGTGTTTCCCAGGAACACTAATAATTTTCCAATTATTTTGACTTAAAAGATTGCTCATTGTTGTGTGTGTCTCTGTGTAATTTGGCATAGAATATATGGCTATTCAATTTGAAAGCATATTTCTACAGTGGTTAACAGTAAAAACATTTGATAATTTTAACTGGGTGTTAGCCAAGAATTATCCAAGTTATCCAGTTAGATTTTGAAGGCCTGTGAAATGATTTTCTTTTGCAAAAGATAAATATGGACTCATTGTATTTCTATTTTTTGCTTATTAGTTTATGAAACCATTATTCAGGAAAACAAAAACATGAAACAAAGGATTAGAACCTCAGGTGTTTAGAAGTGTCTGCATTTAAACTATGGAAAGAAAATACAAATAGAAATAAGATATAATAGACATGTATTTGTCTCTATCTAAAATCAATAATGCAGAAAAGTTTTCTTCACTGAATTACAATTACACAAGTTCAAGCATCAATTATGAAAGCTCAGAAATATCAAGGCATAGGGATTTAAAAAAGATTTACTGCCGGCGCCGTGGCTCAACAGGCTAATCCTCCGCCTTGCGGCGCCGGCACACCGGGTTCTAGTCCCGGTCGGGGCACCGGATTCTGTCCCGGTTGCCCCTCTTCCAGGCCAGCTCTCTGCTGTGGCCAGGGAGTGCAGTGGAGGATGGCCCAAATGCTTGGGCCCTGCACCCCATGGGAGACCAGGAAAAAGCACCTGGCACCTGGCTCCTGCCATTGGATGAGCGCGGTGCGCTGGCTGCAGCGCGCCGACCGTGGCGGCCATTGGAGGGTGAACCAACGGCAAAAAGGAAGACCTTTCTCTCTGTCTCTCTCTCTCACTGTGTACTCTGCCTGTCAAAAATATAAAAAAAATTAAAAAAAAAAGATTTACTTATATATTTACTTAAAAGGCAGAGAGAGAGAATCCATCCACTCTATCTGCTTATTCACTCCCCAAATGGCAACAATAGTCAGGTCTAGGACATTTAGAAGCCAAGATTCAAGAACTGCATCTTGGTCTCCCACATGGCTGACAGGAACCCAAGCACATGGGTCATCATTCTATGTCTTCCCGGGTGCATGACTGGGAAGCTGGATCAGAGGCAGAGTAGCCAGGACTTACACAGACATGTGGATACATGATGTCGGAGTCACAAGCAGCAGCCTATCCTGCTGCACCACAAGCCAGGCCCAGCCAGGCGTTTTGACATGTATGCTGAATCTATGCCGAGGAAGGGCAGAAATGCTGACTACAACAAAGCCAAATCTCATGGTTAAGCATATTCAGCTGCTGAGTGCTAGGAATAACTAAATTCTAGGCTTGCATTTTATTTCTCAATAATGAGAAATTTAGTCAGCTGACGACAACTTTGGTTTGAGTGAAATACATTTGTCCCTCAGTATCTACAAGGGATTTCTTCTAGAACTGCTGTGGGTACCAATATCTGTAGTTGTACAAGTCTCTTACATGAAATGGCACAGTATTTACACAGAAGCTATGCACATCTTCCAGTACACAGCAACTCCAGATTACTAGTAATACAGAATAGAATGTAAATAAATGCTGGGTAATTATTACACTAAATTGTTTATGAAATAAGAGTCTATGTATGTACAGTGTAGAGTCCCCCCCCCAAAAAAAATTTTTTTGGATCTGCAGTTGATTGAGTCTGCAGATGCAGAACCCATAGAGAAATACTGAACACTAATTTCAAGGACAGTTTCATTCCCACAATCATTTTTTTTACTCCCTTTTGTATATTCAAATAAATAGCCAAAACTGTTTTGAATAGGCAACTGTGCAACAACATGGACTCAATAAAGCTACTTTGAGAAACAGTTTTATTTAAACTGTTTTTAAAAGCTCTTCAAAGTATTTTAAAAGTGCATTCTTCTTGCTATTGTGATGTTAAAATAGGTAATTAATACAGCCAAATGTAAATCAGTCATTCTGAGTTGTCTTTTTGAATACCCAATATCCATAAAAACCTTCAGGGCAGGGTACAACAGTATCCTCATTTTATTGACAAGGAATCTGAAGCCCAGTGTGGCTACCATCAACTGCCTATGCCACTGAGCCAGTGAGCAAGGACTGGATTTTAAAGCAGACAGCAATGTCATTCCTTTGACTCCTCAGATGAGTGCAAAAATCATACGTATTTACTGATGGTATTTATGGATACTGGGATCTTAATAGCCTCACAGGAAATAGTGAATGATATTCCAGGCTTGCAAAAGATGGGAAGTTGGAATTTAAAATGCTCCAAAATCTAAAAGTTTTGGTAATTAAAAAAATACCTTCTAACAGGTAAGTGACAAGGAATTACCTGTGACACTCATAGTTTGGAGCAGAGAAAAAGAAAATCAAAAAGCACATAAACTATATTTTTTCCTCTATGGCCTTTAGGTCTTGCTTTATATGACTGTAACTCCTGGAAATCTGTAAGCAAGGAAATTAAAATTAAAATTAAAAATAGCAAATTAAACTCTCTCCAAAGGAATTTAACTCGTATTAGTATTTTAAAGAAATCAGAAACATCTCAGAATCCAATATCATAAAATCCACAAGACAACAGGCCTTCATAAAGGTGTGCCCTAAGAAGCAACAGTAGAATTAGATTTTCAAGGAATACAGATTCTGCAGTATCAGGTATACTACATAGAGCAAATGTGCTTAAAATCCATAAACATGTAAGACAGGAAACACACTAAAAAATAGGATATAAAAATCAACTATAATCTTAATAAAAATAACTTCTAGAAATTAAAAAATATTAAAATTACAATCTTGATAAAAATTATGACAGATTGAAGATATACTGGACACAACTTCAGAGAGTAAATAAAATGAAAGATACACTGGAATACATAATACACAATGTAGAGAGGAAAAGCAGTAGACATGCAAAGGTGAAGGAGAGCATAAAAGTTCTAACATGGGGCTGTTACTATGGTGTAGTGTCTAGGCCTTCCCCTGTGGCACTGGCATCCCATATGGGCTCTGGTTCTAAGTCCTGGCTGCTCCTCTTCTGATCCAGCTCTCTGCTTTGGGCTGGGAAAGCAGCAGAAGATAGCCCAAGTGCTTGGGGCCCTGTACCTGTGAGGGAAACTTGGAAGAAGCTCCTGGCTCCTGGCTTGAGATCCACCCAGCTTCAGGGCCTGTGGCCATTTGGGGAGCGAATCAGTGGACAGAAGACCTTTCTTTCCATTTCTCCTCTCTCTGTAACTCCTTCTCAAATAAATAAATAAAATCTTTTTTAAAGTTTTTTTTTTTTTTTTTAAATTCTAACCTATGAGCAATCTGATCCCCTAGAGAAGAGAGGAAAGAGAATATCAAGGCCAGAGCCATGTCTAGGACAAGGCAAGGGAGGCAAGCAGGGCAAACGATTTCAAGACATCATTCTTAAAATGTGCTGTCTAGGAGAGACAACACTGAAAAAGGCCCTGGTCCAAAATTTTCCATAATAGATTTCAGATCCAGAAAACAACAGTGCTTTCCAAACAGGATCAAGAAGAAGAAATGTACACCTAGAGGTACTAGTAAAATTGCAGAAAAACAAGGACAAAGGACAAGTAGCTACAAATAAAAGAATGAGCACTGGAGCCCTGCTTGGATCCCCTTTGCCAGGGCTGAGGACCCACATTCTCATTCTCTTGATAATGGTCTTGTGCTCACTGGGAATGTCCCAGAAGTCCCATTCTCCCTCTCAGGACAGCTTCTAGTCAAGTATTACTAACTAAAGGACACATGGCTGTCTTGCTTCATCGTGGAATAGTTCTGTGGTGCCCACAGGTTGAAAAGCTTCTTGTGGGATGAGGCTGATGTTCCACTAAATCACATCTTGGAACAGCTATTTTTTGCTGTCCTATCCTATCCTATCTTCCTATTTTCTGATTTCAACTAACAAGACTGAAAATCTTCATCTAGAATGTGACTGTAGTATGTGCAAACTAAGAGAATTACCAAGAAGGGTTTCACAAATAGATCAGAAGCACAGTCTCAAAGCAGCAATGGATGCCAGAAGACTACGGAAAAGTCTAAGGATTGAGAATCATCAATTAAGACTCTATGCCCAAACCAGAATATGAAGGCAAAACTAAAATATATCCATTTAGATATACAAAAGCAATGTTTATAATCAAAACACCCACATAAAAAATATACAAAGGATTTGGGGAAGAAAATAATCTCAGATAAAAACTGGAGGGAAATTTAGTGAACATGTGAGTGAACTTGATCAATAATAAATGTATTTAAAATAAGGTTAAGAACGTTGAATGTGATAAATAACAAAACAAGGTATTACTGTGCCATAAAATGAAGTGGGTGGTTAAATTGGGGTTGTAATATCTTTTATTGCTCAAGAGAAGAAGATAGAGATGAAATAAATTTAGGCTATAAGAAAGCAAGCGAAGATTTTAAGGTTAATTTAAAACAACAGAAATAAAGTATATTAACTTAAAAGCAGCAGAGAGGAGAGAAAAGAAAACAAAAATTCAATTAGAAAATTTAGTTTCTGGCTACAAAATTTGTCCTGGATTAAGTCATTCTGTATAAATAGCAATAGAGTTGGACAAAACATGTTAAAGAAAATTTCAGGCAAAACATGTATAACTTGCAGCACAAATCTGTACTTTATGAGTGAATGGAAAGCTCCACAATTTTCCCTTCTTTCTCCTTGGGATAAGTTACCCAACCTCAGCAAAGGGAGGGATCCAAACAAATCACGGGACCTGGTCCACTTAAAATGCAGAGATCAAAGTTGAGAGCCGAAGTAAATGCAATATGCAAGGCAAAGAGCCAGAAATGAAAGAACTGCTCAGAAGATGGGTTTCAGATCTCTGAACAGTATTCCCTGTATCTTTTTAGTCAAGGATTGGGCTACACATGTGCTAGGCAAGAACACAGGAGGCTTTTTAGAGAATTGCTGCCACAAGTTAAGAACACATTAGAGATATTAGAGGTCATATAGTGACAGTGGATATGGGAGTCCATGCCAAGCAGAGTGACATAGACTCATTAAAACATCCTATTACCCTAGGCAGTCATCTGAGAAATTGGCTGCTTCATGAGACACACTTTGTGAGTAGTGATAACACATTACAGTAAGACATATCCTAGTTCTACCCTAACAAAGCCTAAAACTTAGTCTTCACAGCATCTGCAGGAGAGTTCAGAGGTTGGGTCAAGACAAGTTAGAGTACCTTCCAGTATATCTTGGCTTTTTTGTTTAAAGGTAGATGGATTGATTTGAAAGGAAGAAAGAGACAGACTGAGCATACGATTGATCCTCCATCTATTGTTTCACTCACCAAACGGCTGCAACAGCCAAGGATGGGCCATGCTGATCCAAGAGCTAGAAATTCCATCCTTGTTTCTCACATTCGTGTCAAGGACCCAAGTATTGGGCCAAGATCCGCTGCCTTCCTAGGCCCAAAAGCAGGAAGCGGACTGGAACCAGAGCAGCCAGGAGCTGAACTGGCAGTCTGACACAGGATGCAGGTGTTGCACTTCAACCTGCCGCACCACAATGCCACCCCCACCTTAAGTCATTTAAAATTCTGGCCCTATAACATGTAAGCCCTTGAATGCTCAGGTTCAAAGTGACAATTTTTTCGTTTCAATTTCCAGCATGCCATCAATGATTACTAGATTTATAGAAAGATGAAATACATGGTAACAAAAAGGTCATTGAAAGAAACTAATCCAGAGATGGCATGAATTTTGCATTTAGCAGATAACTTTAAGTCAGCTATTAAAATGTATTCAAAGAACTAAAAAAAGTTCAGAAAATTAAAGAAAAACATGACTATAATGAAAGAACAGATAGTCTCAGAAGATAAATCAAAGCTATTTTAAAAGGCAAAGAGAAACTCTACAACTGAACAGAACAATAAACTAAATGTAAAATTTCACTGCATGAATACAACAGCAGGTTTAACAGAAATCCTGAGCCAGTGAAGTTGAACATAAATGAAAAATTCTGAAGTTTGAAGGACCGAGGTACAAAATGAAGAAGACAGAACAGAACTCTAGAGTACTGTGGAACAAAATCAAATAACAGAATGTATGTATAATAGTGGTCTCAGAAAGAAAAGAGAGTAAGAAATAATGGCTAAAATATGCTAATACTGATTGTGAAAAAATTAACTTACAGACTCATGAAGCTGAGAAATTTCCCAGATTAGAGTGAAGAAAAGTATACCAAAGATCATGCTCAAAACACTCAAATGGATTCAATATTTACATGCTAATTGTATAAAAGGTAAAATCCTTTAAAATAATCTTTAAAAGATTCTACAAATAATATTTTAGACTTAGAGATAATTGATAATACAACAATAATATTAAAATATAGAATTACTGTTTCTTCTATCAAAGTTGATGGTTAACATGAATTAAAGTGAAAAACACATGTTGGGCAAATTTAATCATTTAAGGATTTTAAAAGTCATCCTTGTGACATTATGAACATTGTGACATTGAAGAAAATCATATAAGTCATAAAACATATGAAAATGTACACTGTGCCCATACAGTGGATAAATCAGAAAACCCCTTAACCAAGATTATCACCAATCAACAGCAAAAAGAAAGTCATGTACGTCTAGTCTAGATACAATATTCTGAAAAAAAAAACACATGACTTTAGCATATACTATATACACTTTAGTATATGCTAGTCAGATATTCAGAAATAAATTCTACATGTTAAAAGATATCAGAAAAAACCCAAACTAAAAGACATTCTATAAAAGAATTGAACTGTATTATTCAAAAGCTATTAACAAAAAGACAAAAAAGGATTAAAAAAACTGAAGATATGAAAATTAACCATAAAATATGATTCTGAATTGAATACTGCTCCAGAAGGAGAAAAACTGCCTTAAAAGACATTATCAAGAAAATATAATTAGGACTATAGATTAAATAAAAGCATTTTTATCAACAATAAAGTTACTGAATTTGATAATGCTTTATAGATATGTAATAAAATATTCTTGTTCTTGGGAAATATTCACTGAAACATTATGGAGTGAAGGGCTATGATGTATGTAAGCTAT
Organism: Sylvilagus floridanus; assembly: GCA_949820135.1. NCBI lineage: Eukaryota > Metazoa > Chordata > Mammalia > Lagomorpha > Leporidae > Sylvilagus > Sylvilagus floridanus. The sequence continues at coordinate 32,131,953 of OX463238.1, read as the reverse complement.
TCTCAAATAGTTCAAAAATATAATGTATTTGTGCGCATGTGTGTAGGGTAAACTATAAAACAAATGCATCAAAATGTTTTAAATGTTAAATTAAAATTGAAATGTTTTAAAAAAAAGTGAATCTAGGGGCCAGCACTGTGGCACAGCAGCAGCCTGAAGTGCCGGCATCCCATATGGGAGCCGATTCTAGTCCCAGCTGCTCCTCTTTTGATCCAGCTTTCTGCTATGGCCTGGGAAAGCGGTAGAGGATGGCCCAGGTCCTTGGGCCCCTGCACCCAGGTGGGAGACCTGGAAGAAGCTCCTGGCTCCTAGTGTCAGATCAGTGCAGCTCTGGCAGTTGAGGCCATCTTGGGGAGTGAACCAGCAGATGGAAGACCTCTCTCTCTTTGCTTCTCCCTTTCAAATAAAATAAATATTTTAAAAAAAGTGAATTAGGGATAGACTTTTGGCATAGAGGTTAAGATGTGGCATGGGCATCTCATATTGGAGTTCCCGGTTCAAGTCCTGCCTCTGCTTCCAATTCAGCTTCTTGCTAATTTACATCCTGGGTAGCAGCAAATCATGTCTCAAGAGCTTGGGCCCCTGACACTCAAATGGTGCACTTGGATTGTGTTCAGGACTCCTGGCTTTAGCCTGGCCACACTCTGGTTGTTGCATGTGGTTGCAGAATTTACCAGGAGATGGAAGAGCTCTGTCTCCCTACTTTTAAAGTGAGGTAAAAATAAATAAAAATTTTAAACGGATCTACATAAAGGAGTATATTATGTATGCAGTTTTGTTTTTGTTTTTGTTTTTCTTACTTTTTGGGTCAGTTTGAAATTAACTAAAAAGATTTTTAGAGGGAAAAGTCAAATTATTTTCTTCACCTTTACTTCAAATTAGCCCATTACCAGAAACATGAGGTGATACCTATCCAATAAGAAAGGGTTTAGGCAGAGCAGATACTGAGGCTAACAATTAAGATGCCTGCATCCCTCACAAGTGTGCCTGGGTTCAATTCTTGTATCCTGCTTGAGTGGTGATGGCTCAAGTAATCAGATTCCAAGAATCAATCTCTTTCTCTGCCCCTGCTTCTCTTTCTCAAATTCAAGTCAAAAATAAATTTTGAAAGGATTATGTGATAAGCAATATGAGAAATTTTAATTCACAGTTTATGTATAGAAAAGTGAGATGCTTGATTCCAAGATGGCAGGATAGAAAATGACATACGGCACAAGGCTGGGGAAAAATAGTTAAAAAATAGTGTAGGAAGTGCACTTTCAGGGGAGAATTGGAGAGAGAACTGCAATGCAAATTCTGCAGAAGAGGAACATTGGGACCTGTGTGGAAGGTGTGGACATACAGCATGAACACAGACACAAAACATGACTAGAGCAGCTAAGAGCCAGAGAGGGCATCAGATTGGAGACAGAGGTGAGGTCACACTGTAGCAACCATGGGGATGTAGCTGGAGAGCAAGCATGGCATGAGTATGGAAGTAAAAAGAGCATGTTTCTCTCACCCTCCCCTCCCCACAACAGAACCGGGCTGAGAGAGGACAGGTGCCATTTATGGGTAAAAGTGGCAGCTGTAGAAGCCATTGTGCACATGCACAGCATCTGGCTGAGACAGGATGCTGCCTTCTCAGCAGTACTGGTAGCAGTGGCAGGGAGAGAAAGATTCAGCCAGTGGCTCCTGCGTATGTGTGAGACCCAGAGATTTTAACAGAGGGGAAAATTTGTGTTCTCCACCAACTTTGAGCCTTGCTGAGAAGATTGACAGGGGGCTGGGCACCCACAGAAGTCTGTGAGGCAGTCCCAGAGTCCCAGTACACCACAGGCTCTGCAATTCAAGTCACGTAGGAGGAGCACCCACAGACAGCTGGCTCAGAGAATGTCTCTCTTTGGACCAGACAGGCTGGTGGAATGGAGCTGACCCTCTGCACACAGCAGCGGTAAGAGCTTGCGGGTTGAGACTGTGGGGATTCGGACAGCATGAGAGGGCACAGGCTGTAGCTTGTGGTCTCTGGGCAATCACTTTGAGTGGCTCCACACACTCAGAACTCCCTGGTTGCCTAGTGTAGGTCATTATAGCTGAATCCATGCTCAGATTAAGGACCACACAGATCATCTGTGGTTCACACAGTGGTGCAGATGAGTGTTGAACCCACTAGGAGCTAACACATGGATACTGATCACCTTGGAGGAGAGGAGATGAACATTCCCCCCTTGTATTAATGAGAGGAGATCTACCACGCTAACTTGGGTGTTACCCTGGTTACTTGCCCCACCCTGGGACAATGCCTAGAGCTCCCTGGCCACACTCATCACATACCTCAGGGTACTCGCTGAAAGTGCAGAGACTCCACTAAGCCATAGAGGCATAGTTCAAAGCTAAAAGCCATCACAGGGGAAAAAAACAAGTATCTTCATAAATGTTTAAAAACAAAAAAATTCAAGAAACAATACAGAAGACAACTTGACCACCCCAAAGAATTACAACATTTCAATATTAGATTGTGAAGATGAAGAAATTGATGAAATGATGGAACTGGAATTCAGAAGATTAATCATAGGATTACTCTAAAGCAATCAGGAGCAAATTCACAAACTAAAGAAATCTATACATGTCATGAATGAAAATTTTTCCCGTGAAATTGATTTTTAGTGAGAAATAAATATGAAATATTAGAAATGAAGAGATAAATAGATCAAATGAAAATGCAGTGTGAAGGCTTAAAAACAGACTTGGTGAGGCAGAAAAATATCCAAGCTAGAAGACAAATCTTTGAAATCTTTCAGACCAAAAAAGAAGAAATTAGAAAACTTAAAAACAATGTTGGAGATTTATGGGACATATCAAACCACCTAACAGATGGGTATTAGGAGTTCTTGAATGTGTGGAAAGTGAGAATGGACTAGAAGGCCTATTTAGTGAAATAATTACAGAAAACTTCTCCAATTTGTAGAAAGAAAGGGATGTCCAAATACAAGAAGCACATAGAACTCCTAATAGACATGACCAGAACATATCTTCGCAACAAACTCTCCAAAGTAAAGCATAAAGAAAATGTTCTAAAATGTGGATGAAACACCAGATTACTTCCAGAGATCTCCAGTTATAGTCACAGCTGACTTCTTATCAGAAACCCTATAGGCCAAGAGAGAATGAAGAGACAAAGTCCAAGTCTTGAGAAAAAAACTGTCAACCAGAATACTAATCTCTGCAAAACTCTCATTTATGAATGAAGGTGAAATGAAGACCTCCAATAACAAACAGACATTTAAAGAATTTCTCACAACTTGTCCGGCCTTATAAAACATGCTTAAAGATGTGCTACACACAGACACAAAGAAAAATAGCCATCATTTTGAAAGAATGTGAAGGCAGAAAATCTCCCAGTAAAAGTACAAAGGAAATCCAAACTAAACAATAGGAATATTTATGGGAAAATATCAGGGCCGATTCATTACTTATAAATTGTAACCTTGAACATAAATGGCCTTCACTTCCCAGTTAAAAGATACAGACTGGCTGAACGCGTTAAAAACCTAGACCCATCTATTTGCTGCCTAGAAGAAAGATCTCACCAACAAAGACACACATAGACTGAAAGAGAAAGAATGGGAAAAGATATTCCATGCTAATAGAAAGCAAAAGAGAAAGTATAGCCACCCTAATATCAGACAAAATGGATATTAACACAAAAGCTGTTAAAAGAGATGAAGAAGAGCACTATGTAATGATTAGGTGATGCAATGCTGAAGGTACAGACAGCATCACTGAATTCTATCAGACATTTAAAGAAAAATAATTCCAATTTTTTTCATGCTACTCAAAACAATTGAAATGGAGGGAATCCTCCCAAACTCCTCTCATGAAGCCTGCATCATCTTCATTCCCAAATAAGAAAAAGACACAGCAGAGAAAGAGAACTATAGACCAATACCCTTGATGAACATAGATGCAAAAATCCTCAACAAAATATTAGCTGTTCGAAACCAGTAACACATTGCAAAGATCATTCACCCAGGCCAAGTGGGATTAATCCCTGGTATATAGACATAGTTCAACATTTGCAAATCAATAAATGTGATACATCACATTAACAAACTGAATACCAAAAACTATATTGTTATTTCAAAAGATGCAGGGAAAGTATTTGATAAAATACAACATCCTTTCATGAGAACCAAGAACAAATTGGGTGTAGAAGACACACTCTTCAACACAATTGAGCCAATTTATGACAATCCCATGGCCAGCATGTTGAATGAGGAATTGAATTGGGAACAGCTGGAAGCATTCCCCCTAAGATTCAGAACCAAACAAGGATGCCAACTCTCACCACTGCTATTCAGTACTATCAGGGAAGTTTTAGCCCCAGCCATTAGGCAAAAAAGTAATTAAAGGGATACAAATTGTGAAGGAGGAAGTCAAACTATCCCTGTTTGCAGATGACATGATTCTATATATAGGAGATCCAACTGACTCCACTGACAGACTATTGGAACACATACAAGAGTTTGGTAAAATGGCAGGATAAATTAACACAAAAGATAAATGCTTTTAAATACATATACAATGCCATGGCTGAGAAAGAAATTGTAAGATTGATCACATTCACAATAACTACAAAAAATTAAATCCTTTAGAATAAAATTAACCAAGGATGGAAAAGATCTCTTTTATGAAATTATAAAAAATTAAAGACACAGAAGACATAAAAAATGGAAAAATCTTCCATGTTCATGCTTGGAAGAATCCATATCATCAATCTGTCCATACTACCAAAAGCAATTTACAGATTCAATGTGATTCCAATCAAAATTCCAGTGATATTCTTCTCAGCTCTAAAAAAAAATTATGCTAAAACTCATATGGAAACCAAGAGACCTTGAATAGCTAAAGCATTCTATATTTTTTTTAAAAAAGAACATAACCAGAGACATCAGAATAGTTGATTTCAAGACATACTATAGGGCAGTGATAATCAAAACAACCTGGTACTAGCACAAAAAACAGATGTGTAGACCAATGGAACAAAACAAACTCCAGAAATCAATCCATACACCTACAACCAACTCATTTTTGACAAAGAAGCTAAAATCAATCCCTAGAGCAAGGACATTCTCAACTAATGGTGCTGGGAAAACTGGATCTCTCCATACAGAAGTATGAAACTAGACCCCTACCTTAAACCTTACATAAAAAACCACTCAAAATGGAGTAAAGACCCTAAATCTATGACCTGATATCATCAAATTACTAGAGAATATTGGGGGAATTCTGCAAGACCAATATTTGCATAGGCAAAAACTTCTTGGAAAAGACACTAGAAGCACAACCAAAACCAATATTGACAAATGGGATTACATCAAGCCGAGAATCTTCTGTACTTCAAAAGAAACAGTCAACAAAGTGAAGAGGCAATAGACAGAATGGGAGAAAATATTTGCAAACTATGCAATGGATAAATAATTAATATCCTGAATCTATAAAGAGCTCAAACTCAACAGCAACAAAACAAACAGTCCAGTAAAGAAATGGACAAAGGAATTGAAAAGGCATTTTTCAATAGAGGAAATTCAAATGCCCAAAAGACACTTGAGAAAATGCTCAGGATCACTAGCCATCAGGGAAATGCAAAATCAAAACCACAATGAGATTTCCATCTAACTCCAGTTATGATGGTTCTCATGAAGAAATCAATAAATGACAAATGCTGGAGATGATGTGGAGAAAAGGATACCCTAATTCACTATTGGTGAGAATGTAAACTGGTGCAGCCACTGTGGAAGATGGTATGGATCTACCTCAGAAATCTTAAATATAGACCTACCATATGATCTAGCCATCCCACTACTGGGAATTTACCCAAACCAAAAGAAATTAGTGCATGAAAGTCTGATCTGTGTTCCCATCATATTAACTGCAGCTCAATCCACAATAGCTAAGATATAGAATCAACTCAGATGTCCATCAAATGTTGACTGGATAAAGAAATTAGGGTACATATATACTATGGATTTCTACTAGCTGTAAAATAAATGAAATACTTTCTTTCACAACAAAATGGATGAAACTAAACCATTATACTTAGTGACATAAACCAGTCTCAAAAAGATGTCATGTGTTTTCCATGATCTGGGGAAACTAGTAGAGTACCCAAAACATAATGTATTAGAATGAAATAGACATTTTGAGATTTAATGACTGTTTACAGCTCTTGTCTCTCTTGAGGAACAGAGTTTCTAGTTCATACTATTTGTTGAACCATGTACTTAGTGTAGAGTTACCCTTATGATCATTACATTAAGTGAAAATAGATCTTTGTAAAAATTAAAAGTGGGAATAGGAGAGGGAGGAGGAAGAAGGGTTGGAGTGTGGTCTGGAGGGTAGGAAGAGAAATATCATGATGTTCCTAAATCTGTATATAAGAAAAACATGACACTTGTAATAACTTAAATAAAATGTAAAAGAAAAATTACAAAATCAACAGAAAAAAGAAAATTCAGATGTTGGGGCTAGCTTATCAGGTAAATCTTCTGCCTGTGGCTCTGGCGTCCCATAAGGGCACTTGTTCCAGTCCAGGCTGCACCACTTCCAATCCAGCTCCCTGCTAATACACCTGGAAAAGCAGAAGCTGGCCCAAGTACTTGGGCTTCTGCACCCATGTGGGAGACCAAGAAGGTATTGGCTCTTGGTTTTGGATCAGCCTAGCTCTGGCCATTGTGGCCATTTGGGGAGTGAACCAGCACATAGAAGATTTTCTCTCTCCCCTCCCTCCCTCTCTTCCTATCCTTCTCTCGTAATAACTTTGCCTTACAAATAAATAATAAATATTCCATTAAAAATTCCGATATTACCCTCAACTTGTAAATCAGTTCAGAAAAGCTGTAATATGAGGTATAGCAGAACTACCAACAGTACTCTTAAGAGAAACAGTATGAAGAATTTACTTTGGAGGCAAACAGACATAAACTTGAATATTGGCTCCAATATGAACCAGCCCTTGAATAGGTAATCACTCTGACATTAGGAACTTCATCTAGAGTCCAGAGGTAATGAGTTCATCCCATAGCATTATTGGGAGGAGTAAAGATGTATAGCATTGAATGTACATTACACTATTACTGCACAGAAGATGCCATTGTCATACAGTAGTGTCACTGGTAAATATATACACTGAGAGAACAATTCAAATTAAAACCCCAATAGATTAAGCCTATAGCAAACAATTTTGTTCCTAATGTAATGGTCACTGGAACACATAGCAAAAATATAAAAGCTAAATACTGGAAGACTGAAATAAATGGAAATACTGGGCGATGCCCCTGGTTAAGATAACTTAAAGTGTACATTGATTCCTATCACTTAGTGGCATATCAAAAAATTCCCCACAGATAGTATTACCAAGTGGTGATATAATTCATTTGGAAAAATAATCAAGGTGAAATTATATAAGAATTACATTACGGATCTTATACGATATTAACTTACACTAAAAAGTAAAACTTACCTAAAGCAAAGTATTTAACACAGAAAAATAAATGAATAGTCAGGAAAAGAAATCAGGCTATTATAAAACTTTAACAAATGCCAAATAGAATAATAGATGAAAGACTCATTACTTAATAATTATTAATGAAGATGTCAGGGTGGAAAAGAATGATTTAAATCCATAATTTGAGCTTCATAGCAATTCAAAAAGGTCAAATGCAATTTTGTTATATAAAATAATTTTTATCTAAGAATGAAATAAAATATTTTGGCTATTAAAAAGATAAAGGTCATTTGATTTAGGATGAATTAAATATATTTTAAATTACAGATTAAAATATAATAAATAGAAAACTATGACAAAAAGACTGCTGGTTTGCATGCAGAAAACATAATTTGGCAAAATATTTAGGGAATTTGCAAAATGATCATAAACTTGATTTCCCCAGGAAGGTCACAAAATAGATGAACAAAAAGTATACAGACTAAAAAATGCAGAAATCACTCCATAGGCTATAAATCATGTGTACAATAGCATTATAATTGAAAGTAGCCAGAAATAACCCCACCACCTAAAGAAAAGAGAATGATTACAGAGCCTATCATTTGTCAAGTTGCCACTGACTCTCATAGTTTGCCATGATATGGCAACCAAAGTGTATTTGTACAACCCAAATAGACCTATCTTAAGCACTACTTTCATAAAGAGTGTTTTATCTTCTCTTTTTTGCTTCAGTTTTACCTCATTCATGATTTTTAAATTTTCTTTCATTTCCTCAAAATATTTTTCTATATCAAATTATATATTTTATACCGTTCTTCAAATTTTGCCTAGACTGCTGTACTGCTCTAGATACAGAAAGAACATATTTTGAAAACTTTTTATTAAAAGACATATCACATTGTACATATTTATATGGTGCTTCTGAAGTTTCATTTTGTGTACATTGAACAATACACAGAATATATTTATCCTTTTAGTAATCTAATTTTATAATGAAAACATGCAAAATCCTATCCTCTTGTATTTTAATAAAACATACAGAACATTGTCAGTCATCCTATTATGTAATAGAATATCAGAACTTCTGAGGATTAGGGCAAGATGGCGGATTAGGAAGACAGCACACTGATAGTCCGGGGAGAGACAGTTTAATACAAGTGGAGATACTGCAGGTTCAAGGAAGAGTAGGGGAAGAAACAGCAGAGGAAACTCTTCCAGAACTAGTGATTCACAGTGGACCTTCGAGGAGAGCATGGGAGCCCGCAGTTCGGGACACCAGCGGCAGACTCAACACACTGGCGCTGGAACGCCAGATGAGCTGATCCTCAATAGCCCAAGAAACCAGCAGGGAAGTGGAAAGAGGAGACTAGAGTGAACAAGGCTTGAAACCCTGTGGGGAAAAGTTCACCAGGCTAACTAGAAGAGAGAGAGAAAGAAAAAAGTGACCAATACGGACAGGAGTTTCTCTCTCTCTACCCACCTCTCAAAGGTGAGCAAGACAAAGAGCAGGCGCCATTTTGGACATACGTCATAAGCAGGGCGACCTCGGGTCTGCACCGGCCCTGAGCCTAGCAGAAAAACCTGACTCTAGGCGTGGGGGTGAAATAACAGGAGATTAGAACCTAATGAATGTGTGGTGCTAATGAACTGAGACTGTGAAAAAAGAGACTGTGGGGGAGAGAACTCACGGAATTCACCACCTGAGTACCCTCCAGAGACGCTACAGTTCGGTAGCCTTGGTAGCCCTGTGGTGACACTGCAGGAGAATTTGAACCCACACTGAAGGCCGCAGAGATTCCCTCTGTGGTCCTTGGGAAAGAGCTTCCAATCTCTGGCTCCTGTGGGTATATCATTTGCCTGCTAACCACCCCCAATTCCATTCAGCTGTGTGGAATAACTTCCCTTTTAATCAAAAATAAAGAAAGAAACAGAGAGATTTACCACCCCTAACCTGGGAGTGTCTCCTTTGGCACACCCTCAACCCTGAGGAACCAAACAGAGCTCTCAGGCCACACCCATCTCAAGCCTCTAAGGCTCCATTGAAAGCAGACAGTCCACTTATCTAGAGTCATAGTATAACAAGAAAAAACACCACAGTGAAGAAACCAATATGCCAAACAACAAACGCAAAAACCGAGGTAACAAGAACAAGGAAGACACTATGACAACCAAATGAAAAAGACACCCCAATTCAAGATTACAAAGATGATGAGAGAGAAGAAATGCAAGAAGCGGATCTCAAAAAATTGATAAGAACACTAAGAAGTACTCAAAAACAAATTCTTGAACTACAGAAATCCTTAATGGACAAGGTAGAAAATCTCTCTCGTGAAAATGAAATACTAAGGAGGAATCAAGCTGAAATGAAACAACTAGTAGAACATGAAACTGGGATAGTGACAAGAAATCATAATAAGTGAAGAATTCAATAGATCAAATGAAAAACACATTATAGAGCCTTACAAACAGAATGGGTGAGGCAGAAGAGAGAATATCGGACTTAGAAGACAAGCACAGGAAAATATACAGTCAAACCAAAGACAAGAAGAGGAAATTAGAAATCTAAAAAATATTGTTGGGAATCTGCAGGATACTATTAAAAAACCCAACATTCGAGTTCTAGGAGTTCCTGAAGGCATGGAGAGGGAGAAAGGATTAGAAGGCCTTTTTAGTGAGATAATAGCAGAAAATTTCCCAGCTTTGGAGAAGGACAGAGACATCCTAGTACAGGAAGCTCATAGAACCCCCAGTAAACATGACCAAAAGAGATCCTCATCACGACACATTGTAATTAAACTCACCACAGTGAAGCAGAAAGAAAAGATCCTAAAATGTGCAAGAGAGAAATGTCAGATTACTCTCAGAGGATCTCCAATTAGACTCACAGCAGACTTCTCATCAGAAACCCTACAAGCTAGAAGGGAATGGCGAGACATAGCCCAGGAACTAAGAGAGAAAAACTGCCAGCCCAGAATATTATATCCTGCAAAGCTCTCATTTGTGAATGAAGGTGAAATAAAGACCTTTCATTGCAAACAGAAATTGAAAGAATTTGGTGCCACTTGTCCAGCCCTGCAAAAGATGCTTAAAGATGTGTTACACACAAAAACATAGAAACACGGCCATCAACATGAGAGAAGGTAAACGAAGGGAACCTCACAGCAAAAGATCACAGGGAATTCAAAGCACACATTTGGATAAAGAAATTATGGGACATGTACTCTATAGAATACTATACAGCAGTCAAAAACAATGAAATCCGGTCATTTGCAACAAGATGGAGGAATCTGGAAAACATCATTCTGAGTGAATTAAGCCAGTCCCAAAGAGACAAATATCATATGTTCTCCCTGATCGGTGACAACTAATTGAGCACCAAAGGGGAAACCTGTTGAAGTGAAATGAACACTATGAGAAACAGTAACTTGATCAGCTCTTGTGCTGACTTGTTGTACAATGTAATACTTTATCCATTTTAGTATTTTTTTATTCTAGTACTATTGGTTGAACTCTGCAATTAACAAACAATTATTCTTAGGTGTTTAAATTTTAACTGAAAAGTGATCCCTGTGAAATATAAGAGTGGGAATAAGAGAGGGAGGAGATGTACAATTTGGGACATGCTCAAACGGTCATGCCCCAAATGATGGAGTTAGAAACGTGCCAGGGGATTCCAATACAATCCCATCAAGGTGGCATGTACCAAGGCCTTCTCACTAGTCCAAGTGATCAATTTCAGTTCACAATTGATCACACTGATAGGTCTAAGAGTTAAAGGGATCACACAAACTAGACTAGTGTCTGCTAATACTAACTGATAGAATCAAAAAGGGAGAGAACGATCAACATGGGAAGTGAGATACACAGCAGACTCATAGAATGGCAGATGTCCTAAATAGCACTCTGGCCTCAGAATCAGCCCTTAAGGCATTCAGATCTGGCTCAAGAGCCCATGAGAATATTTTAGGCATGGAAAGCCAAGACACTCTGGAAAAAAAAAAAGACCTAAATGAAAGATCTCTGCGAGTGAGATCCCAGTGGAAAGAATGGGGCCATCAAAGAAGGAGGTACCTTTCTCCGAAGGGAGGAGAGAACTTCCACTTTGACTATGACCCTGTCGGAATAAGATCGAAGTCGGCGAACCCTAAAGGCTTCCATAGCCTTGGCAACTCATGACTAGAGCCTAGGGAGATTACTGATGTCATAAACAAGAGTGTCAAATTGTTAAATCAACTTCAGGGGTCACTGTGTACTTACTTCTCATGTGGGATCTGTCCTTAATGTGTTGTCCAATGTGAAGTAATGCTATAACTGGTACTGAAACAGTATTTTTACACTTTGTGTTTCTGTGTGGGTGCAAACTGATGAAATCTTTACTTAGTATATACTGAATCAATCTTCTGTACATAAAGATAATTAAAAATGAAAAAAAATCTTGGTGTTAAATTGGAAATTGCATAGAAAATTAATCAATTTTAAAAAAATATATCATGTAGGATCTCTGTCCTTAATGGGCTATACATTGTGAATTAATACTATAACTAGTACTCCAACAGTATTTTTCACTTTGTGTTGCTATGTGAGGGCAAACTGTTGAAATCTTTACTTAATATATACTAAACTGATCTTCTGTATATAAAGAGAATTGGAAATGAATCTTCATGTGAATGGAAGGGGAGAGGGAGTGGGAAAGGAGAGGGTTGCGGGTGGGAGGGAAGTTATGGGGGGCGGAAGCCATTGTAATCCATAAGCTGTATTTTGGAAATTTATATTCTTTAAATAAAAGCGTTATAAAAAATTTAAAAAAAAAGAATATCAGAACTTCTTACTTCTATCTAATTATAACATAGTACCTGTAAATCAACTGTTCCCAATCCCTCACTCCTACTTCCTTCACCAGCATCTGGTAACCTCCATTTTATTTTAAATTTCTATTAGATCACATTTTTTAGAATACACATGAGTGATATCATGCAGTATGTTTTTCTGTTCTTGCTTTACTTAACATAATGATGACCAGCCCCTTCCAAATTGTTGTAAATGACAAGATTTCACAAATTTACATGGCTGAGTAATATTCCATTGTGTATTCATATCACATTTTTTTATTCAGTGGATGGATACTTACATTGTTTCCCTTTCTTGGACATTATGAATAGTGCTGCAATAAACATTGGAGTTCAAAAAATAGATTCCATTTCTCTTGGATTAATACCTAGTAGTGGGATTATTAGATCATAGGTTAGTTCTATTTCTAGTCTTGAGAAATCTTTAAAATAGCTGTGCCAACCTCCGTTCCCACCAATTGTTTTAAAAGGTTTTCTCAACATTTTCAACAACACGCATTATTGTCTTTTTTATAATAGCCAACCTTTTTAGAGGTTATGTGTCATTGATATGAATTTCTCAGATGATTAGTGGTATATATGTATCCACTTGCCATCTGCATGTCTTTTAGTACTAATATTCATTTTTAATTGGATCATTTGTTCTTTGCTATTGAGCTGTTTGTACTGCTTATATACTGTCAAGTGTGTAACTTGAAATATTTCCTGTGGATTTTCAAGTAGTGTGTCTTGAGCTCACTCATTCTTTAAGTCTATTCTACTTTTGATACCTTCAATCATATTTTTAGGTTCATACAGTATACTTTTCAGTTCAAGGATTTCTGCTAGATTTTAATTACTTTCACCTTTCAAATGTCAGTTATAATATTGAATCATTTCTTGAATTTGTTTCCTTAAAAAGCTATTTTGACATATTCATCCAAGAACTTGGAAGTTTTAATTCTTAGATAGTCTTATTTCTGGAAACATTTTTCTCTTTATGTAGGGTCATGGCTTCCTGGAAATTCTTGATGTTGATGGGTGTTTAACATTTTCTGTGCTTTTAAGGATTATAGTAATCTGGCTTCATTTAAATATGTTCAAAAAGCCTAAGCATACATTTTCTCAGAGCTTATGGATACTTCTTCTATTTTAAGCACTAAATAGTGCCCAGGTCTATTCTTAATGGGCTTTTATTGATTCAATCCTATAATACTCTACAAATTCCAATTTGTCTCAAACCTGCGGTTGCTCTGTTATTCAGCAGCAGCTCAAGCAGTACCTAAAAATTGTTGGCTCACCCCTACAAGCCTCTTTCTGGGCCTGTGGTAGGCCGATTCCATATCCTGCATCTAACAATGCCATGATGCTAGATCATATCCATAACCCATAGAATGAAAACCAGTGCAGCCTGGGAGTCAGATCAAAGCTCACCCTGCTACCATCTATCTGCTGATGAGGGGGGAATCACTGCACCATTCTGCACCCATCCATCACTGATGATGTTGACTGGGCTACAAGACTGTTAAACTTGTTCAAAAGAACTCTTCTGGGCCCTGAAGCAGATCCAGAAGTTCTGCCAGCATTCACTGGCCTGGGAACAGGGATTGCTAGTGAGAAACTGCTCAATTCTGGGTTTAGCAGCCTAGAAATTAGTTTCAAAAACAGTCCTGTGGTTACTGGCTTTCCCAGGAAGTGATAGAGGTAGCCCCTCAGGTATAAAGGCAGACACTTGGTGGACTGTACCCAGGTCAGAGTCACCAGTCCCACAGGAGACTTGTGGTAATATAGGCCGAAACAAGTCTCACTAGGGTGCTAGTCTTTGCTTAATGCTGAGGCAATCCAGCAACTGTCCTCAGGCACTTGCCTAGGGGGGTGGAAACCATTAGGATCTGCCCAGTGTTGGGCTTTTCCAGTCCAGCACTGAGTCCCAAGACACAGTTGTGTCTGCCCAGGTTATAAGACAGTGGTAAAGGCCTCTGGCCATCCAGGTTAGCAATGGGCTGGTCACAAACAGAATCCACATCGTAACTTGTATCCCCAAAGTGCCAGTAGTGTTCATCTACCCCAAAGTGACACAAAGTCTGGAGGCTCTGTCTATAAGCACTAATGCAAGGAGAGAAATCTTTGGGCTTTATCAAGTGATGGAACCGGGTGCAGCAGGCTCAACTCTGAGTTCCAAGGTGGGTCCTCAGATCCCTCTCCTAGCCTCTCCACATGGATATAGTTTTACTTTCTGTAGTTGAAGGCTGCCTGGATATGGAGGCTCCAAATATTCACTCCATAGATACTGGCCTGGGGTCAGGGGTCAGGGGTCTCATCCAACTGAATTTTTTGCAGTGGGCCTGGTACTTGGATTCAGTTTCATCTCCCAATCAAGAGACATTTCTTCATGCCATGCTCCTTGGAGCTGGAAGATGGCTGACACAGGAAACTCTTTCCTTCTTGCTATATTCATTGTGACTTGTCTTATTATGACAAAATAGGACACTGTGGTCTCTACCTGGCTTCTGTAGCTCTTGTGAAAGTGACTCTGTATGGATATACCTACTATCAAATAGGTATCTGTAGGAAGGTGGTCATCAAAATGTCTTAGCTGCTATCTCAGCTGCCATCCTGCCATGTAAGTTTTTTTACACTATAAGTTTATTTTAATCATTCCATATTACTACATAATCACATTAATGAAAGAGAAATACTAAAAATAGACCAAAACAGCACACAAGAAATCTAAATGTTTTCATCTCTCTGCCATATATTATTTACAAGCTGATTTCAGAAGCCAGAGTATCACTTCCAGCATACTAGATAAGTTGGTACAGTCATATACTCTTGCCTAGATTCAGCTGAAGAAAACATACCCCGCTTTTAGTGGGGGCATATTAGTCACTTGAAAAAAGCACGTGGGCGGGAATATACTGATTGACATGGCCAAAATACAATCTGTCAGCAACCTTGAATAGAGGAGGGCCAATACAGTGTATACAATCTTACAATTGATATTAAAAGTGATTCTAATGCTTTCAAAAATATGAAATAAAGATTTTATTAAATAAGCCTCAAAAAGACAAAAACATGTTTTCCCTTATCTGTGGTGACTAATGGAGCACAAAATATATGGATGAAAATGACATTTTGAGAATTGTTTACAGCTCTTGTCTACTGTTGAACAACAGTGTTTTTTTCCATTCATTGAATTTACTTAATGGAGGATTAATCTAAAAATTATAAAAGTCATTGTAAAAATTAAAAGAATATCAAAAGAAGAAGGAGTAAGGATGGGAGTGGGGGCAGGAGGGAAGGGAAGGTGGGAAGTATCACTATGGTCCTAAATCTGTAAAATATCAAATATGTGAAATTTGTTCACCTTGAAAAACATTTTTGGTCTGTTGAAAGAAGTATAATGGCTAAGAGTTTCAGCTTTGTAATCAGACATACTTAAGTTGGTTCAAATAAATTACCTGACATGTAGAATGTGGATAGTGGTGTTAATTTATATGGTTGTTAGAGAATTAAGTGAGAAAAAAATTTTTAAGTACCTAGTAGGGTGCCTGCTACATAGAAAGGGCTTGGCACTATTATAAATAGTAACTGAATTGTTTCACTAAAGAATGTTTAGAAAATACAAGAATATACAGATAAGAAAATTAGTCACTCATAATGTACCACTCAGAAGAAATAACATTTTAAAATGACCTGATGAAGTAGAATAAGACATTTTTTAAAAAGATACAATTCAGTAGGGAACTGGGACTAAAGACAACCTGCATTGCAGCATTTTATGTACTCAGCAAATTGGCCCTGCCCTGTTGGACAGGCGCAGAGCTAAGGCAGCAGGAGTGAAAGACAGGGTAGGGTGAAGCCCTGACAAGGAAGCAGAGGAAGTTCCACCAACAGGGAGCTGGGGAATCTGGGCCCAAAGCTCAAGCCGTTTGCAGATCACTTTGAAGCAGAGAGCAACAATCAGCAGGTGGGGCCTGAGCAGCATGGACACACAGGAAAGGTCGAGGGTGCACTCATAAAGGTCACGGGGCAAATGGGTCTGATCAGGTTGTAAGTGAATGCTGAGCAGCTGTCTAGTCAGATGATGAGCAGCACAAGATGCCAGGTTAACCAGTCTGAACAAGACCAAGTAGATCTCGGGAAATTCTGAAAGTTTCTGAGCAGGTGTTATGACCAACACCCAGGAGAACCCTAGAAACAGGGAAACTACATGCAAAACAGGAGATAAAGCAAGCAGATTTCTTGGAACACAGAAGAGTCTGGAATTAACATACTATTTAAAAGAACAAAGTACTAATATTTTAGAAAGACTTGGGAATTCTATAGGCACAGAAAATTTGGAGTTCAACTGTGAAAATACCATGATTTTGAGAAATGCTGAGAAGAAACATGATCAAAAAAGGGACAGTGATGCTCTTTATAAGAATTAAGGTGATTTCATTTATCAAACATTAAAAGTGAGGTAAGAATAGTGTAAGTAATTTAAGGGGTAAAAACAGAAGGTTTTGTTAGCTTGCTTTTATGAGGAGCCAAAGTAATGAGGCTAACAGAGCCGAAAACACAAACCTGGCAATTATAATTGACCAAAGTCTACAGAGAAAACATTGGTATGGAAGAGGCCAATTAGTTGCTTTCTGCAATAAATATGTGGAGGTTGGTACAATACACAATGCACGTCATTTTCTTTGCATATAACAAAGCATCTCTCATCAAATACCTATCGTCCCCACCTCTGCCATCCCTATTTCCATGACAAAATATAAAGTACATCTTGAATAACACTCTAAGATTTACAAACTTACATTCTCCAAAGGCCTCTTCTCTTATGTCCTAGGATTCTGTATCTGGTTCTGTCCAGGAATGTTCCTTTCCTGTCTGTGACTTCTGCCAGGATGAGAGAACTCCATGAAGTCAGCTGAAGCATACCAGTCACTGACCAGAGGTGTGATAGGCATACAGTTCTATCCTTTTTTCCACAACTGGCTATTTTTTACATTGTTAATCATTATCACTCAAGCAAAGCAAACAGACAACCTCTTACAAAGCTGCTTTGAGGCCTGGAGGATTAGGTGCATTGTATGAAAGAGACAACAGAAATTTGGCCTGTTTCAGTTCTGGTCTAGGTGCTGCTTGCTTTTCTGTTTATCTCAGAAGTTGCTTATCTCGGTATTCCCAAGCATAGGAGATTCTGTATAGCTATCTTATTTACCTCTATTTTCCAAAAATGCTTCAATTTAAAACAATTTAATTTTTTTTGGATGTGGAATCCATTTATATTTCTAATTTGAGCCTGCCTTGTAATAAAAAAAGCTAACGCACAAACACCACAATCCTAAGGTGAAGTTTCCTGTAAGACCTGCTTCAGGAAGTAGGCATTTTTCAGGGCTGTGTGATTAGAATAAAACGCAGCCACATAAAGGGAAGATCAGTTGATCACATTGCATAAAGCTGAAAAAGAAAATTAAATTGTGAGGCCATCAGTGTGGCGTAGCAGATTAAGCCTCCAGCTACAACACCGGTATCCCATATGAGCAACAGTTCAAGGCCCAGCTGCTCCACTTCCAATCCAGCTCCCTATTAATGCACCTGGGAAAGCATCAGTGGATGGGCCAGCTGATTGGGCTGCTGCATCCACATGGGAGACCTGGAAGAGGCTCCTGGTTTCAGCCTGGCCCCAGCCATTTGGGGAGTGAACCAGCAGATAAGAGTCTTAACTGTGCCTTTCAAGTAAATAAAAAGTAAATCTTAAAAAAAAAAATTAAACTGCTCCTTGCGAAGAGTAGAGATTCAGAAGGCCAAAGTTGCCTTGCAGGCTGGGACTGCAGGCCTGGAAAATTGAATTCTGATGTAAAGGAGGTTGGCATGGTAATCTTAAAATCAGTGTTAGTCTTGTGTGCGGACACAGTCCTTGGGCCACCTGTGCCCTCAGTCTCCCCATCAGATCCTCACCAGCTCTCACTTCCCTAGACCCCAGAATCAGCCCGTGTGTCTGCCGCGGCCCCTGTCCCCAAGGCTTGGCACTACCCATCTTTCATAAGTAAACACCCTGCTGGTTGCTGGAGAAAAAGGAGGCTTTGTCCTTCCTTAGCTTCACTGTTTGATTTTAAGCAAATGGCTGGGGAAATTCTGGACTTAATGAGCCCTTCTTTCGTCCTTGGGAGAGTCATCGAATGCAGCTGTCAGGCAGCTAGAATTGTGCAGGAGTCTCACGGATCCTCTGTGATTCTTCAGATAACAGAATATTTTACATTACCAGTCACCAACGACCTGACATGAGACTCCACCTCCTATAAATTCCCCAACAAGGAGGACCAGATATGTCTTCTTTATCAGCCACATTTTCTGCACATCCTGAGAGGTCTTTGAAAAAAAAGCAAATTTTCCTCTTTTCTATGAACAGACTAGGTACCAGTGTTAACTGATAGTTACTAGAATTCTGTGACCTGGGCAGTCCTTCCTAAGTGTCTCCTTTGAGCCAGGCACTGGGCTAGGATTTATAGAACTTGTTTGGAGGAGTATAAATAATTCCTGGCACATCCTGCTTAGGTAAAAGCAGCTCTGTGCAGAGGAAAGTTCTAAGCCTCAGGATGTGCAAGAAAGTCTGTTATGAAAGATCTGTGAATGCCTACATCAGGGCATTTTAGTAATAAGCATTTTACTGAGACATACTGGTTAAAAATACTCAATGTAATAGTTTCATAAGACCATACTTACACCAATTAATTTGACCTTAAACCAATAGGTTATACTTTGCCCTTAACATAAATTTCAAACTTTTTTATTTGACAGGTAGTTATAGACAGAGAGAAAGGTCTTCCTTCTGTTGGTTCATTCCCCAGATGAATCCAACGGCTGGCGCGCTGCGCCGATCCGAAGCCAGGAGCCAGGTGCTTCTTCCTTGTCTCCCATGCGGGTGCAGCGGTCTAAGCACTTGAGCCATTCTCCACTGCCTTTCTGGGCCACAGCAGAGAGCTGGCCTGGAAGAGGAGCAACCTGGACTAGAACCCAGCGCCCATATGGGATGCCGGCGCTGCAGGCAGAGGATTAACCAAGTGAGCCATGGCTCCGGCCCCTCAAACTTACTTTTTTCAAGGTCGAATTTCTAGCTGTACAAGGGATAAATGATCAACACGGACCACATAATGTGTCTCTGATGCTATCATAACAGATTTAAGCATTTCTAATCTTTTTTCATGGCTAGCTTGAGATTGTTGATTTACTTATGCTTCCGTATCCACTTTATAGGGAAGACAAAATCAATCTGTTGTCAACCAAGTACGTATCATCTTGTCATGAGAAGTCCAGCTGATATGAAGACTGGGTCCGCCTGCAAGACTTTGTCAAAACAAATTTGCATATTGATTCCTCTCTCTTCCTATCTCTTTTGGACAGATGTGAGGTTTGCTGTGAGACAGGGACTCTGGGGAAGATATGTTTTTCACAGAGAAAACCTAAAATCACAAACTTGTTTGCAGAAGAATCCTATTAAAACCTTATCTATAGAAAATATTCCCAAAGAGGAAATAATACTAGTTTTTAGTAAATTGTTTTTTATTCCATGGACCAGAAAAAAGTGAGCTTCATGCAGAAAGAATGTTTATCACAAAGAAATATTTAAGAACTACAATATATCATTTTCTGTTTGTGCAAATTGCTACCAATAGGCTAGAAAGTTTATTTGGTCGAATTTTATTGAAAAACTTTGAAGATAGCTTGTTACTTTCTTCCTAAAATCCCAAATTTACTTCGTTTACATTTTTTTGCCAATGTCCAATCCTTGTCCTACTGATACCTATGAAAACCCCACAAGGCATTACCCTGCTAACTGATTTCCTCCTTCAGCAATTGAAAAGTCAGGAAAATAACCATGGTACAATTACAAGTACTGTCACTTTTAGTGGAACATGTGCAAATGTGCTCACTTCCAAATCAGAAGATCTGGAATGAAGAGGAATGTGAATTTTTCATTTAGACATTCTCTTTATACCTTTAACAATTGCCCTGCATCTCTTCTTTAATCAAAAATAACTCCAAAATATTATTAGCTAGGGGTTTCTTCTACATTCAATTTCTCAAATAAATGAGTCATGCTGCTCCCTAGGACATCTCTTACTAATGAGCTTCTTTATTTGGGCTGAAGCAATGGTGACCATGAGTGCTAACAAGCAACAAAAATAATCGGTTGAAATCTAACCAGCGTGTCTGTATGTGAGTAAGCTGAGGGTATATGCCTACGTTTTCTTTCCTTCTGCATATATATATTCCCTCCTTGTCCATAACATCCTTCACATTATAACATCATACACAATTATGCCATTTCCTGTCTTAAAAATTCTTGGAGTAGAATTTATCTTTTTAAAGATTATTTGAAAGGCAGAGTTAAAGGGAGAGACAGAGAGGTCTATTTTCCATCCACTGGTTCATTCCCCCAAATGACCTCAATGGATAGAGATGGGGCAATCTGAAACCAGGAAATAGGAGCTTCCTCCAGATCTCCCATGAGAGTGGCAGGGGCTCAAAGACTTGGGCCATCTTCTGCTGCTTTCCCAGGCCCAATAACAGGGAGCTGGATCAGAAGTGAAGCAGTCAGAACTCAAACCAGCACCCACATGGGATGCTGGCATCATAAGTGGTGACCTTAATCACCTGTGCCACAACTTCTGCCACAGAGTTGGATTTTAAAAGTAGGTTAATATTATTTTGCAATATGCATACTTTCCCAAATCCAAAGCTTAAAAAGCTTCAAAGCTATTTCAGTGCATGAGAATGTATATTATGAAAAAATAATTCATGGATTTCAAACCTTTTCCACCAAAAGATTTATCATGTAATATGATTTTTCTGTGAACTTTGACATCCCTTCATGTATTTGCAGTATGAAAGGATCCAGTCAAAGCATGGTATGACTTGCAAATCTGATCTTGTAACTCATGCCTGCTTTGATGAATTTATTAACTATGATGAGGTTCTGAGACTAGGTACCAGATAGAATTATTTAACACTTTTCATATCTCAAACTCTGACCTATGTACATTCACCTTCGAATTGAGGAGAATCAGTCTGACCCATAGTAACCTGACATGTGCAGAAAAAAACACATTAAAAATAATTGTACTTGTAGGACATATTACAGTTTACAGTTATGCAATTCTATAGTTATACCTGCCTCATATTGCACCTGCCTCCAAAGATTGCAAGATGAAGTTAAACAACGCAAGTAAGTTCTCTACACTATTAAGTCAGAGTAAATGTAAACTCTTGTTCTAATTACTGATAAATTTTCTTCTTTGGATGACACACATATTGCCATTCTATCTTCACAAATCTGTTAATCTTTTCTGAAGTTAGCTTTGCAACTCAGTAACAGCTACTGACTTTCACTCACTCAGCATTTTCTTTCTGAAGGGCATTGAGTAATTCATGGTGCATGAGCTCCTCATACTGTATTCCACATCCATACGAATGTCTCAGTTTCTTGATTCTAGATTTCACTGGGATCAATTAGAAATATTACATTGACTTTGAATGAACTTTTTCAAACAAAATTTTAATTTGTACTTAATTATCCAGCTCTTGGAAAATTGTTTCCACTCCTAGATTCTTTTCTCTCATGGAAATCTAAATTAGTCTTATTTTTCTATCATTTCCAATCACAAAGCTATAATTTTAACTCCTTGAAAAAGTTATTGTAAAGCTGTCAGAGTGACTGCAAGAATAGTAAAAATAAAGGGCCTGTTCTTCTCAGAGCTGCAAGTCCTCCCTTTGAGCAGGTATGTAAAACTTCTCCTTGGGACTGACAATTACAGGTATGGGATTAAAGCAGCACCATGAACAAATTTTCTTCTTAAGATATAAGTAGCTTTAGAAAGAAACAAAATGTTAACATGTGGACAATACAATAGTTTAGCCTAGTAACCTTGCCCTATAAAATATCTGCTTGATCTTCAACTACCCCTAGACACAGTATCTCAACTATTTTCAATGGCATAATAACAATATCTACTCTTGGAAGAAGGAAAAATATTTTTTGAGCTTCTGAAGTATGATGAACTCTGACAATTATTCACCAGAAATGAATCCCGATAATCATGTCTTTATTGTTGACAAATTCCCAACTTTGTTCAGACTTTGCTCTTTAACCCTGATTGTTACCAGGAATCAAATCCTCCATCAGCTTCTCAAGAGGTGGTACCATCCCTAGATCCAGCCCGAGCTCTAGACCCTGGGGGGTGAAATACAATTCCAGTTCCCCTTTCCAGTGACTCTTTATGCTGGGAAATGGAACAGACATAGTTCTTGTAAGTGATACAGGAGAGGGAGTCTGATCAGAGGATTATGAAAAGAGATCAAGAAGAAAGCGCCTCTTCTGGTCCTGGAATTTGTAATGAGTGCCTGTTGATAGGAGAACTTGGTCATCATTTTGGGACTATGAAGGAATATAGCCAGACAGGAAATGCTGGGGATATCAGAGTGGAAAAATGAAAGTAAAGTAGGATTTTGATGACATCATTAATCTGAGGAATTAACTGATTTTGGAATGGCCCTACCTCCAGGTTCTTGTAATGGAATGTCATGAATTCTCTAACTACTCGAAACATCTGAAGTTGGGTATTCCTAATACTTGCAGCTCAAATCATCAAAACTGAGCTACAGCAACATGATCTTGTAAGATTCCTGCTAAAATTCCAAGATGCTTCATTTAACTGTAAGGATGGAAAGCGCCTCCCTTACTCTTCAGTATTCTAAGACCTGTACTCGTCTACCTTTCAACTATGTAGGAATGTGTTATTTTCACTTAGAAAAGGTGATTTGAAGCATTAGGCAAACTAATATATATGTCACATATAACAGAGTGAGAGCAATATGTAACACTCACTAGGTAAGAGTAGTGATAAATAAAGGATGCCAAGAATCTATAGCTTTTATTATATTTATCAATCTGGAAAACTCACCTAGAATTAATGAACCCTTGAGGTTATCTGAATAAAGCATGTGTAATTGAAAACAACATGGGTAGAATGATGGCTAGAAATGGCCAACATGAAGTGTAATGATAATAAATATAAAGTCATAGTTTTGCATACCAGAAAACAGAGCTTAGAAATTTAAGAAAGATCTAATAAGAGCCCAAATTTGGTCCATAATAAATAGTATTAATAAACTGTCAAAACATTATGCCATTTCACCTTCAATAGCTGAGTTTAGTGTCTAGATGTATGGTCTAAGCCCAGCTAGTTATTAAAATAACTTTTAGAGGTTTTTTTTTGATTAGTAAACTTCATTTTTTACAATTGTTTAGGTTTACAGAAATACTGAGTAGAAAACAGAATTCTCATATATATCTGCCACCACAATAAATCTCTCCCATTATTGAATAGTCCAAATTATAGCAAAGGTACACATATTGGTGCATTGTTACAAGAGATGTCTACTAGGCCAGTGCTGCAGCTCACTAGGCTAATCCTCCACCTTGGAGCACCAGCACCCTGGGTTCTAGTCCCAATCGGGGCACCGGATTCTGTCCCGGTTGCCCCTCTTCCAGGCCAGCTCTCTGCTGTGGCCAGGGAGTGCAGTGGAGGATGGCCCAAGTGCTTGGGCCCTGCACCCCATGGGAGACCAGGAGAAGCACCTGGCTCCTGCCTTCGAATCAGCACGGTGCGCTGGCCACAGCGCGCCGCCCGAGGCAGCCATTGGAGGGTGAACCAATGGCAAAAAGGAAGACCTTTCTCTGTCTCTCTCTCTCTCTCACTGTCCACTCTGCCTGACAAAATAAATAAATAAATAAATAAAACCAAGAGATGTCTACTTTGATAGGACATTATTACCCAAAGTCCACAGTTTCCATTGTGGTTCATTTTTGGTATTGCAAATTCTATGGATTTTGCTATACATACAATAAAATGCATCCACTCACAGTATTGAACAGAATAGCTTCATTGACCTAAATATTCTCTCTGCTCTACTTATACATCCCTAAATCCCCATGTCACAGTCAACTACTAATCCTTTACTCCACAGTTCTGCTTTTTCCAGGATGTCAAAAAGTTAGAATCATACAGTTTGTAACCTTTTCAGGTTGGTTTCTTTCACTTAATATGCATTTAAGTTTCCTCCATGTCTTTTCCTTGCTTGATACCTCATTTCTTTCTAGCACTAATAATTTTCCATTATCTGGACTTCCACAGTTTATCCATTATCTACTGAAGAAGTTTGGGCAATTATGAATAAATTTGCTACAAACAATTTGCAGATTTTTGTGTGAACTTAAGTTTTCAGTTCATTTGGGAATGTATCAAAGAACATAATTACTGGATGCTATAGTAATAGTATATTTAGTTTTGTAGCAAACTGCCAAATTGTCTTTGAATGTGTTTTTACCATTTTGCATTCCTAACAGAAATGAATTCTTGAGAATCCCTGTTGCTTCTGTAGAACTCTACAAAAATACCAATATCTTGGCTTTACTAAGTTTGAATTTGGGCCATCTTTTCAGATTGGGGCTGACTTTGTGCATTTTATAATATTTCACAGGCATCAGACCATAGTACTGGCCTAGATTCTGTATCAATCTAGATCTGTAGAACATGGTTCTGAATATAGTAAATCAGTGAAACATTATTTAGATACAGGAATCACTGTTTCAAAAATAAGGCATGTAAACATTGTACTGCAATGAAAGGAAGCCAAGTAGGAGGTCTTGCAAGTAGTCTTGCAATCATGTCATAAGATGATTAGATAAGCAAATAGGGACATTTATTCTCAAAGTGAAAAGGACTTAGGAGGGATCCACAAATGGAAGTCATCCATGTATGTTGAACATTTAATGTTTGATATTAAATGATAACACCTCTTCTACATAACTATGGAATAAAGAATTTGGAAACTGATGTATAGAAGTTACAAGGTATAGATCGTAGGCTGCTAAGTAGAAAATTTTCAAACCATTGTGTTAATCAAAGGAAAGGGCTATTCAGCAAAGTACAAGAATAAAATTTTAAATTTTAACCAAATCACAAGTTCATTCAGAGGCTAGGTGACATGGACTAAAATTAGGAGAGCTATAATAGGGATACTTATTCTCTACGCAGGGTTACCTGGAATACCTCTGAGGTGACCCTTAACTCTGAGATCCTATGATGCAAACTATGAGTATATTTCATAAAGATCACAGAAACATGACAAAGAAAGCAACATCAGAATCTACTTGCTAAAAACTCTTAACTGTATTACCATTACTAACATTTAGTGAGTAACTACATGTCACACTCTTCATCCATGTGATTCCCAATCCTTACACTCTTTCAGAGAAATCATATTGAGATTCTCATTCTATATATGAGGAAGTCAAATTTCTCAAATTTTGCTTGATTTGATGTAAGCACATTTAACCAGTAAATTCAAGAGTTAGCACTTGAATTCATGTCTCTCCAAAGTCAAACTTGCAATGATTTCTCAAAGAGATTCACAAAATGAACAGTAACCTCCCTTTTATTCGGAATTCTATGATCTGTCAGCAACTTAAATTTTCAACCTGAGTTTTCATTAGTTTCCAATTAAATTGATAGTTCAAGTATCAAGTAATTGGGTTCTTGACATCCATAGGGGAGACCTGGATCGCATTCCTAACTCGTCTCCCACCCCAGCCCAGCACAGTCCTGGTCTTTACAGGCATTTGGCAATGAATCAGTTAATGTAAGCTTGCTTTCTCTATATATCCCAGTTTCTCTGTTCACTCTAAATAAACATTTTAAACAAGAGCAGTAGACTACTGATTCAGTACTCCATAGTACAGAATAAAGGGGGCAAAATGTTTAGGAAAAGTCCTCTTGCTTTCTGGAAAGAGAAAACCAGAAACCCTATTTGTTGTAATGATTTTGAGTGATATTATGCTCAGATAATTAAAGCCAAGTGCTAGTAACCAATATCTGTCAGTGCACTAAAATCACAAGTGCCAAAAGTTCACAAGTATCTGGAAACTTGCATTTTTAATTAAGGAGAAAGTATTGTGGAGTAGAGAACATACTCCCTGAACAAATAAATCTGAAAAATGCCATTCTTATGGCATAATATTTAAAATTAGAATAAATCATTAATGGCTTTTATGCCATGTCACTAATAAATAAATGGTCTTTTAAGTAACATAGGTATACACAGAGAATAATGTGAAATCAGAACTTGATAGGAAAACAGCAAGAAAATTATAGATTGTTTTATACAAATTTTGTAACTATGACCAGCATATATACTTGAATTTAGTGTCAAAATTTACAAAAAGCCTTCACAAGAAATTCCAGAGAGGAAATCAATTATGCTGAAGAGGTAAGATGATCATAAGGAGCAATAAATTACACTAAAAATAATTTCAATGAATAATTCAAAGAAAGAGAATACTCATGTTTATAGAAGTCTAATATTTAAAAACCACTAATTGAAAAAAGTGAATCTGATCATTTTAATTATCCCAATTGTACTTATAACAAATTTGATATAAAACCACTGAAAATTTTTTTAATGAAGGAAAGTGTTTCCTGAACAAACCACACTGTTTTGCCTTTTACTTAAAAATGATGCTATCAAATATCAATTACTCCTCTCATTCTTTAAGTTTCAGAGAACCAGGTATTACCTTCAAAAATTTTTTCCTGAATATCTTCTCCAAAGCCAGGTTAGGGGTCCATCACACAATGAATACCAGCCCTAACATCCTGTTCTCATCCCTAATAGGAATGTAGTCCAAAGCACAGTGTCTTCATTTATTTGTACACATTCCCCCCACCATCTTGCAAGCACACCCACAGCCCCAACCACCACCACCTCCTTCCCCCACACAACACACTGCAAACTCCTTCTGGACCATGACATGGCATCCGATATCTTCCCCAAAGTACAGTAAAAATCTAATAGATTGTGCTTGGATGAATACACTGTCAAGATATTGTTTGGTTGTTGGCTAAAAATATCCACATGTTCTGGAACATTTCTAATTACGTCCTGCAATAATCTCCATTTTATATCACGCTCAGGCTAACATGAGTTCTCTCTCCTGTAAATTGGAAAGTTGGTTAAGCTTTTGTGCACAGAATGTTTCCAACATTTTTCCATATTGATTTTCCATTTAAAGAACATGGAAAATGGGGACAGGTGTTTGGCACAACAGTTTAGCCATCACTTGGGACACTTACATTCCATTCCAGAGGGCCAGGGTTCAAGACCCAGACCAGTTTCTTATTCTAGATTTCTGCTGTGTGTACCATGGGATGCAACAGGTGATGGCTCAAGTACTTAGGTCCCTGCTACCCATGCAGCAGACCTAGATTGAGTTCCCAGCTCTAAAACTTGACCTGGCTGAGGCCCAGATGTTTCGGGCATTTTGAGAACTAGTTAATGGGAGATCTCTCCTTATCTGTTCGTCTCTGCCTTTAAGATAAATTAAAAAAAAAAAAAAACCTTTTTAAAAAGCAAAAAGAGCACAGAAAATATTTATTGTATAACTTATTTAAAATTATTATCAAAACACCTTTCCATATAAAAGCTCATGAGTATACACTAAGAGGGAAAAATGTGTCCATTTAAGTATTCAGATATTTGTCACATGACTTTGTCATATTCTTTTAATCTTGTATTTAAAAGACATTCACAGTGGATAGCATCATTATTTTGAGAGATATTTGAATTCCATCCCAGAGTAGTCACTTGAAAGTCACTGTTAAGTTGACCAAGCACAGGTGATATTTGACTGTTTCTATTTTCCACACATTGACAGAGGCAGTGAGATTGTACCAGTCCCTTAGGTCAAAGATTACATTAATTTAATTGCATTAAGTATTCCCTGTTAAAAGGGAACATCAGGACAGCCCAGGCTTTTTGTCCATTCAACTATAAATCCGTCAGACTTTAAGACAGTTAAAACAAGGTAACACAGTCTTAACCAAGAATGGAACAAAAACCATTTATTAACCTCTCAAAATATAACAGGGCTGGTTGTAGATCTGGGAGCAACCCAGACTCAGTTTAGGGGCCAAAATTATTATTTCTGATCTTCTATATCCAACATGAGACCTCAACAAATTTAATTAAAGGAAAATGTGTTACAGCTTGAGTTCATACTTCTAAATTTATGCCCTTAATATTATCAGGCAGGCAGAGCTATTTTTGACCATATGCCAAGTGGACACACACACATAAACACTGTTTCTTATTTGTTTTTGCTGAGCTCTGTATGTGTTAGGTCTTCTTCTGCATCCCCTGGCATTCTAGAAGCATTTTAAGCTTGCAGGGTTCTGAGGAACACTCAGGTATCAATAGAAATAGAAATCCATGACCATTCCCTACCTCACCCCTCCAATGGCAATGCCCCATTCACCTTCTCACACACAAATACACAGGCATAAAGTTTGTTAAAGTTCAGAAGAAAATCGTTGGGAACAATAAGGATTCTCTATGTAATTCTGGGAACCACCATAATCCTGTGAGGCGAGTTTATTTAAGAGTAAGAGAAGTTGTCCTGAGCTATTCCTTCTCTGGTTAAAGCTGGTATATGGTAGACTGTCGAGAAGGAAAGGTATCCTATAGAAATAATTTCAGCAAGTCACACCACATTCTCCCAGGAATTTCCCTGCCTGGTTATCTTAGACCTAACCCACTGTTGTATATTGTTGTAAGAGACAAGAGCAATGATAAAATCTTGAGTCATGGTAGCACAATGCAGTGTATGACTACACTCAGTGAGGGTTGTGCTATACATTTGAGCAGGCTAAATGAGTCAGAGGAAAAACATATCAGAAGAACAAAATCTTGGCTTCTCTGCCATGCTATGGACTGGATGTGTCCCCTTCAAATTCATAAACTGAAACTTACTTACCAATGGGATAGTATTCAAGTTTCATCCAGAGCTAGTAGGAACAAAAAGAAATCAAAAGGATGCAAATTGGAAAGGAGGAAATAAAACTATCCCTATTTGCAGATGACGAAATCCTATACATAGAGGATCCCAAAGACTCCACTGAGAGACTACTGGAACTCATAAATGAGTTTGGTAAAGTGGTAGGATATAAAATCAATGCAGAAAAATCAACAGCCTTTGTATACACAGACGATGTCATGGCCGATAAAGAACTTCTATGATCAGTACAATTCAAAATAGCTCCAAAAAGAATAAACCACCTTGGAATAAATTTAACCAAAGATATCAAAGATCTCTATGATGAAAATTATAGAACACTAAAGAAATAGAAGACATTAAAAAATGGAGAAATTTTCCATGTTGATGGATTGAGAGAATCAACATCATCCAAAATCCATTTTACCAAAAGCAATTTACAGAGTCAATGTGATCCCAATCAAAATACTAATGACATTCTTCACAGATCTAGAAGAAATGATGCTAAAATTCATACAGAAATCAAGAAACCTTGAATAATAGATACAGTGACCTTACACAACGAAAATAAATCTGAAGGCATGGAAATACTTGATTTCAAGATGTACTATGGACAGTTAAAAACAAAACAACCTGGTACTGGCACAAAAACATACTTACAGATCAATGGAATAGAACAGAAACTCTAGAAATCAATTCATGCATCTACAACCAACTCATTTTTGATAAAGGAGCTAAAAATTAATCCCTGAAGCAAAGACACTCTCTTTAACAAATGGTGCTGGGGAAACTAGATCTCTACATGCAGAAGTATGAAATTAGACCTCTACCTTACATGTTATGTGAAAATCCACTCAAAATGGATCAAAGACTAAATCTATGACCCGACACCATCAAATCATTAGAGAACACTGGTGAAACTCAGCAAGACATTGGCATAGGCAATGACTTCTTGGAAAAGACCCCAGAAGCACAGGCAATCAAAGCCAAAATTGACAATGAGATTAAATAAAGCTGAGAAGCTTCTGTACTTCAAAAGAAAACAGCAAAGTGAAGAGGCAACCGACAGAATGGGAGAAAATATTACACAGCTGATAAAGAGTTAATATCCAGAAGCTATAAAGACCTCAAAATTCAACAACAAACCAAACAATACAGTTAAGAAATGGGCAAAGCTCTTGAACACGCATTTTTAAAAGAAATTCAAATGCCCAACAGACACTTGAAATAATGCTCAGGATCACTAGTCATCAGGGAAATGTAAATCAAAGCCACAATGAGGTTTCACCTCAATCCAGTTAGAATGGCCCCCATACAGAAATCAAATGAAAAATGCTAGCATAGATGTTGAGAAAAAGGTACCCTGGTCCACTGCTGTTGGAATGAAACTGGTGCAACCACTGTGGAAGAAAGTATGTAGATACCTCAGAAATATGAAATAGATCTAATATATGATCCAGCTATCCCACTCCTGGGAATTTACCCAACATAAGAAAAATCAGCACATGGAAGAGTGATCTGGACCCCCATTTTCACTGCAGCACAATTCACAATAGCTAATATATGGGATCAACCCAGATGTCCATCAACTGTTGACTAGATAAAGAGATTATGGTATAGATACACTGTGGAGTACTATTTAGCTGTAAAATAAAATAAAATCCTGTCTTTTGCAACAAGATGGTTGCAACTGGAAACCACTATATTTAGTGAAATAAACCAGTCCCCAAAAGACAGATATTAAGATATCATGTTTTCCCTGGTGCAAGGTAACTATAGCCCTAGTATCTGCCATTGAGGAATAGTCTTTTGCTTTATTTTGTTTTGTTTTCCTTCTCTTAGTACTATTTGTTGAACTCTTTTACTTGAGTTGGGTTAACTATATAATCATTAAGTATACTGAAAATATATCATTGTAAAAATTAAGAGTTAGAATCTGAGAGGGAGAGGAAAGAAGCTGAGAGGGGGAGCACCACAAAGCTCCTGAATGTGTATATATGAAATATATGAAGCCTGAATAACTTAAAAAAGAGGTGGGGAGCATTTATGATGTGATTAAATCATGAAGGTAGAACCTTCATGAATGGGGTTAATGGCATTATAAAGAAAGTGTGAAGAAACTGTTTGTGGTTTTGGTCCTTATATCGTCTGCCAGGTTAGGACACAATGACAAAAGACTATCTTGGAAGCAGAGAACAGCCCTGAGTTGACACCAGTTCAGAAGCTGCCTAGATCCTGGTCTTCCTAACCTCCAAAACCATGAAAAATGGGTTTCATTTGTTTATTAATTATTCAGACTAAGGTAATTTATTACAGCAGCATGAATGGATGAAGACAGTCATCTTGGGAGATCATTTACATTCTCTCAGCATCTATTTATACCAGCTCACAACTACATTATCTTATGTGAAGCTTAAATAATATTGTCAATATTGTTTAAAAGTATACAGTTGGGGTGGGTGTTGTGGCATCTGCATCCCATATCACAGTGTTGGTTCAAGTCTAAGTTATTCTACTTCCTATCCCCCTCTCTCTACTAATGCAACTAGGAAGCAGCAGTTGACAGCACAAGTACTTGAATTCCTTCCACCCAAGTGGGAGATCCTGATGAAGTTCTCGACTCCTGGCTTTTGCCCATCCTTAGCCTTTGTGGCTTTTTGGAGGAGAAAACCAGTCAATGGAAGACAGAAAATCCTTCTCTTTCACTCACTCTCCCTTTCAAATAATTGTTTTCAAAAAACTTAATTAGATATATTCATATCTTTTTTCCAAGAATATTAACTTATTAGCATTAACAGAACATTTCACACTTTTGTGAAAATAATTAACATATTTTCTTAGGAAATTCAGCAGCAATACCATGTTGGTATGCATTTATTAATGTCCTCCTTGATCAGATTTAACACTAAACAACATTATAGAACTCCAAGAGACAAACAGAAAAAAAATACATACAAAAAACCTAGATATTATAGTCCTAGGGGATATAGGGTTGAAATTTTTCACCAGAGAAACTGACATATCATTATAATAGGAAACTGAGCTTCAGAATATCATATCACATATTATCTTAAGGAAGAACTTAGACAATGTGTTTCCAATGCAGGCTTCTTCCTTTTTTAAATAAAAATAAGTATCGTAAGAAACTAGAAAACTAGTAGCCACAACTCAATATGCTAGCTATACCAGCAGAGTAAAAGTGATCCCAACTAATTTTAACTAAGGTTCAAGAGTGATGTTTCTGCCTCTATGTAGCTTAGAAATTTTCCAAAGACACTAACACAAATTTTGCTTTAGTGGAAATGGAATTTTAAATTTAAAAAAAAATCAGCAAAGAAGCAATGAAATTAGTTGACAGGTAAAAGCATTTGTACCTTTTAAAGGAGGAAACAAAGAAAATTCTGCAGTAAATTAATGATTAAACTTATTCATTAACAGCTTCCTAAAAGCTCTGTTATTTAAAATTCTTCGAGATTATTCACTTTTAAAATGTTTTATTTTAAGTTGAAAAAGTTTATAAAATGCTAATTTTATTAATTTATGAGAGCATAAATTTTCCTCATTAAAAATTTTTATCACATTCTCAAGATGCTTCACACCCCATTTTTTAGCATCAGAAAAATTACATATGTGTACACAATAAAAAATTTACCTCCAAGGTACAAACTGCATTTATCTAGTATTTTAAGTAAAAACTCACAAAAAATAATAAAAGCTCTTTTCTCACTAAAATCACTACATTTCTTTCTTGACCCTTTAAAAACATTTTTAAAAAGTATGAATGAACACATTCATCAGATACTGAAACCTTGAAAGGTCATTTCTTGCTTTATATAGTAATAAAAAAATTCAAGGCAACTGTCAGAAAAAAACTGGCACATCACTATACTGGGCTGGCATCAAAGAAGTTGAAATTGTTGGGGTTATAGTTACCTTCAGAAAAGAAAATAACTCATTTGGGGCTCTCTAATGGAAACTGAAATCCTACCTTGTGAACTTAACCATCATGGTTTGATGAGAACAAAAATGAACTTTCTGTTCTTCTAGGAAGAGCATATCAGAATCCAGACCAGCCATTAGAGAGACAACAATGTACTAGATCTCAGAGGGTTCTTTATCAGCACCCACCCTCTATTCTCATCCTCTTATTTCCAGCCAACAGTGGTAATCAGAACCTGGCCTGACAACAGGAGATAGGTCAGCATAGGTCAGGAATTGGAACCTCAGATATACGTGCCAGAGCATGGAAGTTGTAACCAGAGCATGACTTGAATATGTAGCTAAGAAGCTGGATTTGGTTAGGTCAAGAGAGAAAAATGAAACTCACTCAAGTGAGGGACATGTGAGATTGACTCTCTTCAACTCAGATAACTACTCTGGAGCTAGGGGAACATAATCAAGTGTTTGCTTCCAGAAATAGCCTAGAAAGCCAGTAAGAGATAAATAGATTAAGCCACATTTAGTACATAGTAGAGGAAAGAGAACAGGAAACTGCAGAGACTTCTGTCCAAACACTTCATGGTTTTCTGCAGAAATGCTGGATTATCTAATAGTGGAGAGAACTGATAATGAGGTGACACAAAATTAGAGGTTAGCAAGGTAACGGAAATGTTAAAATGGCCAACCATGGATGCAGAAAGACAAACAAGGCAATAACATCTTCTAGGTGCTAAGTCTAAAGGACTGGATCTGCAGTGTTGTAAAATATAACACAATACCCATGGGCACCTGAGCATGTTCTCTGTCCTAAGCCACATTGAGTGGTGCATTGCACCAGAACACCCTGTCCAAAGACATCACAATAAAGCCGAGTGGTTCAACCATTCAGACGGTATTAGAAGAGACAGTTACAGAGCAGAATCAAGACAGGTAGAAGGTGAACTTTGTGGCTGGAATAAATGGATCTTTCTTTACTCTCTTCCAATCATTCACCTGAGTGCAAATTTATTTACAAACAATATTATATAACAGAATTTACTTCAGATACATCCAAATTGTATTTTTCTAATTTCTTCATGATTCCAGTAATTCCTAAGCAATGCATCAGCTAAACTAGTACACAAGCATTGTATGCCAACATCTTATTTATGTAATCTGGATGAAAATTTAGTATTATTTTTCTGATCATCATTCTCTTTTATAAGCCATGATTTCAATTCATAAAAATTTTACAGAAAACTGTCAGCAAAAAGCTACTGGTTTTTATTAAAATACAGTACATTGTAAATCAAAGCTACGGCTCTTTCCGGTTAATGAGACACTGCTTTTTTTTTTTTTTTTCAATAAACATATTAGTTCATCAGCAGTTTGTCTGTTGGGTTTCTTCACTCCATTAGATTCTCACTTAATGAGATTTATTCTGAGGAAAACAGAGATATTGAATCAATATTGCCTCCTCTGCAGAAGTCCAGAACAATATAACAGGTTCATAAATTTCCTAATCATGGGCACTGGAATCAAAGAAATATGTGGGGACACCTAGTCATTTAATCCATCATGTTCTTATTTTTAATTTTGTTTCTATCATAGAACAAGTATTATTTATAGAATAAGGCCAATCGTATGATCATTTACGTATTTTATTGCCATGGTTTAAAAAGATATTCAAACATAAAATGACAGAAAAAAAATGCAAATATGTGTTTGTTTCTTCTAACTTTAATATCACCTGGAATTTCAAAGCACCATGGCATAGCAGGTTAGGCTGCTGCCTGTGACAGTCACATCCCATAGGAGTAACTGTTCAGGTCCCAGCTGTTCCACTTCTGACCCAGGTCCTTGCTAATGTACCTGCAAAAGTTGTGGAAGATGGTCTGAATGTTTGGGCCCTGACACCCACACAGGAGACTGGGATAGAGTCCCAGGTTCCTGGCTTCAGCCTAGTCCAGCCCTGGTGATTTGGAGGGTTAACCAGGGGATGGAAGCACTTAGGGGCTCACTCACTGTAACCTTTAAAAATTAAAATAAGTAGATCTTCAAAAATACATTTATTTGAAAGAGTTAGAGAGATAGAGGGACAGACAGGGAGAAAAATAGATCTTCCATCCTCTATCTGGTTCATTCTCCCAAATGGCCACAATGGCCAGGCCTGGGCCAGTCAGAAGCCAGCAGCCAGGATCTTCCTTTAGGTCTGCCATGTGGATGGCAGGGGCCCAAGTGTCCTGGGGCCATCTGCTGCTGCTTTCTGCAGACCATCAGCAGGAAGCTATTTTGGAAGTGGTGCAGCCAGAATTTGACCCAGCACTCCTATGGGGTGCAGGTGTCACAGGCAGAAGTATTAATCATGCTACAATGCTGGCCTCAAACATGTTTAAAGAAATCTGAAAATAGATCTATCATATGAAACAGCCATCTCAATCCTAGGAATTCACGCAAAGGAAATGAAATCAGCATATGAAATAGTTGTAACCCATGCTTATAATTGCTTAATTCACAATAGCTAAGAAATCAGCCCAAATGTCTATCACCTAATGACTGGATAAAAAAAATGTGGCATATATACACAATGGAATACAATTTAGCTTTAAAAAATAATGAAAGCCTACCTTTTGCAACAAAATGGGTGCAAGTGGAAACCATAATAATGTGTCAGATAACAGATACAAAATAAAAACAATGTAAAATAAAACTGATATTTCATTGCTTATAGCCCCTGTCTATATTCCTATAGAACAGCAGTATTTCTACTTTTTACCTGTAAAACATTGTAGTGATTCATTAAACCTGTGATTATAATGTAAATTGAAATTATGCTATTGTAAAATTTGAAGGAAATGAAAGGAAGGAAGGAAGATGGGAGTTTATAGGGAGGGAGGAAGTATCCTTATCTTTTAAGAATTATGTCTATGAAATCTGCTCACTTTATATTAATAAAAATGTTTTAGAAAGAAAACTCTCTAAAGAAATCAACTAGACTTGGGGCCAGCACTGTGGCTCACTTGGTTAATCCTCTGCCTGCAGTGCTGGCATCCCATATGGGCGCCGGGTTCTAGTCCCAGTTGCTCCTCCTCCAGTCCAGTTCTCTGCTGTGGCCCAGGATGGCCCAAGTGCTTGGGCCTCTGCACCCGCATGGGAGACCAGGAAGAAGCTCCTGGCTTCGGATCGGCGCAGCGCTGCCCGTAGCAGCCATTTGGGGAGTGAACCAACAGAAGACGACCTTTCTCTGTCTATAACTCGACCTGTCAAAAAAGAAAAAAAATCAACTAGACTCTAAATAAATAAGTCATGTGGGTCTGATAGCAAAACCCATAAAGTCTCTCACAGAAAAATCTTATGCAAGATTAATTCGAGGAGTGCTTCTTTACCTGAAACTGTGGAAGACTGCAATAGAACTTGGAGATCATGCTCATGTTCTCTTAACTCAGAGGGTTCACAGTTGACATGAACCCATAAAATTACATGAAGAATAGTGCACGTACTTGTTCACATGTACTCTGGGTGAAGGAAGAGACATTAGAGATCTTACATAGAGTTTAGCAGTGTCCACTTCAGATTCTTTATTCCACATATTAGTAATTTAGATCCAAATTAAGTAGATTCACCCAAAGCAATAAAATTATGTAGTTGTTTGGATGATACTGCTCTGCTCAATTATGATCTAAATGTTCATCCTACTTTCTACAAAGCCTCCATTCACAGGTTTCCATTTCAAAAGCTTGAAAATGGGGCTTCTATGGGGCCTTTGCCGTGGCACACTAGGTTAATCCTCCGTCTGCTGCACCATCATCCCATATGGGTGCCGTGTTCTAGTCCTGGTTGCTCCTTTTCCAGTCCAGCTGTCTGCTGTGGCCTGGGAAGGTAGTGCACCTGTGTGGGAGACCAGGAAGAGGCATCTGGCTCCTGGCTTTGGATTGGCATAGCTACGGCTGTTTTGGCCATTTGGGGAGTGAACCAATGGAAGGAAGACCTTTCTCTCTGTATCTCTATAACTCTACCTGTCAAATAAATAAAGAATCTATAACAAACTGCTAACCATTAAAAAAAAAAAAGAAAATGGGGCTTCTAAAAGTGAGAAGTTAAAACATTTTTTTCTGGTTCAGTCTCCTACACTGCCCCCACCCCCAAAAGACTTTGGACCTTAAATGTGGCTATTTAGAGAGAAAAACATCCAAAAAACAATATGCCATTGATTTTAAACCTAGAAGAGGGCTATTATGGCTAAATCTTTCAACCAAGACAAGTTTTAAAGAGAAGGGAAGATGACTTACAGAATTTAAAACTCCCACATTTGTTATAATCTTCACTCAGAATGGAGTCGTGGCCAAGAAATAAGCTTTGCAACCAAACTCATTTCAAACCCAGCCATCATCACTTCCCAGGTGTATGATCTTCAGAAAGCACTTAGCCTCTCTGATCCTGTGTCCAATACAAGGGAGATAATACTAGCATTTGCCTTAATCTGGGTTTCCCCAAAATACAAGTTGACAAGATGTGTGTGAGGAGTTTACCTGGAACATACCACCAGGAAGAGTAAGGAATGACTGGAGTAACACACAGACAGACTGCTTCTCAGAACTATCCATTCATCCCACATCAGAACACCTAGGTTCGATTTCTGGTTCTATCTCCAGATTCCAACTTCCTTCAAATGTACACCCTAGAATTGGGTCTCTCACTCATGTGGAAGATCGGGATTGAGTTTTTCTTATCTCCCAACTTCAACCTCAGCCTAGTTCCAGCCATGGAATGCATTTGGAGAGTAAACCAGTTGATGGGAGGTATCTACTCCCTGCTTGCAACTCTCAAGTATCACTAGCTCTTGTGCACTCTTGCATAAGAGTTGTCCTGAAATGTTGAATCCTTTTTACTATTATGCTAGGCTCACAAATAGATCCAGTGACTTCCTACAGCTTTGGAGAAGAACCAAGACAAAAAGCGGAATGGGGTTCAATGCTGTGGTATAGCAGGTAAAGCCGCCACCTGCAATGCCGGCATCCTATATGGGCACCAATTAGAGTCCTGGCTGTTCTACTTCTGATCCAGCACTCTGCTATGGCCTGAGAAAGCAGTAGAATATGGCCCAAGTCCTTTGGCCCCTGCACTCATGTGGGAGATCCAGAGGAGGCTCTTGGCTTTGGATCAGTGCAGTCTGGCTGTTGTGGCCATCTGGGGAGTAAACCACCAGTTGGAAGACCTCACACTCTCTCTGCCTCTGCCTCTCAAATAAATACATTTTTTTTCTTTTAAAGGCAGAATTACACCCAGTGTGTCTGCCTGAATGATCCATTCAGCTGAGTTTGAGCTCAAACAAGACCAATTACCACAATGGTGACTGATATCAAACTTAAACCAAGGGACAGAGACACAGGGCACTGAAGGCACTGGCTATATTGTCTACCTCGAGGTGTTATTACACAAGTAAGAATTCATATGCAAGTGATTAGGACATATAGTAAGAGATAACTTATGACTGTATTAATATTTTTTCAGATGCCAAGTACTATACTTTGTGATATAAAGATTCTGTTCATCTTTTGACTCTATAAATGACAGAAAAGAACCATTTGTCAAGCAGTAACATTATGTTAGAGGTGTACATTGAGTCTAATTGGTAGACAAAGTATGGAGCTGCACATTTTGCTCAGAGATTATAGCAATTAGAAAAGCTTCCAGAGGAAGTGGCATCTGCACAGAATCTTGACAGAATCATAGCAATGGTTTCAAGAAGTGAATGCATTTCAAGTAGAGAAAGCAACACATATGGAAGCAAGCCACAGGGGCAAGAAAGAACATGGAGCTTTTGGAGGACATCAAGAGGCACAAGGGGGCTGGTACATTTTATTTCATGAGAGATTGTCAGGAAATAAAACTATGTCAAGAAGAAGCAAAGGCATGGTCTTGAAGAAAAAAATGTAGAACTTGCCTTAGTGTGGAATTAATTGCACAGGCAATAAGAAACCATGGAAGGATTTGCATTTTAAGGACTTGATGGAAGTATGGAAGATGGATAGGGAGGGAACTACACTGGATGCAGAATCAGAATGCAGGCTATTACAATAGCCCAAGATAAATATGATGCAGGCCTAAACTAATCCAGAAGAGTAGCAATGAGAATAAGATGTAGACATCAGGAAAGGCAATTGCCCAAGTGGTTATATCACCAGTTAGATGCCCACATCCCAGATCAGTGTGTCTGGCTTCAATTCCCTCCTCCAGAAACTGATCCCAACTTCCTATCAATGCAGAAAAAAATTGCCTATTTATTTTTTAAAAAATATTTATGTATTTGAAAAAATTATGGAGAGGGGGAGGAGGGAGAAGGAGAGAGGACCAGGACTGAGCCAGATCAAAGCCAGGAGGCAGGAGCTTCATCCGGTCTCCCATGTGGGTGAAGGGGCCCAAGCATTCTGGGCCATTCTCCATTGCTTTCCCAGGCACATTATCAGGGAGCTGGATAAGTAGAACAGCCAGGACTCAAACTGGCTTCCATATGTAATGTTTTGCCTATATATTTCTTTCTCACTCCTTTCTTCTTTGTCTCTTCTTCTATATTTATCTGAGAGAGAATGAAATAGTTTATGCACAGGCATTAGTTACAATAGTTAAGATGCTGCTCAGGACACCCACACCACCTATCAGTGCCAGAGTTTGAGTCATGGCTCTGCTCCCCATTCCAGCTTCCTGCTAATGTGTATCCTGGGAAGCACCAGGTAATGTCCCAAGTAGCTGGATCCCTGCCACCCATGTAGAACTGAAATGAATGATGAGTTCTTGGGTCCTGGTTTTGGCCTGTCCCAGCCTGGGCTGCTGAAGGCATTGGAGAGGGAACCAATGAGTAGAAGACCTCTCTCTCACGAGAGTACTCTCACTTGCGTACTCGGTGTTTTTTTCCTCCTACCCCCTTTAAAATAATTGTGTTTTTCTAAAAAAATTTTTTTAAAGAGAGGTAGACTTTATCATTTATGGTGACTACATACACATGTAAGTAGTGACAGAGTATTGTGTCTACGATGACATCCAGGTTTTTGGACCTGTTGACTTGGAGGAATGCCGCAAGTATACGCCATGTTTGTATCAACTGTAAACTCAGAGGGACTATACAAAAGAGAACAAGGCAAAGAGGGTTTCTCATGTTGCTCTTCAAGGTCACTGCTGTGCTCTACTTAGCCCCAAACTGAAACCAGATAATCAGTCTACCTGCACTGTTTTAGTGAACTACAGCTAAGCCACATACAACCATTTTCTAACTCCACTAATTTATTATCCCATCATTAGAGCAGACATTGGGGCCATGGCACTGGGGGTTTTATAATATGATGTAGATTAATGTTATGTCTGAAATTCCTCCACTGATGATTTATTGCTCAAAGATATTGTTGTCCCCAGGAATTTTTATTTCAAAATTGAAAATACCATTGGATGCAACATTGAAGTGTTATTACTCATTGACAAGTCTGTGCTTTTCTTCATTAATCTAGTTGGAAGACAGGCACTGAGGAAATGAGAGCTTGGATGTAGGGCAGAGGAACAGGGTCATCTGAAGTGCAGAGGAGGACAGGATGCAGTGACTGACATTTCTTTGTGATTTGAAGTCATCATCAGTGCATCCAGCATCTCTCTGGAGAGAAGGTAAACCGCAGTGGAAGAGGGGTTTATACAAAATGGGAAATTGTTAAAGATCAACTTCTTAGTTTAGCTCTGCAAAGTTAGTCCTCAAAATCTGGTATGGTGTAAGGCTTCAAAAAATTATATTGCAAACAGACTGAGTCATCTTTACCAATAACGTTTGTTTGTCTTTATAAAACCAGATCACATCTTCATCACAAGTTTGCCAAGTAACCTGAAACATCCCCTTCACTGGGAGTAAAGCCAGCAACCCTAATCCAATATCAACGTTCCATTTATAATATTAAGTAATATAATCTACAATGTTGTAATAAAGGTAAGCCTCTATTTAATCATGTTAATATAAGTAAAAGGGCTGTAATTTGTGAGAAGACCTAAGCCAGTCTCTCAGCTTACAGAGAGGATGCATGTTCCTGACAGATCATTTTTTTGAGTAAATTAATAGCATTGGTTTTCCTGCCTAATAAACTGGTACCATGAGCATCAAATCTTCATCTCCTCTATTAATTGAAATTATTCCCACTGCCCTCCTACTACATTCTTTCATGAGACAAGTACCTCAGGTCAGCGTTTCCTTTATCAATTATAGGCCTCATCAATCCCCCAATTTTCATTTTAAAAGCCTCTAATAGGAATTTAAGTTTCTTATAACCAACAAGCAATTCCATTAGAAAAAGAATAGGGGAGGAAAGAGTGATTACAGAATTATAGGGAAAATGCACAAGCTAATCTATCCAGTTCTATTCTGTGCCAAATGCTTAGAGAGGCCATGGTGAGACAGCTATGGCCTCTTACTTCCAAGGGTCTCCATAGTCAAGCATTAACACACACCAGTGATGTGCCCAGATAACTACTGACAGGGCAAAATCCTATAATCCTATCTTGGTCAGGAACCAACTCCCCAGAGAAGCAAGGAAGACAGCCAAGGAAATGATTTTCATATATAAGGTGGTAAACCCACAAAACAGTAGATAACTTTTTAGGTGCCAAAAATCACACCATACTTGGGGAGTGTGGTAACAAAAGCATTCTGCATCAAGCAAGGGCTCCAAAAAAAGATAGAACCATGGATGCTCATTACCCAAACTAGTCAGAGAAGACCCCTCTGAGGACTTGTCAGAGATGGGCACGTGAAGCCCTGAAAGAACAGCATTTCATGGCCAAAGAAAAAAATTCCTAGGCTTGCCATGTTTGAGAATTACAAAGAAGGTCAATGACACTGCAGCACAGGGAACAAAGAGGAGACTTAAAGTCAGGGGATATTCAGGGGTCATATTAAGTAGGACTTTGGAAGACGTGGTTAAAATTTACATTACATTCCAGCGGCCGGTGCCGTGGCTCACTTGATTAATCCTCCGCCTGTGGTGCCAGCATCCCATATGGGTGCCAGGTTCTAGTCCCGGTTGCTCCTCTTCCAGTCTAGCTTTCTTCTGTGGCCCGGGGAAGGCAGTAAAGGATGGCCCAAGTGCTTGGGCCCTTACACCCACATGGGAGACCAGGAGGAAGCACTTGGTTCCTGCTTTTGGATCACCGTAGCTCTGGCCATAGCGGCCATTTGGGGGGTGAACCAACGGAAGGAAGACCTAACTGTCAAATAAATAAAAAAATAAAATTAAAAAAAATGTACATTCTATTCCAAGTAGAAGCCATCAGTGAGGCTAGAAAATGGTATTCCTGAATCTGACATACACAGTAGAGAGTTTTCTTTCTGACAACTGGATGGAAAATTGATATTAGGAGAGTGATAATGGAGCTAGGTAGAACAATTAGGAGTTTCTGGCTGTGGTTCACATAGGAAAATGGTGGTCATCATCCAGGTAAGAGGTTATGGTGGCTTGGAGCAGGGCTATGGATAAAGAAGTGGTGAAAATCCGTAAGATTTGAAACCTACTAATGAATTTAGTGTGGAATAGGAGAAAAAAAAAATCAAGGTTTATACTCAAGTTTGACCTGAGCAATGAACTACATGATACTAATTTTTATTGAGATAAGGGAGGTTTAATGGTGGGGGCATTTCTGACATATTATGACTGCGATTCTAATTACAAAGACAACTGGGTTAAGCAGATTTAACAGTACAAGAGTACTAAATGATGGTATAGTTTGGGGATACAAACTTGTGAGTCATCAGGGAACACATATCTAAACTGTCTCAACAAGACCCCAAGGTGTGTCTTTCAACTCACACACATGAGACATCTGTAATGTACAAAGCAGATCCTAGTCCTGTGCTGGGATAAGCAGGATGCCTATCTTAAAGGCACTTATAACGCTGTATATAGATGTGTGTATCTCCGAGCAGGAGACATGAATAAATAAAATACATAGCAAAGGAAATAGGATCTATAAGAGACTGTGAAACAAAGTAGAAATAAAGATGTGATTAATTCTAACTGAACAGTTTCTCACAGGCTATGACATTTCAGGTGACCCCTAAATAGTGTGTGGATATCAGGATCTCGATAAGTAGGAAAGGACTGAAGGTCCAGGTTGGGCAACAGCAGGAAGCTGCAAAAGGGAATACAGAACACCATCATGGTAGGGGAAGGATTGAACAGACACAGCACAGCCCCCAACAGCAAAGGAAGCTGAAGTCCGAGGAGGCCAACATGTACACAAATAGCTATCCAAAGAGGTCAGAAAGGTGTGTGGGTGACATAAAAAGAAAACTGATACTATGAAACAATGTTTTAAAGACACAATCTTAGCAGTACCATTACTCTTAGGGTTCACACTCGGGAAATGAAAGCTCTTAAACTGATATTGGAGAGTAAAAGTCAGGGTCCAATTAGAGACTAGGCGCTTGCACCTATGAATTTTCAATAAAATGCAGATCTGCACTATCTTTTGTCATACTCCATAGCATTGATTAAAATTGATATCAAAATAAATTAAAACTCAAGTGTGGAACAAGAGATTAAAAACTTCAAAGGCTGTGGTCTTCTAAGCAATTACTTTATTTACACTTACTGCTGTGCACAAACTA
Source organism: Sylvilagus floridanus (assembly GCA_949820135.1). Taxonomy (NCBI): domain Eukaryota; kingdom Metazoa; phylum Chordata; class Mammalia; order Lagomorpha; family Leporidae; genus Sylvilagus; species Sylvilagus floridanus. The sequence goes on along the minus strand of OX463238.1, from coordinate 32,088,208 downwards.
CTGTCATGGACTACAAAATCCAGAAATGACAGATTTTCTGCTTAGCATCTGTTTAATATTTGTATATCAAAGTGGCATAACTGAATGTGCAGTTTATTACTAAGAAGCACGAGTTACACATATATGTGAATAACCATGTATATTTTTCTCTATGTACTAGATATACCAGGATATTTATTGATGAGAAAACTATTGATTAAACCATCTTTTACTGGAAGGTCTAAAATTGGAAGACAGCCTGAGCTTCAATGTTACATATATATTAGAAGACATAAGGTACTGAAATTTCATATTCATTTCTATATTTCTGAAATTCTGTGTTTTAATTTTTAAATTTTGTTGAGGAGGGGGAGAATGGAAGAGGGAGGAGGAAGATCTCCCATCCATTGGTTAACTCCCCAAATACCTGAAACTCCCTAAATATCAGAGCTGGACCAGGCCAGGAGTCAGAACTCCCTCCTGGTGTCCTAATTAGTTGACAAGAACCAACTACTTGAGCCATCACCTGCCTCCTCCCAGGAAGTGCATTAGCAGGAATGTAGACTCAGAAGTATAGCCAGGATCAAACTCAGACACTCCAATATAGGTTACGATGCCTCAAATCATTATCTCAAAAGCATCTCCCTCAATTGTTTTAGAACATGAGTCACAAAGTAGAGATGTGTGAAGGAGTGACTAAGCATGGAAACACAAGCAAGAAAACACTATTTCACCAGCACTATCAGAAGGGTTGTAGTCAAAATTTCTGCTGTTGCTATTCTCCTTGAAGAGAATGCTATTGATCTGGATTTCCAGAAGCTAAGAGCCACCTGGTCTTGTCCTCCAACAGTTCTTGTTTGCTGGAGTTGGCCTCAAGCATCACTATACCACATGGTATTTACAACCAGGATGGTAATGTTCCAATTTTAAAATCACCATGGGGTTTTGTTTTATGTGATGGAATGAGAAGGCCATGCCAAGATGGCCACTGGCAACAGAAACTGCCTGGCAACAGGCTGTGATTGGATGACTTTGGAAACTGCCTGGCAACATGGTGTGATTGGTTAGGGCATAGACCACCCCTTGACTGGATTGGCTGCCTTGGCTATATAAGCTGCTGTAGCAACTGAAACAAGTCTGCAGGCTCCTCGCCTCTGGCCTGCCTCTTGCCCCCACCATGCTCCTCCTCTTAGAACGAATCCACAGCAACAGTTTTATGTCTTAATTTTGTCTTTTGAAGATAAAAGGGCCGGCCCCGTGGCTCAATAGGCTAATCCTCCACCTTGCAGCGCCGGCACACCGGGTTCTAGTCCTGGTTGGGGCGCCGGATTCTGTCCCGGTTGCCCCTCTTCCAGGCCAGCTCTCTGCTGTGGCCAGGGAGTGCAGTGGAGGATGGCCCAAGTGCTTGGGCCCTGCACCCCATGGAAGACCAGGAAAAGCACCTGGCTCCTGCCTTCGGATCAGCGTGGAGCGCCGGCTGCAGCGCGCTGGCCATTGGAGGGTGAACCAACAAAGGAAGACCTTTCTCTATCACTGTCCACTCTGCCTGTCAAAAAATAATAAAAATTAAAAAAAGACAGTGGATGTGCATAAATATCATCTCAGAAGCTTTTCTTAAATCTGTTCCTCACAGTGCTCAATAATTATTTCTGCCTTTCAATCCAGAGTGTATAATTGCAAGATGATCAGAGTAAAACTTGCCATCTGGATGTCATAAGGAAATAACTAGCTTCTGAGGTCTGCCTGGAGCCACCTGGACCCATGCAACCACAGTGGAGTTGGTAAACACACATAATCTAGCATCTGAGGAGACACCTTCAAGCTCATTCTCACTGTAACATTCCTTTAGACTTTCGATCAGTGAGAGGAAGGGTTCTACCATGCTCCAAAAGCATATTCATCATATTCAGAGAGCCCTAAATCATGCATTTCTTTCCATCTGAGTTGCAATCTGCTTCCATATAACTTGGATCTATTTGTTCTTGTTCTACCATTTGAAACCAGCATGAGCATGATCCCTTTACATTCAACATTTAGAATATCCAAAAGCGTCAATTATAAGTTTTTCAGTCAGAATCATTTCATGAGCATTTATCCAATTATAAGTACTTCATAAATAATTTTTTTAAAAATTTGAGAAGCAGAGTTACAGAGAGAAGGAGAGATAGAGAGCTAGCTCTTCCCTCTTCTGGTTCACTCCCCAAATGGCCACAAAGGCTGGAACTGGCCAATCTGAAGCCAGGAGCTTCCTCCAGGTTTTTCACATGGGTTCAGGTGCCCAAGTACTGGGGCCATCTTTCAGTACTTTCCTAGGCCATTAGCAGAGAGCTGGATCAGAACAGGAGCAGCTGGGGCATGATCAGAATGCATATGGAATATAGGCACCACAGGTAGAGGCTTAACCTACTATGCCACAGGGCTGGCCCCTTTTATATTTTTAAAAATATTTGAGAGGTGGTGGGGGGCAGATTGTCAACGAGAACTCCTATGTATTAGTTCACTCCCTAAATGCCTACAATGGGAGAGATGGGTTGGACTGGAAGAAGCCAGGAATTGGGAACACAATCCAGGTCTCCCATGTGGGTTTTAAGAAGTCACTGGAATCATCACCATTGACACACAAGGTCAGCATTAGCAGGAAGTTAGAGTCAGGAGAGGGAGCCAGGAATCAAATACAAGTACTCCAGTGTCGGAAGCAGGTAGCTTAACTGCTAGGCCAGGTGCTTGCCTCTTATTTTAATTGACCATTCAATTGATAATCTGGTTACTGGAGTCATTGATTTTGTCCTCTGTACATCCTTTTCGTTTTCAATAATAAAGCATTTTAAAACTGCTTTAGACTTCAGAAAAATTGCATACAGGACAGTTCTCCTATACCCTGCACATGCATTTTCCCTTATGACTAACATCTCACATTAGTATGGTATAGTTGTCACAGATACTGAACCTATATTGAAGCATTATCATCAACTGAAGTCTATACTTTATTCACACAGCCTTAACTTTTACATAACATCTAAGTCCCAGGATAACTTCTAGATTTTATAGACTATCTAATGTCCTTCAATTGTAATTAGTTTAATATTTTCTCATGATTAGTTATAGGCTTACAGAGGAAAACAATGAAGTGACATTTTCATCACATATCAAAAGTACAAATTAACATGTCACTGTTAATTGTGAACTTGATCAAAGTGTCAAAGGTTTCTTTATTGCAACATTGCTCTCCCCATTATCCCTTTCCATACTGCATTCTTAGAAAAATATTATACAGAGCTTATACTTAAAAAGTAGTCATGGTAAGTCTCTTGAGGATAGGTTATCAACACATTTGGAATTCATTTGCATCAGTTACTTTCCTTTGCAATCCATTTAGTTATAAAATCTTGTATTCTACCCATAGTGACATGAAATTTCTTATTCTATGCTTTGTTATAATCTAGTAGTACTGCATTTATTTTATTGCTGAAATTGTTCCAGATTTGGCTATAAGGAGTTCTTCTAGTTGGCCTTTGCATTTCTTTGAAATACTCTTCATCGAGGGATTTGTGTATATGTGTTCAAATACTTCCTACTTTCAGGTACTTCAAGATGATCTTGTGTACTTTTGGCTCCAGGTTCAAAATCAACCATTTCTCCTTGATGCCTTGGGGTTTGTTTTATTGGGGAATAACAAAGTTAGCTGTGCTAATTGATATTCAAGTAAATTTCATTCTAGGCCTTCTCAATTGATAGAGAAAAAATACTTAAATGTATATGTTAATATAGATATTGCATGGACACTTTACCTAGTGGTTAGGATGCCCAAATCCCACATTGGGGTACCTGGGTTCAAGTTCTGGCTCCACTCTCGAATTCAGCTTCCCACTACTGCTGCCTCCAAGGGTGTGCAGTAAAGTATTTGGATTCCTATCATTCCTATAGGAGACTTGGATTGAGTCACCAGCTCTCAGCTTTGGTCTGGCCAGCTCTGGAAATTAGGGGCATTTGGGGCACACTTGGGTCCTAAAACTCATGGAGATGTCTAAGCCTGGAAATCACCTGTTAATGGTTGATGGATTATGGATTGATACTTGATCTAATTATGACCTCTGGTAGGTGGGCCTGGAGGAAGTCTTTAGGTCACTAGGGACTTTTCCTCAGAAGGTAGTTCTTATCTAAGCTGGATGTGCTACTTGTGTCTTTCTCCTCTTTTGGTTCACCACATCATTCCCGTGCGCATGTGCTGTTGCCAGCCTCCACAAGATGCCAGATGAATGGGATGCCTAATCCTCACTGTGAACCTTCAAACTGTAAGCCAGAATAATCCTGTCCTTACCAACAAGCTCCTCTTGGGCATTTTTAAACTAGAAAAAGCTAATACAAGAAGTGAACCAGTGGTTGGGAACTTTCTCAAATGAACAAATAATAAACTTGTGTGCACTGTATCTGTCCATTTGCTTTGGTTTGAATGTTCTTCCAAAATTCTTGTTAAAATTTAATTGCTACTGTGACAGTCTAGACAAATAGAAATTGGGATCCTTAAAAAGTAATTAACATTATGTCTAATCGTCCTATATATGACACTTATAAAAATTTAAATTGAGCATATGTATACTATTTATGGTTGCTTTGAAACAATGTCTTTGAAATATTCACACACTTGAACATGGGACTTAATGAGTTAAGTCATGAAGGCACCCCTTTCATGAATGGATTAACGTTTTCAACTTAGTGGTTTGGTGACAGACTGAGTTGTTACAAAACCAAATACAGTAGCTTCCTTGGCTTTCTCTTGCTCCAATTTGCTTGCTCTCTTACATGATTTCTCGAAATCTAAGGTTCTCTGCCAGGTAATGGCACAGCAAGAAGGCCCTCACCAGACGCTAGTGCCCTGATTAGTTTCCAGCCTCCAGGACTAGGAAAAATAATTTTTAATAAGTTATCCAAGCCATGGTATTCTGCTATAACAGTAGGAAATATGCTAAAATACCAAGCATATATACACATCTAAAAGTATTTCTATACATAACCATCTGTTCCTTTATTGAGCCTACCATAGGCTGTATTAATCCATTACCACAAAGATCATTGTAGCCAGCTCATGTCTATTTGAAAATTCTTACTCCAGCATAGAGAAACCTGACTCCCATGATCCACCACTCATCTACTCATCTGTTCAATTCCAACATACTTGAATAGCACCATCAAGATTGTTAACCTGTACTAGGTGGTAAACAACTATCACCTGGGGTACAATGCTTATGTGCAGTTTCTTTTCACTTAAGTCAGACTCAAATCATTTCTAAAGTTATTTAAATCAATACCCATTCAGTTACATTGTATCATATTTAAGGTTTGTTAAATTTGACATTCTTTCCTAGAAATTCTCTAAATTGCTAGTGATTTTTTAATCTGCCTATATTAAAGCTCATTGTGATATAACGTTCAATGGGTTTTGAGAAACTCATGGAGTAATGTATCCATGATTTCTATATCATATAGACCATCTTAAAAATATCTGTTTGACCTGTTTAACCCTCTTTTGCTCTCTGAACATCCAGATACCACTGATATACTCTTACCATCTCTATCATTTGCCTTACTTTCAGATAATTGGAATTACAATTCCAAGACTGACTATATGTTTAGATATAATCAAAATTCAATGGTTTCTTCATGCAAACAGCTCATTTTTTGCTGACATGTAATATTCCATTGTATGAATACGCCACAACTTATCCATCCTACTATTAAAGAACACATTTCCAGTATTTGGATCAAATAAAAAGTCACAAGAAGGTATTTTGTTTGGCTAATGCATAAATATTACCTAGAAGAACAACTGTTGGATCATATGCAAAGAATGTTTCATTTCATAAGAAACCATAGAATATCTACTAAGCTACACCATTTTACATTTCTACCAGCAATGAATGAAGGTTCTTATTGCTTATTGTATCCTTACCATCATTTGGTGTTGTGACTTTTTTGGATTTTTTTGCCATTCTTATAAACATGATACTGGTGCCATGTTGCTATATTAATTTAAAATTCCATAAATTAGGTTGAGCACCATTTCAAATGCTATTTGCCATCTATATATGTTTTAAGTAGATGAAATTAGTTCTTTTGTCTTAAAAATCAGGTTGAATTTTAAGAGTTCTTTATATAGAGAGCTCATTTATCAAATTTCTTATGAGGAAAACATCCCATTTCTCATCAGGTACTATTATTTTTAACTACAGGCTTTTGGTAGTTTTTAATTACCAAATTGAGGAAGTTTCCTTCTATTCATAGTTTAGTGAAAGATTTTATCATAAATATTGGACTTGATCAACTGTTTTTCCTACATCAACAATATCAAATGTTTCTTCTTTAGCTTGTTGGTACAGTGGTTGTCTTTTTTTCATTTTTTTTTTACTTAATGAATGCATTTTTACATAGATACAACTTTAGGAATATAGTGGTTCTTTCCCCAACACGTCCCACCCCCACAGCTCCCACACCCTCTCCCATCTCCTTTGTTATGGATCATTTTTAGTATGACTTTATATACAGAGGACCAAGTCTATGCTAATCATAGACTTCAACAATTTGCCCCCACCCCACACCCAACATATGCAGTACAGTTTAGGGAGAGAATTTGCAGTTGATTCTCATATTGCAATTCAATAGGGGCAGAGGTGCTACCTGGGGAACAAGTGCACAGTGTCTACTGTTGTTCTTTTAACAATTAACACCTTTTTTTATGAGTGGCTGTCTTAAAATAGGATACTCATGTCTTTCCAAATAGGGTTTGATCTGAATTTTTTGTTTATATAAAACATTGTATTAAATTTTCTAGTACCCTGATTCCATTTTGTTTATTGACAAAAGTTCCAAATTTATTTTCTCTTATGAGTTATTCTTAATTTAATAGTTTTTCTCAGACAACTGGCTTCTATCCCTCAGTATACGTTAAATTTATTCTTATTAAATTTTTATTGAATTAAAATGTAATTAAATTTATTAAATGTAATCTATGTGTTCTTTTATTCTAAGTGCTGGAGACTGAGCATTAAGCAAATAGATAATGCCCTTGTTCTCATGCGGACTGCATTTTAGTGGAGATGATAAAACAAATCAAAAACATACAACAGATCCTAACAAGCACTATGAACAATCAAAGTCCAAATATATATGGTGATATTGGAGGCTGAAATGCTAGTTCACTGAGCATAATCAAGAAGGGCCTTCCATACTTAATGTGACACTTGAATTAGATGTCAGCTTGATGAGCTTTTCCTTTGAATCTTGCCATCCAGCAGCTCTATCATTCACAGCTTGCATTATTAAATACAATTCATAGACTGAGCCAAGAGATTATTCGGCTGTACTAACTTTGAACTGAATAGACTCAGCTAAGCACAAACTGTATTCCCCATGTTCTTTCCATCATTGTTTGATCAACAATTGGTCACAAGAGCAATTTACCGGACATAGGAAGTCCAGAGTGAGCCTCAGCTGGGCAGGTCGGTATAGAACCAAGTGTTATCGCAGCTCCTACAGATCTGCCCTCAGTCTGCTAGCTGACCTCACTGGCATACAAGCAGCTGCCAGAATCAAAACTCTTCAGCTCTCTATCTCCTGCCAGATACCTGCATCATTGGAATTTCAAATTTAGAAATTGAAACAGGGTCCAGAGCATCCTTACCCATTCCACTTTGATCTTGCTCTCCCACTTCACATGCATCTTTTCTTCCTGATTCCCTGCTATGATCATCTCAAGCCTAGCACCAAATGCAAAAGCAGCAGCCTCAAAAAACAGTTCCTGCAACTGTACCAGACCAAGTCCAATAAGCAATTCTATATTCCATATCATTCCTGAGTTTTATTTTTATGACTGACCCTTACAGATACAAGAACCCACCACTTTCCTCAATTATTTGTGATTCAAGTAATAGCAGATAATAATCAACCAACTATGAATTCATTTGGCTGTGTTAATTGTACAGTTCTGCATATAATCTATGAGGTTATCATTAGGAGCTTTGCAAATATCTACAATCAAAATTATCACACCTATAGTTTTTTCTGGGCTGATCAATCTTAGAAATACGTAAGAAAAATGACTAAGGTTAATTTGGCAGTATTTCTAGTGACTGCCATTCTTATTTCTGAGAGATGACAAGTCACCTGTTTAATTCCTTCTAGAATTTTGTAGGAAATTGCTGTCAAACTTGCTACCTGGTAATTTTCAGAGTTCATCTTTTTATTTCTTTGAAAAAAAAAAATGGCACTTCTCTGGTTCCTTGTGATTCTTCAGATTACTGGCAGTGCTTCTCTAATCACAGCTATAAATTCCTTCTCTACCCCAAGGATATAATTTATCTGACCCTGGAGACTTGTATTAATTCAAAGTGGTTTGATGTGCTCTTACTGTTTCTTGTCGAGATTGTTACCAGCTGTGGGCTAAGGTCTATTACCCACTCGCTCTGACCAAGAAAAACAAGCTGAGTGCAGCCTGTAAGACACATTGCTGCTCAGTATGTGGTATAATGCGGTGCTTTTCAAAAACTAATGTGCATATAATTACCCAGGATCTTGCTGAAATGCAGGTTTTCTTTTAAGCAGGTGTGGATGGGGCCTGAGATTGTATTCCCAACAGTGGCAAAGCTATTGGTTCATGGACTACTTCTTGTTGAGGATTAGGATATGAGAGGAAGCAGGGGCACATTTCCTGGAAAGCTAATGAAGCTTTGAGGCCTGTCACTTGCACTACCTCCATTAGGTATTGCAAATTGCCAGGACCTATAGATTACTGCATGTGAATCAAGGAAGCGAGGCTGCAATTAGGAAGCACTGCTGCATGAGCTTTTTGGGCAAACTGCTTTGAAATCTCCAGAAGAAGAGAGTCAGATCTGCAAAGTTTCATCAATTTGTTGGAATTTCTTCTCTCATTCTAAACATTCAATTTATATCTAATACTACAAATTCTATTTTTTATTCTTTCAAAGTACACCCCCCAACTGTACATATTTCAAACTCCCAAACACCTGAATCTGTTCACAATATAGGGAATGAAATTCAAAGCTTCACAAATCTGGGATCAAATTCAGATCTGCCAGTCACTAGTGAGCTGACCCCGACAGAGATTCTGGTCTGGGATTGAAGAAGATTAAGCATATCTGGAACTCAGTTCAAGGTGACTTTTACTTCAATTTATTCATTAAATAATTGAAAAACAATGCAAAAAATAAGATGGGAGTTTACCTATTGCCTTCCTTAAATTTCAGGGATGTATGTCCAAAGTTTGGTGATCCTAATAGTCTGTGTGATGAGGAGGTTTGACTAGACAGAGCTTTCCGCAACTGTGGACTATCATGTGTGCATGACAGACCCTATGGGGATTCCAATACTATCCATCTCCTCATCACTTCCTTCTAATAGAATGTGGCAAAGGTGCTAGGAGATTATAGTATAGCAGACTGCAGAGAGAGTGAAAGAGACACTGGCTGACTCATGCTGGACTTGAACAAGCCACCTCTGAACTCCTTTAGGAGATGGTAACATGCCAAGGATCTAGGGATGACCCCTAAGCACTGAGAGACTCAGACCTACAATCCCAAGGAACTGAATTCTTTCAACAATTGCATAAGCTTGGAAGAGGACCCTGAGTTCCAAAAAAGAATGCGACTTAGCCAACACCTTCATGACAGCCTGATGACACCCTGATGAGAGGATCCAGGTAAGCTATATCTAGACTCTTGACCCACAAAAACTGAGATAATAAACATGTGTTGTTTAAGTTGGTAAGTTTGCAGTGATTTGTTAAATAAAAGGCAACATAATGCATCAAGGCACAATGGCACTCAGAAACCAGTTACACTATCACATCAGATATAGATTGTTTTGAGAGGTACAGCCCCAAGACTAACATCTTGGTGCCAGAACACAAACTTCTTGCTGTGCCAGGTTTGGGATTACTTCTTACTTTTCCTTGTTGGTGTTAGGAGTCTTCAGAACTCTTTAGAAATGTCTTTAGGAGACATCTATGAAGTCTTTGGCATAGACTATCAAAATGACTAATTTATAAGGCCTAGCCTGAAATGAAAATGTGGGGCTTTTTCAAAATGTTTAAATTTCAAGATGATAGCATAACTTAACCCAAATGCAAGGCCCATCTAGAGAACGGCCTTGTGCAACTACACAGGACGCATACTCACTAGATCATACTATCACATTAGGTAAACCTTGAGCAAATCATTTAAACTGAACCTCAAAGTACTTGTTTGTGGACAATGGCATATTACAGCTTGCAGAAAAGAAATTTAAGGATGATATCATGTAGAAGACTCTGGCTGGGGCCGGTGCTGTGGCTCACTTGGTTAATCCTCCAGCTGAGGCACTGGCATGCCATATGGGCACCAGGTTCTAGTCCCGGTTGCTCCTTTTCCAGTCCAGCTCTCTACTGTGGCCTAGGAAGGCAGGGGAGGATGGCTCAAGTGCTGGGCAGCTGCACCCACGTGGGAGACGAGGAAGAAGGCACCTGGCTCCTGGCTTCAGATCGGCATAGCTCCAGCCGTAGTGGCCATTTGGGGGAGGGGGGGGTATGAAGCAATGGAAGGAAGACCTTTCTCTCTGTCCCTCACTAACTCTGTCAAAAAAAAAAAGTCTCTGGCTAACAAAGATATTCAATAAACATCTACTTTTTTTAAATCTACCTACATCTTTTCAGTCTGCTTTCTCTTGAACCACAAGCCTAAAATACACACATCTTTCCTTACTCATGTTTTCCTTTCTCCAAACAGATAATATAGTAACTTTTGTAATCCAAAGATATACATTACAGGCAAAGTCAAAAAGGGAAATTTAATACTTGTTACTTGTTTTCAGGACCTTAGCCCTGCTTTATTACTTCAAAAACTTGGCAAGCTACATAAAGATTTATAGATTCTGAAACATTTCAAGGCTTCCCAACACAGACTTGTGTCCTTCTATTGCATTGATCACATAGATAAACCCCTTAGCCAGAAAACTTCTCCCACCAATTCTTCTGAGCAAGATGGCACATTCCCATCAATACCAAGGATTCATCACAATTCTCAGCTGGTAGGTATTGATGGTTTGGAGGGGGAACACCAAGAATCTAGATAAATTGAAGACGACTTTCTGGTGATTCTCACAAGGCAGCCAAACAATTCAACACCACTACTTTGTGAGCCATCATTATTTCAGAAGAATTCTATATTGTATGACTTTCAGGGATATACAGGGTTTTCTTTGCTTTTTACAGCTTTTTATGACTTGCTATTCCATAACCTATCAAATTTTTGTGTAGGCAACATTTAACTTAATATGGGATGTGGATTTGTTCATACATATATACAGCCAAGGGCTTAAATTCAGAATATGTGTACTCTACCTTGTCCATTAGTACAAGAACCAATGTAGCTGTTAGATAGAAAACTGTTTTATGAAAAATATGCTGGTAAATCAGTTAACTTTGCATATGCATAAAGAGAGTTAATGCATCTGATTTTTAGATGACCCACTGCTTCAGCACCTTCCAACTCAGTCACCAACAGAATCACAGAAAATGTCCCTGGGTTCCTGAGATGAAATTAAGATTTTTTTCCTGAGAATTTTCCAAATGTGTTACAAATATTTAAAGTATTAAAATTATATTTCAGATTCATTATAATGGATTGCATGGCACTTCAAGTGTTATTCTAGGACCCTAAGCAACATTAGTGATTTTAATTAATTATATATGGTCCCAAGCCAGTAATTTATAAACAAACTTTTGAAATATGGTCTTCACATAATTTGAGGTCTACAGTAATCCACGATATTTAAAGCCATCAAGAGGATGGGAATTTGGTTTGGCAGTTAAGCCACCTCTTGGGACTCTCACATTCAATGCTGGAATGCCTGGGCTTGAGTATTGGCTTTACTTCTGATTCCAACTTCTTGATGTGTGCAATGGGAGGAAGCAGGGTTGGCTCCAGTGGTTGGATCACTGACACTCACATGGGAGACCTGGATTAGGTTCCCAGCTCCCAGCTTCAAACCAACCAGGAACCACTGTGGGCATTTGAGGAGTGAACCAGTAGATGGAGTGCTCTTGCTCTCGTTCACTCCCACCCCTTCTCTACCTTTAAAACAAATTTTAAAAGTTAATACAATAAATATAATGATGAGCAGTACACAGACAAGTGCTGTCATTGTGGCAAAGCGGGTTAAGCCTCCACTTACAATGCCAGCATCCCAAGCACTGATTCAAGTTCCAGCTGTTCCATGTCAGACCCAGCTCCCTGCTGATGCACCCAGGTAGGCAGCAGCAGATGGCCTAAGTGCTTGGGCCCCTGCTACCCATGTGGGAGACCGTGGTGCGTTTCCAAGCTCCTGGCTTCAGCCTGGCCCAGAGCTGATCATTACAGCTATTTGGGGAGTCAGTCAGCAAATGGAAGATAGATCAATCTATCAATCTCTTTCAAGTAATGAATCCTTGTTTTTTTTTTTAAGCTAAAATGTTTCTGAAATAAGACAATGACATGTGATTTTTATAATTCTATAAAAATGTTTCCTTTCACTCTAAAAATCACTTTTCAATGTTTTATATAATACACCCAGATCAATATAGATATGACATGCCTTTTACTGAATTCCTCATTCTTAGAAAAAAAGGAAGTTGCTGAAATCACGAGGCACTGGTCCATGTGATATCTAACAATTTCAGGAAGCCGAAATTAGCTTTTAGGGAATAGAAAACTACATTTTTGATTGTAATGAATAAAAATGAACAAAAGGAAAGGCATGGAAGAATAAAAGCAGAAGGGATAAAGGAAAAAAAGAACCTAGCTAATGAGTGAGGGTTACAGTGGCAGTGAACATAAAAGGGAGTAATAGGGAACAAAGACTAAACTTGAGAATAGAGCCAAAAACAGCCTGCAGCAGATCTGAAAGAACGTGTCCAAATTCCAGAGAGAAATGAGCTCATACTTGTTAAATAAACATCATTACTTTTATAATCATAGACAAGGGATACAGCAACTTCTAGCACCTCAGTGACAGCTTAAGTTTAGGCTTAATTCAGAGTTACATCTTTCTTTAAAGTGAACATCATTTTCACAGCTTATTAATGTCAATTCCATAAAGCTAAGTATCTGCATCTTCATATGATGAAATCAAGTAGGATTTCTCATCTTGGCCCTTCAACAAAATCCCAGAAGAGTGGTAGTAAGAGTTTCAACCGAAGTTGAATGTCAGAAGAAATTGAAAGAGGACAGTCAAGTGAGTTTTCAGGAGAATAAACGAAACTTAATCTAAATACAAAACAGTGAAGGAAATAGGACAGAAAAATCACAATTAGATTTAACCCAATACATGCTGAGGAAATACACATTTAGCACCAAGAAAATAAAGCATTAATAACCCCAGAAGAATTTAATTTAAACCAAAATTCAATTCTGTCTAGACTGAATCTGATCTTAATGTAATTCTCATAAAGGTGTCAGAAGCGGTGTGATTGTTTCTTTTTTGGCTGTGGATACAAAATTAATGAGAATATAGAGAAGGCCTATGAGCTCATTTATCTCAAAACCTTAGAGGCTTTAGAGAAATCAATCTCCTACAATGAAATGGATTGGTGAGCTAAAAAGTACTGTAACAATGCATAGTACCATTCTTTGTTCTTCAGGTTCATGTGAAATATTCTTAAAAATTGATCAAATTTCAGTAAGATAGTGGTGAAGTCAGAGTCAGCATAATTGTAGTTGGTAAGAAAGCGGGAACAGGACAAGGTGTTTTATTAATCCTATAGGAATGATGAGGGGAGCACCTTTTCCTCCAGACAGGAAACTTGCATTCTGCCTGTCCTCTACAAGTCTGCTTCCACTGAGCAGTCACCTGCCTAGGGTGGATCCTATGTCCATGGGCAGAACCCCGGTCCCCTCCACACACACACACACCCTGCTATATGCTGTGAATAGACTCACACACTCCTTGGAGACAGGAACAGCAAGAGATAGCCATCAGTTACTCTAAAAAGGAATTCGTAACACCAAGAATAGATTCAACTTAGGAGGTGGCAATTTTCCTGTTGCTGTCAACATCAGGCTATTCACAGGCACAGAAAAGATACAAATAGGAAGAGGAAAGCTGTGGCTGGACTAAGGAATAATTCCCATCTGTGATTTCAAATGAAATTGGAGAAATGTAGAAAAAACAAAAACGAAAAGCGAGAGATAGGTTGGAAGGTTTTACAAAGGATAATAGAATCTATAGATTTAGCAGGAATGAATATTTAAAAATTAGGATATAAGTCCTCATTTTAGGTATGCATCATTGACATTGCATTATTAAACATATCAAAGGTAGCAGAAAAATAAAGCTATAAAAATGGATTTTACATGAGAAAAGAAGCATTTAACAATAAGCATTCAATTACTGTCTTTTAAAGAAATACTAAAGAAGGGCCAATGTTTTACTCACTGGTCACTGATTCAGTTGGAATGACTTATTATTCCCTCTTTTAGTCATGCTAACCTCTTAAAGCAACCTTATTTTAAATTGGATATCTTTCATATTGACACTATTTATGTTATAAAGAGTATCAAAGCACTATGCATAGACAACTTTAATTGATCTGGCTTCTTTTCTCCTCTCCTTAGTTTTTATTTCCCAGTTTCAATTCATGTACCTCTTGTGGAAGATTAATTTTTAAATGCCATATTTTGCTACATTGATAATATAATAAACAGAAACTTAGAATCCACTGTGTACTCTTGAAGACATTAAAACGACAGAAATAATGCACTAGAAAAGACAGAATGCATAATAATGCTTCATGTGGCATGTTACCTGCCTTCTCCCAATCCTCCTCACCTCTTTCTTACCAACAACTTATAGAGGTGAGCTCAGCATCCAACACGCTACGTTCTGGGTGGCAAATAGCATGGAGCAGGATAAGAGCAATGGCAGATGGTTTAGAATAGGTAAGGATATATCAATGGATTATTAAAAGATGCTTTGAAAGAAAATATATTTTTAATTGATAAAAATATTTATACCTTTTTTCCCCACATCCTCTCCAGCATCTATTGTTGGTAGATTTCTGAATGTGAGCCATTCTCACCTGGGTGAGGTGAAACCTCATTGTGGTTTTGATTTGCATTTCCCTGATTGCTAGTGATCTTGAACATTTTTTCATGTGTCTGTTGGCCATTTGGATTTCCTCTTTTGAAAAATGTCTATTGAGGTCCTTGGCCCATCTCTTAAGTGGGTTGTTTTGATGTTGTGGAATTTCTTGATCTCTTTGTAGATTCTGGTTATCAACCCTTTGTTGCATAATTTGCAAATATTTTTTCTCATTCTGTCAGTTTCCTATTCACTTTCCTGACTGTTTCTTTTGCAGTAAAGAAACTTCTCAATTTGATGCAATCCCAATAGTTAATTTTGGCTTTGACTGCCTTTGCTTCTGGGGTATTTTCCAAGAAGTCTTTGCCAGTACCTATATCTTACAGGATTTCACCAATGCTAATAATTTGATGCTGTCGGGTCATAGATTTAAGTTTTTAATCCATGTTAAGTGAATTTTTGTGTAAGGTGAAAGATAGGGATCTTGCTTCATGATTCTGCATGCGGATATCCAGTTTTCCCAGCACCATTTATTGAATACACTGTTCTTACTCCAGGGATTGGTTTTGGATCCTTGATCAAATGTAAGTTGGCTGTAGATGTTTGGATTGATTTCTGGTGTTTCTATTCTGTTCCACTGGTCTATCCATCTGTTTCTGTACCAGTACCATGCTGTTTTGATAACTACTGCCCTGTAGTATGTCCTGAAATCTGGTATTGTGATGCCTCCGGCTTTGTTTTTGTTGTACAAGATTGCTTTAGCTATTCGAGGTCCCCTGTGTCTCCATATGAATTTCAGCATCTTTTTTTTCCAGATGAGAAGAATGCCTTTGGTATTGCATTGAATGTATAAATTGCTTTTGGGAGAATGGACGTTTTGATGTTGATTCTTCCAATCCATGAGCATGGAAGATTTCTCCATTTTTTCCATTTTTTGTTATCCTCTTCTATTTAAGGTTTTGTAGTTTTCATCATGGAGATCTTTAACGTCCTTGGTTAAGTTTATTCCAAGGTATTTGATTGTTTTTGTAGCTATTGTGAATGGGATTGATCTTAGCTCTTCCTCAGCCGTGGCATTGCCTGTGTATACAAAGGCTGTTGATTTTTGTGCATTGATTTTATATCCTGCTACTTTGCCAAACTCTATGAGTCCCAATAGTCTCTTAGTAGAGTTCTTTGGGTCCCCTAAATAAAGAATCATATCATCTGCAAAGGATAGTTTGAGTTCTTCATTCCCAATTTGTATCCCTTTAATTTTTCTTGCCTAATAGCTCTAAGACTTCCAGAACTATATTGAATAGCAGTGATGAGAGTGGGCATCCCTGTCTGGTACCAGATCTTAGTGGAAATGCTTCCAACTTTTCCCCATTCAATAGGATACTGGCCATGGGTTTGTCATAAATTGCTTTGATTGTATTGAGGAATGTGCCTTCTATACCCAGCTTGCTTAGGGTTTTCATCATGAAAGGGTGTTGTATTTTATCAAATGCTTTATCTGCATCTATTGAGATAATCATATGGTTTTCCTTCTGCAGTCTGTTAATGCAGTGTATCATGTTGATTGTTTTGTGAACATTGAACCATCCCTGCATACCAAGGATAAATCCCACTTGGTCTGGGTGGATGATCTTTCTGATGTGTTGTTACATTCTATTAGCCAGAATTTTATTGAGAATTTTTGATCTATGTGGGGAAAAAGGGATACTAATCCACTGTTTGTGGGAATACAAACTGGTTAAGCCACTATGGAAGTCAGTCTGGAGATTCCTCAGAAACCTGAATATAACCCTACCATTCAACCTAGCCATCCCACTTCTTGGAATTTACCCAAAGGAAATTTGGCAAACAAAAAAGCCGTCTGCACATTAATGTTTATTGCAGCTCAATTCACAATAGCTAAGACTTGGAACTAACACAGATGCTGATCATCAGAAGACTGGATAAAGAAATTATGGGACATGTACTCTATAAAATACTAATCAGCAGTCAAAAATAATGAAATCCGGTCATTTGCAACAAGATGGAGGAATCTGGAAAAAATCATGCTGAGTGAATTAAGCCAGTCCCAAAGGGACAAATATCATATATTCTCCCTGATCAGTGACAACTGAGCACCAGAGGGGAAACCTGTTGAAGTGAAATGGACACTATGAGAAACAGTGACTTGATCAGCTCTTGTCCTGACTGTTGATGTACAATTTAATACTTTATCCATTTTAGTATTTTTTATTCTAGTACTAGTGGTTGAACTCTAATTAACACTCAATTATTCTTAGGTGTTTAAATTTTAACTGACAGGTGATCCCTGTGAAATATAAGTGTGGGAATAAGAGAGGGAGGAGATGTACAATTTGGGACATGCTCAATCGGATGTGCCTCAAATGAAGTTGGAAATGTGCCAGGGGATTCCAATACAATCCCATCAAGGTGGCATGTACCAAGGCCATCTCACCAGTCCAAGTGATCAATTTCAGTTCAATTGATCACACTGATAGGTCTAAGAGTCAAAGGGATCACACAAACAAGACTAGTGTCTGCTCATACTAACTGATAGAATGAAAAAGGGAGAGAATGATCCAACATGGGAAGTGAGATACACAGCAGACTCATAGAATGGCAGATGTCCTAAATAACACTCTGGCCACAGAATCAGCCCTTAAGGCATTCAGATCTGGCTCAACAGCCCATGAGAATATTTTAGGCATGGAAAGCCAAGACACTCTGGAAAAAAAAAAAAAGACCTAAATGAAAGATCTCTGCGAGTGAGATCCCAGTGGAAAGAATGGGGCCATCAAAGAGGGAGATACCTTTCTCTGAAGGGAGGAGAGAACTTCCACTTTTACTATGACCCTGTCGGAATAAGATCAAAGTCGGCGAACCCTAAAGGCTTCCATAGCCTTGGCAACTCATGACTAGAGCCTAGGGAGACTACTGAACCCATAAACAAGAGTGTCAAATTGTTAAATCAACATCAGGAGTCACTGTTTCTTATGTCCCATGTGGGATCTGTCCTTAATGTGTTATCCAATGTGAAGTAATGCTATAACTAGTACTGCAACAGTATTTTACACTTTGTGTTTCTGTGTGGGTGCAAACTGATGAAATGTTTACTTAGTATATACTGAATCGATCTTCTGTATATAAAGACAATTAAAAATGAAAAAAAAACCTTGGTGTTAAATTGGAAATTGCATAGAAAATCATTTTTAAAAAAATATCATGTGGGATCTCTGTCCTTAATGTGCTGTACACTGTGAATTAATACTGTAACTAGTACTCCAACAGGATTTTTCACTTTGTGTTGCTATGTGAGGGCAAACTGTTGAAATCTTTACTTAATATATAGTAAACTGATCTTCTGTATATAAAGAGAATTGAAAATGAATCTTGATGTGAAAGGAAGAGGAGAGGGAGTGAGAAAGGGGAGGGTTGCGGGTGGGAGGGAAGTTATGGGGGGGAGCCATTGTAATCCATAAGCTGTACTTTGGAAATTTGTATTCTTTAAATAAAAAGCTTTATAAAAAATATTTGTACATATTTAGGAAGTTCAGTGCGATGTGTCAACACAAAGTAACAAATATCAAATGATTTCACTTACAAGTTAAGCCTAAGGATGCTGAACTTAACAGCAGTAAGAGGAATTGTTATCAGAATCTGGGGAGGCCGGGACGGCGGCTCACTAGTCTAATCCTCTGCCTTGCATTGCCGGCACACCCAGTTCTAGTCCCAGTCGGGGCACCAGATTCTGTCCCGGTTGCCCCTCTTCCAGGCCAGCTCTCTGCTGTGACCTGGGAGTGCAATGGAGAACGGCCCAAGTGCTTGGGCCCTGCACCCCAAAGGAGACCAGGAGAAGTACCTGGCTCCTGCCTTTGGATCAGCACGGTGCGCCGGCCGCAGCATGCCAGCCGCGGCAGCCATTGGAGGGTGAACCAACGGCAAAAAGAAGGCCTTTCTGTCTCTCACTGTCCATTCTGCCTGTCAAAAAGAAAAAGAAAAAAAGCCGGGGAGAGGAAAGAGAAGGGAAGGGTGAGGACTTGGCCAATGGGCACAAAGTTACAGTTAGAGGAGAGGAATGTGTTCTGGGGTTCTCGTGCTGTAAACAACCACCATAGAACATTTCAAAGACAACGTTTTAAGACTTTGAAGGCTAAGGAAATGGCAGGGGCTGTGGTTTCACCTCCAGCAAGCAACGGGGTTTGAAGTCGTCACTTTCATGCTTACAAGAAAAAGGCTAAACTGAAAATCAAGATGCAAAAAGTCAAACAACTGAGGTAGCAACAGGTAAACTGATACTCCACAATCCAGAAAGTCAAGCCAATACAGGGTATCACAGCCAAGAAAAGAGTACCTGGAGCAAAAGCTTTTGGAACCACCAACTACTAGGAGCACTTAAATGGTGATTTGGGCGAGTTGCTGGAGGCTGAGTGTATGCTAGCTTGAGAAGGAAAGACTTCTGGACATCAGGTATAAAGGATCTTACCATTTGTGAATTTAACTTCAAGTAACCCCACTATGTTCCTATGTGAAGAACTGAGAAAAACCCCTTCAGGCTTATTGCAGGGGGAGGCAAAGAGTAACCATTTTGATATGTGCTCAGAATATCCTGACAATAAAGTCTGCTGGAAATGACTTTACCAGAGCCTTATTTAAACCAGAGCAAGGGCAATTCTCCAATTCCCATCCACACAAGATTTCCTTTCTTAGTAAGGGAAGAACTAAGAAACACTTGGGGAGGTCAGATCCCAGTGACACAGCCCTGCTAAGACTGAGATTTTTTCACATGATTGTAGAACACCCTGGCCCAACTCTGACAATACCAGGGCTCCAGCATCACCATAGTGAAGTGCATCTGAAAGAGCAGCCACAATTTCTACTTCAAAAGGGGTTTTCAAGGAACCCAAGGTCAACATATAAGGCAAAAAGGAGATTTAAGCCCCTGGTAGCTATAACATGGCAAATATTAAGTGTAACCCATTCCTTTACCAAACCACAGGAACTTCACAACAAAACCTATTTACCTAATTTACTATTATCCAATACATTATGTGAGACTTTCAACAAAAAATTACAAGTTAAAAAAGTCACAATAAATAGTCTGAAAAAAAAAACAAAATATCAAAATGAATTTCAGAAATGACACAAATATTAGAATTTACAAATTGGGGATTTAACTATCATTTTTAGAAGTTTTTATTTATATTGAGGGGACAAATTTCATGTATTTCATATATACACTTTTTCTTAAAAGATTTAATTCATTTATTTGAAAGTCAGTTACACAGAGTAGAGGCAGAGAGAGAGAAGTCTTTCATCCAATGGTTCACTCCCCAATTGGCCACAATGGCCGGAGCTGTGCCAATCTGAAGCCAGGAGCTTCTTCCAGGTCTCCTACATAGATAGGTGCAGGGACTCAAGGACTTGGGCCATCTTCTACTGCATTCCCAGGCCACAGCAGAGAGCTGAATTGGAAGTGGAGCAGCCGAGTCTTGAACTGGTGCCCATATGGGATGGCAGCGCTTCAGGCCAGGGCATTAACCTGCTGTGCCACAGCGTCAGCCCCTATATATATGCTTTTAGGAACATAATACTTCCTATTCTACCCTCCCTCCCAGAATTTCTCATCATTAAACCTGTCCTTCCAGAAATGCTTAGGGGATTTCTTCAAATGGAAAGCAATACTTGCTAAAAAGGAAACAAAATATCCAAAGGTAGAAAACTCAGATGAGCAGCAATGGAAATTTAGAATGCTTTTATATAAACAGTGTACATAAGTCACTAATCTTTTTGAACATTTTAAATTTCAGAAGTTTTCAATTTACAAAGCAAAATTTGTGAAGTAGAGTTCCCGTATACACCACACCTGGTTTCCCCTATTAACATCTTACATATTTGTCACAATCTATAAGCCACATAATCCCCTATTAACATCTTATATTAATATATGCTAGATCACTGGACCATAATTAACTTCCCCTGTTTTTCCAAACTTGCTTTCTCCCACCTCCAAGCCTCTAATCAGCATTCTGTGCTCAAGTATCTCATGATCCCACATGAGGAAGAGCATAAAGTATTTGCCTTTCAGTTTATGACCTATTTCATTTAATGTTTTCCACTTCCATCCATTTTGCTGCACATAATAGAATGGTGTTATTTGTATCAATTAATAGTATTCTTCTCTATATATATCATATATATATATATCTTATATATAGAGAGCGCGCATACACTTTAAGTCATTCATCTGACAGTGGACACCTTGGTTGATTTCATGATATTAATCCTCTATGAACAGTGCTACAATAAACATAGTCGAGTTTATATTCCTTTGATATAATTGTTTCATTCTTTTAGCTATATACCCATTAATGGAATTGCTGGCTAACACAGCAGTTCTATTTCTAGTTTTGAGAAATCTTCAGACTGTTTTTCATACTGGCTCTACCAATTTACATGCCCACAGAGTATAAAGCTCCCCTATCTAGACATCTTTTCTAGCATCCGTTACTGTAATTTTGAACACAGTAATTCTACCAGGGCTAGATGATACCTCATTGTGGTTTTGATTTTCATTTCCTGAGGGCTTGTGATATTAAGAATTTTTTCAAATACCTGTTGATCATTTGTACTTGTGTTGTTAAAAACTGTATTTGAGGCTGGCTCTGTGGCACAGTGGGTTAAAGCCCTAGCCTGAAGCACTGGCATCCCATATGGGTGCTGGATCAAGTCCTGGCTGCTCCATTTCTGATCCAGCTCCCTGCAAACGCACCTGGAAAGCAGTGGAGGTTGGCCCAAATGCTTAGGTCACTGCATCCGTGTGGGAGATCCAGAAGAAGCTCCTAGATTCTGGCTTTGGATCAGCTCAGCTCTAGCCATTGTAGACATTTTGGGGAGTGAATCAGCAAATGGAAGATCTCTATCTCTTTCAAAAAAAAAATAAATAAAAGAACTGTCTATTCAGATCCTTTTCCTATTTATTAACTGGATCAGTTGTTTTTCATTACTGAAGAACTCCAAAACTTATCAAAATGTCTTTAAAACTTTTATTTTACTTAGTGTAAGGTTAACTTTATGATCATTAAGAAAAAATAGATTTTTGTAAAAGTATTTATTATTCTATTTCTTTGGATTTTAGCAATTCTGACAGAGGTAAGGAGATAACTCATTGTGGTTTTGATTTGTATTTCCCTAATGGCTAGTGATATAGAGCATTTTTTTTCCTATATTTATTGGCCATTTGTATGTATTCTTTTGAGAACTGTCTATTGAGGTCCTTTGCCCATTCATTAACTGCACAGGTTGTTCTTTAGTTGAGTTTTTAAAGTGGCTAATGTATTTGGGATATTAATCCTCTATTAAATAGGTGGCTCACAAATATTTTTTTCCCACTCTGTTGGATGTTGAAGCTTCCATGTTGGATATACTCTCATTTGAATAATTCTCTTGTTGCTTGTGCTTTGGTGGTCTTGTCCAAGAAGTTGTCCACTACAACAATGTCTCAGTGCTTCCCCTACATTTTTCTTCTGGCAACTTTAGTCTGAGGTTTTAAATTTAGGTCTTTGGTCCACATTGAATTGACTTTTGTATATGGTGAGAGGTATGGATTTAATTTACTCTCCTACATATGTACATCCAGTTTTGCCAGTACTATTTGTTGAAGAGATCATTCTTAATCCAATGGATGGTCTGAGTACTTGTCAAAAATCAACTTTCTGTATTAAGGTAAGATTAATTTCTGGCAGTTTTATTTAATTTTCTGGTTGTTTTATATGGCAGTATCGTGAAATTTCATTTACTACAGCTTTATAATATGCTTTGAAGTCAGGTATTGGGAGACCTCCAGCTTGATTTTGTTTTTCACTATCACTTTGGTTATTCTTGGTATATTGTGGTTCCATATGAATTTTAGTTTTGTTGTTTCTAGTCTCTAAAAAAAAAAAAAAAATGGTACTGGCAGGCAGGCACTGTGGTATGCCTGGTAAAGCTGCCACATACCATGCAGTCCCCCTATATGCATACCGGTTCAAGCCCTGGATGCTCCACTTCTAAACCAGCTCCCTGATAATGTGCCTGGGAAAGCAGGAGATGGCCCAAGTACTTGGGCTCCTGCACCAACTTGAGAGACCTGGATGAAACTCCTAGCATCTAGCTTCAGTCTGGCTCAGCCAGATCATCACAGCCATTTGAGGAATGAACCAGCAGATGAAAGATCAATCTCTGTCTCTCAATAACTTTGCCTTTCAAATAAATATTTTTAAAATAGCATTATTATGCTAATAGAGATTGCACTGAATCTACCGTAAGCAGTATCAGTATTTTAATGATATTGATTTTCTACTCCATGAGCAAGGAGTATCTTCCCATTCTTGAGGGATACATATAATTTACCAAAATTGAGCCACAAAGATACAGAAAAGCTAAATATACCAATAACCAAGATGGAAATTCAATCAGTAATAAATACCCTACCAAAGAAAAGCACAGGACTAAATGGCTTCACTACTAAATTCTACCACACTTTAAGGAGAACTTATCCCAATTCTTTAAACTATTCAGAACAAGTGAAAGGGAAATCATCCTCCCCAGTTCTATGAAACCAATATCACCTTAGTTTCAAAAACAACAAAAGAACTATAAACCAATATCCCTGATGAACATAGATGCAAAGATTCTCAAGATACAAGCTAACCAAATTGAACACATTTAAAAGATCATCCAAAGTAAGATTTATTCCAGGAATGAAAAGATAGTTCACTATATGTAAATCAATAAATGTGACACATAACATTGACAAATTGATAAAGAAAAACCACATGATTTTCTCAATGGATACAGAGAAAGTATGTGATAAAATATAACTTCATGACAAAAGAAACCTTAATTAAGTTGGGATTAGAAGGAACATACCTAACAGAATCAAAGGCATGGAAAGCTAAGACACTCTGGAAAAAACAGAAGACCTAAATGAAAGATCTCTGCGAGTGAGATCCCAGTGGAAAGAACGGGGCCATCAAAGAAGGAGGTACCTTTCTCTGAAGGGAGGAGAGAACTTCCACTTTGACTATGGCCCTGTGGGAATAAGATCGAAGTCCGCGAACCCTAAAGGCTTCCATAGCCTCGGCAACTCATGACTAGAGCCTAGGGAGATTACTGACGCCATAAACAAGAGTGTCAAATTGTTAAATCAACATCAGGAGTCACTGTGTACTTACGTCTCATGAGGGATCTGTCCTTAATGTGTTATCCAATGTGAAGTGATGCTATTACTAGTACTGAAACAGTATTTTTGCACTTTGTGTTTCTGAGTGGGTGCAAACTGATGAAATCCTTACATAGTATATATTGAATCGATCTTCTTTATATAAAGATAATTGCAAATGATTAAAAAATCTTGGTGTTAAACTGGAAATTGCATAGACAATTAATCAATTTTTTTTAAAAAAAAATCATGTAGGATCTCTGTCCTTAATGTGCTGTACATTGTGAATTAATACTATAACTAGTACTCCAACAGTATTATCATTTTGTGTCTCTATGTGAGGGCAAACCGTTGAAATCTTTACGTAATATGTACTAAATTGATCTTCTGTGTATAAAGAGAATTGAAAATGAATCTTGATGTGAACAGAAGGGGAGAGGGAGCGGGAAAGGGGAGGGTGGGGGGAGGGAGGGAAATTGTGTGTGGGGGGGAGCCATTGTGGTCCATGAGCTGTTCTTTGGAAATTTATATTCTTTAAATAAAAGCTTTATAAAAAAAAAAAAGAATCAAAGCAATGTATTACAAACCTATAGCCAGCAACACATTGAATAGGTAAATCTGGAAACATTTCCAGCAAGATCCAGAACTGACAAGGACACCCCCTCTCACCATTACTATGCAATGAAGATCTGCATAGTAACCATTAGGCCATAACCATTAGGTAAAAAAACAAAAATCAAAGGAATACAATTTGGAAAGAAGAAAGTCAAAATATCCCTGTTTGCAGATGACATTATACTATACTTACGGAGGAACCAGAAGACTCCACTAAGACTATAGGAACTCATAAGAGACTGACAAAGTTACAGCTTATACAATTAATACAGAAAAATCTGTAGCATTTGTATACACAAACAATGCCAAGGCTGAGAAAGAACTTATGAGAGCAGGCCCAGTCACAATAGCTTAAAAATGTAAATGCCTTAGAATAAATACAACCAAGGATATAAAAGATCTCTATAATGAAAATTAGACCATTAAGAAAATAGAACACCAAAAAGTGGAAACTCTTCCTATCAAAATGAGAATGCTACCTAAAGAAATTTATAAAATCAAAGAAGTTCCAATGAGAATCGTCTCAGATCTAGAGAAAATTATCTTAAGATTCATCTGGAAACACAAGAGACCCCAAATACCTAAAGCAGTCTTAAAACAATAAAACGAACTTGGAAACATCACAGTATACATTTCAAAACATACTACAGGGCATTTATAGTCAAAAAAGCCTGGTATTGAAACAATAGACATGTAGACCAATAGAACAGAATAGATACCCCAGAAATTAATCCACACATCTACAGCCAAATTTTTTACAAATGAACTGAAATCACTCCCTGGAGAAAGGACAGTCTCTTCAACAAATGGTGTATGCAGAAGTATGAAAGAAGACCCTGTAATAGAAATATATAGAATTATATATTATATATTATATATACATTATATAAAATATATACCCTATACAAAAATCAATTCACAATGAATCAAAGATCTAAACTTTAGAGCCGAAACCATCAAATTACTAGAAGAAAACATAAGGGAACACTGCAAGGCATTAGCATAGGCAAAGACTTTTTAAATAAGACCTCAGAAGCACAGATAATCAAAGCAAAAATAGGCAAGTTGGATTACATCAAGCTAATACACTTCTGCTCAGCAAAGGAAACTTTCAATAAAGTGAAAAGGTAAACAAAAGAATGGGAGAAAATATTTGCAAACTATGCCTCTGATAAAGGAGTAATATCCAGTATACATAAGCTGAAGAAACAAAAAATCTAGTTAAGACATGGGTAAATGACGTGAGTACTCAAAGGATGAAATACAAAAGGGCCCATAAGTACATAAGAAAATGCTTATGATCACTAGCCATCAGGGAAATGGAAATCAAAACTATAATGAGGTTTGACCTTGCCCCAGCCAGAAAAAACTATCATCCAAAAATAAACAAATGATGGCAAGGACATGGAGAAAAACGTAACCTAATCCACTGTTGGGAATGTAAACTAGTACAATCATTATGGAAGATAGTATGAAAATTCCTCAAATCTGAAAATAATCTACCATATGACCCAGCAATTCCATTCCTGGGAATATATCCCAAAGGAAATGACATCTGCATATGAAAGCGTAATCTATATGCCCATGTTGATAGCATCTCAATTCACAATACCTACATATGGAATCAATTCATATGTCCATCATCTGATAATTGCATAAAGAAAATGTGGTATGGGGCTGGTGCTATGGGTCATCTGCTTAAAGCCCCAGTCTTCAGAGCCATCATCCCATATGGGCACCAGTTCAAGTCCCGGCTGCTCCACCTCTGATCCCGCTCCCTGTTAATGTGTTGGGGAAAGCAGTTGAAGATAGCCCAAATGCTTGGGCTCCTGCACACAAATGAGAGACCAGGAAAAAGTTCCTGGCTCCTGGCTTCAGATCAGCCCAGCTTCAGCCATTTGGGGAGTGAACCAAGAGAGAGACAGAGATCTTCCATCTATCAAACAAACTTTTAAAATAAAAGAACACAGAAATGTGTTAAGTACATAAAGAAGCACAATTCAGATGGAGTGGATAAAGTCCCTGAGAGTTCAGATGGAAGTAATTGGAGCACTTATGACTGCAGTTTTGAAATCAGTTTAACAAATAGACATTACTACTTGCAGTGCCCAAAAATTCTGACCTGTAGGGCAGACAGCATAAAAATTATAATATTCCAGCAAATGATATCTTGGTAAATTTAAAGAAAATGTTAATTTAAAAATAAAACAAATATCAATAACTTCAATCATACAACTTTACTTCAAGGAGCCCAATATGCTTCTCAAAAACAATTTCACTTAACTTTTCATAATTTGTGAATGTAATAAAACCACAAGCTAAAAAGTGCTTCTGTTAAAAAACAGAAGATGAATTTTGTAAGATAGAAAGTAGATTGAATTCGGGTTTCTGGAAGCTTCTTTATGGAAGAGTTTTTCTCCTGGTTTACCTGTATCTTCTACCAGGTAATAGTTCCATGTTCCTTTCAAGGTTAGAGGAGCTGGAAAAGTGGCAATCAATGTATTTTTCAAAGCTAGTGTGCTTGCATGGCGGGGGGGGGGGGGGTAGACAAACTGTGCCATCTCCCCCATAAATAATCCTGATATGATCAATTTGAGTATTGTCCTTTTAAAATGTTATTTATCTTTATATACAGAAGATCGATTCAGTATATACTATGTAAAGATTTCATCAGTTTGCACCCACACAGAAACACAAAGTGTAAAAATACTGTTTCAGTACTAGTAATAGCATTATTTCACATTGGATAACACATTAAGGAAAGATCCCACATGGGACATAAGTACACAGTGACTCCTGATGTTGATTTAACAATTTGACACTCTTGTTTATGGCGTCAGTAATCTCCCTAGGCTCTAGTCATGAGTTTCCAAGCCTATGGAAGCCTTTAGGGTTTGCCAACTTCAATCTTATTCCAACAGGGTCATAGTCAAAGTGGAAGTTCTCTCCTCCCTTCAGAGAAAGGTACCTCCTTCTTTGATGGCCCCATTCTTTCCACTGGGATCTCACTCACAGAGATCTTTCATTTAGGTCTTTTTTTTGTTTTTCAGGGTGTCTTAGCTTTCCATGCCTAAAATATTCTCATGGGCTGTTGAGCCAGATCCGAATGCCTTAAGGGCTGATTCTGAGGCCAGAGTGCTATTTAGGACATCTGCCATTCTATGAGTCTGCTGTGTATCTCGCTTCCCATGTTGGATCATTCTCTCCCTTTTTGATTCTATCAGTTAGTATTAGCAGACACTAGTCTTGTTTGTGTGATCCCTTTGACTCTTAGACCTATCAGTGTGATCAATTGTGAACTGAAATTGATCACTTGGACTAGTGAGATGGCCTTGGTACATGCCACCTTGATGGGATTGTATTGGAATCCCCTAAAAATCTTGGTGTTAAATTGGAAATTGCATAGATAATTAATTCTTTAAAAAAATCATGTAGGATCTCTGTCCTTAATATGCTGTACATTGTGAATTAATACTATAACTAGTACTCCAACAGTATTTTCACTTTGTGTCTCTATGTGAGGGAAAACTGTTGAAATCTTTACATAATATGTACTAAACTGATCTTCTGTGTATAAAGAGAATTGAAAATGAATCTTGATGTGAATGGAAGGAGAGAGGGAGCGGGAAAGGGGAGGGTAGCGGGAGGGAAGTTCTGGGGGGGGGGGAACCATTGTAATCCATAAGCTGTACTTTGGAAATTTATATTCTTTAAATAAAAGCTATAAAAAAATAAACAAAAAAATAAAATAAAATGTTATTTAAATATCTTACTCTGACGTAAAATACTGTTTAAATTGATATTTCTTTATATTGAAAGCAAACCAGATTCAAATAGTATCCCATTCTTTTTCTTTTAAAACCTTAATATAAGCCTAACAACCCAAATAAGCACAGTAGTTAATAAACCATAATTCATTCCATCCTTACAGTCCAATATCAAACACAAACCCCATCACAATATTCTAGAAATCTATTCAATTAAAGAATGCTCAACATTTAAAGAATAATGATAATATCAAACATTTGTAAAAACTGTTTACCAGGTGCTTTCACATATATTGCTAACATTTGATTTTATAGCTAGGGTAAAAAATGATTTTTATGCAGAGTTACATATTTTGGATATTGAGGTGATCTGACCAAGAAGGCGTGCCTGAAGAAGTTTTGTTATCAAGGCTGAATTTGAGTCTGAGATTTCATTTCAGAAATTTACTGCTATATGAAGAGGGACTGTTAAATAGTGCTTTTTTATAAGGGCTTCGGTTTCATTTCATTTGATTTCAGCAATTCAGCAAATATCTTTTTCAATGGGCAATTTGCCAGAAGGAAATGGTTTCATACCATAGGGTCATAGATCATAACAGCAATTATAATAGGACTCTCCCTATAACATTAGCCTACTATACTACCCAAATTTTAGGATGAATTTTACAAGAGATAAACTCACAATAGTCAAATTGAGGAGGAGTTAGAAGAAGCTGGCCAGCGCCGTGGCTCAATAGGCTAATCCTCCGCCTTGAGGCACCAGCACACCAGGTTCTAGTCCTGGGGTCGGGGCACCGGATTCTGTCCCGGTTGCCCCTCTTCCAGGCCAGCTCTCTGCTGTGGCCCGGGAGTGCAGTGGAGGATGGCCCAAGTGCTTGGGCCCTGCACCCCAAGGAAGACCAGGAGAAGCACCTGGCTCCTGCCATCGGATCAGCGCAGTGCACCGGCCTCAGCGTGCTGGCCGCGGAAGCCATTGGAAGGTGAACCAATGGTAAAAGGAAGTCCTTTCTCTCTGCCTCTCTCACTTTCCATTCTGCCTGTTAAAAAGAAGCTGACAATTTGGTCACTGTAGCACCAAAACATACCAAATAATTCAGTGACTAGTTAGTACCTTACCCATACTTTCCTGCAGAAGCATTCCTACTACCTTCATTCTATCTGTTGCACTCCCAGAGATCAAAAACTAGCCCTCTTTCTACCTCCCTTTTCAGCAATGTTCCCAGAGCCACAACCCTCCAGCAGTATCTGTGCTCTGAGATTCACAGTTGGCTACATACCCACCAACTGCTATCTAAGCCTTCCACATCAACTGATTCTCACAAACACCAATTTCACATCCAAATTTTGTTAATTTTTAATATAAAGAGAACAGATTTTATGTATTTCATAGATATAATTCTAGGAAGATAATACTTCCCTTCTTCCATCACACTCCTTCTAATTTTTGCATTTCCCTGATGAATAGTGACCCTGAGCATTTTTCTCATGTGTCTATTGGCCACTTGTGTTTAGTCCTTTGAAAATTGCCTGTTCATGACCTTTGCCAGTTTGTTAGGATTGTTGGTTTTGTTGAGCTTAAGCTCTTTACTGATCTTGGATAATCATAATCCTTTATCAGTTGCATAGTTTGCAGATACTTTCTCCCATTCTCATCTTTGAGTGTTTCCTTTGCTGTGCAGAAACCCCTTAGCTTGATGTAATCCCATTTTTCTATTTTTGCTATTATTTTTCATGCTTCTGGGTTCATTCAAGAATTCCTTGCCTATGCTCAAGTCTTGTAGAGTTTTCCCAAAGTTTTCCTCTGGTAATTTGATGGTTTCAGGTCTAAGGTGTAGATCCTAAAGTTACTGTGAATTGATTTTGGTATAGGATATAAAGTAAGGGGTCTGATTCATACTTCCATGTGTGAAGATCCAGTTTACCCAACACCATTTAAAAAGAGACTGTCCTTTCTCTAGGGAAAGATTTCAGCTCATTTGTCAAAAATTAGCTGTAATGCATGGGTTAATTTCTGGGGTATCTATCCTGTTCCATTGTTCTACGTTTCTATTTTTGTGCTAGTACTGGGGCTGCTATGATTATAAATGCCTGTAGTATGTCATGAAGTCTAGTATTGTGATGCTTCCAAACTTTGTTTTGGTTAAGATTGCTTTAGCTATTTAGGGTCTCTTGTGTTTCCATGTTAATTTTAGCTTTTTAGATCCGAGAAGAATGTCTTTGGTATTTTATTGGGATTGCATTCAATCTGTAAATTGATTTGGGAGGTATGGGCATTTTGATGCTATTCATCCTTCCAATCCATGGATATGGAACAATTTCCATTTGTTGATGTCTTATTTCTTTAATGTACTGTAATTTTCATTGTAGAGACCTTCATATCATTATATTTACCCCAAGATATTTACAGTTTTGGAGCTATTGTGAATGGGACTGATCTTACAAGCTCTTTCTCAGGCATGGCATTGTCTTCATATATAAGTGCTAGTGATTTGCAGGTGCCGATTTTATAACCTGTAACTCAAAGGAGTTTGGCAAAGTTACTACAGTCTTAGTGCAATTTTTTGGTTCCACTATAAAAAATGAATTCAGCTGAGGATTTGTGCCTGTACTCAACCATTTTTTAAATTTTATATATCCTATTGTTCTCATTACAACAAGTGTTCTAAAACTGCTACAGATGGGGCTGTGTTGTGGCATAATGGATTAGGCCACCGCCTGCAAGACTGACATCCCATATGGGTATCAGTTGTTTACCTGGCTGCTCCCCTTAGATTAGCTCGTAGTGATGCACCTCTTAAAGCACCTGAAAATGGCTCAAGTGCTTGGGCCCTTAAACCCACACAGGTATCCCAGAAGAAGCTCTTAGCTTAAGCCTGGGCCAGCCTCAGCCATTGCAGACATTTGGGGAGTGAGACACTGGATGGAAGACATCTTTATGTACATGCTTGTCCTCTTTTTTAACTCTTTCCAATAAATAAATCTTTAAAAAAATAAAATTCCCATAGGTGCTGCCTTTATTCATTGTGCCTCTTAATATTTTCACCTAAGGTAGGTCATTATTTTCACCTTAAGAATATTACCTAATACAAGGGAGATGTGCAGTACTTCTACATTCATTCCATTTAATGCATTAATTTGAAAATAAAGCCCCTAATGGCCAAATTTGATTGAAATAGTCATGTACTATGAATGTGAGCATCTCAAAGATGAGAATCATTGTCTTGTGACAAGCTTATATATATATGTGCCACAAGATTTGCCTGTTGAATATGTGATGGGTTATAAAATGAAGGCATTAAGGAATAAACAGACTTGAAGGATTTTTAAGTTAAAGGATACAGCTGAATGTTTCTCAATCATTTGTTCAACAACGCCAGCATCATTAAAATGAAAAACACAAAAATAAACCTATTAAAGGAATCAGAGGTTCAAACAGTCAAAATATTAAAATTTGGAGACAGGAAAGTCACTGTGAAATACATTAAGAATGAAACAGAATAGAAGAAACTGACTAGGGAATGAGAACCCTGCAGATGCTCTGCATTTAAGTCAGTAGGTACAGTCAATGGTAGAAGCTGGTAGAAGCCAGAAGCTGAATGTGGAGAGTAAGTGGAAGTGTGCTTATAGAAAGGTTGCTCCAAGGAGGCCCCCCCTTCCAAGACACACAGAGCCACTAGTTCCTTAATATTTATATTCAGGCGGCCAGTGCTGCGGCTCAATAGGCTACTCCACCGCCTGCGGCACTGGCACACCAGGTTCTAGTACCGGTCAGGGTGCCAGATTCTGTCCTGGTTGCCCCTCTGCCAGTCCAGTTCTCTGCCATGGCCCAGGAATGCAGTGGAGGATGGCCCAAGTCCTTGGGCCCTGCAACCCATGGGAGACCAGGAGAAGCACCTGGCTCTGGATCAGCGTGGTGCACCAGCCACAGCGTGCAGGCCGCAGCAGCCGTTGGAGGGAGAACCAACGGTAAAGGAAGAACTTTCTCTGTCTCTCACTGTCCACTTTGCCTGTAAAAAGTTAAAATTAAAAAAATTTAAAATTTATATTCTGGCAAAAAAGAAATTTCAGAGGATTAATCCTTGCAGATTTGATAACTGCTGCAGAAAGTGAATTATTGATGTTAAGTTGGTATCTGCCTATTGTGCCACTTTTGAGTTCTCAGCCAAAGATAATGTTTCCATTCACCCGATAACATAGTATGGCAGTTTGTAAAGCCCATCCATGTACAAAGAGATTCAAACAAATCTATTTAAGATAAGCCGATGTGCAAAGAAAAATATTCATGTATCAAATGATCGATACCAATATATAAAAGGGCAGAGAAAGTTATACTATCAAGATGGTTATCTAGTTTTCTATTATAAACATGAACCAGAAATAATTAGATATATTTCAATAAACAAAAAGTTAGCAATAAAAATTAAAACTAATTTCAGAAGAAAAATGAAAAACTGTCAGTAAGGATCAAGAATACAAAACCATGTGCCAATTCCTTATCTGAGTTTTAAAAACTAAATTTAGTCTTCCTAATATCCCAAATGAAGAAGGGGCAAGCTTCATGAAGGAGCAAGTGAAGACACTGCTTGGGATGCCAGCACTACATATCACAGTGCCAATAGGAGCCCCAGCTACTCTGCTATTGATGCAGCTTCCTCCCAACACATCCTGTGAGGCAGCAGATGATCACCTAAGAACTTGGGCACGTACCACCCAAGTGAGATACTAGGACTGAGTTCCACACTCCCTGGATGCTGGTATATCTGGGGAGTCGATCAATGGATGGAAGGGAAGATCAGTGTCTGTATTGCTCATTTTGCCTTTCAAGTAGATGAAAAACATTTAAAAATTTAAAAAGTTGAAAATTCCATATTTAAATACATTACAAAAAATAGTGTTTATGCCACAAAGTAGCTGGGCCAAGATTTGCACCTAGGCCTTTTCCCTCCAAAGTTTTAACTTTTGAAGTCTTTCCCTACATTTCTAACAATTCCAGTTTCCACAAAAGCACAGACAACAAAAACACTAGACAAATGGGATTATATCAAACTCTGTTTCTTTTGCTGTGCAAAAACATCGAAGAGAAATCTGACAGAATGAGAGGAAACATCTGCAAGCTACTTATCTGACAAAGGATTAATATCCAGAATAGATGCACAACTCAAAAGCTCAACAGCAAAAGATTCCAGTAAAGAAACTTGCAAAAATCTTAGATAGTTGTCAATAGGAGTGAAAATGGCCATACCACATGAAAAAATGCTCATCATTAGCCATTATGGAAATGAAAATCAAAACTGAGACGCCGCCACCTCATCTCTGTCAGAATGGCTATCAAAGAGAAAAACAAGTGCTGTGAGGATGTGGAGAAAGGGTAACTTTATTTAAGGTAAAAAGATTTCATGTATTTCATGTATACAAATTTAGGATCACAACGATGGGTAACTTTTTAAGAAACCATGTAATGAGTACAAATTTCATAAGTACAACTTTAGGAATATAGAGATTCTTCCCACCTTACCCACCATCCCACCACTACTCCTACCCCACCTCCTCCTCCCTCTCCCATTCCCAGTCCTATTCTGCACTAAGATTCATTTCCAATTAACTTTATATACAGAAGACAAACTCTATACTAAGTAAAGATTTCAACAATTTGTACACACACAAAATACGAAGACTGAGAACAAGTTTTACAGTTAATTTTCATAATACAACTCATTGAGGACAGATGTTCTGCATGGGAAGTGAGTGCACAGTGACCTCTGTTGTTAATAATTAGCACTCTTATGTGTGATGTCAGAACTGGAGGACATGATTTTGAATGAAATAAGCTAGACACAAAGAAATACTATGTTCTTACATGTGGAAACAAAATTTGAACAGAGGATGTTGATTACTAGAAGCTGGGAGGAATGGGAGGAATAAAATATTTTTGGATAAAAATAGGGGAAGCTGGATGAGGTTAACTAACAAAGCTGCTCATGTGACGTTAATATGGAAAATGGGATGATGGATAAATAGGAACTATTACTACCTCATCATTTGTTTTCAGAATTTAAAACTATTCTAAAATGTTAAAGGAATGAAGGCAAGGGGGAAAAAAAGGTCTATACTCTTAGCTTTAGGCAATACTGCATTCTGAAACAAAGCACCTATTACACATCAAGAGTATGCTATATTACCAGAGAAGAAATGCTTCCATAAATGTCAATCATGATTACCAAAAGAAACTGCAGATAATCACAAGGAACTTTCCCTGAACATGGAGCAAAATGAAAATAGAGTTAAAAGAGGAAGATATAGATCTGCATTTGAGTGACTGAAGTTCTGCAAAATGAAGACAAAACACATTTTCACAGTAGAAAGAACCACTAAATTCCTGGAAAATTAGAGCCTAGATTGCCTATTATTCAAACCTGAAGTAAAATAAATGTTTTCAGATAAAGAACTAAGAAAATTTATCTGTTATACACTCACCTGAGGAAGTCAATTGAAAGTGGCCTCATCAAAATAAAAATAGAAATCAAGAAAGGAAAAAATAAGTATCATTATATTCTTAGAATTGTACCTATGAATTACATGAAACCGCTTCTTAGAGAGCAAGGGCCGATGTGGTATACTCGTTTAAGCTACCACCTGCAATGCTGGCATCCCATATGGGCAGTGGTTCAAGTCCCATTTGTGTCACTTCCAAGCCAGCTCCCTGCTCATGTGCCTGGGAAAGCAGTATAGGACAGCCCAGGTGCTTGGAACCCTGCAACCATAGGGGAGACTTGGAAGAAGCTCCTGGATCCTGATTTCAGCTTGGCCTAGCCCTGGGCGTTGTGGCCATTTGGGGAGTGAACAGCAGATGAAAGATACTTCTCTCTTCCCTTTTCCTTCTCTATAACTTTGCCTTTCAAATAAATTTTAAACAATCAATTTGAGGGGGTTATAAGAATAGTGCATAACAATGTAGGAAAGTCAGAAAAGAGAAAAACAAAATACATATATTCTATATATACGCTGAGCTTTTAACATTTGATTTATTATATTTGCAAATTCTCACTTTAAGGATATTTTTATAAGTATTCCTATATACAAACTTCATAAATATACCTTATAAATTTTACTTATCAAACTCATACTACTACTATGTACTTTGTGTTCTTCCAATGTATTGTTCAAATTGTAAATAATGATGCAACGAACACTTGTGTATAAAATCTTTGCCTCTTCAAGATCAGTTTCACAGCTTAAATTTCCAGAAATGTAGACTAAAGAAAGTTAACTGAGGGGCTAGTGTTGTGGCACAGTCGGTTAATCCTCTGCCTGCAGCACCAGCATCCCATACCGACTCTGGTTCTAGTCCTGATTGCTCCTCTTCTGACTCAGCTCTCTGCTGTGGCCTGGGCAAGCAGTAGAGGATGGCCCACATAACTTGCACCTACGTGGGAGACCCAGAGGAAGCTCCTGGCTTCTGATCAGAATAGCTCCGCCCACTGCAGCCATTTGGGGAGTGAGCCAGTAGACAGAAGACCTTTCTACCTGTATCTCCATCTCACTGTAATTCTCTCAAAATCTTTTAAAAATAACTGAATATAACAACTGGAAAGTATTATAATTCAGCAAACAGAAGGTGATTCATTGACTTAAATGTTATTGCATAAATTAAAAATCAAGATGGTAGGTGAGAGTTCTTTGCTAGTGCTTTGAAATCCATGAGAAAATGTCTTAGGTTCTATGTGCATACCACAACATTAGAAACACCAATCTTTCTCTGAAAAGTGAGTAATTTATACTAGGAAACAGACACTGCTTCTTTCATTCCTTTTATGGAAGCAGTAGAGCAGGTAAGGATTCTAACCCAATATAAAGTTCAGTCCTTATTTACAAGGCTGTTAAAAGTGTTGCTTTAACAAATCACACTTCCCCTCCCATCCCAATGATTTTTTTCTTCATGGCATCAAGTGAAGGTAATGGTGTGTATCTGATCAAATGGAAACCCAGTCGCTAGAAATACTCTCTAGAATGATTTTTAAGAGATATTAAAGACACAGAAGTTTACTGAGGTTTATTTGCAGATTCCTGAAAGGAAAAGAACAATTGATTTCCATAAATCTTAGTGTTTCAAACTCTAAAAGCACTAATAAACCTTACCATATTTAGCTAGATTTTAATGCTAGAAACCCCATAGAATGTTAATAGTATGCTGCTAACTTTCGTTTCAGGGCCTTGGATTAGTAATTTGATTGTTAAATGTTGGTTATCCCTTTTGTTTTCCCTCCTGAATACTATGATTGGAGCCTCCTACGTTTGCACCGAGTGATTAAAGGTGACTGTATGGTAGTGACAACAAGATGGGGCATGTTATTCCTATATTGGAAGTGAGTTACAGGCATATCCAATATCCCGAGTATGCAGAGAAAAAAAACTTAGAGGATCTCAAAATCAGTCCACTGTCACAAGAAAGTGAGTTTTATGGAAAAGTAATTGTCCAGAAACAAGGATATAATGGTTGACTGGACACATCATGAATAGTCTTGTATACCAGGATGACAGAGAAACATCATTGTAGGTGTTTAAATATGAAGTGGCATGATGAGACATGAAGAACACTAGAGTTGAAGAGCAGGTGAAGATGGGGGGATAAGGTCAAAAGTGAAAAAGAGGTACTTGCATCAATTTAGGCAGGAGATGAAAACAGCCCAAGTTAGGAAACTAGAGTGGGGATAGCAATGTGAGCTGAAGTGTGACTCAAAAATTCAAATGTTGAAGCTCTAATCCCCAATACCTCAGGATGAGACTCAATTTGGAAACAGAGCCTTTAAAGAGGTGATTAAAGTGAGGCAGTTATGGATCCTAATACAATCAGTCTGGTGTCCTTCTAAGACAAGGCAATTTGGTAACAGACACCAGGGATGTGTGGGCACTGAGAAAAGATCATATGAGGACATAGCAAGAGGACAGTCATCTACAAGCCACTAAAAGAAGTCTCTGGGAAAAAAATCTCCTAACTTCTTGGTCTTGGACTTCCATTTCCAGAATTGTTAAGAAATAACTTTCTGAGGCTGGTGCCGTGGCTCACTAGGTTAATGCTCTGCCTGTGGCGCCGGCACTCCGGGTTCTAGTCCTGGTTGGGGCACCGGATTCTGTTCCAGTTGCTCCTCTTCCAGATCAGCTCTCTGCTGTGGCCCGGGAGTGCAGTGGAGGATGGTCCAAGTGCTTGGGCCCTGGCACCCCATGGGAGACCAGGAGAAGCACCTGGCTCCTGGCTTCGGATTGGCCCAGTATGCCGGCTGTAGCGGCCATTTGGAGGGTGAATCAATGAAGCAAGACCTTTCTCTAACTCTGCCTGTCAAAAAAAAAAAAAAAAAAAAAAAAAAAAACAAAAAACCTGTTATTCAAACCACACACACTATGGTTGTTTTTTACTACAGTCCAAGACAGCTAGTAAAAATGGGTTTAAGTGAGTAGATTCAAGGGCTTTTTAGAAGACAAATCACAAAACTCAGTAACTAGATGAGTAATAATGGAGACAAAGGAGGCAGAGCAACTCCATTTCTGATGTGCACAGTGTGGGATACACAGCCATCTTCCTTAAAAAAAAAAAAAAGTATTTGAAAGGAAGAGAGGCAGGAAGTGGGGGAGGGAGAGGGATCTCCCATCTGTTAGTTCATTCTCCAAATGGCTCTAAGAGTCTGGGGCTAGGCCAGGCCAAATCCAGGATCCTGGTAGTCCCAGTAGAGCCATTTTCTGAGGTAAGAAATCCAAGAGGAGCAGCAGGATGGACTGAAAGATACTGTGAACTTCATAATCATGAAGTATCTGCATGAAAAACACACCACAGTTAGAGAACTTCATGGATCTGGAGCTCAGGAAAGCACATTTGGCTGGAAATGGGGACCCAGGTATCATCAGCACATAGACGAATGGAGGCCCTGCTGGGGAACAAGAAAAGCATGGCTGGAATGTGAACACTTGTAGATGTGAGAACACAGAAATTAAAGAATTACAGATGCCTTCTTCCTCTTATACAGATCACTGGAGTTTGGCTTTCAGATATTCAAGTAGGCATTTGAATGCCCAGATGACATTCCCATTTTTTCTATCATGTTCAGGTTTTTGGCAGTAACATGCCATGTCCCAGGGAACAAATCATGACTTGAACGTGGAAGTAATGGTGATCCTACTTCCTTTTGCCAGAGAACGTTCAGTAGTACCAATTTTGAGAACTAGTAAGATATTATGTTCAATACTGTGGCATCCCTACTGTGAGGATGAAGGAAGGTCAACATGATCATAGGGAGCTTTCCCTAGACGTCTGGACTTGGGGAGTTGCTAGATTAGTCTTAGATTTACTAAGCTTCTCATTTGCTTTGGGAGAAAAATAATGCCCCAGTGCTTATTCCATATTCAGTCAAGAATCCAATTTCTTGAAGCTAAAAACATTGCAGTAGGTTCCAGTATTTTACTCAAAGAGCTCATTCTACAAAAATGGTGTGGATTTTCATTTTGAACTCGCTTAGCCTAATAATTTTGAGAGTCCCAACTTTTATCCTGGAAGTTTTAAAAATAATAATTTAAAAAATAGTATTGGTCGGTGCCACAGCTCACTTGGCTAATCCTCCACCTGCGGCGCCAGTACCCAAGGTTCTAGTCTCGGTCGCCCCTCTTCTAGTCCAGCTCTCTGCTGTGGCCCGGGAAGGCAGTGGAAGATGGCCCAAGTGCTTAGAAGGCAGAATGACAGCTCAAGAAATTGGGTCCCTGTCACCCATGTGGGTGACTTGGATTCAGTTCCTGGCTCCCATCTTCATATTGTCCCAGCATCAGACATCATAGACATTGAGTAGTGAACCAATGGAACAAACAGATCTGTCAACTGTCTCTCCCTATTTCTGCCTTTCAAATAAAGTTAATAAAATTGATAACTCTCATTGTTCAGAACAAAATAGAATAAAATGATAGGATATAAGATAGGAAATATCAAGAACCAGTTCTTTAAAATCCTTATACAATAAAATGAAAGTGAGCTTTGAACAGCCAACAATTAATTAACAGTTATGGTATAATTAAGAATTCATTTAATCGTCAGGCACTAAATTCTTTTTATCAACTGAATTTGACAAAAATTGAAGGTTATCAGTAAAGTCATCGACTTATTTTGTTTTCTAAGAAAAAAATTATTTCACAAAGACTCTTCGGTATCATTACCCATAAGAGAGAGGAAAGAACTTGCCCTTTTGAGTTATATTTGAATTTCACTACACAGAATCCTGCAAAGCAACCAAAGCAATTTACTTTTTGTAGTCTAATGCATAACTAGAGATCAGTAATAGATTTCTGGTTTCTCAGGGGATTTCTAGTAAACCAATACAAAGGAAAGAACAACAGTGAAACATTATGAAACAGAAAAGTGAGTGAAACTTCTGAACTCTTTATCAAGCAAACACTGATACTAATCCTCCACAAAGATTATTCAAAGAGGGGCCAGCATTGTGACACAGAAGACAAAACTGTCACTGGTTCTTATCCTGACTGCTCCACCTCCAATACAGCTCCCTGTAAATGGTCTGGAAAAAGCAGTAGAGGGTAGCCCAAGTGTTTGGATCCTTGCTACCAATGGAGGAGACTCAGATGAGGCTCTTGGCTTCCACCAGGCTTGGCCTTGAATGTTGCAGCTATCTGGGGATTGAACCAGCAGAGGGAAGATCTGTCTCTTCTCTCCTATAGCTCTTTTATATAAACAACCCCCCCCCAAAAAAAAAGACTACTCAGAAAAAACTTCCAGATCAATTTCACTTATAATTCTAAACACAAAAATCCTAAATAGCAAAAAAAAATCTAGTAATACACAGATGAGCATAAATGGTTTCTTCTAAGAGCATTCAATATTAGCAAATGTATTAATACTATTTGTAACAAGTGTGTCACTTTAACACTGAAGTCAGATCATGTCATTTGTACTCCAAATTCTCCAAAGACCATCCAATTCACCCAGAGCAAAAGTCAAAGTCTTCTACTGACCTTAAGGATCCATATAGGCTGGCAACAGCAGCCTCAATGTCTTATTTACTCATCTAAGTCACACTATGCACTCTACCATTCCTCCAACAATCCAGGGATATTCTAGTCTTCTGATCTTTGCATTGACATTCCCTTTGTCTAGATACTTGCTCCAGATTTCAAGGTTATATTCTCCACCTCCTTAAAATACTGTAACTCACAAAAGGATATGCTGATCATCCAGCTCCAAAGGTGCAAAGCTCTTACCCTCATCTGATTGTCTTATCCTATTCTATTCTCTTTTCTACAGAACTTCAATATCATCTTCCAGAACTCAAAATATTTAGATATCCCGATTTTCATGTATTATCTCTATCTCTTACCATACTGCAAACTCCAGGAAAGCAAAAACTGTTTTGTTCACCACTGTATTCCATATGCCTACAATGATACCTGTATTCAGAACTCAAGTGATTCTTTAAGTTACTGAATTAATAAATGTAAAGAAAAATACTAGGCACTTGCTATAGAAATTAAAAAGCCATTTGACAAATCTAATTCTTCCATAACTGTTCAACTAAACAGAAATTAATGGCTAAGTCCTTAACATGAATATTCTTAGTAGGAAATACTGAAGGCATCCCACTATAGTCAGGTAAAAGAAAGGTCATAATCATGACTGATACTTAATGTACTACGGGATACACTAGCTAAGTCAGAATAGAAAGAAGATATAGATATAAGAACAGATGGGATACATGTAACTATTTATAAATAGGGTTAGTAAGTAGTTTTATTGTATCTATACTAAGAAATTCCAATGAAAACCTATTGATATGAACAGGAATGTTAATGAAGTAGCTGAATATGGCCATAAATTCTATGTGTACCAAGGATAACCAGCTAAAAGATATAGTGAAATACAGGCAGGCATTTTGCACATGGTTTAAGATGTCACTTGACATACCTGTATCCAATATTGGCATGCCTAGATCACGAAGATGAGATTGTAGGACAGTAGGTTGCTAAAATGAAAAGTGGTATTTAGAGGACAAAGAGGGATGCTAGAGTACAGGGCCTTGATCAAATGATAAAGGGTCTTGACAATGTATAAAGACCTTAGTTTTCATACTTTAGTAGTGTGGATTCAGAATAGCTTTTGTTAGGAAGAACATATGACCAGATTCATGTGTTCACCTTGTTAGCACTATGGAAGCTGCACTGGAAGGTACAAGACTGAAAAAGACAATTGTACACTAGGTCATGATGACTAATATTACCTTAGGGTTTATATTTGTATCCTACAATCAGCAACATGCATGGTAAGATACCTTCAGTGTCCCTCAGTAGCCACTGAATACCTGAAATAGCATTTAATTTTTTTCTGATAATATCTTAGCTATAACAATAAAAGAGTAGGAATCCGTCTACCTTGGAATGCCCTAGCATCTTGGAATAAATTTTTCTAAATATGCTTCCATATACTTAAATTATTTGAAAGACAATATTTGTCTTACATGTCACTTAAAATCCATTTATTTATAAGTTTTAAAGGTACTATAGGTGATGTTCTGATTTTTAAACTGTTATAAACAAAGTTGTCAAGTCTTGTTATTACCTAAAAATCAAAGACTACACTAGACTGTTGCTGTTTCCCCAGAATAGCAGTCCTGTGACAGATTCATAGTGA
This sequence comes from Sylvilagus floridanus, assembly GCA_949820135.1. Lineage (NCBI taxonomy): Eukaryota > Metazoa > Chordata > Mammalia > Lagomorpha > Leporidae > Sylvilagus > Sylvilagus floridanus. The sequence continues at coordinate 32,045,877 of OX463238.1, read as the reverse complement.
AAACCTTACAAGAGACAGAAACAAGACATCCACCTAACAACTGGATTTTTCCTTCGGGGGAAAATATTTTTTATTTCACAAAATAACAAATGCTGAAAAGAATTACCAAATAAGAGGTTCATAAAAGTGGAGATTTCCTAAGACTCTTGCTTGAAGGTCTTCAATCAAAGAGTAAAAATGCAGAGAATTCACAAGACTTCTCAAATTGAAAGTTGGAAAAAGATAGTTAATGATATGTACTAGGTCTCAGGGGATTTATAACAGCTGTCTTAATACTCAAAGAACCTTCTAGTCAGGAGGAAAACAAAATTGGGGGGGCTTTCAAAATGGTCATGGAAGAATGGAATTAAATGAAAATATACATTTTCCATGATCTTTGAGGATTCCTTGTATACAATCTGTATTTAAGGACAGAACCAAGTCCCCGTTCCACCCATCTTTAAGAACAAGACTACTGTTTTAGATAATATGCATAAGTAGTTAATAAGAATATAATGGAGAATACTTTGGAGGTAGTTATCCTGGAGGACCAAAAACTCAGATTTACTTGGAAATAGATTGAGAAAACAAATCCCATAATTCTCTATGTTTATTCACAATTATGGTAGCAAGCAAAAATTTCCACAATTATTTAATTAAATTTTTTATTGTCAGTTTACTTATTCAATCTACTATTTAATACTGAATATTTTGAAAACCTCAAAACTTTTAGAGAACAATCCATATATATGACATGATAGTGCCTAAGCAATATTGTTATGCTAAATGATCATGGGTTTAATATTTAAACACAATATTAAAATGTTAAGATTCAAATATTCAGATTAGGGAGTGAAGACAATAAAGAGTTTTTAATTATATTTGGAAATGTTTAAGTGATATCATCTACAATCCTAGATTAAAAACCTATCACTAAAAAGAAAATTTTTAATTTTTTAACTTTTATTTTGTAAATGTAAATTTCCAAAGTACAGTTTATGGATTGCAATGGCTTCCCCCCCACCATAACTTCTCTCCCACTTGCACCCCTCCCATCCCCGCTCCCTCTCCCATTCCATTCACATCAAGATTCATTTTCAATTATCTTTAATATATACTAAATCGATCTTCTGTATATAAAGATTTCATCAGTCTGCACCCACACAGAAACACAAAATGTAAAATACTGTTTCAGTACTAGTTATAGCAGTACTTCACATTGGATAACACATTAAGGGCAGATCCCACATGGAACATAAGTACACAGCGACTCCTGAAGTTGACTTAACAATTTGACACTCTTGTTTATGGCATCAGTAATCTCCCTAGGCTCTAGTCATGAGTTTCCAAGGCTATGGAAGCCTTTAGGGTTCGCCGACTTTGATCTTATTCCGACAGGGTCACAGTCAAAGTGGAGGTTCTCTCCTCCCTTCAGAGAAAGGTAACTCCTTCTTTGATGGCCCGTTCTTTCCACTGGGATCTCACTCGCAGAGATCTTTCATTTAAGTCATTTTTATTTTGCCAGAGTGTCTTGGCTTTCCATGCCTAAAATATTCTCATGGGCTCTTGAGCCAGATCTGAATGCCTTAAGGGCTGATTCTGAGGCCAGAGTGCTACTTTGGACATCTGCCATTCTATGAGTCTACTGGGTCTCCCACTTCCCATGTTGGATCATTCTTTTTTCCTATCACTTAGTATTAGCAGACATTAAGAAATTTTAATTTTACAGTACACATTTCAATAAACAGTGCTCTAGAATCCACCATATGGTGGCTGAATTTTCTATTAAAGGATAAGAAGGAAATTGGTCAACATTTTAAACAAAAGATATAAAGTTTATAAGACTCCAAAACAACTATATTCCTTCACATTTAATTTGCATTTATGTAATAGAAAAATGTTTAAGAAGACTAAAGCCATGCTAAATTTTAATCTTGACTTTGCATATTGCCTTAATATCTACTAATCAATGTTCATTTCATTGTTTGGGGAAAAAAAGATCTTCTAAAATTCCAGCTGTTTAAAAAACTTTCATACACATCATTCTTATACGGCCTCATGCACATCTCCAGGAATAGATTCCATGCACACCCCACTGGGTATATATGTGGATGACTGAGGATGAGTTCATAGACCTATTTTTCCTTAAAACAATGTTAAGATATTATTTCATCATATGAAGAAAACACTGACTCAATGGTGAGAAAGCATTGCATGAACATTCTAGAATATGTAGAATACTTGGAATTATTTCAAAATAGTGAATACATATGCTACTCTTTCTTCCTTCCTTGTATCCCGTTTATCCGATTTCCCAGGTCAGCAGACCGTTAAGTTTCAGTCACTGAGTCCAGAAGACATTTGGTTATCTCATGTTTATTAAAATAAAAAACCTACAAGATAAGACATAACCTAAAAAGATCCAAATCAGTATACTCAGATGAAAATGGAGATGTATCAACAGATACCACAGAAATAAAAAGAATCATGAGGAATTACAACAAAAAGCCGTATGCCAACAAACTGGAAAACACGGAAGACAAAAATAGACTTCTGGACACATACAATCTACCAAAATTGAGTCACGAAGACAGAAAACCTGAACAGACCAATAAACAAGAGAGTGAATCACTAACAAAGACCCTCAAAAAAAAAAGCCCACGATGGGATGGATTCACTGCCAAATTCAACCAGACATTTACAGATGAACTAATTCTAATTATTTTGAAACTATTCAAAAATAATTGAAAGAGGGAGAATCCTCCCAAACTCCTATGAAGACAGCATCACATTGATTCCTAAATTAGAAAAAGATACAGAGAAAGACAACTATAGACTAATAATCCTGATGAAAAGAGATGCAAAAATCCTCAGCAAAATGCCAGTCAAGTCCAGTAACACCTTAGATTATTCACCTGGCCCAAGTAGGATTTACCCCTGGTATGCAGAGATGGTTCAACATTCACAAGTGATCCATCACATTGACAAAATGAAGAACAAAATTCATATCATTCTCTCAATAGATGGGGAGAGAATTTGATAAAATACAACATCCTTTCAAGTTGAAAATCTTAACCAAATTGAGTATAGAAGAACATTCCTCAACACAATCATGGCAATTTGTGACAAACTCACAACCAGCATATTATTGAATGGGGAAAAGCTGGAAGCATTCCCCTTAAGATCCAGAACCAGAGAAAGATGCCTACTTTCACCACTTCTATTCAACATAGTCCTCCAAGTTTTAGCCAGAGTCATTAGGCAAGAAAAAGAAATCAAAGGGATACAAACTGGAAAGGAGGAAGTCAACTATTCCTACATGCAAATGACATGCATACACACACACACACACGACTAAGATTTCACTAAGAAACTAATGGAAATCATAAGAGTATGGGAAAGTGGCAGGACAGAAAGTTCACACACAAAAATAAGTAGCCTTTGTATAAACAGAAAATGTAATGGCTGAGAAACAACTTCTAAGGTCAATCCCATTCACAATAACTACAAAAAAGTTAAATACCTAGGAATACATGTGACCAGGAGGGCAAATATCTTGATGAAAATTAAACATTAGTTTGCAAATATATTTTCCCATTCTGTCGGTTTCCTATTCACTTTCCTGACTGTTTCTTTTGCAGTACAGAGACTTTTCAATTTGATGCAATCCCAGTAGTTAATTTTGGCTTTGACTGCCTGTGCTTCTGGGGTATTTTCCAAGAAGTCTTTGCCAGTACCTATGTCTTGCAGGGTTTCTCCTATGCTCTCTAATAATTTGATGGTGTTGGGTCGTAGGTTTAAATTTTTAATCCATGTTGAATGAATTTTTGTGTAAGGTGAAAGGTAGGGATCTTGCTTCATGATTCTGCACGTGGAAATCCAAGGAGCATATGCAAACACATGCAAACTGAACAACATGCTCCTGAATGAACAATGGGTCACAGAAGAAATCAAAAGAAATCAAAAATTTTCTGGAAGTAAATGAGGATAACAGCACAACATACCAAAACTTATGGGATACAGCAAAAGCAGTGTTAAGAGGAAAGTTTATATCAATAGGTGCCTACATCAAGAAACTGGAAAGGCACCAAATAGATGAGCTTTCAATGCATCTCAAGGATCTAGATATAGGTACTGGCAAATACTTCTTGGAAAATACCCCAGAAGCAAAGGCAGTCAAAGCCAAATTAACTATTGGGAATGCATCAAATTGAGAAGTTTCTTTACTGCAAAAGAAATAGTCAGGAAAGTGAATAGGAAACTGACAGAATGAGAAAAAATATTTGCAAATTATGCAACAAAGGGTTGATAACCAGAATCCACAAAGAGATCAAGAAACTCCACAACATCAAAACAACCCACTTAAGAGATGGGCCAAGGACCTCAATAGACATTTTTCAAAAGAGGAAATCCAAATGGCCAACAGACACATGAAAAAATGTTCAAGATCACTAGCAATCAGGGAAATGCAAATCAAAACCACAATGAGGTTTCACTTCACCCCGGTTAGAATGGCTCACATTCAGAAATCCACCAACAATAGATGCTGGAGAGGATGTGGGGAAAAAGGGACACTAATCCACTGTTGGTGGGAATGCAAACTGGTGAAGCCACTATGGAAGTCAGTCTGGAGATTCCTCAGAAACCTGAATATAACCCTACCATTCAACCCAGCCATCCCACTCCTTGGAATTTACCCAAAGGAAATTAAATTGGCAAACAAAAAAGCCGTCTGCACAGCAATGTTTATTGCGGCTCAATTCACAATAGCTAAGACTTGGAACCAACCCAAATGCCCATCAACAGTAGACTGGATTAGGAAATTATGGGACATGTACTCTACAGAATACTATACAGCAGTCAAAAACAATGAAATCTGGTCACTTGCAACAAAATGGAGGAATCTGGAAAACATCATGCTGAGTGAATTAAGCCAGTCCCAAAGAGACAAATATCATTTGTTTCCCTTGATTGGCAACCACTAACTGAGCACCAAAGGGGAAACCTGTTGAAGTGAAATGGACACTATGAGAAACAGTAACTTGATCAGCTCTTGTGCTGCCTGTTGTTGTACAATGTAATACTTTATCCATTGTAGTATTTTTTTTTATCCTAGTACTAGTGGTTGAACTCTGTAATTAACACACAATTATTCTTAGGTGTTTAAATTTTAACTGAAAAGTGATCTCTGTGAAATATAAGAGTGGGAATAAGAGAGGGAGGAGATGTACAATTTGGGACATGCTCAATCGGAACTGCCCCAAATGATGGAGTTAGAAACGTGCCAGGGGATTCCAATACAATCCCATCAAGGTGGCATGTACCAAGGCCATCTCACTAGTCCAAGTGATCAATTTCAGCTCACAATTGATCACACTGATAGGTCTAAGAGTCAAAGGGATCACACAAACAAGACTAGTGTCTGCTAATACTAACTGATAGAATCAAAAAGGGAGAGAATGATCCAACATGGGAAGCGGGATACACAGCAGACTCTTAGAATGGCAGATGTCCTAAATAGCACTCTGGCCTCAGAATCAGCCCTTAAGGCATTCGGATCTGGCTCAAGAGCCCATGAGAATATTCTAGGCATGGAAAGCCAAGACACTCTGGGGAAAAAAAAAAGACCTAAATGAAAGATCTCTGTGAGTGAGATCCCAGTGGAAAGAACGGGGCCATCAAAGAAGGAGGTACCTTTCTCTGAAGGGAGGAGAGAATTTCCACTTTGACTATGACCCTGTGGGAATAAGATCGAAGTTGGAGAACTCAAAAGGCTTCCATAGGCTTGGAAACTCATGACTAGAGCCTAGGGAGATTACTGACGCCATAAACAAGAGTGTCAAATTGTTAAATCAACTTCAGGAGTCACTGTGTACTTACGTCTCATGAGGGATCTGTCCTTAATGTGTTATCCAATGTGAAATAATGCTATTACTAGTACTGAAACAGTATTTTTATACTTTGTGTTTCTGTGTGGGTGCAAACTGATGAAATCTTTACTTAGTATATACTGAATCGATCTTCTGTATATAAAGATAATTGCAAATGATTAAAAAATCTTGGTGTTAAATTGGAAATTGCATAGATAATTAATCAATTCTTTAAAAAAATCATGTAGGATCTCTGTCCTTAATGTGCTGTACATTGTGAATTAATACTATAACTAGTACTCCAATAGTATTTTCACTTTGTGTCTCTATGTGAGGGCAAACTGTTGAAATCTTTACGTAATATGTACTAAACTGATCTTCTGTGTATAAAGAGAATTGAAAATGAATCTTGATGTGAATGGAAGGGGAGAGGGAGCGGAAAGGGGAGGGTAGCGGGTGGGAGGGAAGTTGTGGGTGGGGGCAAGCCATTGTAATCCATAAGCTGTACTTTGGAAATTTATATTCTTTAAATAAAAGCTTTATATAAAAAAAGAAAATTAAACATTAAAGAAAATACATAAAAGGAAATATCTTCCATGTTCATGGATTGAAAGAATCAATATCAAAATATGAATACTACCAAAAGCAATTTACAAATTCAACACAAATTAAAAATGGCATTCTTCTCAGATCTAGACAAAATGATGCAAAAATTTATATGGAAACACAAGAGATCCCAAATAGCTACTGCAACCTTAAAAACAAAAAAAAGCCAGAAGCATCACAATACCAGATTTCAAGACACACAGGGCATTGATAATAAAAACAGGTTGGTACTGGCACAATTATAGAAATTATACCAATGGAATAGAATAGAAACTCCAGAAATCAATCCACACATCTACAACCAACTTGTGTTTGACAAAGGAGCTGAAATCAACTCCCAGATCAAGGACAATCTCTTTAACAAATGGTGCTAGGAAAACTGTATCTCCATAGGCAGAAGTATAAAACTCCACCCCTACCATACATATTACCCAAAAACCTACTCAAAATGTATCAAAGACCTAAATCTATGACCTGATACCATGAAATTACTAGAGAAAGGTTGGAAAATCTGCAAGACTTTAGCATAGGCAAGACATCTAGGAAAAGGCTCCAGGAGCACAGGCAAAAAAAAAAAAAAAAAAAAAAAAAAACACACCACACACAACTGAAGAGGATTACAAACTGAGACGCTTCTGCACTGCAAAAGAAGCACTCAGCAGAATGAAGAGATGACCAAAATGAAGAGAATGGGAGAAAATACTTGCAAACTGCACAACCAACAAGATTAATATCTAGAATTTATAAAGAGTTCAAGAACAGGAGCAGCTCCAAGATGGCAGAATAGGGAGGGAGCACACTGATAGTCTAGGAAAAGACAGTTTAATAAAAGTGGAAATACTGTGGTTTCAGGGAAGAGTTAGGATAAAAAAACTGCAGAGGAAACTCTTCCCAAACTAGTGGAACACAGTGGACCTACGTGCAGGGCATGGACGCCCATGGCTCGGGACCCCAGCTGCCGAGTCTACACAGCAGTGCTGGAAAGGTCGGTGAGGCAAAACCTCAGTAGCCCAAGACACTGGCAGGGAAGTGGCAGGAAGAACCTAGAGGGAATGAGGCTTGAAGCCCCATGGGGGGAAGTTCACCAGGCTAACTAGAGGAGAGAAAAAAAAAGGGGGACCAGTACGGACACCATTCTCTCTCTCTCCACTCACCTCACAAAGGTGACCAAGACAAAGAGCAGACACCATTTTGGACATACATAACAGCTATACTACCTCAGGGCTGCGCCCGCCATCAGCCAAGCAGAAAAACCCGACTCTGGTGGGGAGAAATAGAGGGTGAAGACCTAGTGAATGTGTGGTGCTTATGAACTGGGACTGTGGGGAAAAAAAACTGAGGGTGTGTGGGAGAACTCATGGAGTGCCTGAGACATGAGTACTCGGTGGGAAGTGACACAAACTCAGTAACCTTGGCAACCTGGTGGGAGATTGCAGGGGAATCTGAGTTTAAAAGGAGGATTGCACAGATCCTTTGTGTGGTCCTTGGGACAGAGCAAATATTATACCCACAGGGGCTAGCCCTCAGGCACTGATTACTCAAGGACAATAGCTCAGCTGTGCTGAATTACTTCCCTTCTGAATAAAAAGATCCACCACACCAAACCTGGGAGTGTCACCTTTGGCACACCCTTAACCCTGAAGAACTGAACAGAACTCTCTGGCCACACCCAAGAGAAGCCTCTAAAATTCACCAAAAGCAGACAGTCCACTTAATCTAGAGTCAAAGTATAAGTAGAAAAGCCTCCACAGAGAAGAAAAAAAAAAAAAAGAAACCAAAGAATACAAAGAATATCTCCACAATGGCAAACAAACGCAGAAACCAAGGAAACAAGAACAAGAAAGGCATTATGACACCCCAAAATGGATACTCCAACACAAGAATATGAAGATTAGGTAGGAGAAATGCAAGATATGGATTTCAAAAAGTTTAAGAACATTAGAAGTTATCAAAAACAAATTCATGAACTACAGAAATTCTTACTGGACAGGATAGAAAATCTCATGAAAATAAAATCTTGAGGAATCTAGTAGAACATGAAATGGTGATACTGAAGAGAAATCAAAATGAAGACTTCAATAGAACAAATGACGAATGCATTTGAGAGCCTTAAAAGCAGTAAGTGAAGCAGAAGAGAGAATATCGGACTTAGAAGACAGAGAACAGGAAAGTATACAAACTAAAACAAAAGGAAATTAGAAATCTAAAGAATATTGTTGGGAATGTATAGGATACTATTTACAAAAAAGATACTATTAAAAAAAACCAACATTCGGGTTCTAGGAGTTCTTGAAGACATGGAGAAAAGATTAGGTCTTTTTAGTAAGATACTAGCAGAAAATTTTCTGGGTTTGGGGAAGGACAGAGACATCCAAGTACAGGAAGCTCATAGAACCACAAATAAACATGACCAAAAGAGATCCTCACCACAGTGAAACAAAGATTCTAAAATGTGTACTAGAAATGTTAGATTACTCTCAGAGGATCTCCAGTTAGACTCACAGCAGACTTCTCTTCAGGAACAAATACAGGCTAGGAGGGAATGGCAAGGTATTAAGGAGGGAATGGCCCAGGTACTAAGAGAAAACTGCCAGCCCAGAATATTATATCCTGCAGAGTTCTCATTGTGAATGAAAGTGAAATAAACACCTTTCATAGCAAACAGAAATTGAAAGAATTTGTCACCACTTATCCAGGCCTGCAAAAGATGCTTAAAGATGTGTTGCACACAGAAACACGGTCATCAATATGAAAGAAGGTAAATGAAGAAAACCTCCCAGTAAAAGATCACAGGAAGCTCAAAGCATATATTAGAAATATCTTTGGGAAAATGGCAGGGCAAAGTTACTACTTATCAATAGTCACATTGAATGTTAATGGCCTCAACTCTCCAGTTAAAAGACACAGACTGGCTGAATGGATTAAGGAACAAAACCCATCTATTTGCTGCCTACAAGAAACACATCTTTCCAACAAAAATGCATGCAGACTGAAAGTGAAAGGCTGGAAAAAGATATTCCATGCCAACAGAAACAAACAAACAAAAAAAGCTGGCATAGCCATCTTAATATCAGACAAAATAAACGAACTCAAAAACTGTTAAGACAAAAAGGGGCACTATATAATGATTAAAGGATCAATTCAATAGGAAGATAAAACTATTATCAATGTATATGCACCTAATTATAGGGCACCTGTTTAAGAGATGTTAAAGGACTTAAAGGGAGACTTAGACTCCAATACAATAGTACTGGGGGACTTCAATACTCCACTCTCAGAAATACAGATCAACTGGACAGAAGATCAACAAGGAGACAGTAGATTTAAACGACACTATAGCCCAAATGGATCTAACAGATATCTACAGAACTTTCAATACTACATTTAAAAAATTTACATTCTTCTCAGTGGTATATTGAACCTAATCGAGGACTGACCACATACTAGGCCTTAAAGCAAGTCTCAGCAAATTCAAAAGAATTAGATTCATACTATGCAGTTTCTCAGACCACAGTGGAATACAGTTGGAAAATAGCAACTCAGGAATCCCTAGATCATCTGCAAACATATGCAAACTGAACAACATGCTCCTGAATGAACAATGGGTAATAGAAGAAATCAAAAGTGCAATCAAAAACTTTTTGGAAGTAAATGAGGATAACAGCACAATATATCAAAACTTATGGGATATGGCAAAAGCAGTGTTAAGAGGAAAGTTTATAGCCATAGATGACTACATCAAGAAATTGGAAAGGCACCAAATAAATGAGCTTTTAACACATCAAGGATCTAGAAAATCTATTGCAAACTAGACCCAAAACTAGTAGAAGGGAAATAATTAAAGAAATCAAAAGTCAATCTAAAAAATTACAAAATATCAGCCAAAGAGCTGATGTTTTCAAAAAAAAATAAAGTTGACACTACTGGCTCAACAAAAAAAGCAGACCCAAATCAATAAAAACAGAGATTAAAAAGTGACCGTAAAACAGACACCACAGAAATAAAAAGTCATCAGAAATTACTACAAGGACTTGTATGAAAGCAAAAAGGGAAATCTTTCAGAAATGGATAGATTCCTGGACACATGCAACCTACCTAAATTGAATCATGAAGACATAGAAAACAAACAGACCCATAACTGAGAAAAATTGAAACCGTAATAAAGTCCCTCCCAACAAAGAAAAACCCAGGACCAGATGGATTCACTGCTGAATTCTACCAGACATTTAAAGAACTCACTCCAATTCTACTCAAACTATTCAGATCAAAAAAGAGTGAATCCTCCCAAATTCTATGAAGCCAGCATCACTGTAATCCCTAAGTCTGAAAAAGATGCAGCATTGAAAGAAAATTACAGACCAATATCCCTGATGAACATAGACATAAAACTCCTCAATAAAATTCTGGCTAATAGAATGCAAAACACATCAGAAAGATCATCCACCCAGACCAAGTGGGATTTATCCCTGGTATGCAGGGACGGTTCAATGTTCGCAAAACAATCAACATGATACACCACATTAACAGACTGCAGAAGAAAAAACATGATTATCTCAATAGATGCAGATAAAGCATGATAAAATACAACACCCTTTCATGATGAAAACTAAGCCAATTGGGTATAGAAGGAACATGCCTCAATACAATCAAAGCAATTTATGAAAAACACACGGCCAGCATCCTATTGAATGGGGGAAAAGTTGGAAGCATTTCCACTGAGCCCTTGTACCAGACAGGGATGTCCACTCTCACCACTACTATTCAATATACTTCTGGATGTTTTAGCCAGAGCCATCAGGCAAGAAAAAGAAATTAAAGGGATACAAATTGGGAAGGAAGAACTCAAACTATCCCTCTTGGCAGATGATATGATTCTTTATTTAGGGATCCAAAGAACTCTAAGAGACTATTGGAACTCATAGAAGAGTTTGGCAAAGTAGCAGATATAAGATCCATGCACAAAAATCAACAGCCTTTGTATACAGGCAATGCCACGGCTGAGAAAGAACTGCTAAGATCAGTCCCATTTACAATAGCTCAAAAACAATCAAATACCTTGAAATCAACTTAACCAATGACGTTAAAGATCTCCATGATGCAAATTACAAAACCTTAAAGAAATAGAAGAGGATACCAAAAAATGGAGAAATCTTCCATGCTTATGGATTGGAAGAAAATCATCAAAATGTCCATTCTCCCAAAAGCAATTTATAGATTCAATGCAATACCAATCAAAATACCGAAGACATTCTTCTCAGATCTGGAAAAATGATGTTGAAATTCATATGGAGACACAGGAGAACTTGAACAGCTAAAGCAATCTTGTACAACAAAAACAAAGCTGCAGGCATTGCAATACCAGATTTCAGGACATACTACAGGGCAGTAGTTATCAAAACAGCATGGTACTGGTACAGAAACAGATGGATAGACCAATGGAAAGAACAGAAATCAACCCAAACATCTACAGCCAACTTATATTTGATCAAGGATCCAAAACCAATCCCTGGGGTAAGAACAGACTATTCAATAAACGGTGCTGGGAAAAATGGATTTCCACATGCAGAATCATGAAGCAAGATCCCTTTCACCTTACACAAAAATTCACTCAACATGGATTAAAGACTTAAATCTATGACCCAACACTATCATATTATTAGAGAACATTGGAGAAATCCTACAAGATATAGGCACCGACAAAGACTTCTTGGAAAAGATCCCAGAGGCACAGGCAGTCAAAGCCAAAATTAACTATTGGGATTACATCAAATTGAGAAGTTTCTGTACCGCAAAAGAAACAGTAAAAAGTGAAGAGGCAACCAACAGAATGAGAAAAAATATTTGCAAACTATGCAACAGATAAAGGGTTAATAACCAGAATCTACAAAGAGATCAAGAAACTCTGCAACAACAAAACAACCCACTTAAGAGATGGGCCAAGGACCTCAATAGATATTTTTCTAAAGAGGAAATCCAACTGGCCAACTGGCACATGAAGAAATGTTCAGGATCACTAGCAATCAGGGAAATGCAAATAAAAACCACAATGAGGTTTCACCTCACCCCAGTGAGAATGGCTCACATACAGAAATCTACCAACAACAGATGTTGGTGAGGATGTGGTGAAAAAGGGTTACTAATCCACTGTTGGTAGAAGGTCAGTCTGGAGATTCCTCAGAAACCTGATTATAACCCTAGCATACAACTCAGCCATCCCACTCCTGAAATTTACCCAAAGGAAATTAAATTAGCAAATATGAGAGCTATCTGCACCTTAATGTTTATTGCAGTTCAATTCACAACAGTTAAGACCTGGAATCAACCTAAATGCCCATCAACAGACTGGATAAAGAAATTATGGGACATGTACTCTATAAAATACTATACAGCAGTCAAAAACAATGAAATATGGTCATTTGCAGCAAGTGAAGAATCCGGAAAACATCATGCTGAGTGAATTAAGCCAGTCCCAAAAGGACAAATATCATATGTTCTCTCTGAGCGGTGACAACTAACCAACCACAAAACAGGAAACCTGGTGAATTGAAATGGACACTATGAGAAACAGTAACTTGATCAGCTCTTGTGCTGCCTGTTGTTGTACAATGTAATACTTTATCCATTGTAGTATTTTTTTTATTCTAGTACTATTGGTTGAACTCTGTAATTAGCAAACAATTATACTTAGGTGTTTAAAATTTAACTGAAAAGTGATCCCTGTGAAATATAAGAGTGGGAATAAGAGAGGGAGGAGATGTACAATTTGGGACATGCTCAATCGGAACTGCCCCAAATGATGGAGTTAGAAACGTGCCAGGGGATTCCAATACAATCCCATCAAGGTGGCATGTACCAAGGCCATCTCACTAGTCCAAGTGATCAATTTCAGCTCACAATTGATCACACTGATAGGTCTAAGAGTCAAAGGGATCACACAAACAAGACTAGTGTCTGCTAATACTAACTGATAGAATCAAAAAGGGAGAGAATGATCCAACATGGGAAGTGAGATACACAGCAGACTCATAGAATGGCAGATGTCCTAAATAGCACTCTGGCCTCAGAATCAGCCCTTAAGGCATTCAGATCTGGCTCAAGAGCCCATGAGAATATTCTAGGCATGGAAAGCCAAGACACTCTGGGGAAAAAAAAGAAGACCTAAAGGCAAGATCTCCGCGAGTGAGATCCCAGTGGAACGAATGGGGCCATCAAAGAAGGAGGTACCTTTCTCTGAAGGGAGGAGAGAACCTCCACTTTGTCTATGACCCTGTCTGAATAAGATCAAAGTCGGCGAACCCTAAAGGCTTCCATAGCCTCAGCAACTCATGACTAGAGCTTAGGGAGATTACTGACGCCATAAACAAGAGTGTCAAATTGTTAAATCAACTTCAGGAGTCACTGTGTACTTACGTCTCATGTGGGATCTGTCCTTAATGTGTTGTCCAATGTGAAATAATGCTATTACTAGCACTGAAACAGTATTTTACACTTTGTGTTTCTGTGTGGGTGCAAACTGATGAAATCTTTACTTAGTATATACTGAATCAATCTTCTGTATATAGATAATTAAAAATGAAAAAAAAATCTTGGTGTTAAATTGGAAATTGCATAGAAAATTAATCAATTTAAAAATATATATCATGTAGGATCTGTCCTTAATGTGCTATACATTGTGAATTAATACTATAACTAGTACTCCAACAGTATTTTTCACTTTGTGTTGCTATGTGAGGGCAAACTGTTGAAATCTTTACTTAATATATAGTAAACTGATCTTCTGTGTATAAAGAGAATTGAAAATGAATCTTGATGTGAATGCAAGGGGAGAGGGAGTGGGAAAGGGGAGGGTTGCGGGTGGGAGGGAAGTTATGGGGGGAAGCCATTGTAATCTATAAGCTGTATTTTGGAAATTTATATTCTTTAAATAAAAGCCTTATAAAAATAAATAAATGAATAATTTAAGAAAAGAAATTCAAGCTTCAAAAATTAAAAAAAAAAAAGACAATATGGCGATGCCTCAGAATTCTGAATATATACATACCTTTCACCTAGCCGTGCCACTCCTGGGAATTTATCCAAATGAAATGAAGTCAGCATATGAAAGAGTGATCTTTACTCCCATGTTTATACAACTCAATTCACACTAGGTAAGATATAGAATCAACCTAGATTTCCATAAACTGATGACTGGATAATGAAATTATGGGTGATTGACATACACATATACACACACACACACACACACACACACACAATGAAATACTCAGCCATAAAAAGAATGAAATCCTGTCTTTTGCAACAAAATGGATACAACTGGAAACTATTGTCCTTAGTGAAATAAGCCAGTCCCATAAATACAAATACAGTATGTTTTCCCTGACCTGTAGTACCTGAGTACCTAAGAGGTAATATATAGGCGTGAAATTAACATTTTTCAGAATTGATTGTTTATAGCCCTTGGCTCAACTGTTGAGGAACAGCGGTTTTTCTTCATACTATTTACTGAACTCTTAGTGTAGGGCTAATCTTAGGAGAATAAAGTAAATGGAAAATAGACCTTTGTAAAAATTAAGAGTAGAAATAGGAGAGGAAGAAGGGTGGGAGTGTAGGCAAAAGGGAAGATAGGGTGAGAAGTATCCATATGTTCCCGAATCTGTACATATGAAATACATCAAACTTATATACCTTAAATTAAATTTTAAAAATTTGTCAACTTCTTATAGCAATGTGAATATACTTAATGCCACTTAAAGAAATTAGCTAGAATTTTAAATTTTGTTGCTTATCACAAAAAGGATTTATCAAACTTGTATCAATGATGCTGTCACTGATAACTAGAGAATACACTTCACATTTTTTCACTCTGTACCTACAGTATATGATAATGTATTGTTCCTGTGGGATTAGTTGTTGTGTAAAAACAAATACTGAACTATGCCTTGATCCATAAGCATTATATATTCAGTGATTCAGAATATAAATGTTTTATGGCCACCAGTATGAGTAGTAATCTGCTGAGATTCATATTTCAGTTATGAGGCCACAGCTAAAATATAGTGAAATATATAAGTGCTGTATAGTGGCTTCATAAATTAGTTCAAGAGTATCTATTGATGTCCAAGGGAACACAAATGACCGTCATCCCAATATACAATTGACTGATCCGTAAAGCTTCACACTCATACTACAGGTTAAGTCATGTGAGACTGTTAAGGTCACATTGTAATTCTAAAATCAGAAAATTTTCGAAGACCAAAATCTTGTTGGTATCATATGAATCCTTTCTTATCTTGCCCTAAAGCAAAGTACCTTGCACATAAATTGTCATTCAATAAAGATAAGTAGGTTTAATAGGATTTCTTCTTGATTTTACCAACTATACAATCCTGGCAGAAGACTTTTTTAGCAATTTAAAAGTTAAAAATATTATGTAAGTGCCATGCTGACATTTTTCTGCACCGATTGTTAAAACACTAACCCATTTTCAGCCAACTGTTAAATTCTACACTTACTGGCTTACACGCAATCACTTAAAGTTATTGCTGTAGCAGCAGAGGCTGAGACTGAGGATGGGTGCAGTGTTGATGAGGATGTGCCCCCTACCTCTACTGTACATCTGCCTAGCACAGAGTGACCCTGTCAGTAGAATCACAGGCAGTGGCTGTCACAGACCGAGTAGCCTGAAACAAGCAAGGACAGGACCCAGATGGCAGTTCAGGCAGCACCACTGCAGAGGAAGAAAATCAGTCTCTCTGGGTCTCAGCCATAAGGGAATCACTGACATCTACCCGGTCCTGACTCAAGGGCATCGTGCCAGTCACCCTCCAACTGCAGATATGCTGACCAGGGAGGACTTAATGAAGAGGCCATTGCAAAGTCTGCTGAAATTCACTATGTCAGGACTCAGAAAAAGGCATTAATGAAAACCTACCCAAACGAAGCAGCACATTGATACTATCTAAATAATTTGATAATTAGAATAATTTGATCAAAAATTATGTTCAGTTTACAGTATTTAAGTCATTTTTAAATTGATTTATGAAGTCATCTGACTGCTTATGAATATTTTAATACTTTCAATTTTACTCTCAGCTTCTCTTTTTCTTCATGAAGATGAGGACCTGTGTCTATGCTTGCTTACCAATATGTCCATAGTGAAAAGCATGGTGCTAGCACATAGCAGGACTCAGTATTATTAAGTGAATCATACAATAACTGAATATATACTCAAGTAGCACGTTTCATTTACTAAGTAGTCCTACATCCAAATTCAATCGTTCAATTTTGTGGCCAATGTTGTGGTACAGCAAGTAAAACCAGTAACTGATGTTGGCTTCCCATACAGGAGCTGGTTCAAGTCATAGCTGCTCAATTTCCAATCAATCTCCCCGATAACCTACCTGGAAAAACAGAAGACAACCCAACTGCTTGGGCCCCGGCTACCCCCTGTGAGACCTGGATGGAGTTCCAGGCTCCTGGCTTTAGCCTGGTCCAGCCTTGGCCTTTACAGCCATTCAGGAAGTGAATCAGCAGATGGAAGATGGATCTCTCTCCCCACTACCCCCTTCTTCCCTCTTCCTGTAACTCTGCCCTTCAAATAAATCATTCTTTCAAGATTAAAAACTCTTTTAGAAAACAAGCTCAGTTTCACCAAAAACAATTATTGAGAAGCTACTGAGCAAAAGGCTTTATGGGACCAGTCCCTGGTCCCAAACAGCCTAGAATTAATGAAAGAACATCTTGAAAATTAAAACCTTTATATCTATTGCACATTTATGAATTTCAACCACAGCAGTTCCCTCAAGAAATGATATACCTAACAGCATGCACATACCCATACAGCTGAGGCATTTTAGCCTTTACAGTGAAAAAGGTTAGGGATTTGGGGATTGTGCCTCTCCTACGTTGCCCCAGAAACCATGTTACCCTCACAGCTGTGGCTCCCAGATGGAAATATTATGCTTGCCTCAGGGCCCCTATGTCAAGACAGCAACTTGATCAAGTTTCTTATTTTTGTTTTGTTTTTCCCTTTTTAAAGCTAGAAAATAAGGGCCAGTGCTGTGGCAGTGAGTTAAAGCCCTAACCTGCAGCACTGGCATCCTGTATGGCACCAGTTCGAGTCCTGGCTGCTCCATATCCGATCCAGCTCCCTGCTAATGTGCCTGGGAAAACAGTGAAGGATGGCCTGAGTCCTTCAGCCCCTGCACACATGTGGGAGACCTGAAAGAAGCTCCTGGCTTCAGACTGGCTGAGCTCTGGCCGTAGCAGCCACTGGGGAATGAACCAACAGATGGAAGACATCTGACTACCTCTCTGTAACCCTTTCAAATACATTTAAAAAGCTAAAAAATATTCATTTTAATAAATATAGGTGTTCTATGAACTCAGTTCCACTTAGTTCCATCCTTGTAAACATGCTGGTCTTCTTGC
Source organism: Sylvilagus floridanus (assembly GCA_949820135.1). Lineage (NCBI taxonomy): Eukaryota > Metazoa > Chordata > Mammalia > Lagomorpha > Leporidae > Sylvilagus > Sylvilagus floridanus. Next base: position 32,027,992 of record OX463238.1, on the reverse strand, counting down.
CTAACATGTGTTAACAGGTGTGTGCTTACAGGGTCATGTGTTAACAGGTGTGTGCTTACAGGGTTTAAACAGGGAAAGGCTACAGGAAAAGGAATACTTCAATGGAGCCTGATATATACTTATTTCTAACAAAATAAGGTAAAACCAGAGTTCCTGATTTTTCACTAAAAATTCCAATTCATGGAATGCTTATTTTTATTAGGTGTGTGGATTTGACAGGTTATACTCAAGCAAGTAAAGCAAAAATAATTCTTTATAATTGTTAGAACATCCTCTGATACATTTTACCACAGATGGATACTTTCTGCTATCCCTTAGATGTCAAAAGATAAAAAGCTTTATTATGATCAATATTGAACTTATAACATAAGGCACTCCAGGTATTTAATGTCATGTGTATTACCTCAGCTTCTCCTTACGTGCTTGTGCCCTCAGTCCTCAAACCATCAAAAGTTAAAGTTATAGACAGTCTCACTGCACAGAGTTTTCCCCCACTCCATTCTAGTGTTATACCAGCTTTTCTAAACCCAGCCAGGAGACTCATACATGCACTGTCCATATTCCAAGCCAAAAATAAGCCAGAGTAATACCATCATACAGCCTTATAACCTCTTCATAAACATTAAGTCATTTCAGAACAGAAAATGCTCTTTTTCTGGACACTCTATAGCAACCTGTGTCATTCCACACCATTCATTTGATAAAAGATCAAAGAAATGCCAATGCCCATTTCAAGATAAAACCTCCCAGACAATTCTTCACATGGAGCTAAAACTCTCCACGTGAACATAGTCCAGAGTAGCAATCAGTTGGGTTAATGCAGTGAGCGTAATGCACTGGTTCTCTAATATCGATCTTTATTCCTTTAACCCTATTTTACTAAACAGTGTAATGATGCTTTGTGTTACTCAGTTTAGACTTGCTCTGTACATTGTCACTGGCAATAAAAAGATAAAGAAATAAACAGTATCATCTAAAAGGAGTTGTCAATGCTTTCTAGTGATAGATTATAGATCCAAGCTAATAAAAAGCTTCACTTTAAAAGATCCTGGTGCCACTAACAAAATACTAAGTCAGCGGTTTACTATAGATTGGCAACTTACTTGCTACAAAACTAAGTAACTGGCTGGCGCTGTGGCTCAATAGGCTAATCCTCTGCCTGCGGGGCCAGCACACCAGGTTCTGTCCTGGTTGCTCCTCTTCCAGTCCAGCTTTTGCTGTGGCCCAGCAGTGCAGTGGAGGATGGCCCAAGTCCTTGGGCCCTGTACCCCATGGGAGACCAGGAGAAGCACCTGGCTCCGGATCAGCACAGTGCGCCGGCCGTGGTGGCCATTGTGGGGTGAACCAATGGCAAAAGGAAGACCTTTCTCTCTCACTGTCCACTCTGTCAAAAAAAAATTAAGAAAACTAAGTAACTGAAGAACTCCTTATCTTTGCCTGTCACTTCCTTTTATTATGCTGTACTTTATGTCTTTGGGTAGCATTTCTATTCTGAACTGAAATTCTAATGCCCAATAAAACAAAACTTTACAAATCATGATACCAGTTTATCTGATCAAACCTGATAAACATACTCCAGATCCTCAGACTGTTCCCAAGTTGATGTTTGGTTTGTTGAGTCTTTCCCTAGCTGTAGACATACAGGAAAGTACTTCCAGCTGCAGGCTGACGAGGCACTGCTAGTGGGCAGTGGCTGCAGAAAGGGATATAATCCCTGCTCTAAGAGAGTTTCCCCATCTTCAAGAAAAGACAAAGAGGTGAGGAGATGGCAAAAAAGCAAATGAGAGGCATAAGGGAGGCAAACACACCCTCCTACTCCACAGAAGACTTATTTGCAGAACAATATCTTCAAGAAAAAAAAATGCCAGTGGAAGGCTAGAAGGAATTTGGGGAATTGAAATTCCCCCACTATTCACATTCTGAGCCTTTTCACAAATACTCAGCTGTTAAATACATGTGTATATATTTAATATATGTATATATTAAATTGGCAAAAATATTAACATGATTTACAAAACACATCTTGAGACTCACAATGAACACAATGCTAAGACAAAAATGAAAGCAAAGAAAATGGAATATCACTCTGAGTTACCTACAAGTACCAAGACCAGATAATTGGTCCTCTTGTCCTTTAAGTTTATTCTTTTATTTGAAGTTTATTAAGTTTTATTCCTTTATTTGAAAGGGAAGGAGGGAGAGAGGGAGAGAAAGAGGTTTAGAGATATTCCATCCACTGGTTCACTACCCCTAAATACCCACTGGGACAGGTTGATTTCAAGAGCCAGGAACTCCATTCACATCTCACAAGTGGATGACAGAGATCCAGGTACTTTAGTCATTATCTGCTTCCCCCACCCCCAACAGGGTTCATATTAGTAAGAAGTTGGATCAGAAGCAGAGGTCAGACTCAATACTAGGCAGGTTAACCCACTGCACCACAACACCCACCCCCCCCAAAAATTATTTCAAAGAGATAGTAAGGGAACGGGAAAGAGATGTCATGTACTATATAAATTCACTTTGGCTAACCTACAAATGATCTAAGTGAAATAGGCAGGTATGCAGGGTAAAATCGATTAGGTTTGTGAGCTGGAAGAGCACGCCTTCACCACACCCCTGAGTGACCTCATGCCCTGATACCCTCACCACACCCCGTGTGACCTCATGCCCCTACCTGGCCACACCTGGGTGCCCACCAGCCAATCAGGTTAATTAACCACTCCCCTTTGGAAGTTCATTAAAAGCCTGGGACACCGTGTATCCAGCCCTCTTGCCAGGAGAGACTTGCTGTGGCCCTGTGCCTCCAGGGTATGTGGCCTTCAGGCCACCTGCCCTAGGCTTCCTGGCCTAGATGCTCCTCCAAGTGGCTGGTTCCTGGTGCTCAGTGTGAACCCAGATTTACTTCCCTCTTAGATAAAGCCCTCATTTTCCTACACATCTTTCACACTAAAGAAAACCCTAAAATGTGACATGCTGCCTGGTTTATTTATGCCAGTATTTAGAATACCTTCTCGGGCTTATTAATATTGGGGGTTAATAAGCATATGGTGATATCGTATGGCACCCCAAATTCCAGTAACATGTGTGGCACCCCAGACCCGACCTCTGGGGAACTTCAAGGGGCCACATTTTCATATAGATTTTAGGGGGGGGGTCATTTCCAATATAAGTACATAGGACCCAGAAGCCAAATCAAATTTCTCCTTGCCCAAAGCTAGAACGATCTGAGCTACAAAATCCATGAAGTAGTTTGGGATTATAACTCAAAGTATAAAATATATATCTGAGAGTCCATATTGAGGTAAATATTTGAATCAATGTAGAAGTGACAAGTCTTCTATAGACACTCAGCATCAAGAAGATGGACAGTAAATCCCTACCACAATCTTTGAGGACTGTGCACAGGAACTGCCTTCCAAAGAATGTGGTGTGGAAGTGGAGAGAGACAGCAATGCTACCATGCAGTAGTGGAGATGCATAGCAAACACCAGCCCCCCAGGGAATCCAGGTTAACCTCCACAATGTTGTGTGGATAGTTATGTATTCCTGATATGAGCTGATGTGAATGGCATGTGACTTTTGTGCTCTTCATCCTACAAACATATAAACCCAGTAGAATTAGAAAACAAATTCCAGTAGAGGGACACCTTACAATATAATTACTATCCCTCAAAATTGTCAAGATCAAACACCAGACTGAGAAACTCAGTCAAGAGGAGCTTTAGGAGACATGGCAACTAAACATAACAGTGTACTAGATGGGATTTCAGAAAAAAAGGATGTTAGATAAAAACTGAAGAAATCTGAACCATGTATGGGCTGTGGTTGATAATGTTTTTAATAATGAATACCGGGGCCAGCATCATGGCATAGCAGATTAGGTTGCCGCCTGTGATCCCAGCATCCTATATGGGTGCTGGTTTTAGATCCGGCTGTTCCACTTCCTATCAAGCTCCCTGTTTATGTGCCTAGGAAAGCAGTGGAAGATGTTCCAAGTGCTTGGGTTCCTACACCCATATGAGACACCCAGAACCAGCTCTGGGCTTTTGACTATGTCCTAGCATAGCCCCAGCCATTGTAGCCATCTAGGGTGTGAAACAGCAGATGGAAGATCTGCCTCTCCCTCTCTCTGCAACTCCACCTTTTAAGTAAATAAAAATAAACCTTAAGAATTTTTCATATCAGCTCATCAATTAAACACTGAGGCTAGCACTGTGGTGTAGTAGATAAAGCGACTGCAGTGCTGGCATCCCATATGGGTGCTGGTTTGAGTCCTGGCTGCTCAACTTCTGTTCCAGCTCTCTGCTATGGCCTGGAAAAGCAGTGAAAGATGGACCAAGGACTTGGGCCCCTGCACCTGCGTGGGAGACCTGGAAGAAGCTCCTGGCTCCAAATTGGCCCAGCTCTGGCCATTTTGGCCATCTAGGGAGTGAACCAGCAGATGGAAGACCCCTCCCCCTTTCCCTCCCTCTCTGCCTCTGCCTCTGTATTTCACTGCTTTTTTTCAAAAATATTTGAAAAAAAAAACAGCATACTAATGGAAGATGTAATTAATGGGGAAACCAGCTGTGAAGTACATGAAAACTCTCCAATACGTTAGTAGTTTTGTAAATCCAGAACTGTTTTAAAATGTCTATTTTAGCAAAAGCTATACAAATACGTCTGTTCCATTTATGCTTCAGTTTAACAAAAGTTATTTTCAATTATTCTATTAAATGTAAGCTGTGATGAGAAAAACAAATCTAGCATCCCAATTGCTGTCTTGCTACAGAGATCCAATTGTCATTAGATTTTTGACCTTAAGGCAAATGACATCAGTAAATCAAGATTGGCTTACTTCCATGCATGTTTTTTATGTGTATCAGCATCATTCTACCTATCTTTATTGCAAAACTGGTGCATTGTTTGGCAGTATATTTCAAAATTCAGATGTACTTTAAGGGATAGAGGAAAACCTGCAGAAAATTCTTTATTTTCTTAGGTAGTTATTAATTTTATCTCAACTTTCATAAATCGCTCCCTTTGTACTCAAACAGGATGAATTCTTCCTTGCACAGATGTTGTTCACCTACTGTGTAAGGAAGATGAAGAAAATAAAGGTTTTCTTCCTATTGTGGAGTTATAAATCTAAATTTGTGTTGCAAACGGTGTTTCTGTGGCAACCGGCTGATGCCAGGGAAGTGCTAGGGCTGACTCCAGGACAGAAAAGTGTGCCTCTTCTGCTTTTTCTCCTCTGGGCCAGCCCTTGCAGGGAATTGCCCACGCCTCTGTACCCAGGAGTGTGTCTTTAACCTAAGATAATTTATGAGCAGGATATTTTGCCACTCTCCCTTCTTAAGGTTATAACTTGTAGTCAAAGATATTTCTTCAAAAAATTAAAGAAGGTTAAACTGAAAGTTGCCAATTTCTAACTCAAATTATTTCATCCATTACTTTGTGATGATCATCTTTAATTGTATTTTTTTTTCATACTACCATCTCTTTGTGATAAACATTCTGCCACAGGAAAAGTTATTGAGAGGGGCAATATTGAGAGATGCCCACATTCCATTTTGAAGGAGTCCTAGCTCCACTCTCCATTCCAGCTTCCTGCCAGAGCACACCCTGGGAGGCAGCAGGAAACTTGCCTGGCTCCTGGATTTAGCCTGTTTCAACTCTGTTGAGGTCATTTAGGGAGTGGACCAGCAGATGGAAGTCCTCTTTCTCTGCCCCCCCACCTTTTTTTTTTAAAGACAATTTGAGTGTTACAGAGAGAGGTAGAGTGAGAGAGGTCTTCCATCTGCTGGTTCAATCCCCAAATGGCCACAATGGCCAGAGCTGAGCTGATCCTAAGTCAGGAGCTTCTTCCGAGTGTCCCAGGTGGGTGCAGGGTCCCAAGGACTTGGGCCATCTTCTACTGATTTCCCAGGCCGCAGCAGAGCTCTGAATTGGAAGTGAAGCAGCTGGGATTCAAACTGGCACCCATATTGGTTGCTGGCACTGCAGTCAGTGGCTTTATCCACTTCGCCACAGCACCAGCCCCTTTCTGCTTTTCAAATAGAATTAAAATATAAATTTTTAAAAAGTCAATGGGAGAAAGGAAAAAGGTCTAATTACTCATGTATCTTATGCAACAGGATTAAATTTGTAATGTTGAAAAAATAGTAACTATTCAGTGGTGACTCATATCTTTAGCAAATCAAATAGAAATACATTAAAAATACGATATGCATATGGGTGTATACGTAATGGTGAATGATTACTATTCCCTCACAGAAATGTTCTTGGACACCACCTGAAACTGGTCATTTTTTTCATTGTAGCACATTTGAAGTTTCAAAAACTGTCAGAACAATAGTTATCAAGCACCTACTGAGTTCTAAATGCACCTTGATATGTAAATAAGGTATTGTCCCTTACTTCAAATAAGTTTGGAATCTAGTAGGGGGAGGGTATTGGGCTGAATAGTGTCTGCCTCCCCCTCAGATTTGGATACATTTGTATTTAATAATGTAACCGTATTTGCAAATAAGGTCTTTGAGCCAGGCATTTGGTACAGTCATTAAGTCTCTGTTTGGGATGCCTGCCTCTCACATGCGAGTACCTGGGCTCAAGTTATTGGCCCGTTCCATATTACTGTTTTTCTGTTGTTAACGCACATCCTGGGAGGCAGCAGATGACTCACTCAGCTCCTTGAAATACACACAGGAGATCCAGACTCAGTTCCCTGCTCCCAACTTGAACTTGGCCCAGCCTTAGCTGTTGCAGGCCTTTGGAGAATGAACCAGAGGATGGGAGATATTCATTCATATTCTCTGCATCCTCTCCACTTAAATCATTAATGAAGACATCTCAAAGATCTTTGCAGATTTCATTAGTAAGTGTAAGATGAAGCCATACTGGACTAGGATTGGTCCTAATGTAATGATTGCTGTCCTCCAGGAAGAGGAAACACACAAAAATGCACACAGGAGAACACCGTGTGATAACAGACGCAGAGACTGCAGTGACACATCTGCAAGCCGAGGATTGCCAGCACCATCCCAGAGCTAGAAGACAGGCCCGGAAACAGCCGCACGGCTGGAGTCTTCAGAGATAGCACGGTTCCAGCAACAGCTCGATTTAAGATTTCTGGACTTCAGAAATGTGACAGAATAGGTTTCTATTGTGATAACTTCACATGTGGTACTTTATTATAGCAGCCACAGGACACTAATACAGAAGCAAGAGATAGAAATTTCTATATCAACTATCTCTAACATAAGAATTGATTCAGTTTAATAGAACACTTTAAAATGTTGATGTATAACCAGTCTTTCTACATCAAAATATATGTTCTGGATGGAAAATTACAGGGCACATAACAATTAAGATGGGGCTCCAGAAGAAAATCGATTAGTTTGTTCAGTTGTTTATAAACCCATACCTGGCAAGGCATTCATTCATTCAACAAGGTGGCTGATCATTCTGACTATGGGGTAAAAGTTTTTTAGTGAGGTTTCCAGCCATAGCTAAAAAGCAACATAAAACCAAAGATGTGTGAAATGAAATTATCGGTTGCAGACCTGATGAGTTTCCAAAATGCAAGGGAGCAGACTGCAACGACTTTCTCACTCCCCTTCCTTCTCCACAATTCTCTAGTCCTTACAAAGTCAAACTGCATATAAAGTGCTTTAGTTTTTGAACATGGAGCTGCCTTAGGCCTATTCAGCCCTTTCAAACTTTCCTTGGATCCAACTCATCTCCTTTCCAAAGGGCACATCCAGGTAAGTGGCAGGCAAGTGGTAATACCACCTCAGCCCCAACAAATTCTTAGAAAAGAACGGTGACTAACCGATTAAATGCTTACATCTGACCCACATAAACCACAGAGCTAGGAATTAAGACTCCCTCGCAGCACATCACCCAGGAAGTCAGCTTTCAACCAGAACTAAATCCATTTTAAATAACACTTCTTGGGTCCCCTCCATCATCGTATTATACCACTTTATATTCTGAATGTATTTGAACTAAAAAATGAAAACCTCTAAACCTGATTACTCTATATTGACATGAAAGGAAACCAAAACAAAAAAAGACACCAGGAAATTGGGACTTCTTAGATAAATTTATCTGGTTGGCTTTTTGGTTTCCTTTCACTGGAATTAGAAAAATAAACAGCCAGCTTTCCAGAAACTTAAAAGTGAAAGGGAAGAAGACTGGGGCTGGGGTGGAGATTAAAAAGAAATCAATAGGAATGTTAAAAAAAAAAAAATCAAGTTGTAAAAATAGGAAATGGAATTCTAATAATGTTAGAGAATGAAAAGGATGGCACAAAATGAGCTCCTCCTGGCCTTACAGGAAAGTGTGAGATACAACTTAAACTATGTGCATCAGAACACACTGCCACTCAGTCCATCCCAACTCCCCACCCCTGCCAGTTTCTCAGTTCCTCTCCGATGTCATCCCAACTTCAAAGACCATCACTCTTTCACTGTGAAATGCCTGCCTTCCCAGAAACACAAGGGCACCTTTTTATGTCATTAATGACATTTTACAAAAGTAAAATTTCCATGACTTTTTCTTTCAAAGATTTTTTCCAAGGTTTTTTTCCTACCAAAAAAAAAAAAAATTGGAAGGCAACGTAAATACACAAAGAGATGTATAGTGGTTGTGTACATACATGTATAATTCCATGTATGTATTTCAGAATTAAAATGTCTATAGAAATCAAGATTTGAATACAGTATACATTTCAAACTCTTCCTTGTAAAAATTGCATTGACAATGCAGAAATCAAAACCAGCATACCATTAGCAATAAAGACTGACTAGGTGAGCTCCTGGGTGTCGTGAACCTTCACTCATTCCTGCAGCCATATTACTTTCTCAGCACCAGCCCCTCTATACTTTCAAAAGCTGTGCCTGCTGCTTAGAACTCTTCCCCCAACACCACCATGGCTCTGGCAGACCACTCCAACTGTTCCTACATCAAAGATCCCTTGACGTCGCTAGTCTACATGAAATAGCAACCAATCCTAACTCTTCATCCTGTCTTTGGCGAGTTTTATCTGCCAGCATGTTGGTGCTAAGAGAATAAAGATATTGTTAATTTATTACCACATTCCCAGCACCTAGAAGAGGCTTGGCTCCCATAGACTCAAGATGAAGATTTGTTAAGGAATGAAGGACTCAGTTCTGTCTGCTCTGTGTGCTGGGGTTACTCCGTGGTATTTACCCCAGAAAAAAAGTAACCCCACACTTACACCACCAGCCTTCCTGGAAATGCTTTGGGGTAGAGGAAAGATCAGGAGTTGAGGAGGGTATGCATACTGATGAAAATCACAAACAGCATTAGTCATCTGTATAAAAAATTGCACTTTCAAAGACCAAAATGCCTTAAGGGGTACATTCAGGCTCTTCTAGTCCTTGCCCTGTCCTTATCACATGGCCTGGGGGAAATGTACAGAGATGTTTGATCCATTTCTTTCAAACTGATTTGTAAAGACTTGTCCCCTACTGAGACCAGAGCATGGAGTCTGGTTTGCCTTTGAGTCTCCAAGCAACAGGGCAAGAAACTGAGCACACAAAATAGGAAATTTAAAATGACAACTAGAAAATTCAAAGCGTCTTAAGGGATTATAAAACTGGAATTCTAAATTGAGACTTTTATCCACTTCATCCAAACCTATCTATCAAACTGGGTAAAACATCAGAAATTACAGCTTAAAATTTATACTATTTGTATTTTTTCTCCCTCCAGCAAGGTGGATGGTAAAATTATTTCTGAAGGGTCCTGTGAATTTGTAAATTTAAAATTCAAATGCATTTATGTTCTGTCCAGATCCCATCTCCTGGGCCAATGCCAACAGAAGAGTCTCACCAAGGAGGTTATCTTTATCTCACCCCACCACACACACACACACACACACACACACACCTGGTTCACAACCAATGACTGACCAACACCTTTGGCTGACAACTCAAGGTATGATGTGGTTTATGGTATGTTCATGCCTCTGTAGTCCCTCCTTTCATTCCACACTGAATTTACATCTAGTCAAGGTTAGAATTCATCCCACATTTAACCAAAGCTAACTTAACTGAAATCACATGGCTATTCAGTCCCCTTCCATACCCTAGCCCACATTATCATATCCTTCTCCCAAAAGGCATATCTTCAGTAAACCAGGGCACCTGAATTCCCATCTCAGGCCCTGCTCCTAAAAACCCAAAACAGAATATACCACCAAGTTAGGCTATTGACTCAAAAGCAAAAAATTTTGGCTTAAATAAGGTTACATTAGAATAAGCTATACTTCATTTCAAGGTCCCAAAGATTTAGAAGACTTAAGTTCTTAGAACTACAAAGATATGTTAGGCATGGCCAGAACTTTTCTTATTTCAGTTGACTGTCCAATGCCCATGCATGCTGTGCGAGTGCGGAGAAAGGAAACAAGTGTTTTATTCAAATGAGTGATTGCAATGTATGGTGATACTGTCTCCTTTTGTGTCTTTTCTAGATATGTAGTTCGGTTGGCTTGCTTTGCTTTGCTTTTAGTCTTTTAATGTAGAGAAAATTGAGTTGTGAAGCTTAAGTAAACAATTTTGCTAAGTCAGTTCTTTTAAATTTTTGGTTTATGAAGTTTGTTCTGTGTATATGATGTGTTTTTGGAGAACTTTTTCACGGTTTCTATTATAAGTTTGTATTAGTTATAGTCAGTTCATAATTTGATGTCTCCTACATTTTATTAGCAAACAGTGTGAATTATCTTTACAATATTTGCTTGCTTCTCACTGGTCAGTAATTTCTCTTAGGAATTATGCTTTTTGATAACCTGGTCAATTGCCTTTTACTCTTAATATTATCAAAATGAACTTACCGTCTCACCGAAGATAAAGTATTTATTGCATTCTTCTAATCCTAAAGCCTCTTAACTTTGGTTTATATTTGGTCTCTTGATTTGGTTTATATACTACTTTATCAAGAAGCATTTAAATATATATTTCAGTTTTCTATCTTCACACATTAGAAATATACACTGTCTTAATTAAAATGACATCATAGGTAGCTATACCTTTTTTGGAAGACAATGTTCTGTGTTGCTTAGAATACAAAGTTACTAATAAGCATGAAAAATCCACACTTGCTACATTACTGGTTATGTGATTAATATTAATATACTATAGTACATATTTTTAAATTGGTATCAACTATGCAGTCTTACTTGATGCATGTTTACCATTTACAGTTCTGCCTACAAATATTTTCCCATTAAACATTAATATACAGAAAGATATGCTCTTACTTTCCTCAGTTTCTTAAACATAAGTTGGAGAACATAACAAAAACATCTGAATTGTGCAGGGGACACTGCCTGGAAGGTAATGACTTCTTAATAAACGCTAGCTGGACTGTGATGTAGCAGGTGCAACTGGTATAGCAATCCTGTGTTTAGGTCTGTCCATGCATCATAAGTGAGTCACTAACAAAAAATATTGAGCATGAGGAAAAGTCTTATCACCTAGTGATCAACTGAGGAAACTTGGACTGTTCAGGATAATAGAATTTAAATATCAGCATGAGACCAAAGAAGTGGAAGCTATGGGAAGATAGTCTTCACTTCCACATATTAGATTATTTATTTGGGAGGCAGAAAGAGAAAGCAAGGAATCCCATTTACTGCATTCCCTAATGCCCATGATAGCCAAGATTAGGCCAGCCCAAAGCCAGGATCCAGAAACTCAGTCTTCCTCAAGGGGGGCAGCAACCCAATTTCCTGAGTCATCATTGCTGCCTTTAGCAGGAATTTGGAGTCAGTAGCCAGAATTAGGAGTACACCCAGGTACTCCAATGTAGGCATCTTAACTGTTCAGCTAACACTTGCCTCTAGAAGAGTTTCTGAACCATCTCAGGAGGAGCGGAGTTCCCTGTAAGTACAGTGAGAGCTACCTATGAAAAACATCGTGCGTAGTTGACTAGAATAATTCAAATCTCTTAGAACTATCAACGAGAAATGAAGACAAAACTTAATGCATGTTTTTATGTGGCACTGTGTGAAGTACTTTAAGTACATTATCACATTTAATCACAATTTCAGGAGGTAAAGTGATCATCCCATTTTATAGATGAAGAAATTATGGCTTTTATATGTATACCTTAAGGAACTGTATACTTTAAGGAACCTGACACCCCCTTAAACTGTTATAATATACTGCATTCCAGGGCATAGTAAACGTTAATCAGATCCTTTGAACAAGACACAGTACCGTGTTGCTTCCAAACATCCTGTTCACCAATCTAGGCATGGCTGGGAGGGGGTTGGATGATAGGGCAGACACACCAGGAGTTAGAAATACCATTTTAGGCAAAGAATTTGCATCAAAATGATTGAAATAGGATGATTGGGTGATATAGCTCAATAAATCTGATCACCAGATATGTGGTCGGGTAAGAGGCCATCTCCCAAAAACATGCTGAAAGTGCAGAGGATAGCACAAATTCTGAAGGATATGGGAATTCAGGAACAAGGGCCAGGATTACAAATCAGATGTTGAACCTCCTCCCCACGTAGGACCTCTGTCCTTAATGTGTTGTACAATGAATTAACAGTAAAACTACTAGCCAAACAGTACTCTATACTTTGTGTGGGTGCAGTCTGTTGAAATCTTTACTTAGTATATACTAAGTTGATCTTCTGTATATTAAGATAATTGAAAATGATTCTTGAAGAATGGGATGGGAGAGGGAGTGGGAGATGGAATGGTTGCAGGTGGGAGGGAGGTTATGGGGAGAAAAGCTGCTCTAATTCTAAAGTTGTACTTTGAAGATTTATATTTATTAAATGAAAGTTGAAAAAAAATTAGATGTGGAAGTCTGTCTTCCAATATGTGACCACAATTCTAAAAGATGCAAAGATTTATTCAAGTCATGCTAAGAAGGTTACTATTAATGCAGAGGATATATGATCAGTCTTTAATTTCTCCCCCCTTGAGACATTATATTAGATATTTTGAAGCAAAGAGATCTAACTCCTATACCATTAGCCAAGCCAAATTCAGGTCCTAGATTGCTACCCAATAGATATTGCTTAAAGGCTCCAAGTTATAGGCTTAAGCCTCCATAATAAAGGCAGCTATTTCCATGGAAAATAACAGCTCCTCATTTAAGTACTAAGTACTCCTACACTAGGCATACCTACTCCACAAACTGTTTCAACTTAAATAGTAGCTCCAATGTCCCTTACAGGCAATGGTTATAATATGGGTGCCTACATCATAGATCTACACCGTAACAGCAAAAATTCCTGTAACATCAGCAGTTCTGAATATTCATTAATTTACCAATAATTGGGTCCAAAAGCATTCTTATTGCCACTAATATGGTACTATTCCAAATTACTGCCAGTGAATCAAATGCATAGAAAACATGTAGATGACTACTATAATTTGTAATGTAGTCTTGATGCTGATAACATATTGGTCTTGAATCCACTGCACTAAATTTAAACAAGCATCTTTAAAGTTTAACTTGTACTTTAAAAATGTATTTAATGAGTAAATATAATTACTGTACTTTTTAATTCAAGTAGAGTTTTGCTAATAGTAATGGTATCTCATCAGATTTTAATAGTAAAAACTGAAGGTGCCCCTAACAACAACAACAACAACAACAAAAAAAAAAAACAGTAGAAGTGGACTTTCCATCTTGTCTCTGCATCTCCTAACGTGGTCCTGCAGCTTGGAATTTCATCTGTTAGCATGCAAGAGTATACCATAGTAATAAACAATCCCAAATCTTCCTGTTTTCTTACAAAGGTTTCTTTCTCATTTGCTATACATATTTATCATGGGTTGACTGAAATTTGTTCTGTATCACATACTGCTATATCTGGGTTGATGGAATAACTACTATCTCAAAAGATGTTGGTGACCACAGCAAAAGGAAAGAGCTCTGGAGGATGGCATACTAGTGGTTAAAGAAGTGAAACAAGTGTCGCTTTTGCTCACAAGTCACTGTCAGAACTAGCTACCTTTCCATCCAACCACAAGTGGATAGGAAGTAAAATCCTATGATAGCTCAGGTGGCCAAATGCCAGAAGTAATTGCTAAATGAAACAAGTACATTTCCCATACCAATTTCCAAGCATTCTGTCACTCAAAACCCATTGAAATCAATTTCTCAAAGTATTAATCCCAAGATTTGTGAAACTTTTTGTAGTACAATAAAGTGACAACATTGTCCCTTTGTTTCTTTCACAATATTTATAACTCTACCAAAACTGTAGGGTTCTTCTAATATGAATAAAATCAAGATATAAATGATGTGACAATATCATTTATCCACTACCAAAATAATTCACTGGAGTAGCAAGAATGATACAATTTTAATATGTAGCCCTTTTAAAAACAGGCTATCTTTCTGCTCATCTTGATAATGTTAGATGACGACATGCTGCATTAGCGTTTATAGATCATAAAAATCACTAAGTATTTTGTCTTTCAAATGATCTCTACTTTCAGAACTAATTCACAAATGAATATTGTCTTTGGGACACATGGATTTTTGTTTGTTCTGGTAGGAATGATAGTGTTAAGATGAAAGCTGTTGTCTGTTCTGCAGGTCTCCAATGAGAAAGCAAGCACTGCACTGAGTAAGTATAACAGCCCTTGAGATGTTTCATTTTACATGCCAACTGGACCGAGACACACCCAGACAGCTAGAAAACAGTATCTCTGGGTGTGTCTTGGAGGCTGTTTCAAGAAAATAGCACTTGAGTCAGCAGACTGTAAAGATCAATCGTCACCAGTGTGAGTGGGCATCAGATAACCCAAGCAGAGGTAACAGAGGATGTACTCTTGAGGTAGGGCATCCATCTTCTCCTGCCCTTGGTCATCCGAACTTGTGATTCTTACACCTTCGGATGCCAGGCTTTATACCAGAGGTCCTCAAGGGCTGAGCTCTTTGGACTCAGAATGAATGACCAGCTTTCCTCGTCTCCCGCTTGCATATAGCGGATTGCGGGATTTAACTTCCATAATCAAGTGTGTCAATTCTCATAGTCCCTTCATTTATCTACACAAATTTTTTCCGTTTCTCTGGAGAACTCCTGTGAGTCTTCTAGGCTCATTTCCTAAATCCCTCTTTATGTCTTCTCGAACCCTCTATTCTTTAGAAGTTCTAGAGCAAATAGGAGAGAAGAAGGGTTGGGATCTGGGCAGGAGGGAAGGGTGAGGAGTAGGAAATGTCACTGTGTACCTAAAGCTGTACATATTAAGTACATGGACCTTGCATATCCCTAATTAAATTTAAAAAAATAGAATTAAAAGAGGTTCTAGATCATATTAACAACAGTTGCTAAGTATTCTATTAACCTATTTAGTGAATAAACAATTACTTAGAAATTGAGTCAACCATAACTAACTCCAAGAGTGTAGCTTTTCTGGTATGAATCACTCCCTCCAAAAGGCACAATCCAAATGCTTTCTCTCCACAATATCCTAAGAGCACATTTCCCTGGTAATGAGTTGTCATTGTGATCAACTCTAATTCACTTTCCTAGTCCTTTATTTGATCCAGGGTGTCAATGCCTCCCTCTGAAAAAGATAATCTGATCAGCTCAACATTATTCCACTTTACAAAAATGAATTTTTGAAACATTCTGTTTAAAAAATGTCTGAACTAAAAATGATCACGCTTTCATTTTTATACAAACTGGACATAGTTCATAATGGAAATCTGTCTTTAAATTTAAGGATGCCTTTTATGACAAAGTACTGAGGACTTAAAGTCACTTACATTTATTTTTCCTAAATGTTTGTTTTCATCTAAATGAAGCGGGGGATAGGGATAGAGGGATAGAGAGATATCTTCTATCCATTAGTTGATTTCCCAAATGTCCACGACAGCCAGGGCTGAGCCACGCTGAAGCCAGGAGCCTAGAATTCAATCCAGGCCTCCCACATGAGTGGCTGGGACCCAAGTACTTGAGTCTTCATCACTGCTCCCCAGAGTACACATTAGCAGGAGATAGAGCCAGGACTTGAATTAAGACACCTCATTATGGGACACAGGCATCCCAGGCAGCCTTTTCACCACTGGACCAAATGTCACTTGCATTGTAGCACCGAAGAATTTTAAATAGGAAGTAAGCTAGAGGGGAAAAAACTGTAGAAATTTTGTATAATAGCCCTGCTACCTTGGATTTGTGTGCTAGTTCTTTGATGAGCTAAAGTGCATGTCAGACTTTTCTAGTAACCATGCTCCTTTTGACATATTTTAAAGGGCAGGCTATTTGCATTTTGTGAATATAATAGGTTATTTTCTTTAACTTCTAAAGGCCTTAATTTTCCAAAAAAGGGATATGGTTATTAGAATTACTTTAATGTCAATTCAGAACCTAGTTTGTCATCTGGAAATAGATTCGAGGAAAGCTTCCATTTTACTTGTTTTAGATCAAGAATTTGAATATTTTCACTAAATAACAAAGGTTGAAGATTTTTACCATAACTTTGGCTATTTGGCTTTAATCTATCAAATTGTTTTTATTTACATATTGAATTGAAAGTCAAAAGTACAAATATGTACAAATATCTGTGCTGTATGTCATTGAGAATCTAATAGTAGAACCCCTATCCCAAGAAACGTGTTATCTTGAAGAGTTATTGAGAGGACGTGTAAACAATCATACTACTAAGAAACATGTGAAAAGTTCCCAAGCCACAAGTGCTTAGGTACCCAGTGCCCAGAGATCACATTCACGTAAGGAAATTGAGAATACCCTTATGTAAGAGCTGGCACGTGTCTAGGTTGGATCTAGAAGTAGGGGTAAAATTAAGAATTTGAGAATAGCACACTGAAAGGAAAAAAATTCACAAACATGTAGGAGATGTTTTTCAGGTACTCTTAAAATCAAGCATAGCAAAGAATAAAATGCAAAATATAGTGCCTCAGAAATAAAGTGTTCATGTGAGAAAGGATAGCATTAACTTCATCTTACTTGCTTTTACAGATGTATAAAAATAAAAACCCCTTTCACATATTCTTTGCCTATATGCCCTATCATAAGCATTTATTTTTAATTTGATTATGTTACCCCCTTCATAATGATAGGTTCAAATGTAATTTCTATGCAAATGGCTTGAGTGAAGTTATTCAGCAAGTCCATCTGTGAAATACAGATGATTAAATTATTCTTTATCCTTTTAACCAGATCTGAGAGCCAAAATTTGAACACAGTAAACTCTCCTTAAGCTTTAGTTGGTTTAATGGAGTTTATGAATTTACCTGGCTGCACAGGATAATAACACATATCCAAATTCAAAGACCAAGTTCCTTTTGAATATTCTTATATTTCAGGATCATACCACACAAGGATCTACCACCGGCTCCAGCTTTCACCCGGGAAGTAGGTTTCCTTAGGGTTTGCTCCAGGACATTTTGCTTGCTGTTCCCAAATCTGACTTCTGGTAGGCACTGAGCACTGTCCTCTTTTCCCTTCTCCTAATGCTACATTGTGTTCTTAAAATACAAAAAAATAGAACTTTCCATTCAATTCTCATGAGGCTGCACAGGATCTGTTCCCCCCTGCACAGATTCAGCCTCTGATAGTTGAGTTGCAATGTCTTTGCCCAGGATTCTGTTCTTTTCAACTTTCATGTCTCTGTGGAAACTCACAGCCAGCTAAGCCGTGTTTCTATTCACTGATAAGAGGTCTCTCCACTTTTGTATTCACAAACTCAATCCTCTAGCTTCTAATGTACAGAAAGAATGAACTACCCAGCAAGCTCTTGAAAACAGCCAAGATAAAGTGCAATAGCCATTTTCATCTTTAAATGTTCTTGGAAGCTTGTCACTATGGTAGAAATACCTTTTCCTTTGCAGCTACTGAAATTTGCAGCAGCATCTCTTTGTCTGAATGTCTATGTGTACCTTTCTGTAGCCTCAATTACTCCCAAAGTCATCTTCCTCACCACTTTTTCAATGCTTCACTGTAGAATTCAAATCCAATCCTGCTGTACTACATCAAATAGTCACCAACTTTTGAGCCCTGTTGCATTTTGTTTGGAAAAACCACAAATTATTTGAGGATCAGTCTTTGGTGTGCCTCTAAAAAGCAGTGGCCGATTCTCCACACTGTCGTTTGTGGGAAGAATCTTAAAGACACCAGCCGACCCCATGCTGTTCACATAAGAGCCATGCAATATTGATAAAGTCAGATTTCACTCTGCTTCTCTCCCTCTGTGCAACTGTTCCATATGAAGTACTGTTCCATATATTCTGGTGTTAGCTCTATTAGCAGAAGCTAATTTTATTTCATCTGTTTTTCTAGAAACTAACTCTTCAAGCCTAACCATCAAATTTAATAAAGCCACATACAAATTAGAAGGTGCTAATACTAACTGGAAAAAAGGCCAATGATAATTTACCAATCATCAGAAGAAAAGCAAAGATATCCCCCTCAGCAGAGAAAAGTTGTATCATCAATTGACATCATTTAGAATTCTACAAATCCACATACATTACAGATATATTTAAGGGTAGGGATAAAATTGCATAACATTGCCTGCAGCACAACAGTAGACATAGAAAAAGATAAACACATTTCCTAGATCTGGCACTGTGGAGTAGCAGGTAAAGCTGCTGTCTGCAGTGCTGTCATCCCACATGCACACTGGCTCAAGTCCTGGCTGCTCCACTTCCAATCCAGCTCTTTGCTATGGCCTGGGAAAACAGTGGAAGATGGCCCAAATCCTTGGGCCTCTGCATCTGTATGGGAGACCTGGATGAAACTCCAGGCTCCTGGCTTCAGATCAGCTCAGCTCTGGCCATTTGGGGAGTGAACCAACAGAAGACTTTTCTCTGTGCCTATGCCTCTCAAGTAAATGCTTTTTAAAAAATCATTTCCCAATAGAAGTTGGAACATCAGGAAAATAAAGTGAAATTATTAACCCATTACAGTTCTAATTCCTCCTACCTATAGTACAACTACTAATCATTTCCCTTTGAAACATTAATGGTCCTTCCTTTTTCTTGTTCACTCAACAATTATGTACTGAATACTTACTGTGTGGTAGATATTAGCCTACATACTAGGGAGATTTTGGTAACAAGTACCAACACAATCTGCTCAAAAAGGTACTGCAGTAGTTGTGAATTAAAGTGATGACTTAGAAGTTTAAAGTGATACAGGAAGAACAAAATGGAAAGACTCTTAAGTACCCTAAATTTAAAAGATAGGCAGAGAAATAATGTTGAGAAGGATGACAAGGCAAGAAAATAGGAGAATAAGCAAAACTGGGGATGTACTTCAAAGTTTCAGATTTCAGTTAAATTCACAACATACACAATGCTGAGTTTGAAAGAAATTTAAAAATCCTCAATGGCATTTTTAAAGAAACAATAAATCAAAGAAGGATAAGACAAATGTCAAACGTCAGTAAACTAGGCCTTGAGGAATGCAAGTTCAGATATGAAAGAACAGGTGTAAAGGCCTTGGGGTTGTGTCATGTGGGGTAGATGACCTGAGCTCCACATAGAACCTCAATACTTGTACCATGTACAGAAAGTGGCTGGGAAACATCTACCCATCAAAGGGTACAGACAGGGAAAGCTGCTTACTTCTCTTAGCTCTAAGCAAGGGAAAAATAGCTTCATCTGAAAAATTGTGAACAGTCACTCAGACTTAAATGACACTGTTCGCACACAGTAGACTGGTGGAGATGCATTGTATCTTGCTGAAACAAATGGAAGTCCTCTTCAGAGGAAAAGATCCTCAATTTGGGTCCCTTAAGAATATCAGATTACTTTTAGCCAAAAATGTTCACATTGAAAAATAAGACAACTAGCCATTGTGAGCAACAGTCAGTAAAAAACCAAAAACTATAGAACTTCTAAACTCAAGATACCAGATCTAGCAGCCAAAATTTAATTACTGTGCATGAGGTACCTAAAGAAAAGACAGGATTGAAATATGGGAAAGGATCAAAAATTACCAAAAGCAACCATGCTGTCTGCCCTGGAAAGCTGACCTGTCCGGACCATCGTCGCAATCTTATGACCCCAGCTAACAGTGTTTGGCTAGTGTTGAGTGCAGGCGGGAGGTAGGAGAGAAGGGAGAAGTTCAGATACTTGTGCCCTTACCTCCTTTCCTTGTGAACTCTAGGGTTGGCTGTGCCACTTTATAGAAGGTCATTACTCTGCTCAAGGTAGCCTGCTAGGCACAACCCTCCATTCTACTAGTTCCAGCAACCTCTGCCTCTTGACAGTTTTGTTGCTATTCCTGAGTTTCTGTACTTTTCCCTGTGGTTGGCCTTTATTGTAACCAGAAGAGAAAAAAATAGAACACTAAAAAAATGGCAATTAGACTGACAGCAAAATTCTCAGCAGCAACAATAGAAGGCAGAGAACTGCAGAGCAATATCTTTAAAGTGCCAAAGAAAAACTGTCAAGTGGGAATTGTATAATACTATCATTCAACAGTAAACGTCATAGAAAGCACTTTAAGATAAACAGAAACCAAGATCACTTGCTATCAGGTTTTCATTAAAATATACTTAAGACAGCAAAGTTAAACTATTAAATGAAAATTTTGTAAATTGGTTGATAACAAGATCAATACACTGAAATCAACCATTGCTATACATCATTAAAAAGTTAGAAAAATTTTAAGACTTGTTACATTATGGAGCCAGTGTTGTGATGCAACAGATTGAGCTGCCATTTGCAACACTGGCATCCCATATGGGCACCAGTTCAAGTCCCAGTTGCTCTACTTCCACTTCTGCTGGGAAAGCAGAAGATGGGCCAAAGTACTTGGCCACTGGCACTCACATAGGAGAGCCTGATGAAGCTCCTGACTGCAGCATAGCTCAGCCCTGGCTGGTGGGGCCATTTGGGGAGGAACCAGCAGCTAGAATGTCCATCTTTCCTTCTAACTTTCAAGTAATTTTTTAAAAGACTATTTTAAATAAAATTGAAGCATTTTGTAATAAATCCAACACCAGATATAGGGAATCTTCATAGCAAATCAACTATTGAAAGACACTGTGTAAAGGGTGCATTGTGTTCAAGTACACAAAAATTTTCAATTCTAATAGGTCGAATCTACCCAAATTGTCCTAAGGGTAGATCACAAATTCCTATCAAAGGAAGGATGTGGCTGGGAGGGATGGGCACAAGCATGTTTGGTTGTTTATTCCTCTAATACACCAACACATGCATATATCTGTCTATATAAACCAACAAGATGTTATACATTTGGAAATTAAGTTTTATAAGAAATCAGTATTGTAAAAAACAAGAGAGGGTACAAGGGAAGGAAGGATTGGGTAGGAAGTGTCATTATGCTCTTAAAACTGCATAGATGACGTACATGAAATTTCCCTTTAAAAAAAAGAAAAAAGGAAATTTTAAAGGAAATCAAAAAAGATTTGAAAGAATTACAGAGAGCTGGGCAGAGCGAGCAAGCGGGGCCTTCAAACCGATGGTTCACTCCAATTGACCACAATAGCCGGAATTGCGCCAATCCGAAGCCAGGAGCCAGAAGCTTCTTCCAGGTCTCCCACATAGGTGCAGGGACCCAAGGACTTGGGACATCTTGTACTGTCTTCCCAGGCTATAGCAGGGAGCTGGATCAGAAGTGGAGAATCCGGGCCTCAAACCAGCACCCATATGGGATGCTAGTGCTTCAGGCCAGGGCATTAACCTACTCTGCCACAGCGCCAGCCCCTTAAGGCATTTAATACAATCTGATATTGCCAAGTGATAAGAAGCCAGCAGAACCTCTGTGAAATGCAACACGCAGTATCTTTGTTATTGACCTTGACAAAAGCAGCTTCACTGGAGTTTTAGAGGTGAAGTTCAGGAGACAATGAAATGAGAAGGTACAGGAAAGGTCAGCCACCCCTACCAAGATGCTCGGCTCTCCCATGAGAAAGAGGATGGAGTGAAGAGGGAGTTTTTATTCTCTTTACTATGTGAAAATCTTAAGTACATTCGCTTCTCAAAGAGAAGCAGTGAAGACACAGGAAAGCAGGAGTAATGCCCACGTGGAGATTGATTGCAGGAGGAAACGGGATTGAGTGCAAGCAAGGTTCAGTGTAGCCAAGCAGGAAGATAAAGACAATGGCGATGAGATGCACAACTGTAGCAAATTATGTGGTGTTATTAAAGGAAACACTTTCAGGGGCAGGGGTTTGGCACAGCAGTCATGACGTCACTTGTGACACCCACTTCCTGTTTCAGAGTGCCTTGTTTGAGCCCTGGCCCTTCTGAAGCTATCCTAGTTTCCCGATAATGTACCCTGGCTGATAACTAAAGTTCCTGGGCCCTGCAATTCACAGGGGAAATTAATTGGGTTTTAGGCTCCTGGCTTGGGCCTAGCCCAGTCTTGGCTGTTGCTGGCATTTGAGGAATGACCTAGTGGGAGGATAGAAGATCAATCTCTGTCCCTTCCTTCTGCCTTTCAAATAGAAATGAAAAATAAAAAGGAAATATTTATCTGGTTCAACTTTCTGTAAACAAAAAGGTAAGAGAATCTAAGAATATGGCATTCACTCACATCATTTTCTGGTATTCAACCTAGAAGCTAGTAAATAAGGAATAAATCCAAAAAAAGCAGGATGAGCAGGAAAATATCAATACCTTCATGCAGATATTTATTTCACCATAGTAGATCACATGCCTTGGTGATTGCTTGTAGCAATCAGAGTCTTCAAGACTAGGTCCTAGAAAGGCTTTGCGTTAGCAGCTCTATTTGACTCTATAGAAGTTATTAGGAAGACAAGCTGTAAGTGGAAAATAAAGCAGTAAGACTGTGTAGCTGAGAGTACCATTGAGCAAAGGAATTGTGAGTTGTCTGCTTTTGCATATTAAAACATTAATCTCCCCACGGGGGGAGAAGCTCCAGTAATTTCTCTGCAAATGTCTTCTATAAGGATTCACAAGGGTGAAGAAAGATTCCTCACTACCCATTAATTTACAGAACATGGTACATCCAGATCCCTTGTGCTTTCAATGAATTATGATCAGTCTGAAAATACTGAATCCTCTTAAGTTTTTCAAAAAGCATTTTTTTCTCTTCAAGATTAAGCCTCTATGTTGAATGATCTGCAAGTGAACCTCAGAGAAAGCAAACAAATCTGCCAGTTCACAACTGTCTTCCATTGAGATTCTTCATAGAATGAAGTTTCATCCATGCTTATCTTCATGAAAAGTTGTCAACCAACATGTGCTCACTGTTTCCAAGTATACTGTTCTTACAGTGTAGGTAAGTTGCTGTGGCACAAATAAACCTTAGCAGCATTGGCACCGTATGGTGTAAACAAACCTTAAAAATAAAGTACATTTTGTGCTCAAGACATACTTTCTAAGATGGTGGGAGGGGAAAACAGTCCAGCATTGTTTACTTTTTTCCTTCACATTTACCTATCAACTTCTAAAAATGGCTTCAACCAGTGGGTTTTGGAGAGATCATCATTTATTTCTACTTATATGGGATGCTCTAAGTAGAAAATTCATTGACAAGGAAAAATTTTAAGTGAGCCCAATGCTCATAAAATGACCATGGAAATGAAGCATATTGGATTCCAGAGTTCTCACAAAGAACACAGATGTTTCCTTCCAACTACGATGCTTTTTAGGCCATGAAAAAAAATGGCTAGAATGTTCAAAGTGCACAATTAAAGTTTCCAACCACTGGACAATTTTGTGCTCATAATCACCATAGGATCTACAGATATTATGTAAATATTCAACAGACTGATCCAGTCTGAGCTGCATCACAAATATTCCAACTTCAAGAGATAAGTGGAAAAGGGGAAAATCCTACAGATAACTGAATTATTTTTAGCCTGATTTATGCCTGCATTTGAATAGTCCTCTTCATGTGAAATGACAACAGGAAAAGTCCACCTTGCCCCTGCCACCTACAAGGCTGCCAGCTGCTCGAGGGGAATTATTTTCTCCATCAATTGAAGCTCAAATGAAGGACACTCAACCACAAAGTGACAAGAAGGATACGAGGCTCCTTCTCATTTGAGCTGTTGATTTTCTAAGCAGCAAGATTGCAAGAACCAAGTTCTGAAGTGTGTGCTAAAGGAATCTGTCCAGAGTACTGGATATACCTTTTCCCAAATATGTAGCTGAAGCATGATATTACATCTTTGTGCCCCATTTTTTCATGCCTATAAAATGGAGGAAACTGCCTGCCTACTTCACACAACTGTGGGGAGTAAAGGAGTTATTTTGAGGAGAGTACTCACAGTAACAAAATTTGGCTGTTTATTTTTATTTTCATTTTTTGACAGGCAGAGTTAGACAGTGAGAGAGAGAGAAAGGTCTTCCTTTTTGCCGTTGGTTCACCCTCCAATGGCTGCCGTGGCTGGTGCACTGCGTTGATCCGAAGCCAGGAGCCAGGTGCTTCTCCTGGTCTCCCATGGGGTGCAGGACCCAAGCACTTGGGCCATCTTCCACTGCCTTCCTGGGCCACAGCAGAGAGCTGGCCTGGAAGAGGGGCAAGCAGGACAGAATCCGGCGCCCCGACCAGGACTAGAACCCAGTGTGCCGGCACCGCAAGGCGGAGGATTAGCCTATTGAGCTGCGGCGCTGGCCTGTTGTTTAGCATAGAAAAGGTATCTGAGCTTTCACAAAGACTTTTCATTTACCATTATCATTTACTGCTGGTTCTCATGGAGAAGACAGGGGTAACAAAAAAACCTACAAATTGCTCACTCTCAGAAGGGCAAACATTGGCTCCACCATCCCAGACAGTTTAATAGTCTACCTGCCACAAAATGTGGTAAGTATGTCACTGGTTCTACTTCAGCAGGTTCTGATGAGGTAAGAGTCCTCTGGAAAGGCAGACCACATCTGGCACATTGGCAGTCCACAGATGCTAGCTCCTGTCCCATTTCCTTAATTCCATACTCACCAACTCATGTAGGCACACATACGCTGCTGCTTACAGAAGTACAGCAGACACTTCTCTGGTATAGGAAGAGCCTTAATAGATCAACGTCCATCTAGACCTTCATTACAAAAGCATCATTTTTATATCATTGTATTACGTCATTTCCTATCCTTTTCCAGTTCTAACACCTTTACCCACAAGCTGACCTTCTAAAAATTTTTTCCAAGTAAATTAAGCTTTTTCTGCCCTTTCCATTTATCAAAGAAAAAAAATTGAGAACTATATATTATGCATCCTATTGGGAACTGGGTCAAAAAGATGTTTTGAACAGTTTTCCTCATTCTCAGAGTTTACAATCTCAAGCAAGAAGCCAAAAAGATGTAACATCAAGGGGCCAGCACTGTGGCACAGTGGACTAACCCTCCAACTGTGGCGCCAGCATCTATATGGGCACCAGTTCATGTACTGCCTGCTCCTCTTCTGATCCAGCTCTCTGCTTACGGCCTAGAAAAGCAGTGGAAGATGACCTAGATGCTTGGGCCCCCACACCCATGTGGGAGACCCAGCAGAAGCTCCAGGCTTCAAAACAGCCCAGCTCCAGCTGTTGCGACCATTTGGGGAGTGAACTAGCAGATGGAAGACCATTCTGTTTCTCCCCCTCTAACTCCTTCTCTCAAAATCGTAAAACACCATAATTTCTATTCTATTTCTATTCTCTAAATGTAATTTAGTACCTGTTGACCAATCTTTCCCTATCCCTTACTTCCCTCTATAGTGCTCCCAAGTTTCTGGTAACTATTGCTCTACTGTTTCTATAAAATCAACTTTAAGAAACACATTTCTTACCTTGCTCTGCCTAGGTCAGTGTGAATCCAATTTCTGAGAACACTTATGTTTTTTGTCATCCATAAGGTCTAGGGGGTGCCACACAGAATGGCAGCAATTTCATATCAAAACCTTGGTGGCAACTGACTAATTGTAATTCAAGATTTTTACTGATGGGTAGATCAAGTACATTTATTAAATGTATTTTGACATACAATTCCACTGAAAAACCAATAGTTTTCTTATATTTAAAGCTGCAATTGAATCTCAAATGATTATTCTGAGCATAGAACAAGATAGTCATTACTGATTGTCAATATTATTCCCTTTTATTGTGTTTTACAAGTCATCTCTATATAATCCCATTTAATTCTCACTACACTCAAATATTTACGATCTCTACTTAATAGATGAAGCAGGCTTGGATGAAGACAATGACTCAAAAGTCACTGTAGTCTGTATTTGCAAGAACAAATGCCTACACCTGCTCTTTTTAACAGGTGCAACAGTCTGTTCAATGGGATACAACTGTGTCTAATGCTAGATTATGTGGAGCATGCAAACAAAAGCTGCCATTCCTGTCTGAGTGGACCCAGGGATCTTCTAAAATCATGCCTCAACTCAGTAGCTTAGCTAGCCTGTCTAGGGGTAACTTTACAACATTAAGTAATTGCTCAAATACTTGCTATCTTTTTATCTGAAGTCACAGGCAGGTGGGTATTGGTTTTGAAAGTCCCAATATATTTCTCTACAGAGAGCACTTCAGATCTTATACTGGTTAGTATTCATTTTATCAAATTTAATTTTAAAAGTATGCTACATTTAGCCGAGATCCAAATATATATCTTTTAGATTTACTATTGAATTGCTGTAAAAACTAGGTATGTTATTTTATTATAAAGCATCTTAAATTACTTTTGGAGGTATGCAGAGGATAATTTATGGATAAGTAACTATACAAACAGGAAATATCCCATTTTTGCCAGCAAAGGACAATGGATTCAGATTTTGTGATATCTCTGGGGCAATTATTATTCATAGAATGTTTAAGTAACACTTTCAGATACCTCTCTACTAACAAAAGGATTATTTGAGAACTGATACATATTATTCTTCCTCTATTTCTCAAACATCCCATTTGTCCATGTCTCTCCTCGCTTTAGCACTAAAACTCCTTACTCCCAAGCAAATTGAGATGTTGGTCATTCCAAGATTCAGCAGAGAGACATTAGAGGTCCTTGAAGGTATGGTCTTGATCTATGGCTGCATTCTTGTAATTTTTTTCATTTTTCTATAATGATGCTTAGGTAGACCAATGTGCTAGAAATAGAAAATACAGTAGAGATGTGTCTATACGTGTTAGAATCCTAAGTTAAATGTGTGATTTGGAACCCCACTGCAATTTCTTTGCTTGACAGTAACTACAGAGTTTCTCACACTCTTAGTGTCACATCACCAAGAGATTCTGACAGGGAAATTCAAACAAGTGGGAGAAAAACTCCCTTGAGGCTTTGAGAGAATTTTTACCACTGCTAGTGCATTGTTGCTTCAAGCATTCAACCAAAAAAAAAAAACCTAGGCATAGAAATTAGAAGATCTTAACAGAAAAGTATGAACTTCAACAGTTTTAATTTATTCACCTATCTAGATTATAAAATGGAAGACAGATGTTAGCAGGACCTGACTTATTGATCCACCCATATGAAAACCCAGACAATATTACACTGAGAAGTAAATGCTTTTCTACCACATCCCCAGTGCTCCATAACTCATACCTAACTTATACACAGAAGAATTACTTTCCACTACACAACAGAATTGTTCATGTGAATAACTAGGATTAGAGGAATACATGAGTAGTCTGGAGACCTCTCCATATGTTATTTCTCCCACTTGACTATTTGCATCTTGCTGAGAGCACGCACCATCAGGTTGGGGTCAACTAGCCTGAGATTAAACAAGTCTCAGCTTCAAGAATATCTCGAGAATGCCTGTTAACAGCAAGGTTCTCTCTTCTGCATGCATCCAGTAACAATTGATCACATACCAAGATCAAAGGAAGAGAGCTGGAGTACATGGTTACATGGCATTTAAGAAAGACATAAGCAAATTGTGTATATGAAATTATCTCTGGACTCTCTTCATTTTTAAAAATCTGTCACTAGAGTACATTCCCAAATAAAAGAGCTATAGCTTTAGGCTAGATACCCAGACTTGCCATTCCACTCTATCTAGGCAAAACGGATTATCTTAGAATTTTTGTCACATTTGAAACAAGAAACAAAATGCCACACGGAGTAAGGTTTGCTGCATTGTACTTTGTTGATTTATTAATACTTATTTTGGACAATGTTATATCACTAATGAGCTGTTTAATTCAATCATTTATTAGATTGATTGATATATTTTACTTAAACTAAGAAGATACATCTAGTACAAACATAACAAATATATGTTGAGCACTATAGGTTGTAGCCTAGTAATTATAAAGAGAAGCATTCAGGTGGCTTGTGCCTATCTGGGAGGACCACAAGACAAATGTGTAAATATGAATGAGTAAAATTAATGTGGGCCAAAGGTGCACGCGACATGGTGTAAAATCCTTGACCATTTTGTAGAATGAATCATGAACAAACACATTTAGGCACAATAACCAAAGTCTAGCTTGGGGCTTTACGTATAGCATGAAAAGTCTCCAGAATAAAACCTTCATAGAGATACAGCAGGTTCCAGGATAAGGAATCCAAATTGGCCAGGATAAGGTGGCCAATTTTCCTGAATTTATTCAATGAAATTTCAATTACAATCCAAAAATGTGGGAATAGCTTTATAAAATTTTTCCAAAATTAGGGGCCAGCACCGTGGCTCAACAGGCTAATCCTCCTCCTTGCGGTGCCGGCACACCGGGTTCTAGTCCTGGTCGGGGCACCAGATTCTGTCCCAGTTGCCCCTCTTCCAGGCCAGCTCTCTGCTGTGGCCAGGGAGTTCAGTGGAGGATGGCCCAAGTGTTTGGGCCCTGCACCCCATGGGAGACCAGGAGAAGCACCTGGCTCCTGCCATCAGATCAGTGCGGTGCACCAGCCGCAGCGCGCCGGCCACAGCGGCCATTGGAGGGTGAACCAACAGCAAAGGAAGACCTTTGTCTCCCTGTCCACTCTGCCTGTCAAAAAAAATTCCAAAATTAGAAGATCATTCAGAATGTCTTAAAAGATATCTACAATTACACAGAGAAGTCAATAAGAGGATATCAATCCTAGCAAATATTATGAAATAGGAATATCATTTAACCTGTGTGATGTTAATAAAGGAACTGACAGAACACTAGAATGTTACACAGGACCAGAAACTCACTATGCAGGAGTAGGTGCACATATGTATGTGTATATGTGTGCATATCCAGAATAATGCATGATATGAAATAAAATAGAAATGAGGGTAGACGAGTTATTCAAAAATTGATGTTGGAAATGTTTACTTTTTTGTACAGGCAGAGTGGACAGTGAGAGAGAGAGACAGAGAGAAAGGTCTTCCTTTGCCGTTGGTTCACCCTCCAATGGCCACCGCGGATGGCGCACTGCGGCCGGCGCACTGCGCTCGTCCGATGGCAGGAACCAGGTGCTTTTCCTGGTCTCCGCATGGGGTGCAGGGCCCAAGCACCTGGGCCATCCTCCACTGCACTCCCGGGCCACAGCAGAGGGCTGGCCTGGAAGAGGGGCAACCGGGACAGAATCCGGCGCCCCGACCAGGACTAGAACCCGGTGTGCCGGCGCCGCAAGGCGGAGGATTAGCCTGTTGAGCCACGGCGCCGGCCGGAAATGTTTACTTTCATAAGGAAAATTTAATCCTTATCACATACCCTACATTCCAAAAATGTTGGATGGACCAGAAGCTTTTAAAAAGTCATTAAATTAAATATAAGTTGCTTAAGTAGAAAACAATTTAGATAAATTTAAACCCATTCTATGAGAAAGTATTGCCTATGCACAAAAAATAGAATACAGCATTCAACTAAACCAAACATTTTCCACTATCCAGAGATTTATGTATTTGCTTTGTTGAGAGGCCAAGTGACAGAGAAGTGAGTGAGAAAGATATTCTGTCCACTGGTTCACTCCCCCAAACAGTTGCAGCAGCCGGGACTGGGACAGGCCAAAGACAGAAGCCAAGAACGCCTTCCAGGTGTCCCAAGTAGGTGGCAGGACCCTAGTACTTGGGTCATCATCCACTGCTTTGCCACACACATTAGCAGAGCTGGATCAAAAGCAGATCAGTCAAGACTCAAAGCAGCATTCATAGACGTGATGCCAGCATGGCACCCCCATTCAACTTTTGTAAATAGCAGCAACAATATAAATAGCAGAAATTAAAGAATGTCCATAATCCTAATACATAAAAGGGCACATAAGACTGAAGAAAGGTCAAAGATCTCAGTATAAAAAACAGCTAAACACCTGAATTAGGATTAATGAAGTATGGGAGCTGGCGTCCAGACTAAGTGTGTAAAGCCCGAGGCCTGCGATGCCACCACCCACATGAGTGCTGGTTCATGTCCCGACTGCTCCTCTTCCAATCCAGCTCCCTGCTAGTGACCTGGGAAAAGCATCGGAACATGGCTCAGGTGCTTGGCCCCTGCCCTCCTCCCCCCCACATGGGAGACCTGCGAGAAGATCCTGGTTCCTGGCGTTGGACTTGCACAGTACTGGCCATTGAGAGAGACAGCTCTTCCACAGATGTTTCAAAAAAAAAAAATTCACTCATAAAAAATGAAGTATCAATTTCAAAATAGCCACTTCAAAACTTTTCAGCCTCATATACAACAATTATGGATGAATAATGTAGTACTTTAAAGCCTAGACTTTAAAGTACAATCCATGAATCTTGGCTCAAGACCCAACTACCATTTAGTAGTTGTGGGACCTTGGGTAAGCCACTTAAACTCTCTAGAATAAGTGTTTTTAGCCTTTAAAATGAGAGTGATGATATTGTCCTTTTAGAGTTCACAGTGCTGGTGAGGATGGCAATGTGACCTATATACTTCCAGGGAGAATGAAATGGGTGCAAGCTTTTTGGTAAACAATCTGGCAATAAGTATAAGAAGCTATTAAAAGGTTCATGCCTTTCATCCAGTGTATCATTTCTAGGACTCACTCCTGAGAAAATACACTGACAAAATATAGAAAGTATGAGAAAATCAAATCATACAGAAAATACTCATCACAGAGTAGAAACAATCACAACATTGCCCATAATCTCAAAGTCTGAGAAGAGAGAGATGGTGAAAGAATGATTCACATGCCTAACCACTGGATAACAATACAAAAGGCAGCATTGTGCACAGACATGGAAAAACTGGTTTTCTTTTTGTATACCATGCTGTGAACCAGAGCAAAGCCTAGCACAGTACCTGGGAAACAGCAGCTCATAATATCTAAATTGAACTGGATGAGGGAATTCTAAGTGGGAAAAAAACAGAACATTCATTTTTCTCTTTCAGATACACACCATAATCTTAACTTCTATTAAAGACTTACAGGAAATCCTAGTCAGAAATATGATAAGAAGCTAACAATATTGTCTTTGGATGATTTTTCCCCTGCCTTTTTACATTTTTCTGTCCGTTTTCCTCCAGTAGAAAGGACTACTTTTATAATAAAGAAAAAACTAGAAATAATCAGGAAAAAAATCAAGTAGAAGTCAACCAGCTCAATTATTTCTCATTGTACTGTTTTGAGTTTGAACCATTCTTCAGCCCTACCAGAAACATAACATGGGAAGGCTGATGTGAATAGCCTGAATAGACTGGCAGGCAGTCTTTGAAACAACCCAGAAAAGAAAATATC
This sequence comes from Sylvilagus floridanus, assembly GCA_949820135.1. Lineage (NCBI taxonomy): Eukaryota > Metazoa > Chordata > Mammalia > Lagomorpha > Leporidae > Sylvilagus > Sylvilagus floridanus. Next base: position 31,996,456 of record OX463238.1, on the reverse strand, counting down.
ATATTAACTTTCAAAACAGTCAAAGATTTTGTGTGTTTAATATTAAAGAAAATTATACAGGTGCTTTGCTTCCTATATAATTTATACACATAAAAATATGGCATGGCATAAATCCTTTTAGTGACAAATTACTTGTTTTCTCTACAATGGAATTATGTTTTCTCTTAGATATATAATGCCACAAAGACTTATACATCGTGGCTATTATCAATTTTTTCAGATCTGTAAAAATTCTATTCATTTGACACTTCAACTCTTTACAAAATCTGAAAGGTGGCCGGTGCCGTGGCTCAACAGGCTAATCCTCCACCTTGCAGCGCCAGCACACAGGGTTGTAGTCCAGGTCGGGGCGCCAGATTCTGTCCCGGTTGCCCCTCTTCCAGGCCAGCTCTCTGCTGTGGCCAGGGAGTGCAGTGGAGGATGGTCCAAGTGCTTGGGCCCTGCACCCGCATGGGAGACCAGGAGAAGCACCTGGCTCCTGCCATTGGATCAGCACAGTGTGCCAGTCGCAGTGTGCTGCCCATTGGAGGGTGAACCAACAGCAAAGGAAGACCTTTGTCTCACTGTCCACTCTGCCTGTCAAAAATTTTAAAAAATCTGAAAGGTACATTTGAAGAGATCTCCAACATTCTCAAAAGCATTTTTTAGATCCCCAAATTCTCAAGCACACCATAGGTAACTAGCCCTAAAAATAATGTATCATGTCAACAAGCGCACAAAGTTAACCAGGAGTGTGGTCACTGGGTCACAGACTGGCTTCACTCACTGAAAGACTAGCTTCTGTAACTACATGACTTAAATTAGAACTCAGTAGAATTATAGCTCACTCCAGGCCATGTACCTTTAAGAATCCCAAATCTCAAGTCATGCAAAGTTAAGTTCCCACATCCCAAGGGTCTGCTATATCTAATTTCTGCTGTTTATCAAAGTAACACTTTACATAAAAGAACTGCAGTGATAAGATATGCAGTCAATATTTAAAAAGCCTAATTCACTTATTTATCAGTATATACTATCTAATAAGTTAAAAGAACTCTGAACATTTCTGACAAAAACATGTAGAACCTAAACTGTTCTGTAATTACATGAAGTCTGCCATCCTTCGGGAAAAAAAAAATTTACCTATTTCAAAGACTTCAGACATTTTAAGTGAAATGTGGTGTTCATGGCCGGCGCCGTGGCTCAACAGGCTAATCCTCCGCCTTGCGCCGCCGGCGGACCAGGTTCTAGTCCCGGTCGGGGCGCCAGATTCTGTCCTGGTTGCCCCTCTTCCAGGCTAGCCCTCTGCTGTGGCCCGGGAGTGCAGTGGAGGATGGCCCAAGTGCTTGGGCCCTGCACCCCATGGGAGACCAGGAAAAGCACCTGGCACCTGGCTCCTGCCATCAGATGAGCACGGTGCGCCGGCTGCAGCGTGCCATCCGCGGCAGCCATTGGAGGGTGAACCAACAGCAAAGGAAGACCTTTCTCTCTCTCTCTCTCACTGTCTACTCTGCCTGTCACGAAAAAAAAAAAAAAAAAAAAGAAATGTGGTGTTTATTATTTTTTGAAACTGCCCTTCATATGTTACCTAGATTTGTGAGTAACTGCCTCCTAGGTGCCCCTTCTTTGATGGATTTCTAGGACTTGCTTCCAAAAACTACAGGAGGGAAAGTGAATAGGACTATAGATGAAACAAAATGGCCATGATTTGACAATTATTCAAGGTGACTGATGAGGACATTGTCCAACTCTATCTTTGGGGTTTTGCATAATAAAAAAGTGTTTGAGGGAGTGCTTAGCTCCATAGTTAAGATACTCATGTCCCACATTTGACTGCCCAGGTTCAGTTCCTGCGTCAAGCTCTGGACCCCAACTCCCTGGTAAACCACACTCTAGGAAGCAGCAGTGATAATTCCACTAGTTGGGTTCCCACCATCTATCACTTACACTGTATTTCTCGTTTCTTGCTTTGGCCTGCCCCAGCCCCAGTTATTGCAACCTTTGGGAGAATGAACCAAAATATAGGAACTCTTTCCGTGTCTCTTCTTCTGTAAGCCTCTCAAATTATAAAAGTTTGATAAAATATATTCATATTTTTAATTATTCCAACATAGACTGACTTATTCCCCTTGGTCCCCATCTCTTCAATAGCCACATCCAATGAACATGCATGGAATGCCCACTATACTGTTCTTGAGTTTCCTCCAGATCAACGGCTGGTAGATCAACTCTACTATGATCTATAACTTAGTCATTCAACCAAAGACAGGGATTCCCGTGTTCTAATTAATCAAAACATGGCTGAGAGGACTTTCCTCTGTTACAACAAATCATAGTGCTACATTACTGGTCCAATTTGGTCATTGGGATGGCCAGTCATCCATGATTACTGAGGATGTTAAGGGATCTTCTGAAGTGTCAGTGAGGTAACAGGCACTCTTTCTCACTGTTGCAAAGGCAATGAGATGGAGAGAAATTAATCATTATAGACGTTGACTCCTAGAAATATTTGTTCAGCCAGTGTTATGAGAGGATTAGGATTAAAGTGCCAATAGTTAATATAGTGTCTATTTTGGAATAACCCTATGTTTTCTCATATAATGTTCTTCTAATTCTTTAAATTCTTTGTCCCTTTGTTTACCCAGTCATAAGCAGAACTCTGGCACATTTAATTAATTCCTAACAATTCCTCACATAAGCAGATCCCACATAAAAGCAAGGAGTGTTAAATATTACAATCAACTCTTTAAAGTATTACAAATAATAGATCTTCTAAATATACTGCTAAGGATTTAGGTGCCTGTTGACTTTAATTTTATTAACTCACTTATGATATAAATAAATTCTGTTTAAAAGAAAAGCTTTAAAAATGAATATATTATATTGAAAATTACCTGAGGCTTGTCAGCATTACACACTGCCACCTAGTGCTAAATGTTGATCACCAATGTGCAAAGAATGTCTTCAGGAAAGTGAATGTTGGGTTTGAAAGCAAGTTTACCCAGAGACAAATCTGAAAGCTATTCATTAATTTCTTCAACAGAAGGTGGTTATGGGGATTAAATGAAATTATACATTATCACAAAATCATCCTGTCTCACAAATTAAAATAAGACCCAATTAGATTAGTACATCTAAAAAGTTGAGGGTTTTGTTAGTGCAGGCAAGAAATTTAATAAGGTGATTTTTAATACTGTGTATTCAAATATGCAGTATATTCTACAATTAATATCATGTATGCTGATCTGATTGGAACATGTGGTCATCTCAAGGTTAGCCCCTGAAGATGTACAAAAAGGCAACATAGGAAGTTATATAATTGCTAGTACTTTATGCCTTTTTTGAAAATATCTGTACTCATCTGCAAGTTAGAACTTCAATTTATGATGCCACTGGTTTTTGTTCCTACTTAATATTGAATCCTTTTTTTGTATTTTGGTTGTGTTACTCACTGAATCTCCACTCTGACCTTTTGGAAAGTGGCGGGAGAAGGAGCCCATGAAAATGAATCAAGAACCAGGTAGAAAGCACTGAAGTAGAGGTTTCGGTATATGACTTTGCTGTGGTCAGTGAGCACATTTTAAGTAAGTCACTGTAATTTGAAACGGCAGTCCTCCTTTAAAAACATTTAAAATGTATAAATTATATAAAGAGCTAATATGAAATTAATTTTATCTTGGAAGTTGTTTCTCACTGCTGTCACAATCATAATCAGCATTGCAATTAAAGCTGCCTGTGTTTCGCACGGATGTTTCTATCCTTGGAAGACAGGAAAGCACTGAATTTCACTATTAGGCCTATTGGCTTTGTTTTCATAACCAGAAGTTAGGTAAAAATAGCAGGATAGCAGGATCCTCTCTTTAAGGGAGAGTTGCCTACATCCCCTTGAAAGTAATTTAGATAATTCCCAAAGGAAATTCCGATCAAAACCACAGGATTTGGAAAAAAAAAAAGTCAAGATTTCCCTTAATCAGTTCAACCAAACGACTGCCAAATCCATTTCCCTTGGTTCTGCACAGGGCTATTTCAAAAACTCCAACACACAAGACTATTTGACTGTTAATTGCCCTACTTGGCTACCTGATATAAAAGACAGAACTTACTCAAAGCACTGCAAATCAAGAAATGCAGTTTGAAAAACATGACTTAAGAACATTCTATTGAAACCCAACTTTGCATACCACATTGAGATGACATCTACCATAAAAGCCAATGTATGACCTAGCCATCCCACTCCTGGGATTTACCCAAACTAAATGAAATGAGCACAGGAAAGAGTTATCAGTACCGGTCATGTTTACTGCAGCACAAGTCACAACAGCCAAGACATGGAATCAGCCTAGATGTCCATCAACTAATGACTAGATAAAGAAATTATGGGAGATTTTATATATATGGTACTACCTAGCCATAAAATAAAATTGTCTTTTGCAACAAAATGGATGCAACTGGAAACTTATACTTAGTGAAATAAGCCAGTCCTAAATAGCATGTTTTCCCTGATCTGTGGTAACTAGTAATAGTACCAAAAATGTAATGTATGAGTGAAACAGACATTTGAGAATCGACAATTGTTTAAAGCCCTTGTCTCTGAGCAGTGTTTCTATTTACTGAACTCTTTACTTTGTGTAGGGTTAATTTTACGAGTATAAAGTAACCTTAAAGCAGGTCATGTAAAAATTGAGAGAGAATAAAAGAAAGAGGAGAATGGATAAGAGCATGAGACGGAGGGAAGGTAGGATGGGAAGCATCACTATGTCCCTAAAACTATATGATAAACATGAAAACTGTTTCTTAAAAGTAAAAATGCAAAAAAAAAGCATGCCAGTGTTTAAAATACAAAGTCAATTGAAAGAAAAACATCTCAAACTATGGCTCCTAGATATTCTATTTGTTTCATGGTATACTTCTATAACAATATACATCCAGGAAATAAGCAGGTACAACTGTACCTTATATAATAAAAGTCCCGCTATGCTGTAGATATACAATATGATTGTAACCCACAGCAGATGATGGCCTAAGTACTTGCATGACCACCACCAACATGGAACATCTGGGTGGAGCTCCTGGCTCCTGCCTAGTCAGGCCCTTGCTGTTTTGGGCATTTGGGGAGTGAACCAGTGGATGGGAGAACTCGAGATCTCTTCCCCCACTCCCTCTCCCTGCCCCCACCCATCTGTCTCTCAATCTCTATTACCCTCCCTTTCATATTAATAAAAAATTTTAAATGCTTCTATTAATCTACAACAGTAAAATATAAAGAATGAATTTACACATCTTGATTCAACTGACAAATGTATATAGGACTCAAACCTTCCTTAAAATTGTCCCACACATCTTAATGTTTTTTCTAGATACACATTGCACCCACAGTTTTGGAATACAAGCACTATATGCACCTTGTACACAAAAATTCAACCATAGCATCATTTATATGCATTTAAAAATAAATGTTTAAACAAATTGTTGTTAACCTCATTTTTTAAGTGTGAATATTACAGCACCTATGTCTATGAGTATGTCCTAACAGCTCTCAAATCAAGGACTTACACTCAATATAAAGTATTAGAAACAAAATGGCCTATGGAGCAGATTCTTTAGGTCTTTAGAAAGAAAAAACATGTTGAAAACCAGAACAGAACACAGAAGAGACCAGTGAGCTTTCAACTGAATATTTAACTTGAGATTTAAAACAGGGCATTTCCATCTGTTAAGATCTCCATGATTTTGAAAGGCAAGTAGTCCACACAGATTACAAAGTCTATGATGTTCCTATACCTAGTATCAGTATTCCTGAGCATTTCTCACCATGAAATATTCAGTAAACATCTTACTAATCATGATTCCATATTTTTTAGCTTTGTATTCTCAGATGCCAGATACATGACTGGAAACAAACATCTATATCACTGCTAAAAGATATCAGTTTGCACATTCCTTTTTCTTTCTGATATAACCTCTTGCATTTTGTCTCAAGTTAGTGAAAGCTAGCCATGTTACACATGTGGTGATTCATATCACTTGTACCAGAAGATACTCCAAGGTTTCAGAAAAGAAATTACTTGTGACTTAGAACAAAAATTCGGCTCTTCTCTAAGCTAAATAACTTCCTATTCACACAGCTAAAGTATTATGTGATTTTGTTTAAATTTATGATTCTGACATGAAAGCCATTTAGTATTTTGACAAGAATCATGAGAAATATTCCATTTGTACTCCCAAAGTGAAGCTCAAACATTTAAGAAGTATTTTCACATGTAACTTTGCAGGATTCTTTAAATATCCGGAGGGACAAGACTAAACGGTTTCTATGGTTGTTGTTCTACTTTATCAAAGTCAAAAGCAAAGCACAGTAACAAGTATGCACATCCTCCCTGTCATTAGTTTATCACAAATACTGGTTTACCTAATCAAAGGGAATATTCATCTAAAATGAAAGCAGTATTTCAATCAGCAAATGTTTCTTAACACTGAAGCTCTAACTTCTCTACACACGTACGTTTCATAACCTTTCAAGGACAATCTTCAAAATAACATTTTAAAGAAATACACTGAAACAACATCCCATTGCAGTCACATTTTAAATGATTACAAACCCAAGCTGTTGGATGTTCAATGCCCAGGTGCTTACCACACAGCCACTGAACATTTACTTTGATTTCATAGCAATGCTTTACCGGAGAATATCTCAAAAGAACACAAGATGCCTTTTTTGTATCCTAAGTGAGCCAGCAGTGCCCTCTTGCCCACGCCTCTCCTTACTCAACTTCCCACACTGTACGCCAGCTGCCCTGGCGGCGGCTCCTCCAGCCTCACACGCTGCTTTAGCCCCGTCAGATTCCTACCATTTCTGATCAGGAACTGCTTAAGAAAACTCCTTTTACAAGCAAGGTCTTTGAAATGTGCTTGTCAACCTAAGAGGCCTATCGAGTGCCCGTCTTGAAGGATAGAAGATGGATTCATCCTCTACCTCCTAGCTTTTGCTGATTTTTGCAGAGCCACACCTTCATAAACAAGTTCTGCCATACAGAGAGGAAGGAGCTAGGCAAAGAGCAACACCTGGCATCGTACACCGTAATGACCTCACATAACATTTCAGAAAGAGGGAGAACACCTGGTTCCAGAGAAGAGCAAGCGGTCAGGGTCACAAGAATCGGAGTCTGCGCTATTAGGACAAGAGTAACAGAACTCTGCCTGGTTTCCCCAGTAAGTTTTGTGCAGCAACATCAACAACCTAATCAATATGCAGCTCCTTACCCCTGCAAGCCTCTTGCGCCCAAACAGAAACTGCTGGGTCCCTCTCTGCCTGTCCTCCCAGGCGGCAGCTACCGCCTGGAAGGGAGGAGAAGGCAGAGGCATAGGGAGGTGCAGCCCAGGTATGTGCTGCCCTAGCATCCTCATTTTAGCACCAGCTACAAGCCTGGTCCTGCCAGGGACGCCAGAGCTCCAGGGACCTGCAGCGTGCATTTCTCAGACTCCAAACTCCCCTCGCGCCCCTGACCCTCGTCCACAAGCCTTAGGGAGATCTCTTTGGGGTATGACCAGAGATTCGTGGTAGCCAAGAGGGTGGCTGCTGAAGGTGGGGGTTGGGGAGGTCGTAGAGAGGAGTGTTGACTCCGTCACCCTCACCTCCCACTCCCGCGTACGGACTTTTTTCCAGGCTGGGGAGCGGTAGCAGCGAGGGGTCTTTTCAGGGGTGAGAGCGAGCCCCGGGCCACCGCAGCATCACTAGGGCTGTGCAGGTGGTGGATGTAGCCTCGGAAGGTCAGCGAGGCCGGAGTTTCCCCGGGGGCCCGCCAATGTGCGCGTGCGAGTGGGAGCAGGCGCTCGGCGGGCTGAGGGGCGCCGGCGAGGGGCGAGTGTGGCGACAGGGTGCCCCAGAAGCCACAGAGACAAGGCCCACCGCAAGCCCTCGGTGACAGGGGCGATACAGACTGCTGTTGAGACGGAGAAACTTGATGCAAAATAGGCAGGCGCCCCCCGCCAGGACGCGCCCCTGCGCTCTCAGACTCGCTCCAACGCTTCCCCTCCAATCCCCCGCCAAGCGCCCACCTTGCAAAATTGCCCACCGGACCTCGGACCCGAAGCGGGTAATTACCTCTCCCGGAGGCTGAGGGGGGCGGCAGCGGCAGCAGCAGCAGCAGACACTTTTAGCCCGAGTTTCCTGCGTTCGCCAGTGAGCGAGTGCGCGCTGACAAGAAGCTGTAACCTGCTATTTATAGACCAGAGCCTCAGCACCCGGGGCTGAGCACCCGGAGGAAACGAGCAGGCGGCGGCGGCGGCGCAGGGCGCGGGCCGCCGCTTTCTCCAGGCTCGGGCCGCGCTCCCAGTCGCCCCCTGGCCGCTCAGCCCCGCCGCGCGCCCGCCCGGGAGAAGTTGTTCCCCGCGCGGCTGCCTCTCCAGCGACTCACACGCCCCCTGGCACAGTCGTTACTTTCTGCTCCCGCCCCCACTCGCCCTGCTCCCCTTCCTCCTCCTCTCTGCTCTCTCCGAGCGGTCTCCTCCCAATGTCACCAGCGACCGGGTAGAGGCAGCGGCGGCAGCGACGAACGCGCAACTGGCGCAGGTCGCCGCCCGTTACTGACAGAGGGGAGTTGGGGGCCCGGCCTCACCTCGCCCCAAAAGGACCACACCACGCGAGCTCTGTGTACAGACACCCCGACTCTGCAGGGCCCCGTGCGCGCGGGGACCGCCACGCAGCCCGGGCTATGGTGGGGAGGGATGACCTGGCGCTGCCTCGCTGAGGCCCGGGCAGAAGAAACCAGAGAACCAACCGGTTGGAAGAGGCGCCCTGGACCGGCCACTGGCAGCGCGGTCCCCGGACCCAGGATGGGGCGAGGGCAGCGGTGTTCCACCTGCGCGGGACTCCTGGCTGCCGCGGTCTGGGGGGCCCTGGCTCTCCCGCCAAACCTCGCTGTCGTCCCGGGAGCAGGTCTGGTCAGCGAGACTGAGCACAGACAGCCTGAGTTCCCGGCTCAAAGCAGCTCACTGCCACCCACCACCAGTCCTCACGTCGCGGCGGGTGCCCGAGGCCGAGTTGCTCCTAACAAGCGTGACTTGCCTTTGACAGCGTGGGCGCGTGGGGACAAAGCCGCCCTTGGCGTGTGTGGGGCGTTCAGGAGAAGGGGGTATGTAATCACGCAGCCTGGGTGGAGATGAAGACTCCCTCACTTCCTCGCCAACAAGCCCACGGGGAAAGCACGCAGCCTTCTTATTCCAGGCTGTGGGTGTGGGGCAAATGGCCCTCTCCATCTGCGCCTTACAGGTGCCACCTGGCGGTTCCCGTGCAACGGTTTTGACGGAGCTGCTAGAAGGTAATGAGGCCCAGAGCTAGCGAGTTAACGCCTCTTGGCCTCTCTCCTCCCTAACTAAGGGTGCTTTAAATTCACGTTTTAAATAAAATAGAATGTAAAAACTTGTATACAAGTGTGACATTAGCCACTCAAACACTGGAATCCCAAAGTCAGGATGGTGAAATCCATTTGGGCTTAAGTTAAAGTGCTTAACAGTTTCACAAACAGGGAAGTTCTGTCTGCACCCAGCTGTCGCACTTGCTTTCACTGCCTGCTTCCATGCATACATCAGTTTACTCCACAAACATTAAGTGTCACTAGGTCAACTTTTGTCAGGGAGAACAGAACTTGGATTTTTTTTTTTCATCTTGGGGTTGTTTGGTTGTGTTCTGCACTCTGCTCCCCCAGTTTGGAAAAACACCAAATGTGCCATGGTTTCAATAACTGTTTTATAGAGTGAATTAATAAAAGCTGGGCCAGAAACTATGCTTGGCCCAATCTCTTCCAGCTGTTTCTGCTGTGCTCAGCCACTATCGCAGGTGAACTGATTGGAGAGAAGCAGGAAGGGGAGGGACTACCATCCCCAAGGCCCCAATCAGGATGTGCATCACCCTTGAGATTTCTCCTATGGGGCCCAAAGGAACACACGTATTTCCAAGTAATGTAAAAATCCTGTTGGTGAGAGATCTGTTGAGAACATCACACAACTTTCTTACCAGGCAACAGTTTCAAACTTTTTTTAATTTAATAAATTAAATTTACAAAGTACAATTTTTGCATTGTTGTGGTTTTTTCCCCCATAACCTCCCTCCCACCTGCAACCATCCCATCTCCCACTCCCTCTTCCATCCCACTCTTCATCAAGATTTATTTTCAATTATCTTTATATACAGATGATCAACTTAGTATATACTAAGTAAAGATTTCAACAAACTGCACCCACACAACCGCACAAGACATAGAGTACTGTTCGACAGCAGTTTTACTGTTAATTCTCATAGTACAACACATTAAGGACAGAGATCCTACGTGGGGAGCAGGTGCACAGTGACTCCTGTTGTTGATTTAACAATTGACACTCTTATTTATGACGTCAGTAATCACCCGAGCAAACTTTTTTAAAATACAGAAAGACTGAAAGGATATCAGAACATGCGGGTGACAGCTTAACCACCAAGTTGAAAATATCATTAGCATATCTATCCTCTAACTTTAAATGGAAAGAGGTGTGTATTTAGCTAGACTACCCACCAGTTCCAAAGTACTGAAAGAGTTGTACAACAGATGCAGTTACTGACTCCATGAAAATCAACACTTTTACAGTAAGATATCCAGAAAACCCTATTATAATTAAAACCCAGACACAGTTCATGCTCACTGAGGTCTTTCACAGAACTGCTGAGGAATATGTGACACATTTGGCACATCATCTACCAAGTTAGAGAAAGAGAGAGAGAGAGAGAGAGAGAATGGAAGTGAATGAGTCAGGACTCTATCAGATGTATGTACCACATGACATTTAAAAAATCATAAATTCAGCCTGATATTTACTTTTTTTAGTTGGCAGAGTTTGCTTTGAATAAGCTTGAAGGAATCAGATGCTTCTGTGGCTTACTAAGTTCATTGAGCTTACACTTTTACAAATCTCAAACTTTCAGTCACTTAACTCTCTAAAACAGAACTCTATTTGCCAATGAAGATATGCTTCATTTCCTTTTGAAATATCTTTGTAGGAACAGAAGTCAAAGGTGATTTCCCATAGTTACGTTGCTGTCTAAGCAATAACATCGAGTCAGGATCTGCAGGACTGGCATCACATCTGCATTTGTAGTGGAGCAGCTCACAGGCTTCTCAGGGAGATTTCTAGCTCAGGTGCAATTGATAGGAAACAATTGCTATAAACATTTTTAAGGTCCTTCACTATTCAAAATCTCTTTCCAAATATAGCACCAAATATGAAGTAGCTTTTTTCAAGAGCCTTTAAAAGTATTAAATATTGAAAGTTATCTATATTTTTTGCAAAATTAATATTAAGGAAACATTGTAAAGGAAACCCCTGTTTTCATCCCAAATGTTAAAAACTTAAATATGTCAAGGGTTAAACTCTGACATTGATTCACTATCTATTAAGATCACTTGTGTATGAATGTACATTTCAATTAAGAGAGATGTTATTAGAAATAAAAACTTGATCTTGGAGAAGGCTTTGGCATAGGGACTGATTACCATTGGAAGCAGTTGCGTTGACCTGGATTGAGCTCCCAGGCATCTGAGGAGTGAAGCAGCCAATAGGAGTGTGCTCGCTCCCCCTCCACCTGTAAAATAAATGACCTAACTTAGATTAAAAAAAGGAATAAATTGTAAAGTTACTTAAGTGTCCCATGGAATCCAAGAACAGGAATGCAGCTGGGCATGCGGGAAAACCGGAAACAGAACCACATCTGTCTGTCTCCTTTTTCCTCTTCTGCATTATCTGCTCCATTCTTTTCCTCTCTCTCCCTCTCCCCACCCACTCGAACATACTTTCACTTTCTTTATCTCTACGGTGTGATTAAGTTGCACGGTTATAAACTAGTGAACTTCCTAACTTACGGATCAGTTCCAAATTTTCACAGAGATTCCATAATCATTCCAGCTGCAAATTCCAGACAACGAAAACCAGCAAGGGTTGATGGTCAAGTTACATTCTCATAGCAGCAACTAAAGCAATCAGGTGGAAACCAGTGATGGGCTGAAGTAGGAGGAAAGAATAAAATTGACAAAGTTGAGGGCAGGGTCGGGGGAGTAGTTAGGTCATTCCTAACCACTTTTACCTCCTATTCGTTGTTGTTTCATAAAGACTGACAGAAAGAGATAGGGAAGATAAACATAAGGGACAATAAATTCTATAGGATACAAGCGTATGTGTGTGTCTGAAGACTGAGTGAGCTGAAATGGCTCCCTGTGCCAGGAGTGCTCCACTACAGCCTGTCCCAGTGGAAGTGACAGTATGATTTTATGATCTCTCCACGTGGAACTAGATAGGCATGAAGAAGGAATCAGGTTTTGCTCACTTTAGTTTCTTTTATCATGGCAAATTAAATAAGGAATTTTTTAAATAAAGGAAATGAGTGTGATAACAATGTTATATTTATTAAAGATATTCTGCTCTCACTTTTAGATGACTTATATTTCTGAAATCATATGTAAGTTATATATTTGAAATTGAATCATAGTTCATATATAACAGGGTGGTGAATCTAAACGTTCTTTTGGTCATAAATGCCTTTACCAGTTTGAATAATCATTTTTCAGAAGACTATGAGCATGTGCAGACACATTTATAGTGGGATGATACTCAACATATTTGAGATCTGGAACTTCAAACTTTGTGTTGCTTTTGTCTTCCTCCAGTCATCGTATTTGAATAAATCTCCAGATTGTTGAATAAAACATTCATAATGCCAGTAGGTATAAGCCAAAAAATGGGTTGGAATGAGGACTACATGTGAACTCAGGGAACTAGCCTTCTCCCCACCCACACGTGCCAAGAAGAAGAACTAAAGGAGTTGTAGGTAGGAAAGGAAGAGTGAGTTCTTAGAAGGAAAGGAGAGAGTTGTAATGTGGAGAAGAATGTGATTTTCATTTTCTAGGAATTTCATAACAATATATCACAGACTGGGTGACTTAAACAACAAAAATATGCATGCCAGTTTGAGTCCCATCTGCTGCATTTCTGATCCAGTTCCCCACTAGTGTGTCTGAAGGACAGTGGAGGATGACCCTACCCCTTGGGCCTCTGCCACCTGTGTGGGAGACCTGGATGGAGTTTCAGGCTCCTGGCTTCAGCCTAGACCTCCCCTCACTGCTTTGGCCATTTGGAAAGTAAAAACCAGCAGATGGAAGCACTCTCTCTCTCTGTCTTTCTCTCCCTCTCTCTATAGCTCTTTCAGCTAAACAGATGAATCTTAAAAACATAGAAAAAAGCAAAAGAAAGAAAGAAAAGTATCTCTCAGTCAGGGAGGCTCAAAGTCCAAGATCAAGGAGTCAGAACCGTGATTTCTGAGACTTCTCTTCTTCATTTAGAGGCACCACTTTCTTGCTGGTACCTCATCCCATCCTCCCCTGTGTTTGCCCACCCTTGATACCTCTGTGTGTCTAAATTTCCTCTTCTAATAAGAATACCAATCAAATTGGATGATGGTCTGCCCTAGTGACCTCTTAAATGCCCTATCTCCAAATGCAGTCATACCTTCAAGTTCAGGTAGTTAGGCCTTCAACATATGATTTCTAGGAAGACATAATTCAGGCCATAACAAATATATGATGCATCAAACTCCAAAAACAGACTGGGGTGGAGTTTGGGTATCATGTTCATAACCCAACACTAAGGAAGTTTATACCTAGTTTTCTCACTGGAATGTTTTGAAAATCTCAAGTCTTGGTTAAAGAACCTAGAAGACAAATATGTATGTAAAGTGGAAATATAAATGCAATATACCATAGCTAGATCCTGAAAGGCTGAGTGTCCTTGGGCTTTTGCATGTTGTCCAAATGATGAGAAAGGGATGTGGTTCCTAAGCGCTGTAGGAAGCCTGGAAGTGAGTTAGCAGACAGAGTCAGTACAACAGGAAAGTACCCAGGGGCCACTTAGGAAGGCAACCAGATTAAATACCAAGGAAAGAGTGTGGCCTACCTACTGCTACACAGAGATAATGTCACAGTTGCAACAGAAGTGACCTCAGAATACCCAGTGGCTATGCGCTAGAGCAACATGATGCTTCACTAATACCCAGAGAACCTACATCAAGCCAACTCTTTAGAAATGACAGGAAGAGGTTATCACCACCCAGACACAACCCCCTGGGCAACACTGACCCCAGAGTGGAAGGAGAAGGAAGAAGGGAGGGACCATTAGTGCCTTAAACAGGATGAATTTCAAATCCAGATAGACTTGGTTGATTACTAGATAGGGGCTAAGAAAAACAACTTATGTTTCCTCAGTACAAATCGGGGTTTATAATATCTCTGATGTTAAAAAATGTTTTACTTTGAACACCTGAGGTTAAAGGTTCTGTTATCCTTTAATAAATTGTTTATTTACTTGAGAGAGAGAGAGACAGAGAGACAGAGAGAGAATGCTCCCATCTGTTGGTTCACTCTTTAGATGACCACACGGACCACCAATCTGGGGCCAAAGCCAGGAACTCGTGTATGAATCACCACCACTGTCTCCAGGAGTCTACATTAATAGGACAATGCAGTCAGGACCCAGAGCTGGGTATCAAACCCAGGTACTCCAACATAGGACATAGGGCTCCTAGCAAATGTGTTAAGTACAAGGTCAAATGCCTGCCCCTATACTTCACATTTTTAATGAATTTCAGAAAGCTCTACTTTTGTAGAACATCTATGACTCCAAATTGAAAATATTTGGCAAAGAGAATCTGATTCTTTAAGTACCATTGCATTGAAGATCCCTTTAACTTAAAAATATCTGCAAATATATACTCATAAAAGTCTGCTCTAATGTATTATTTGAAATTCTATTTTCTTAAAGGGAGTAGTGTCTATACATTATAGCATAATAATAGCTTGCATGATTATGTTTAGTAAATGCCAGGAAAGGATTAAAATCATAAATGGAGAAATTATAGGCAGTCACTAGGTAAAGATAGCCATATTCAAAGAATAGAGGGTTTGAAGGCGACAGTATTATGCTTCACTTCAAAAATCATAAAGCTTTTTTCAACAAAAATCTTCAGAAAATAAAACATCTGAGTGAATTGTTTTCACCCTATCCCCATTTTCATGCAAATACTTATTACCTAATTATGTCACAAGTAGCATAAAACGAACGAGAGACATTTATCAGACACAGCATAAGAAATGTTCTAAGTAATCAAGGTGATTGATTGGGTCAACCAGTTCTTCCAGAAATAAGCACACTAGCTCCAAAAATTTTGTTGCATTTTATTCATCAATGTCTCTACTTTGCTTTCCACACTTGAACATATCCTTCATGCCTTATTTTTCCTCAGCTCTCAGAATCAGTTTGAGGAATCTCCATCTCGGATCCCTTCTCTGGATACTCCAGCTCTGCCATCTCCTGGTGACTTGATCTTGCCTGCAACAGAGCAGCTTTGATGTAACAAGAACTGGGCTAAGCAGACCTCTCAGAGAAAATTGTGTCTCTGGAGGCTTCTTTCCATCAAGATCTCATTTGTCCTTCGAGGCCAAATGTGTGATTTAAAATGAGACAAATTAGGGCTCCATTTATGATGTTCCCATCAGCAACTGTGTGGTCTTTGCCATGTGCATTTCTGGATGTCTGTTTTCCTTATCTGTGAAATGGGGAGTAATAGTAACTTCCTCATAGAATGATGCGGAGCATCCTCGGGGTTACTGTAAGGACATGAGCTAGCATCCATCTTGCGCTACTTTTCTACCCAATATCCCCTGTCCAGATTGCACAGAAGGGACAGAACCAGAGGTTCCTCGTGAAATCTTTTAAATTAAGTGTTCCAGGCTAGCTCCTTTCCTGTTTCCTACAACTCGGCTTTTGTCACAGGCATGCTGCCAGCACCTATGAAAAGTAACACAGTTCTGGAGAATCTGGCCAAGATCTGTGCCTTATGAGAGGAGAATTTCCCAGAACATTTGCTATGGAGAAATGTTTATCTTTACAACTCTCCTCTATCTTCTACTCGGCATTAACAAGTATTCACTCAGCACCTATTATCTGTCATGAACTGGGCTTAGCTCTGGACATAAAAAGGTGCAAATTTTGTTGATTGCTCAGTGTGTTTAGTGCCGGGTTTCACTCAAGTTAACATTATACTTACTGAGTGTTGCACACAAAGGACAGGCACATGGGGACTTCCTATAATTTAATTAAAGACAAAGGTAAGTCCACATAACAAGGTAAGTTATTAAGCCCAACTGCTGTGAAAAATAGGCCAAGAAATCAAATGTAATTGAAAGGATCAAAAAAATCTTTGTGAACAAGGTGGCATTTGATACCTGAAGGATTCCAGGGAATTTAACTGGCAGTCATTCCAGCACAGTAACAGGTGTAGTCCACCTCATGCAAACTTCTATCCTTCGGATTTGACTGAACATCACCTGCTCTAAGAGCAGTCTGCGGAATCCTCTTCAGAACTCCCCCAACACCACGAGCTGGCCTCAGACAGATCACCTACTGCATTGTATTTGCCATCTGCCTTCTTCTGTGGTCTATGAGCTCCTCTTGAGAGAAGTGACCATGTTTCATTTTGTTTTGTGTAACAGATGTTATGGCTCCAAAGAACTGAGAACTCTGAGTCTAGGGAATTTCATAGTTTATTTATTTTAAACAAATTAGATCCAATTTGAACCTCTCAACACACTTACTAAAAAAATCTTTCTTTTTAGAGACCTTGTACTTCTCAGAGCTTCCCAGAGTAATAGAACCAATAAGATGTATGTATAATAAGGGGTTTACTAGGGGTTTGGCTCACACAATCTGAAAGGCTGAAAAATTCCACAATGGCCATCGATAAACGAAACAGCCAGCAAAGTCAGTAGCAAAGGTCAGTCCAAGAAGCTGAAAACCTTGGAACCAGGATGATGACGTAGCCCCCAGTCCCAGGTGAAGGCTCAGAAGCCCCTGGGAGCACTGTTGGTATAATCCCAGCATCCGAAAGCAAAAGAATGTGGAGTCTGATATCCCAGAGAGATAGGCAACATGAGAAACGCACCACATTCTGGAAAAGGAGAACTAGAGAGAGAGCAAGAGAAAGTTTCCACCTTCTTCAGCTTTGCTGTTCCATCCAGCCTTCCCTTCCCACTACTGGATGGTGCCACCCAGGTGAGGATAGATCCTTCCATTCGGTTGGCTGACTCTCACACTAGTGACTTCTGGAACCTCCATAGACACAATTAGATGCATTGCTTTACTAGTTCTCTAGGTGTCCCTCGGTCCAGTCAAGTCAACACTGAAAATTAATCACCAAAATCCTCTTCAGTTGCCTTGGACTCCCTTGCTTGGATGGAAGTTTACTGAGTACTGAGTCATCTTCTATAATTTTTAAAAGTTAATTTATTTTCATATTATTTAAAAGACAGAGAGGTCAGAGACAGAGATTGAGAAAGGGAAAGATCTTCCTTTCTTGGGTCACTTCTCAAATGCTTGCAAAAGCCAGGCCTGGACTATGTCAAAACTGGAACCCAGAACTCCATCTGGGTCTTTCAGTCAAGTGGTAGGGATCCAAGCAGTTGAGTTATCACCTTTTGCCTTCCATGGTGCACATTAGTAGAAAGTTAGGTAAGAAGTAGAACATCCAGGGCAAACCAGTGAGGGAAACAGGTGTACGAAGAGGCAATTTAACTGCTCTACCATACACCTGTCCCCAGAAGCACCTTCTGATCAAGTTTTCTCAAGATTTCTGCATGTTCCACAATGTCCTCAGGGACTTTGGGCTCCCACATGGCCCAATCACCCAGGCACTTTGCTCTGCCAACACTCTCTAACATACTGCACTTTGCTGAGTGTGGGGCTTTGAGACACTCCATGTTCACGGTTCTCTAAAATGGACCTCAGTTTATCTTCCCTCTCCCCACTGCTAATGGCAATCATGTCTGTTCTGCTGTCCTTTTTCTCATTCCCTTCTTTCTCCTCTCCCACATTTCTGTTTCTCTCTGTTGTTTTAGTAGTCCACTTCATGTTGTCCTAACAAAATACCCAATGATGGATAGTCAAGAGGTTTGTTTGGCTCGTGATTCTGGTGGTTGGAAGGTTCAAATAAATAGCTTAGCAATGATGTCCTGGTAAGGGCCCTCCTGGTTGGATCACACCCTTGCAGAGAAGGTGGCAGGCCAGAGGTTGCCTGCAAAAAGAGTACATGTATGAGCAAGGACACAGGAGAGGGTCATTCAGGAAAGAGATCGGGCTCACTCATAACAACCTATCTTCTGGAGACTTCCTGAGAAGTACTCCAACAAAAAAAACGACATTAATCCTTCTTAAATACCTAATCAATCCCAATTAGGCTCTTTTTTTTTTTTTTTTTTTTTTTGGGCTGGCAGAGTGGACAGTGAGAGAGAGAGACAGAGAGACAGAGAGAAAGGTCTTCCTTTTCCATTGGTTCACCCCACAATGGCTGCTGCGGCCTGCACGCTGCAGCTGGTGCACCACGCTGATCCGAAGGCAGGAGCCAGGTGCTTCTCCTGGTCTCCCATGAAGGTGCAGGGCCCAAGCACTTGGGCCATCCTCCACTGCACTCCTGGGCCATAGCAGAGAGCTGGACTGGAAGAGGAGCAACCAGGACAGAATCCCCCCCCCCACCACCACCAGGACTGGAACCCGGTGTGCTGGCACCACAGGCGGAGGATTAGCCTATTGAGCTTCAGCGCCGGCCGGCTCTATTTCTTAAAGATTCCACACAGCGATTTTGCCACACTGGGGTCCGATGAACCTCTGTGGGAAAAAGAACATCCAAACCACAGCACCAATACCCCTGAGCCTAGTGCTCCTCTTTCTCAACTGGCAATTGTGTTTCCCTTTGTTGAAACCAGAATAATCTCAGAGGAGATAGAGAGAATTTACAGAAAATTTATCTGGTTTATTTAAAAATTATTATCCTGTGTTACACAAATCTGGTTGTATGTATGTGTGCATGTGTAAGCATTTGTGCACAAGTGTATAATCATTGACTTTTGGAAACTTCTGAAATCCCAGAGTAATTTTTAAAACTTACACTGGATAGTTTGCTTCTATAACATATTCCACAGAAATATAAAATAACAGATTTTTAAAAATTTGTAAATAAAATATAATTATCACTGTAATGTTACTAAGGTAAAAGCTAACAAATCAATAAAGCTCAAAAATGTTTTTCCTTTGAAAAATAGCATTTGAGGGCAGATAGGATTATTTGAAACCTTAAGATAAAACAGGAAATTCATCACTGTGAAAAGACAACCATTTTATTTGGTCTTAAATGAAGTAACATTTTATAGGACTGAATTTCAGTTTCGTGAAAGTAATAATGAAAATGAGTAGCTCATTTTATGCTTTCTATAACATAAGAATAAAAACCTCCCTGTCTGAGATAGTCTTTTCTTGTTTTGTATCCAAAAACACTCTGAGATGAGTATTTTTTTTAAATGCTGATGCATGTGGTATGCTGGAATATGTGGGAGAAAAAGGCAAAGGGATCATCACTAGTTTAAAACTGTGAGCATTTTATCAAGTTCTCCAAATGGATGATCAACTTGAACTAGGGATCAGATTGCTTGTTTATTTGAGGAAAAGATGCTTTGATCGGTTTTTGTCGTGGTAAAACCAAAAAGAATGTTATTCTACTGTGATGTGTTCAAACTGTAGCAGGAATCAAAGAGCTCTATTTAATGACAAAAACAGCTATTTTCAATCCTGATCCTATTAAATCTTTGAAAATGATTATATCTCCTAGAGGCAGGCTTTGAATTGAAGGATATAGAGTGAATTAATATGAAACAAGGTCTGTTTCTTTTCCTGGGTCTCAAAAGACTTTGATGAAACTGCACTACAGACAGAGAGAGCCCATGACTCAAAGTGTTTCTCTCCCAAGAATGGAAACAAGTCCCCATATTGCATCAACAAACCAAGTAGTGTCCACTTTCTTCTCATCCTGCTCTTATCCCCATGTCTTGGTTTAGAATGCTTTAGAAAGTGTCTTGGATTGAGAGGCTTTGATGGCGTACATGCATCATTCACAGGTCTGGAAGCTGGGAAGTCCAAGATCAAGGAGCTCTCAGATTCTAAGTCTAGCTCAGGCCTGTTATGTTCATAACAGCTGTCTTCTCATGATGCCCTAACGTGGCCTAGACTACATGGTTCTCTCTTCCTGTTTCTTCTTATAATGATATTAATCTCATTTATATACCCTATAAGCAGATTCTGAGACAAAGGCCCTACCTTTTTAATGCTGCTGCCATCATATTGGAGATTAGGGCTTCAACTTAAGAATTTGAGAGAGAGAGAGAAAAAAAAAAATGGCCCATAGCATTCCCCATCCCAATTATCCCTCATGGAAGGGTCTTCTAGTTGAGAAGTTTTGAGAAGTCATCGTTCCTTGTTTTCTTGTTCTCCTTCCACTGCCTCTCTTTTCTGCATGTACTGCCCATCACCGAAGGGTAAAGGCCAACACAGGATCTCAGCTGACCCTCTGTAACTTGATTCCTTCCCAGGATGGGTAAGGAGGGAAGCACCAGACAATGATAGTCAGACATGGGTTGGAACCACAGATAACTGGTTGAGGGGACTTTCCAAACTGAACAAGTGGATGAAATCCAAGCATTCCTTCCATAGAAAAAATACTGTACTTCCCAAAATCAAATAGGATACCAGCTCCAAATAATCGACATTAGTAAAGAGACATGTGATCCTCAAAGGCTGGAGCAGTCACAAATATTTGAGCAATAGCTACAAGGAACAGAGGTACTCTGAAAGAAAATGAAATATATACCAAGCACCAGTGGGGTTGGACAGCGGGGTAGGTTTCCTCTCTCTGTATCTCTGATTTTCCGCTGTCAGAGAGGTCAGTGGCATTGATACTGGGGTCCTGGAAAGCTAGATAAGAAGGGTGAAGAGAATCGGGAGACTGTCATGGGGACCACAGTTTTGCTGCCGTCTTAACGTGGGCATTAGTACTTGTGAACAACTTTCATTGTCTGTGCTTATATTTAGAGGTTCCCCTTTCTCCTCCTATTCACTAAGTGAATTATCTTCTCAATTCTCCTCAGTATGCATTGCAAAGGATAACATCAGGTTGACCGAAATCATCACTATATCTCCTGTTAAGGAGGCAGCCTGGCAGCATCTTTGCTCACAGGCTG
The DNA here is from genome assembly GCA_949820135.1 of Sylvilagus floridanus. Classification (NCBI taxonomy): domain Eukaryota; kingdom Metazoa; phylum Chordata; class Mammalia; order Lagomorpha; family Leporidae; genus Sylvilagus; species Sylvilagus floridanus. The sequence continues at coordinate 31,975,343 of OX463238.1, read as the reverse complement.
CTGACTACACATGGTAGGCTAACCTTGGACCAGGTTTCCTTCCTTTGCCAGAGACTATAAAGGACATCCTAGAGTTACTTCTCAGAGTGGCATGCTCTGAGCTGGGGACTTCAGTGTGGGTGGATATTAGGCACCAGGCTAGTTGAAGTCCTTAAAGAAACAATACACATTTATATATCCAAGAAAATAATATTTGGAGAAAACATCCACAGATACAATGAAATATGTTTCTGCTAAAGGTCATGGAATCAAAGAGAGAGGTTCAAGTACTTGTCACCACTACAGACCACATTTACAGATGAGGTTAAGCCAACACAGCACAGGAAAGTCATATCTCTTATGGTTAGGTCAAATGCCTAATATGTTATTCATTGTCCAGCTTTGTCTTTCTAAAATAAGAAAAACACAGCCAGTCCTGCCTTTGTTCTGCTTTTTTATAATAAAGCATGCAGTCTTAGCTTTTATTAGTTCTGAAAGAGAAAGCATACTACATGACATAGTAAACCACAGTCTGATTGTCTTAATAATCTATATCCCAGTGAGAATGCAGTTTATTTGTCCAAGTATTGATGAAAGGCTAAATTTTTATTATGCACAAACCAATTTTAACTGTTCTTATAACAGATGAAGAAGAAAAGTCATCTCTGCTTGCACAATTACACAATTACATAGTTTTCAGTTATCTTTGAATGTTTCTTTTTTTTAAATTCCCTTGGAACATAGCTATTTTTATATTACCTACAGGTAATTTTTTTCTTAGAATCTGAGGAAGAAAATTAGAGTGAAAAATTGACTGGCTTCTATCTCAGTGTCAGACCATACCCCCAAAGTGGTTTACTGGTTTTAAAGGCTTAAAATCAATATTTCAGGGACCTGTTTCATGGAGCCCTAGAGTCCCTGGCCGCTGCTTTCTTTCACACTTTGCAGCTGAGCCATTTGACACTCTTCTACAGTCCCAGCTCCAAAGTCATTCATGGGAAGGATTTGAGGACAATACTAGAGAAAGGCATCTGCAAAACATGCATATTATTCATCCATCCTAGACTCTGTGTCCAAGTCTCCTCACTGAAGATTTTTCCTTGTATAGGAACACTATAATTAAAAACATCCTTCTAAAAATCGGCTGTATGTTTTAGGTCACTGAACTTTCATAGGATATATCTTCCATCTGTGACATCAAAGATCTCACCAAGACATCCACAGGACATACTATTTATGTTCAACAGGTTCCATAATTGTAGTGTTATTAAAGTAATGGAGTAGCAGGATGTTCTGCAAACTGGTGAGATGGCCAAGCTCCACAGGAGCAGAATCAGGGGTCAGCAAAACCTGGAGGCTATATCTAGGCTTCAGCCTGTTTTCATGTGTCCTGTAAGCTAAGAGTGGTTTTCACTTTGTATGATTGTTTAAAAAAAGAGAGAGAGAGGAAAGAGTATGCATGAGAGAGCATATGTGGCCTGCAAAGCCTAAAATATCTACTATTTGGCCTTCTGCAGAAGTTTGCCAAACCCTGAACTAAATGATCACACAGAGCCAGAGAGATGTAGTCCTTAGTTCACTGTCTGCCTGTGCCAGTTAACAGGAAACTGCTTCAGAAGTCTCTTATTATTTGGATATTTTTAAAAAGGCAGTTGCTCTTTCAGGCAACAGAAGCTATGCTGACTGGCTTCAGAAAATAACCCCATATGGAACAGCAGCTTCTACTGGAATCACACTCTCAATAAGTTTGTGATAATTCAATTATAGTATTTTCAAGACCTATCTAATCACTGATCAAACAAGAGAGCGTAACGAGGATGTACAACATAATGAGGATTGGGGAAAATTGGGGGGATAAAATATGAATTATTAACACTTGATTTTTCAACCATTTGACAGCAATGCTCATCTTGCAGCCCCTTCAGGAGTGTGACATTGCTTTGGGCTCATTATTTTGGCAGCACCCGAAGCACAGAGGCTCCCTCTTGCCCTTTCAGAACCTTCACCCATTGGGTCAGGGAGCCAATGTGCAAATATTGGTAACTATGGATACATATGAAACCCAGGAAAACAACCACAGGAAAGTTTACTAAAGGGTCTACATTGACTTATGTGAAGCAAACCCAGAGAAAATCTTTTTTTTATATATTCTGATCCACCACAAGCCTCTTCCTCTTGTAGTCTCCAGTAGTGGACCACACTGTCCTCTGGAGGAAACATTACCTAGATCCTGAGTCCAAAAAAAGCCATAGAGCTGAATGGTTCATTTTCCTGAGAGGTGACTGCCAGCCTTTTTTAGAGGAAGACTAGGAGATGTACAGTATATGCTCGTGGCACTATTATAGGGTGCTTCAATTCTCACTTTCAGGCTGTGGGACATAGAACAGCAAAGAGACCTTATACTCAACTGTAGCTTCTCAGAATGTCAAATAAATTATAATTTTTTTCTAAAAGAATAAAAGTATACTGCTGCTATAACTCAGTCTGGGTCTCCCACATGGGAGACTTAAGTCATCACTTACTACCTCCCAGGGCACACATTAGCAGAAAGTTTGAAACAGGAGTGGACCTAGGACTCAAACACAGGTACTTGACATGGGATATAGGCATTCCACATACAGTCTTAAGCAAAATACCAAATGCCCACCTTTGGGATGTTTCTTGATGAAACTATTGCCTCAATAAAGAAAATATTCTCTGGACTCTCATATGAAGCATAATTAGGTTTAGATGTGTGATTTAAACATGATAAATATACCAGAATGTTTCGTTATCTTTATATCCATTTCTCCAGAGTGTCATAAAAAAATCCTGGCATTTTAGCTTCAGCATTGAGTTTCCTTGCACCCACATTTCTAGAAAACACTCTGAGCTTCCCAATGGAGCATATTGAACCCAGAATCTCTGGCAAGTGCACCCAATACAAAATACTCAATTCTATATAAAATTGCACTTTTCCCTTGCTGGTTTGGCGCTGTCAGAATCCATTCCCACACATATCCCAGGATTTTGTCAGTGCAAATGAGCAGTATCTTATGATTTTGCTGTTGGGTAGTTTTCTCTCTTCAGATTTGGCTTGGCATTTGCCTCCACACTGTGATTTTGTTCTGGTTATGGAGTTGAAGGCAATTCTAGGGTGTCTGGCATGGAGAGAATTGGCACCTCCTGGTGTGATTATGAATTTTAGGTGTCAATTTGACTGGATTAAGAAATAATAGATGACTGCTGAAGTGTGACTAAGAGGATGTTTCCAGACGAGACTGGTATGTGAGTTGAGTTGATCAACTGAGTGGATGAATATCTGCTCTTAATGTGGATGGGCACCATCCAATTGACTAGGGGCATAAAAAAAGTGAAAATGGAGTGGGGCAGGGTAATTTCCTCTCTCTCTTTCCTGGAGCTGGGACACTTTGTTCCTTTTACTCTTAGACATTAGAACTCTAGACTCTCCAGCTATGAGACTCCAGGACTTAAAACAGCAACTCCAGGCCAGCGCCGTGGCTCAACAGGCTAATCCTCTGCCTTGCGGTGCCGGCACAGTGGGTTCTAGTGCCGGTCGGGGCGCCGGATTCTGTCCCGGTTGCCCCTCTTCCAGGCCAGCTCTCTGCTGTGGCCAGGGAGTGCAGTGGAGGATGGCCCAAGTGCTTGGGCCCTGCACCCCATGGGAGACCAGGAGAAGCAGCTGGCTCCTGCTATCAGATGAGCGCGGTGCGCCAGCCGCAGTGCGCTGGCCGCGGCGGCCATTGGAGGTTGAACCAAAGGCAAAGGAAGACCTTTCTCTCTGTCTCTCTCTCTCACTGTCCACTCTGCCTGTCCAAAAAAAAAAAAAAAAAAAAAAAACAAAAAAAAAACAAAAACAAAACAAAAAAAAAAAAAAAAAAAAAAACCCAGCAACTCCATGTTTTGATTTCTCAAGCCTTTGACCTTTAAGTGGAATTATACCATTGGCTTCCCTGGTTTTGAAGCCTACTCCTGGAATCCTAGAATCTCTGGTGTGCAGATGTCCTGACATGCTACTTATCATTCTTCAAATGAGCTGATCCCCCTGATAAATTCTTTCATCTATCTACCTACCTACCTACCTACCTATCATCTATCTATCTAATCTTAATGATTCTGATTCTCTCAAGAACCCTGACCAATACACTCGGTGAGTTCATTCACTCAGATTTAATCTCAGAATCTTCAGACAAAAGAAGAACAGTCGTGTAAAGCAGGACACAAATGTGCTTGTGCTTTCAAGCAATACTTGGTGAAATCTGGGTTTTTCAGGTTCTCATAGATACCAGAATCTGTCAAATGTCCAAATGCTGCTGTTTCAGTTTTCCTGGTCTCAATCCTTCCAAAAAATGTTCAAATAAGATGCTTGTGAAGTCTATGGATCTGAACCCACCCTACCTTGTAGTTCAGAAACTTTATGGATAGGACTCTGGTTTTGCTTTTTGGCTTATGTCAGTTCAGTAGCTACAAAACAGAAGAGAGTTCTTTAGCCAACCATAGAAATACTCTGATTATCTGACCATGCCATAAGCAAGGAGTTTTAAGTCGTATTTTATCATTCTCTTCATTAAGTTTTCTGAACCAGATGTAAAATTCCAAGCTCCCCTCCTCACACACATAACGATCCTTGCAATCCTTATTTTCCCCACAATAATCAGCATTATTTAAGTCATCAACACCTTGATGCTAGCAGAATCTTAACTGCCTTTGGTTCATACCAGTGAGCTAACCAATCACAGATTTTTTGTTGCTTTGGGAGTCTGTGGCCTACAACCACTGGAGCCAGCAATTACTCTGTTAGGGCTTAATTGTAGAGAAGAAAACAATCTCTAGATGTGTCAACAGAAAATAATTTGTTTTGTGAGATATGAAAGGGCTTATAAAATTATTTATAAACTAAAGGATTTTAGATTGATCTTCCAGAAAAACCTTTTAAATCATGATGCAGGAATGGACCACCCAGGATGTTGTTGCCATGGTCATAATCAGGAAACTGCCTGATGAATCAGTAAGCCATAACGATAATTGCTAGTTCAAGATCAAAGCGCTTTCGCTCCCATCTTCACCAGCAAAAATAGGTACCTCCTGCTGTATTGCCCTCCATGCATTTCCCCCCGAATTTTATTTTTAATAAAGGTAAAATACATTTAACAAGGTTTACCAAGATTATTGTTTTTAACTGAATATTCAATGATATTAATAGTCAATGAAATTAAGTACATTAACATTATTTTATAACCACCACCACTATCCATTTTCTAACTTGTTTCTTCTTGAAAATCTGAAACTCCATATTCATTAAACAATCATGCCCATCTCTCTTCCCTAAGCTTTTGTGACCCACCGTGCTACTTAACTGTCTTTTAAGATTGTGACTACTCTAAGCACCTCATAAACATGGGATCAATATGGTATTTTTTTATGACTGGCCTTTTTCACTTAGTGTATTCTAAAGGTTCAGCTGCATTGTAGCAAATGCCAAAATTTCCTTCTTTTTTTAATGCTGAAAAATGTTTGATTGTGTAAATATGGCATTTTTTTTCATTCATCTATTTCATTTGGGTTGTTTTAGTGTTTTAGCTATTTTGAATAATGCTTCTATGAACATTGGTACACAAAAAAAGCATATTTCTTTAAAACTCTGCTTTCAACTCTTTTGAAAAAATACCTAGAAGCAGAATTGCTGGATCATACAGTAATTCTGTTTGTAATTTTTTGAGGACTTGCCATACTGTTTTACTCATTGCTGTACCATTTTATATTCCCACCAACAGTGTACAAGTGTTCCAATTTCTCCATATCCTCACCACCATTTGTTTTCTTTTCTTTTTTTTTTTTTCAATAGTAGCCACCCTAATGAATGTGAAATGGCATTGCAATGCAGTTTTTACTTGAATTTCCTTTTGTAATGTTTATCCTTTCATGTGCTTTCTGGCCATTTGTATATATTCTTTGGAGAAATGTCTCTTCAAAGGTTTTGCCTGTTTTTGATTAGAGTCGTTTGCTTCATTTGTTCTTCAGTTGCCTTTCTCTTTTGTTTGAGTTCTGAATTTAAGTCTTACATTAAGGCAACTGATTGACAGAACAGAAACTCTATCCTTAAATATGTGAAATGTAGTTTTAAGCTCCCCAGTCTCTGCTGTATAAGAAAACACACTAAAAAGCAGTGAGAATCGATTTTGAGCAGGCCAAATTGCAATATCTACCACAGTCCTTTTCCTAGGAGTTTCCTCTGATTGAAACCCTGCTACTTACTGACATAATTTCCTAATATTAATATACTTGTCCTGACTGCTGTCAGATTGTCCATCTCCATCTACTAGATAAAATTCTCCCAATCCCATTATTTGCTATTAAACTTCTTCTCAATGTAAACTACTTTCCTGGAGTAGCATTACCTGCCTTTCCTGTTCATATTCACTGCATGTAGATTTTGCTTTTTGGTTTAAGATTTTTTTATCCCCATTGCTGTCTTCTTCATAGCACTTATTCCACAAAAAGACCTAATGATCCCGCCAATCTGCCAAGTCCCAATGCAGTTTACATAGATGTGTCAAACCTCATGAAATATTGATAAAGAATGTTTAATAATCTAATTTGGGGCCAGCGCCATGGCTCAATAGGCCTCTGCCTGCGGTGCCGGCACCCCGGGGTTCTAGTCCTGGTCGGGGCACCAGATTCTGTCCCAGTTGCTCCTCTTCCAGTCCAGCTCTCTGCTGTGGCCCGGGAGTGCAGTGGAGGATGGTCCAAGTCCTTGGGCACTGCACCCACATGGGAGACCAGGGGAAGTATCTGGCTCCTAGCTTCGGATCAGCGCAGTGCGCCGGCCGCAGCGGCCATTCGGGGGTGAAGCAACGGAAAAGGAAGACCTTTATCTCTGTCTCTCTCTCTCACTGTCCACTCTGTCTACATATATATATATATATATATATATAATCTAATTTGGTTGCTATTTCAAACAAAGAGGTCCATTTTATCTTTTATAAAGTTACTAACAATAATTTTAATTTACCTATAGATTAAACAACATCTTGAAATCTCCTTTTAAATCAGGTCTAACAAAAAATATAAATCCTTTGATCTTAAAAGAATATGAATTGGGGTCAGTGTTGTAGTGCAATGGGCTAAGCCCCACTTGTGACTCTTACATTCCACATCAAAGTGCTGGTTCAAAGTCCCAGCAGCTCTACTTCTATCCAGCTCCCTGCTATTGTACCTGGGAAAGCAGCAGAGAATGGCCCAAGGAATTAGGTCCCTGCCACCCATGTGGGACACTGGGCTCCTGGCTCCAGCTTAGACAAGCTACAAATGTTGTTGCCACTTGAGGAATGAACCAGTGGATGGAAGATCAATCTCTCTCTCCCTCTCTCTGTCACTCTGCCTTTCAAATAAATAAATCTTTAAAATTAAATAAAAGAATTAGTTTTAGCAGAGTTAGTTTGGCGAGCTAAAAAATCTTCCTCAGTTAACCATATTTACCCTACTTAAGTAATCTGTTTTATTACAAGCTCCATGACTTTGGAGAATTTGTGTGTGAACTTAATATTTTTTCTCAAAAATCTAGTACAAAATGAATTATGTAGTTTCTTTTTGCACAGAATTAGGTTTAATTATTTTTTAGCAGAGAAACACATACAGATTACATTTATCCTCACCACTTCATGGTCTTTCCACACTGGTCACAGCAGGGGTTGAAAGGAGCTTATAGAAAATGCTAACTTTTAAAAATTATGTTGAATTATCCTAATAACTGGTACATAATAGAATTTTATTCTTGCTCTTATGCAGTTTATACTAAAATGAATCTAGTATAGAAAAGAAGCTCTGTTTTATTTCTATTTGATATTTTTGTTAGATTGCTACCAATAAAACAAACATTTTGTTCTAAATCAACTATTGTATTTGAGTATTATTTTGAGATTCGGTCTCCAACATATAGTTCCAAGTTTTCTATCTTTGAGGAGTTAGTAAAATCAGTTTAGTGTAAATGTGTCTGACACATTTGATTCTAAAAATAAATTTTGAATTGTTCCCAGGTGTTAGCCTTCTGAAATTACATAATTTTCACAAGTTATTAATATCACTCAGAATTTCTCCCTCCATGCTGTTTTTAACATCAACACATTGTCTTCCTACTAACACAACACCCCTAAAGTCAGTTATTCATTTTCTCTCTCTCTCTCTCTCTCTCTCTCTCTCTCTCTCTTTCCCTCTTTCTCCTTTTTAAGGGAGTCTGGCTGGGAGAGGTGTTAATTGACTGTGTGTCTGACCAGCATTAATTGGATGTTTGGACCCCTTATAAAGCTGTACTGCCAGGCTCACCCCTTATATGTTCAGACCTTTGAAATAAGGCATTTCTGTTCAAAACTCCCATTTTAATTGTTGCCACATAAATTACCAGGGTAGAAACAAGCCATATTTCTGTATTTCTAGGCTCTGTATTCCTCAGCATTTAAATCCATGTCTGCACATGGTTAACAAAGCATGCCACAGCAGGCAAAATGGATGGCTTTGGTTCTCCACAGCTTGTTTTCATGATCAATAGATTATTACAGCTGGGTAATTATGCAGCAATTTATATCGATTGTTTAGAGCGATAATGGTGAATCCTAGTGACTAAGCTTACCATGCTATATAACTTGTTCCTTCTTGTCCTGTGAAGACACAGCGTAATTCAAACACCTTGTGAACTTACATAATTTTTGAATCCATAATTCCATATGGTCAAAACAAATCAGAGAGGGAACATAACACTCTAGGCACTTGCATATGGCTTTAAAATGTACCTTAGAGATTAAGATAGAAGTGACAAAATCTGATTTTTCCTTTTAACATAAAAACAGATGCAGAAGTTATACATGAACTTAAATTTATATAGTTATAAGTAGTGTCAGCCTGTACCATTGCGCTCAGTTTATTTAATATCAAACAGATCTTAAGCCATTTTCTCCACATTTAGACATTAAACAAGGTAGATCCTAATCTGTAAAACCTTTATATTTTAAGTGTCACTTTTTAGATGATTTCTTAGTTTTGAAGAATATGTGTACACATTGAAGAAAGCAAAAAGTATTCATACATGAGAGAAGTGCTCTTTACGAATATAGTTCACCTATCACTGAGGTGGTCTAGTTGTGCATGTGTATGTCTGTGTGTAGTGACTTGGATTCAAATCACTAGCAAAGAGCCACTGATTTTTTTGTGGAAGAAAAGTACAATAGTCCTTATAAATGGCAAGGTGACTCAGTCACTCTCAGATTATTGAAAATAGGCAATGCTCCATGTGTTCTTTACCTAAAATAAATGAAGTTCTTCCAAGTCATGAACGCTGTAATAAAAGATCAGAATCTTTCATTTCCATTTCTGCTGCAGTGTCTATAAAAAATACCATTCCCTGTATCTTTGCTGAGCAAAACAGCTGGAGGGGAAGCATTTTTTAATTATATGACACAAGGTTTTCCTAATGAGCTTTCTTCATGACATTAAAAATCTGCTCACTAATAAGACACAAAAATGGAAGAAATTTAAGTGAAAACGTTATTCTTAATGTTATTAAGGAATTCATTTAACTCTATATGGATGGAGGAAAATTACTTGTATCTCTTTTACAAAAAATATTTATTTAACAATATCTGAGCTCCCTTTGCTTTGCTGATTATATTATACTATCTGAATATGCAAGTGGGCAATTTTTGTTATATTAACAAAAATAGGGAGTATGGAAGATGGAGGAATAGGAAGGCAGCACACTGATAGTCCGGGGAGAGACAGTTTAATAAAAGTGGAGATACTGCAGGTTCAAGGAAGAGTAGGGGAAGAAACAACAGAGGAAACTCTTCCGGAACTAGTGATTCACAGTGGACCTTCGAGGAGAACGTGGGAGCCCACAGTTCGGGACACCAGTGGCAGACTCAATGCACCAGTGCTGGAACACGCGAGTTGAGCCGAAACTCAATAGCCTGAGACACCGGCAGGGAAGCGTAGAGAGGAGACTAGAGTGAACAATGCTTGAAACCCTGTGGGGAAAAGTTCACCAGGCTAACTAGAAGAGAGAGAGAAAGAAAAAAGTGACCGATACGGAAACGAGTTTCTCTCTCTCTGCCCACCTCTCAAAAAGGTGAGCAAGACAAACAAGTGCCATTTTGGACATACGTCATAAGCAGGGCGACCTCAGGTCTGCATCGACCCTAGCCTAGCAGAAAAACCTGACTCTGGGCGTGGGGTGAAATAACAGGAGATTAGAACCTAATGAATGTGTGATGTTAATGAACTGAGACTGTGAAAAAAGAGACTGTGGGGGAGAGAACTCACGGAATTCACCACGTGAGTCCTTTCCAGAGACCCTACAGTTCGGTATCCTTGGTAGTCCAGTGGTGAGACTGCAGAAGAATTTGAACCCACACTGAAGGCCACAGAGATTCCCTCTGTGGTCCTTGGGAAAGAGCTTCCGATCTCTGGCTCCTGTGGGTAAATCATTCGCCTGCTAACCACCCCCAATTCCATTCAGCTGTGTGGAATTACGTTCCTTTTGAATCAAAAATAAAGAAAGAAACAGAGAGAGATTTACTACGCCTAACCTGGGAGTGTCACCTTTGGCACACTCTCAACCCTGAGGAACCAAACAGAGCTATCAGGCCACACCCATCTCAAGCCTCTAAGGCTCCATTGAAAGCAGACAGTCCACTTATCTAGAGTCATAGTATAACAAGAAAAAACACCACAGTGAAGAAACCAATATGCCAAACAACAAACACAAAAACCGAGGTAACAAGAACAAGAAAGACACTATGGCATCCCCAAATGAAAAAGACACCCCAATTCAAGATTACGAAGATGATGAGATAGAAGAAATGCAAGAAGCAGATCTCAAAAAATTGATAAGAACACTAAGAAGTACTCAAAAACAAATTCTTGAACTACAGAAATCCTTAATGGACAAGGTAGAAAATCTCCCTCATGCAAATGAAATATTAAGGAGCAATCAAGCTGAAATGAAACAACTGGTAGAACATGAAACTGTGATAGTGACGAGAAATCATAATGAAGTGAAGAATTCAATAGATCAAATGAAAAACACATTAGAGAGCCTTACAAACAGAATGGGTGAGGCAGAAGAGAGAATATCGGACTTAGAAGACAGAGCACAGGAAAATATACAGTCAAACCAAAGAAAAGAAGAGGAAATTAGAAATCTAAAAAATATTGTTGGGAATCTGCAGGATACTATTAAAAAACCCAACATTCGAGTTCTAGGAGTTCCTGAAGGCATGAAAGGATTAGAATGCCTTTTTAGTGAGATAATAGCAGAAAATTTCCCAGGTTTGGAGAAGGACAGAGACATCCTAGTACAGGAAGCTCATAGAACCCCTAGTAAACATGACCAAAAGAGATCCTCACCACTACACGTTGTAATTAAACTCACCACAGTGAAACAGAAAGAAAAGATCCTAAAATGTGCAAGAGAGAAACGTCAGATTACTCTCAGAGGAGCTCCAATTAGACTCACAGCAGACTTCTCATCAGAAACCCTACAAGCTAGAAGTGAATGGCGAGACATAGCCCAGGTACTAAGAGAGAAAAACTGCCAGCCCACAATATTACATCCTGCAAAGCTCTCATTTGTGAATGAAGGTGAAATAAAGACCTTTCACTGCAAACAGAAATTGAAAGAATTTGTTGCCACTCGCCCAGCCCTGTAAAAGAGGCTTAAACATGTGTTACACACAGAAACACAGAAACACAGCCATCAACATGAAAGAACGTAAACGAAGGGAACCTCACAGCAAAAGATCACAGGGAATTCAAAGCATACATTTGGATAAAGAAATTATGGGACATGTACTCTATAGAATACTATACAGCAGTCAAAAACAATGAAATCCGGTCATTTGCAACAAGATGGAGGAATCTGGAAAACATCATGCTGAGTGAATTAAGCCAGTTCCAAAGGGACAAATATCATATGTTCTCCCTGATCCAGCGACAACTAACTGAGTACCAAAGGGGAAACCTGTTGAAGTGAAATGGACACTATGAGAAACAGTAACTTGATCAGCTCTTGTGCTGACTGTTGTTCTACAATGTAATACTTTATCCATTTTAGTATTTTTTTATTCTAGTACTAGTGGTTGAACTCTGTAATTAACAAACAATTATTCTTAGGTGTTTAAATTTAACTGAAAAGTGATCCCTGTGAAATATAAGAGTGGGAATAAGAGAGGGAGGAGATGTACAATTTTGGACATGCTCAATCAGTCGTGACCCAAATGATGGAGTTAGAATTGTGCCAGGGGATTCCAATACAATCCCATCAAGGTGGCATGTACCAAGGCCATCTCACTCGTCCAAGTGATCAATTTCAGTTCACAATTGATCACACTGATAGGTCTAAGAGTCAAAGGGATCACACAAACAAGACTAGTGTCTGCTAATACTAACTGATAGTATCAAAAAGGGAGAGAATGATCCAACATGGGAAGCGGGTTACACAGCAGACTCATAGAATGGCAGATGTCCTAAATAGCACTCTGGCCTCAGAATCAGCCCTTAAGGCATTCAGATCTGGCTTAAGAGCCCATGAGAGTATTTTAGGCATGGAAAGCCAAGACACTCTGGAAAAAAAACAAAACCTAAATGAAAGATCTCAGTGAGTGAGATCCCAGTGGAACGAATGGGGCCATCAAAGAAGGAGGTACCTTTCTCTGAAGGGAGGAGAGAACTTCCACTTTGACTATGACCCTGTCGGAATAAGAACAAAGTCGGCGAACCCTAAAGGCTTCCATAGCCTCAGCAACTCATGACTAGACCCTAGGGAGATTACTGACGCCATAAACAAGAGTGTCAAATTGTTAAGTCAACAACAGGAGTCACTGTGTACTTACGTCTCATGAGGGATCTGCCTTTAATGTGTTGTCCAATGTGAAGTAATGCTATAACTAGTACTGAAGCAGTATTTTTACACTTTGTGTTTCTGTGTGGGTGCAAACTGATGAAATCTTTACTTAGTATATACTGAATTGATCTTCTATATGTAAAGATAATTGAAAATGATTAAAAAAAATCTTAGTGTTAAATTGGAAATTGCATAGAAAATTAATCAATTAAAAAAAATATCATGTAGGATCTCTGTCCTTAACATGCTATACATTGTGAATTATACTATAACTGGTACTCCAACAGTATTTTTCACTTTGTGTTGCTATGTGAGGGCAAACTGTTGAAATCTTTACTTAATATATACAATACTGATCTTCTGTATATAAAGAGAATTGAAAATGAATCTTGATGTGAATTCAAGGGGAGAGGGAGTGGGATAGGTGATGGTTGTGGGTGGGATGGAAGTTATGGGGGGGAAGCCATTGTAATCCATAAGCTGTACTTTGGAAATTTATATTCTTTAAATAAAAGCGTTATTAAAAAAACAAAAATAGCTAATGGAATTCTTGATAAAGTAACACATGTTCAAGTGTGAAATTTCTGACTACAATAATAGAATATGTAATTTTTTAAAAGATGAATTTAATTTTTATATGAAAGGTCATATTAATTTCATTGTTTAATATACAATTCAATAACATTTCTAGACAGATGTATTTTCTAACAAATGAGATCCATTATGATTTTATTTTCTTTGGCATTATACTCTTTGGTAGTCTTTCTTAAGGAGATTGAAAATATTACGTATGAATAAGAATCACAAGTTTAAAAAGATTAGAGAGCAACGTGATCAGCAATGTGCTTCATATGAGCTGAGATTAACTTTTTATTTTACAACTTTGTGCATTTAATATATAGATTTGGGATCATGATGATGTGCAGTAGAGGCCACCACTGAACTATAGTTTAAGTTTTTCTTTTTAAGATTGATTTTATTTTAAAGATAGAGTTACAGAGATAGAGTTACAGAGTGAGGTAAAGACAGAGTTTGAGATAGAGAGAGAGAGTGAGATCTTCCATCTGCTGGTTCACTCCCTAAACAGCAGCAATAGTTGGTGCTGAGCTGATCCGAAGCCAGGAGCCAGGAGCTTTGTCCAGGTCTCCCATGTGGTTGCAGGGGCCCAAGGACTTGGGCCATCCTCCACTGCTTTCCCAGGCCATAGCAGAGAGCTGGATCAGAACTGGAGCAGCCAGGACTTGAACCAGCACCTATATGGGATACCAACACTTCAGGCCAGGGCATTAATTCACTGAGCCACAGGGCCAGCCCCTGGTTTTTTGTTTTGTTTTGTTTTGTTTTTAATTTCAAGTACAAAAGTATTAATATTCATTTAGAAAATTCAGAAAAATATATTTTTTATATAAAGCTTTTATTTAAAGAATATAAATTTCCAAAGAACAGCTTATGGATCACAATGGCTCCCCCCCCACAACCTCCCTCCCTCCCCGTACCCTCCCCTCTCCCGCTCCCTCCCCCCCTCCGCCCACATCAAGATTCATTTTCAATTCTCTTTATACACAGAAGATCAATTTAGTACATATTACGTAAAGATTTCAACGGTTTGCCCTCGCATAGAGACACAAAATGATAATACTGTTGGAGTGCTAGTTATAGTATTAATTCACAATGTACAGCACATTAAGGACAGAGATCCTACATGATTTTTTTTTTAAAAAAATTTGATTGTCTATGCAATTTCCAGTTTAACACCAAGATTTTTTAATCATTTGCAATTATCTTTATATAAAGAAGATCGATTCAATATATACTATGTAAAGATTTCACCAGTTTGCACCCACTCAGAAACACAAAGTGCAAAAATACTGTTTCAGTACTAGAACGGGGCCATCAAAGAAGGAGGTACCTTTCTCTGAAGGGAGGAGAGAACTTCCACTTTGACTATGACCCTGTCGGAATAAGATCGAAGTCGGCGAACCCTAAAGGCTTCCATAGCCTCGGCAACTCATGACCAGAGCCTAGGGAGATTACTGACACCATAAACAAGAGTGTCAAATTGTTAAATCAACATCAGGAGTCACTGTGTACTTACGTCTCATGAGGGATCAGTCCTTAATGTGTTATCCAATGTGAAATAATGCTATTACTAGTACTGAAACAGAAAAATATTTTAATAAAAATATCATACCTACTTCATTGAAGATGAAAACAGAAACAGAGAACAAGGCAACAATTAGAAAACTATAACAAATATGGCATATAGTAATCCAACTATATCCATAATCACTTTGAAAGCCAGTGGTCCAAGTGAATCAATTAAAAGGCAGAGATCATCAGAGTGGCCCGAAAACCGCGACTTAACTATATACTTTCCATGGGAAACCAACTTTAAATATTAAAAAAAAAGATTAAAAGGAAATGGATAAAAAAAGAAAAATATATACATTAGTGCTAATCAAAACAAAAGTATAGGGGCAGATGTTTGGCATTGTAATTAAGGTACCACTCGGAATGGTCACACCATGTATTAGAGTGTCCAGGCTCAAGTCTAGCTCTGCTTCTGATTCCACTTTCCTGCTAATATATGTCCTGAGAGGCAGCAGGTAATGACCCTAATATTTGAGTCTCTGCCGCCCATGTCAGAGACCCAGATTAAGTTCCTGGTTCCTGGCTTTGGCCTGATTCAACCCTAGATATTGTATTCATTTGGGGTATAAATCAGTAGATAAGGAGATCTTCCTGCATATCTCTTCTTATTTATGTGTGTGTGTGTGTGTGTGTGTGTGTGTGTGTGTGTATAAAACTGCAGGGAGAAACAGTTGCATCTACTAACATAGTTTAAGATATCAATACCCCTCTATCAGAAATGGATAGATCCAAGAGGAAAAAATAAGTGAGATCATGGTCCAAGTCAATGACACCATTATTCAACTACATAAATAGATTCATATAGACTACTTTATCCAGAAACAGCAGACTATATACACAGTTTTCTCAGGCATATATGCAATCTTCACAAAGCTACAATGATCATAAAATTCCCCTTAAAAAGTTACAACAATAGAAATTATAAAATATCTACTCTAATACCAAAGGGGAATAAAATTAGAAAATAACAGATAACTGGTAAAATAAAAAAGACTTGCAGATTAAGCAATACACTTCTAAGTATCACATGAATTGAGGAAGAAATAGCAAGAGAAACGTTAACGTATTTTGAACTATACAAAATCACAAGTTACTAGAATTTACAGAATGGCAAAAAGCAATCCTAAGAGGGCTTTGAATGTTTTTATGATAAAAAGAAGAAAAAAATCTAAAATCAATGATCTATGATATATCTTAGGAAACTAGAAAAGGACCAAATTAAATCCAAAGTAAGAAGAAAAAATGAAACAAAATTAGAGCAGAAATTAATTAAGTTAGGAAGTCAATAGAGAATATCAACAAAACCAAACACTGATTTGCTCAAGATTGATAAAAAGAAAAAAGAAAAAAATAGAGAGGATTCAAAGTATTAATATCCCAGATAAAAAAGGTGACCTCATTGTAGAACTCACAGACAGACATTAAAAGGAAAATAAAGGAATTCTATGAATAACTCTATGACCACAAATTTGATAACATATATGAAATGGATAAATTCCTATAAGCTGACAAAAACTTACATAAAAAGAAACAGACAATATAAATAGACCTATATTTATTAAATAAATTGGATCAACAATTAATAACATAAACAAAGAAAAAGCATCAGGCCCATATAGATCAGGCCATACATCTAAGGAATTATAACAATAGAAGCAGAGGAGATATTTCCTTGTTAAATCTATTAAATAAGCAATACCCTAAAATCCAAAGAGACAAACATTGAAAGAAAACTACAGACTAAACTCTGTCATGAACAGAGATACAAAAAATTTAACAAAATATTAGCAAGTCAAATGTAGCAATGTATAAACACAATGATATACCACGACCAAGCTGGACTTTTTCCATGTATGCAAGGCTTGTTCAACATTCAAAAATCAGTTAATTAATGTACCACATCAATAGGCCCAAGAAGAAAAATCAGGAATCCAAGGAAGACAGATAACTAGAAGCAGTATTTTCAGTCCCCTTCCACAAAGAAAGATCAAAACCAAATCACAAACAGAACTATTCAGTAATATTTCAGAGACAGTGTTGTTGAACAGTGCAAATAAAATGGAGAAATTTTGGAATGGAAAAACTCCAGAAATGAAATTGGCACATCAAAGAGATATCTACACTCATGTTTTTAGTGTAGTGCCATTCATAAAAATCAAGATAATAGGATCAACCAAGATGTCCACAATGGAAGAACAGATTAAGAAAATGTAGTGTATATACACAATAGTATATTATTCTGCCATAAAATATGAAATCCTATCATTTGTGTCAAATTGGATAGAACTGAGAGTACATTATGTTAACTGAAATTGTCAGATACAGAAAAATACTGAATTTTTTTTTTGTATGTGGGAAATAAAAAAGGCTTTTTACATACACAAAACAGTGGTTGCCAGAAGCTTGGAAGGGTGGTGGGGGTGGGTGAATATAGGAAGCAGGATAACAGGTACTAGAACACAGAAGGAGTAAGTTCTAATGCTCTACACAGTGCTGTAACTCATTGCAAAAACCTCTGATACATTTTATAAAGGTGTCGAAGAGAGACACTTGAAGGACTCAAACATTAAGAAATAATAAGGAAATGGAAATAATTACATGATTTGATCACTATAGTCTTGATAGATGTGTTTAAATACAAATAGTATATTGTGCCCCATAAAAATGTACGAACACTGCATGTTAATTCAAATAAGAACAAGTGGCATTCAGTGCTCCCTCCTCCTCTCGTCTGAAGGAACAGTAGACTTCCTACCTCACCCCTTAATGTTGAGCCGGGGGCCTGTGGCTTGCTTCGCCCAATGGAATGTGAGCAGACATGATATAAGCTACCTCTAAGCTAAAGGTTTGTTTATTTCTTCTTTCACCACAAAAAAGCAAAATCTAAGAGGATATTTCAGAAAAACGGAAGTTTGGTTAAACAAAAATAATTAAAATTGAAGAAGATACTCATAACTAGGAAATGGTGCTCACCCTGGGGATAAAGACAGGTGAAGTCAAACTGCTGCAAACACAACTGAGCCATTCTCAGTGATCACAGCTGGAAGAAATGTTGTTTAAGGCTAAGAGCTGTGCAAAAAGACGAAGCAGCCCATGACAGCAGTGTCAGCATCCTCCAGGCCCACAGGTTCAATCAGCTTAGGGAATTTGCAGAATGAGCGTGGTTTTCCAGGTGAAATAAATGTGAAGCGTAGGACCAGGTTTTCCCTAGAAAGAGGGTTTCTCAACAGTACCTCATCGGACCCTGTAAATGGTCCTGCCTAGCCAGCGTGGCTGCTTGTGGTTCTGCACTCTTCCTTCAGAAGAGCTTGGCTCAGGCAGCCACTGCTCCTTCAGCCTGGGCTCCAGAAGGAAAAGCATAAGCAAAACCTGAATTGGACCTGAAACCTGGAGCAAGGTGACTACAACAATCCAACAGATCCATGAAAACAAAATAATCGTTTGTTGTAAGCTACTGTGGAAAAGAGAATGATACACAGACCCAGATTTTACTCATTTTAATCACATCTTTTTTTCAACATATTTATGGATTTACATGCTGTGTAATTCACCCATTTTAAATGTACACTTTGATGATGTTTACAACTATCATTGTAATCTAATTTTAGAACATTTCATCACATAAATAATATCCTTCATATCCATTAACTGTTAATCTCTGTCTCTACCACATATTTCATGCCCTAAGCAAACAGTAATCTACTTTGTGACTCTATAGATTGACTCTTGCTAGACATTTTGTATACATACAATCACACATGTTTTTGCTATTATGAATAATCATGCAATGAATATTTGCTTGCCTTTTTTTTTTTTTGACAGATATAGACAGTGAGAGAGACAGAGAGAAAGATCTTCCTTCTGTTGGTTCACTCCCCAAATGGCCACTACAACTGGAGCTATACTGTTCCAAAGCCAGGAGCCAGGCACTTCTTCCTGGTCTCCCATGCGGGTGCAGGGGCCTAAGCACTTGGGCCACCCTCCACCGCCCTCCCGGGCCACAGCAGAGAGCTGGACTGGAAGAGGAGCAATGGGGACTAGAACCCAGCACCCTTATGGGATGCCGGCGCTGCAGGAGGAAGATTAACCAAGTGAGCCATGGTGCCGGCCCCTTGCTTGCCTTTTAAAAATGTACACTTAATGCTTTCATTTATCTTCAGCATATGTGAAGGAGTGAAATTGCTAGAATGTATTTTAAATTTATTTTAATTTTATTAAAAAGCTGCAAAACTGTTTTTCAAAATGATTATATAGCTTGGCATTTACAACAGAAATGTAGGAGATTTCTGGATTTTTCCACATCCTTGCCAACATTTGTAGGTTTTTTTTTATTATAGTCATCTGATAGGTATGAAATAGCTTGTATTGTAATTTTTATCTGCATTTCCCTACTGACTGATGATGTGGAGTATCTTTTCATTGCCAATTATCCACTCATATCTTCTTTGATAAAATGTCTATCCAAATATTTTGCCCATTTTTTAAATTTAATTTTTAAGATTTATTTGTCTGTTTGAAAGGCAGAATTACAGAGAGGCAGAGGCAGAGAGTTCTTCCAACTGCTGGGTCACTTCCCAAATGGCTGCAGCAGCCGGAGCTGTGCAGATCTGCAGACAGGAGCTAGGAGCTTCTTCCAGGTCTCCCACACAGGCTCAGGGGCCCAAGGACCTCGGCCATCTTCCACTGCTTTTCAAGACCATAGCAAAGAGCTGGATTGGAAGTGGAGCAGCCAGGGCGTGAACCAGCACCTACATGGGATGACGGCACTGCAGGAGACAGCCTTATCTGCTACACCACAGCGCTGGCCCCTTAATTTATTTTTTTTTTTATTTTTGTTAATGAGGTGTAAGAGGTGTTCGTTTTCTGAATACACTTATTTTACTAGGTGTGAGTTGCAAACATTTTTCTTCCCTTCTGTGATTTATCTTTTCATTTTCATAATTGCATTTTTGAAATTTGATGATGTACAATTTATCATTTTTTCCTTTCATGAATCATACTGTTGTTGTGATATGTAAGAAATATTGCCTAACCCAAGTTCTCAAATTTTTTTTCTCTAATGTTTTGTTTCAAATTTTTTTTTAGTTCTTACACCCATGTCTGATACAATTTTAGTTAATTGCCATGGATAGTATGAGATAAGGATCTAACTACATCTTTTTAAATCATCCTAGCACCATTTGTTGAAAAGATTATTGTTTTTCCTATTTGCTTGTTTTGGCATCGTTGTGGAATGCCAATTTTATCATAAATAATATGTTTTACTCTCAATTCTCTTCTATTTTTCTATATGCATGTCTTTATGCTGGTACTACACCTCTTAATGTCTGTATCTCTATAGTAAATATTCAAATTGGAAAGTGAATGTTCTAAAACTTTGTTATTTTTCAAGATTGTCTAAGCTATTCTGTGTTTTTCATTTACTTACCATTGACACTTAGTTCTTAAAAAAGCAAGTGTCATTGAAGCTTACCTGTCAGTTTTAAAATTCATTCAAGTGCTATGCTGTTTATTTAACAACAAAGGAAAAGTACAAGTTTTGTTTTTGAGGCACTGTGAAAGATTAGTAGCTATAGGGATATGTCAATGAACATAAAGTACTATATGCGAGCATTTTATTTAATTAAAAACTCATATGTATTTAGCACCATGTCCTTGACAAAACAGTATAGAAACATTTCTGGTAATCACATGAATAGGAAACATTAGGTCAGAAATAGCTCCATGCAGTTACTTTGTCATTAATTCCTGATCTTTCTCATAGAATGAAGATGTTTTCCTTATATTGTTCATTATAACAAAATAACTATGCAAGAAATCTTTGTTAAATACCAATTAATCCATCAAAACAAGTTAAAATTGCTGTGCAAACTGTTTTGATTGCTAAGAGGAAGCAGCATTATTCTAGTGGCAAATTGTTTCTTGCATGTTTGATACATTTTCTAGGAAATGCTAAGGAAGCAACAAAAATATGATAATAATCAGCATGTATTTTTCATTTGATAGATAATATTGAATGTTTATCACTTATGAAACTATTATCCAATAAATCTTTAATGAATGTTTTTAATTTGTGAATAAACTTCAGCAATATACAGCAACTAGGAGCAAGATAGTAATTTTGGGAACCACGTTTAACCTGGTGATTATCAGTGTGCTGTTAAAAAGCCATTGCATTTAGACATAACCCTATCACTGTCTTGCACTAGCTCCTATAACCGAAAGTATCCTGAAGTTGTGAGAAATTCCATGTTTTTTGCATAGAAAGGAAATTGCCCAGATATCCCTGCACTAACATTGACTGACTATGCTGAAATGTATTGCTCGTTATGAGGGATAATGCTTCCACACTATCAAGGTAAGTCATAAAATAAGACTTTCTAAGAAACACTTGTCAGTTGATGGTTCCTGAAATAGCCACTTTTAAGCAGCACTAAATCACTCCATGACTGCATTCCTGTTGCTCCCCCTCAGGTATGAACTCCTGGTGGCATGGCTTTTCTCTACCTTGAATCATGGCAGACTTCAAGCATCACCATTGATCGATCACTGGAAAGGTGCTTACAGTAGCAAATGCACATTTGGCAATTTTTTTCAATGTCCTTAAGGTCTTTACCCAGGATATGAAATCCAGCATCCTTATCTCTTTTATAGTACCTATAGAAAATCTGCAATTTAAGGATCAGCTAATTTACACAGGAACCCATTTAAAGTCTTCTACAACATTCAGGTAAGTAATTTACAAAGAATAGCTCAACATCACATTTCATGAAACCATCTGGCAAAGCCACCTGTTACTTCCATAAAGGAGGTCGTTCCTATCTCCATAGCTCAGGTATTCCTTTTATGTTCCTTGATTAAAAAATAATGAACAAATTAACACCAATTAAACTACTGGCAAACCTTTTAATTTCCCAAAGCATTTCTAAATCCATGATTTTCCACATAGTAAACGTATTTTGCTAATATAAGATCTATTAAAAGCAAGTTTTTTTCTTAAATAATAAATCTACCAGAATGAACAAAGTCAGCCAAAAACAATTTAGGACAGCTGCATGCTCTCATTCCCTAATTCATAGCCACACAAATGGAGAAACACGTAAGTTCATTTTGCAATTGCATTACGTGTCGTAGAACACTGTGATCAAATTTTAGTGCATATATGAATTACCATGTATCTTACTGAGATGCAGATTCTGATTGAGTAAGTCTTGGTATGGCCTGAAATGATATTTTTTAAAAGTTTCAAAGTGTTTTTGTTCTAGTACTAGTGGTTGAACTCTGTAATTAACAAACAATTATTCTTAGGTGTAAAAATTTTAACTGATGGAGTTAGAATCGTGCCAGGGGATTCCAATAAAATCCTATCAACGTGGCATATACCAAGGCCTTCTCACTCGTCCAAGTGATCAATTTCAGTTCACAATTGATCACACTGATAGGTCTAAGAGTCAAAGGGATGACACAAACAAGACTAGTGTCTGCTCATACTAACTGATAGAATCAAAAAGAGAGAGAATTATCCAACATGGGAAGCGAGATACACAGCAGACTCATAGAATGACAGATGTCCTAAATAGCACTCTGGCCTCAGAATCAGCCCTTAAGGCATTCGGATCTGGCTTAAGAGCCCATGAGAATATTTTAGGCATGGAAAGCCAAGACACTCTGGAAAACAAAACAAAACAAAACCTAAATGAAAGATCTTTGTGAGTGAGATCCCAGTAGAAAGAACGGGGCCATCAAAGAAGGAGGTACCTTTCTCTGAAGGGAGGAGAGAACTTCCACTTTGACTATGACCCTGTCGGAATAAGATCAAAGTCGGCGAACCCTAAAAGCTTCCATAGTCTTGGCAACTCATGACTAGAGCCTAGGGAGATTACTGATGACATAAACAAGAGTGTCAAATTCTTAAATCAATATCAGGAGTCACTATGTACTTACGTCTCATGAGGGATCTGTCCTTAATGTGTTGTCCAATGTGAAGTAATGCTATAGCTAGTACTGAAACAGTATTTTTACACTTTGTGTTTCTGTGTGGGTGCAAACTGATGAAATCTTTACTTAGTATATACTGAATTGATCTTCTATATGTAAAGATAATTGAAAATGTTTAAAAAAAAAAATTGGGGCCGGCGCCGTGGCTCAACAGGCTAATCCTCCGCCTTGCGGCGTCGGCACACTGGGTTCTAGTCCCAGTTGGGGTGCCGGATTCTGTCCCGGTTGCCCCTCTTCCAGGCCAGCCCTCTGCTGTGGCCCAGGAGTGCAGTGGAGGATGGCCCAAGTGCTTGGGCCCTGCACCCCATGGGAGACCAGGAAAAGCACCTAGCACCTGGCTCCTGCCATCGGATGAGCACGGTGCGCCAGCCGCAGCGCGCCGACCGCGGCGGCCATTGGAGGGTGAACCAACGGCAAAGGAAGACCTTTTTCTCTGTCTCTCTCTCACTGTCCACTCTGCCTGTCAAAAAAAAAAAAAAAAAACTTGGTGTTAAATTGGAAATTGCATAGAAAATTAATCAATTTTTTTAAAAATTCCCAGGTGCATTATTAGGAAACTGGCTGGGAAACAGAGCAGCAAGGACTTGAACCAGTACTGCACTATGGGATATTGGCAGTAGCTTAACCTGCTACACCACAATATTGGTCCCCATCTCCAACTTATTCCATCAATAATTTACAACTTTCATTGTGGAGTTATTTTACATCTCTGATTTAGCTTATTTCCAGGTTTTTATTCTTTGTAGGTATTAGAAATGGTATTGTTTTCTTGATTTCGTTTTCAGATGATTAATTATTGGTGTGTAACAATGCTACTGATTTCTATATACTGACAATGTATCTGTAACTTTGCCAAGTTCATTTATCAGTTCTAGTAGCTTTCTGCTGAAGATTTGGGATTTTCTATATCAAGAGCATGTCATCTGTAAACTAACAATTTGACTTCCTCCTCTTCATTTTGGATACCCTTTATTTCTTCTCTCACCTAATTGCTAGAACTTCCAGTACATCCTTGAATTAAAGTAATGAAAGCAGCATTAATGTACTGTTCCAGATCTTTTTTTTTTTTTAATTTTATTTAAGGTCTACAAATTTCATGAATTTCATGTATGCAGATTTAGGAACATGGTGATTCTTCCCACCATACCCTTGCTCCCACCCATACTCCCACTCTTCTTCCTGTCTCTTTCCTACTCCCACTCTTAATTTTTACAAAGATCTATTTTCAGTTTGCTTTATACTTAACCTTACAGTAAGTAAAGAGATTCAAAAAATACTATGAGGAGGGGGGAAAAAAAGCTGTTCCTCAACAGTAGAGACAAGAGCTGTAAACAATCATTGAAACTCAAAATGTCAATTTAGGCTTATTTTCGATTCCTGTTCCAAACCCCTTCCTTCTTTACCCAAATTGAAAATAAAATTCTCATTCTCATTTGCTGCTAGACAATGACCATATGAAATGGTTTTGGTCAATGAAAACTCATAGAATTTTTTGAAAATGAGAAAGCCAAAGCCTTACAAAAAGAAAGCGTTCATCTTTTACACATTTGTTATTCCTTCTATTTGGAATGAGACTGTGATGGCTGGATTTGTCAGTCATTTTGTGAACAGGAGATCTAATGAAGCAATAGGTAATTGTAGGATATTGGTTCCTTGAAGGTACTTTTTATAAAAAAAATGATTTTTTATTTATTTAAGAGGTAGAACTACAGACAGATTTAGGGAGAGATAAAGAGAAAGGTTTTCGGGGCCGGCACTGTGGTGCAGCGGGTTAACGCCTGGCCTGAAGCACTGGCATCCCATATGGGCACCAGTTCTAGTCCCAGCTGCTCCTCTTCTGATCCAGCTCTCTGCTATGGCCTGGGAAAGCAGTGGAAGATGGCCCAACTCCTTGGGCCCTGCACCCAAGTGGGAGACCCGGAGGAAGCTCCTGGCTCCTAGCTTTGGATTGGCACAGCTCCGGCTGTTGCAGCCAGTTGGGGAGTAAACCACGGATGGAGGACCTCTCTCTCTCTCTGCCTCTCCTCTCTCTGTGTAACTCTGACTTTCAAATAAATAAATAAAAACAACAAAACTTCCTGAAGAATGGAAAGTGGTTTTTTTTTTTTGTTTGTTTGTTTTTTAAAAAAGAGAAATCCTCTGGTTCACTCCCTAGATGGCAGCAATAGCCAGAGCTGGGCTGATCTGAAGCCAAGAACCAGGAATTTCTTCCATGTTTCCCAGGCAGGTGCAGGGGCCCAAGCACTTGGGCCATCTTCTACTGCTTTCCCAGGCCATAGCAGAGAGCTGGATCAGAAGAACAGCAACTGAGACATGGACCAAGACCCCCTTGGGATGCCGATACCTTAGGCAGACTTAATGTACTAAGCCACAGCGCTGGCTGGTACTTTTGACATCAGCAAGAGCCCAGGACTCTTAGCCTCTAGACTTTGTGGGTTATGAGAAAATCCTTTACTTATTTAAGCGACTATTTGTGTTTCTGACACTTTATAGCCTAATAGATTCCAACTTATATGTTTGGAAAATAACCAACTATTCTAAGTAAGCTGTCTTTCTGGACCTTAAATAATAAAATCTACATTTCATATTTTTCAATTAGTCACAGAAAGACATAACCCCCTACACACACACACACTCATACACACAACACTTGTTGGTTCATCCACTTGGTTCAGAGTAAAAACCAGGAGCTGGTGCTGTGGCACAGCAGGTTAAGCCTCCACCTGTGTTGCCAGCATCCCATATGAGTCTTTCCTGCTCCATTTCTGATCCAGCTCTGCTAATGGCCTGGGAAAGCAGTGAAAGATAGCCCCCAAGTGCTTAGGTCCCTGCATACACATGGGAAATCCGGATAAAGCTCCTGGTTCCTGGCTTCAGGTTGGCCCAGCTCTAGCCATTGTGCCCTTTGGGGAGTGAACTAGTAGATGGAAGACCTCTTTCTCTGTGTCTCTCTCAGCCTGTAACCCTGCCTTTGAATTAAATAAATTAATATTTAAAAAAGAAAGAAAAATGTCAATTTCACTCCTGTATATTACATTAGGTACTCTATTATATTAGTTAACACAGATCAAGGAAAGCATATGATATTGGTCTTTATGGGACTGGCTAATTTCAATGAGTATAATAGATTACAGTTACATCCATTTTGTTGCAAAAGACATGCTTTCATTTTTTTTACTGCTGAGTAGAATTCCATAGTGTATATAAACCATAATTTATTTATCCAGTCATCAGTTGACGGACATTTGGGTTTATTCCAAATCTTAGCTATTGTAAAAAGAGCTGCAATGAACATGGGGGTACAGATAACTCTTTCATATGCTGATTTAGTCTCCCTTGGATAAATCCCAGGAGTGAGATAGCTAGGTCATATGGTAGATCTATTTTCAGCTTTCTGAGGTATCTCCATATTGTCTTCCACAATGGCTGCACCAATTTATATTCCCATCAACAGGGATTAGTCTGTTAGTACTATTTTTAATATTTTCTTGTTATTTTTAGTTATTTTCTTGTTCTACTGAATACCATTATTTGAACTCTTTAATTAACACACAATTATTCTTTTTAAAATTTATTTATTTTTATTTAGTATATATAAATTTCCAAAATACAGTTTATGGATTACAATGGCTCCCCCACCCCATAATTTCCCTCCCACTCGCATCCCTCCCATCTCTCGCTCCCTCTCCCATTCCATTCACATCAAGATTCATTTTCAATTATCTTTATATACAGATCGATATAGTATATATTAAGTAAAGATTTCATCAGTTTGCACCCACACAAAAACACCAAGTGTAAAATACAGTTTCAGTACTAGTTATAGCATTACTTCACATTGGACAACACATTAAGGACAGATCCCACATGAGGAATAAGTACACAGTGACTCCTGATATTGATTTAACAATCTGACACTCTTGTTTATGGCGTCAGTAATTTCCCTAGGCTCTAGTCATCAGTTGCCAAGGTTATGGAAGCTTTTAGGGTTTCCGACTTCGATCTTATTCCAACAGGGTCATAGTCAAAGTGGAAGTTTTCTCTTCCTTTCAGAGAAAGGTACCTCCTTCTTTCCTTCTCTGATGGCCCTGTTCTTTCCACTGGGATCTCACTCACAAAGATCTTTCATTTAGGTTTTTTTTTGTTTTCCAGAGTGTCTTGGCTTTCCATGCCTAAAATACTCTCGTGGGCTCTTCAGCCATATCTGAATGCCTTAAGGGCTGATTCTGAGGCCAGAATGCTATTTAGGACATCTGCCATTCTATGAGTCTGCTGTGTATCTCGCTTCCCATGATGGATCATTCTCTCAGTTAGTATTAGCAGACACTAGTCTTGTTTGTGTCATCCCTTTGACTCTTAGACCTATCAGTGTGATCAATTGTGAACTGAAATTGATCACTTGGACGAGTGAGAAGGCCTTGGTACATGCCATCTTGATGGGATTGTATTGGAATCCCCTGGCACAATTCTAACTCCACCGTTTGGGGCAAGTCCTATTGAGCATATCCCAAATTGTACATCTTCTCCCTCTCTTATTCCCACTCTTATATTTAACAGGGATCACTTGTCAGTTAAATTTAAACACCTAAGAATAATTGTGTGTTAATTAGAGTTCAACCAATAGTACTAGAACAAAACAAAGAAAAATACTAAAATGGATAAAGTATTACATTGTACCACAACAGTCAGCACATGAGCTGATCAAGTCACTGTTTCTCATAGTGTCCATTTCACTTCAACAGGTTTCCCCTTTGGTGCTCAGCTAGTTGTCGCCGACACAATTATTCTTAGGTGTTTAAATTTAACTGAAAAGTGATCCCTGTTAAATATAACAGTGGGAATAAGAGAGGGAGGAGATGTACAGTTTGGCACATGCTCACTCTGACTTACTCCTAATGGTAGAGCTAAAAACGTGCCAGGGGATTCCAAGTGAATCCCATTAAGGTGGCATGTACCAATGCCATCTCACTAGTCCAAGTGATCAGTTTCAGTTCATAATTGATCATAAAGATAGGATTAAGTGTCAAAGGGATCAATAAACAAGACTAGTGTCTGCTAATAATAACTGATAGAATTAAAAAGGAAAGAATGATCCAATCATGGGAAGTGGGATACACAGGAGACTCATAGAATGGCAGATGCCCTAAACAGCACTCTGACCTCAGAATCAGCCCTGAAGGCATTCAGATCTGGTTAAAAAGCCCATGACAGTTTTGCAGGCATGGAAAGCCAAGACACTGTGGCAAAAAAAAAATGATCTAATGAAAGATCTTTGTGAGTGAGAGCCCAGCGGAAAGAACGGGCCATCAAAGAAGGTGGTACTTTTCTCTGAAAAGAGGAGAGAACTTCCACTTTGCTTATGGCCTTGTCTAAATAAGGTCAGAATTTGTGAACTCCAGAGGCTTCCATAGCCTTGGTAGCTCTTGACAACAGCCTTGCGTGATTACTGATGTCATAAATAAGTGTGTCAGTTGTTAAATCAACAATGGGAGTCGCTGTGCACTTACTCCCCATGTAGGATCTCTGTCCTTAATGTGTTGTACTATGTGAATTAAAAGTAAAACTAGTATTCAAACAGTAATTTATACTTTGTGTTTCTGTGTGGGTGCAAACTGTTTAAATCTTAGTATATATTAAATTGATCTTCTGTATATTTAGATAATTGAAAATGAATCTTGATGAAGAATGGGATGGTAGAGGGAGTAGGAGATGGGATGGTTGCGGGTGGGAGGGACGTTATGGGGGAAAAGCCACTGTAATCCAAAGATTGTACTTTTGAAATTTATATTTATTAAATAAAAGTTTAAAAAATATGATGCTGGATTCAATTTGTTAGCATTTTCTTGTGGATTTTTAAATATATGTTTATCAAGGATATTGGCCTGCAGTTTTCATTGTTTGTTGTGTCCTTCTCTGGTTTTTGTATCAAGGTATTGATGGTCTCAGAAAACTTATAAGAATTCCTTCCTCTTATATTACTTTAAATAATTTAAGAAGTAATTCTTCTTTTAAATGTTTGGTAAAATTCAGCAGTGAAGTTATCTGGTTTTGTGATTTTCTTTGGTAGTTTTGTTATTATTGTATATTTTAGGTTTGTTTGTTTTTACCAATTTACTCTTACTACTCATTATTAGCCTATTTCAATATTCTATTTCTTCATGATTCAGTTTTGGGAAGATATATATGCATCCAGGAATTATTCCTTTTCCTCTAGTTTTTGAATTTTTGCCAAATATTTATTGGTAGTTATCTCTAACAATGTTTTGTATTTCTGCGGTGTCAATTGAAATGCATCCATCTTCATCTTTGATTTTATGTGTTTGATTCTTGTCTCTTTTCTTATTAGTTTAGCCATGGACTTGTTAATTTTGTTTATATTTTTTATAGAAACAGTTTTTCTTTTCATTAATTTTTATATAGTTTTATATTTCTATGTCATTTATTTGTGCTCTGAGTTGTATTCTTTCTTTCTTTCCATTAATTTTAGATTTAATTTGTATTTCTTTTTCTAGTTCTTTGATGAGCAGCATCATAAACTTCCTTGTCATCACAAGGTGTTTGTATGCTGTGTTTCCATTTTCGTTTGTTTTGAGAAATATTTAATTTCTTTCTAGATTCTTCCTTTCCACACTGATTGGGAGTAAGTTGTTTAATTTCCATAAATGTATGTAGTTTCCAAAGTTTTTCTTGTTATTGACTTGAAGTCACATTATTTATTTATTTATTTGTTGGATTGTGGTGTGCCCTTGTATATTGATGAATATCTTAATTTTGAATCTACCTAGAATTCCTGGAATGAATTTCATTTGATTCTGTTGCATTATTTTCAATATGTATTGTTGTGTTCAGTTCACCAATAGTTCATTTAGAATTTTTGCTTCAATATCAGTGATATCAGTCTGTGACTTTTCCTTTAGTACCATTTTTAAATTAGGTAGATAATTAATTTGAAAAGCAACGAGACAGAGATAGGCAGACATAGATAAACAAGGAGAGAAAGATAGAGCACCCAACTGCTAGTTCACTTCCCAAATGCATGCAGTGGTCAGAATTAGTCCAGATAAACCCAGGTCTCCCACATGGCTGGCAGAAACCTAACCAATTGAGTGTTCACTGCCACTTCCCAGGATCTATTTTAGCAGGAGGTTGGAATTGAGAGATGAAGCCAGTAAGGAAACTCAGGAACTCTGATATGGAGTTCGGGTGACTTAACCACAACACCAAACTATTGCCGCTCTTTGGTACTATTTTTTTTAATGAGAGTTAAATAGCAACAGTTTACACTAAAAATAAATACAAAGTTTCTCATTTATTTCTGTTCTTTGAAACAACTTATGTAGCAGTTGGATGACCCAATCTTTGAAGAATTGATAAAATTTTCTTGTAAACCACCACAGCCAAGTATTTTTTGTGAGATAAATCCTCTCCAACTTTCCCTAATTATACTGCAAAAAAAATTCATTTGTTTAGGTTTTCTATTTTAATGGAAACATGACTAATAAAACTATGTTCATAGAAAATTAAGCATTTAATTTACCTTTCAAATATGTTTTCAGAGAGCATATCTGGAAATAATTGTTTTTCATTTTTTTATTTTCTCATCCTACAAAAGTCTTCCCAACTTGCCATTCCTTAATTTGCACACTTATGCTTTCTTTGGGATTATTCACTGTTAGTTTCTCATGTCAATAAATAATTTCATCAATGGAGAAAGCTCACTTTCCATATTTTGTAGCTTTTGCTTTTTATTAAATTTAGTATCTGTTCTGTCCTACCTTCTTATTAACATCTCTCATTTGTAGCTGAATGCATGAATACCACAAATAATGACATTTTCAACATAAATCACAATTTCATATTGCCAAATTACTAAAATCTGGCCAATGAGGTATGTTGGAGGGAGAGCTGCAGAGAGGATGTTTATTGGGTAAAGGAGAACAGTTGGATAATAGTAATACTTCTAACATTTGATATCACACTAGGATAATTATGGTTGAATATAATTAATTGAATATTTTAAAACAGCTAGTAGAGAGGATTTTTAATACTCTAAACTCTAAGAAATGATGTCTGAGTCAATAGCTACAGTAATTACTGTGATATGATCATTGTACATTTTATGCATATATTGACATGTCACACTGTACCCTATATGTATGAGCAACTACTGCATGTCAATAAAAACATTTTAAAATTAAATAAATAAATTCTGAGCAATACAATGTAAGTGAGGATGATGTTTTCATTTTCCAGGAAATATACTTAATTGGAAATAAACTATTTTTCTCCTTTTGTCTCTATCTTTTCGTGTGAAGTAAAATGATTGGGACTGCAGTAGCCATCTTGGAGATAAAAAGATTCTTGAAACAGAAGTCAGATATGGTAATAGAAAAAACTAAATCAGTCCTGACCAAACAAAGTTACAACATGCATTGTCTGCTTCAGAATTTAACCCAGAGAAGAACCCACTTCTATATTGTTTAAACAACTGTTATCTTTGAATTTTGCATCCAATGCAACAGTAGCAAAAAAAGGCATCCTAATTGATTCAGGGACTACATAAATATATATCCATCCCTTCCTTTTCAATCAAATTCATGTTTATAAAATGTTCTTGGAAATGTAATATGCAGTTTTGAGTTGTCAAGAAAATTATTCCTTTATCATTTCTCTACTGAACAGATGTGAACAGCCATTTCTTAATGGAAATTCAGTATAGGTAGAAATGATTCAAATTAGATGTCTTTGACAACCAAACACATAGTTGAAATCTTTTAGGATTTTCTGTTTTTTGGGAGTGGGTGTTGATGTGTATGTGTATGTTGTTACTGCTATTCTTTTCTGTTTTTTTTTTTGCTAAAGGAATGTTCTCAATTACCTTATGAAATCAGATTCTTTAACTACCTATGGTAACCATTAATTAAACCATATTGAATGGTGAGCCCATAAGAAGCATTCCTGAAATGATGCTGAAGTGAATAATGCCTCATTGTTCAAGAGGCCAAGAGCATGAGGAAGTTGTTGGATGATGTTTTGTATGTTGTGAGAGTATACTGTTTGTTTTGAAATATCAAACAAGTATGGAAATTTAATATGAGCATAATTAATTCTTTTATTGAAGTTAAATGGTAGTATCACTATCAAAATTCTAACTCATTTTAAACTTGCAGTGGACAAAAGTTAAACCTAATTTTGTTTTCATAATAAAATGGTTAACCAAAAAGGGTAAGAACTGCAGATTTAGAAACAAGAAAAAAAAGATCACTGAATCCAGCTTTTCCATTTTATAGAAATCAAGATCCAGAAAATTTGTAGCATTATGCAACCAAGTCAGATTCATTTGATTCCAAATCCAGACTTCTCCCTATTCTCCACAGTGAAGTTGTGCTTTATACTGTAGTTTCTTGTTTACTGTCTGGATACTAATCTCCTAGGAATGAGTTCACATCTAAACATAGACCTTAACCAAGCCCTGAGACTTGCCAACTAAACTTTCTCCATATGAATTAACTGGCGCATGCCAAGCCCAGCTAAGGATACTGAATGCAGAGCCTTCCATTCCTCATTAATTATTTGTAGCAGTACACATTTTTTATATGACTTCACCCATCAAAAAAAGTGCAAATTCACACTTTTTTCTTTATACAAATCTAATTACAACATTCTCCATTCATTGGTAAACTTGATTGTCCAATAATTAACCTTGGTATTTGCCACAGAGTCTTTCATACAGCAATATGGACAAAAATTACTGTTTAATTAGATTCTATAATTGAAACAAATGGAAAATGAGCCAAGAATTCTACAGTCAGCAAAGTTTGATTTGCTTATGTGTTTTGCCTTAAAATATACCATCATTTTCAAAATATTATTTAAGAATTGTTTTGTAAAGTAAGTTCTACCTTTCTGAAGTTTATATAGGTCGTTTATCAAAAGATAGACAAATGTCACATAAATTCATACACCAAAATACAAATTCAGGATGATTTTCTCATGACAAGAAGCTATTTTTATAGATTTGAGGATGATAGTGGGATTGCCTCTAACAAAGGAAATCAGGAACCACTCCAGGTGTCTAGGGTATGCTGTTTCTCACTTGGTACCTTCATTTTTTTTACTCTTCATATTCTGATTATTATACGAGGATGTATTGTTATTCCTGTTTTCTTCTCTATGTTCTCAATATACTTCTTTTGCCTTTTCTCTTAAGTTTTCTTCTCAATGATTCTGATTTCATTCTGATCACTACACATACTTCAGAAAACTCATTTTTATAACAAAGCTATTGGTTCATGTTTGACCTTTAAATGCAGTTGCTTATGTACATATAAGCAAAAGCACTCAAGTTGTTCATATTCTCCACAGTTATCAGCTTCTTTTATAAGTCCTTAAGCTCTGCTACAAATTTGCATAACAGTCATCAAATTTGCCAGCTAATTCAATGAAAATTTATTTTATAACTTTAAGAGAGTAAAGCAGCAGTCAAGATTGTAATGAAATGGAAATAAAAGTTCATTCCCTCACCAACAAGCAATGAGGAGTTTGGTTGGCTACTGAAGTTTTTGATTTTACTGTCATCAAGCATATATGCATAAATTGGTACTCACTATTTTAGTAATAAAAATAAGGTAAAGTGAAATGAATGAGTTAGTTCCTGACAGCTCTGGAAAGCAAGATAACATGAAAGTTAGATTTTTATAGTTGATATTTATATTTAAGTTTGAATCTCATAACCCATAGGGCTTGACTATAGTAAGTATACATAATATTGAGTGATGAAGCAGAGGGACAATATTAAGGTTTGACTGTTATAGCAGATTCTCTATGCTTGAGCAGAGCCTCTGTTAAACATCTGCTTTAAAAACAGACACTCATGGAGGAAAAGCTTATTCATTTTCTCATTCTGTGCTTCATTTTATTCTAGGTCTAATCAGAAAGTCAAGTGGAATATTCAAACAGCCAGTTACATCAAGGAACAGTTCTATCATAGCAATGAAAAAGATTTGGCAGCCTGAATTTTCTACATGAATTTAGATTTTCAACGCAAACTATGTAATTTCTCATGCCCCATTTTGAAGAGCAGGCAGCAAAATGATACACTTAAATTTCTGCTCACAAATCTCCCCAAAGCCTAGATTTACAAATACTAAGACTTGTCTTGTAATATCTTTCCTACTCCAGACCATAGAACCAATATTATTCCCATTTGCAAAGAATTAAAGCAGCTCTAAATCAGGCATTCACTAGCCTAAAATGAAGTTAGCTTTTTCCATAGTTGTTCATCAAAATATAAATTTCAAAATAGGAATACTGGGGCTAGTGCGGTAGGGCAGTAGGTTAAGCATCTGCCTATGGGGCTAGCAAATCATATGGGTGCCAGTTTGTGTCCCGGCTGCTCCTCTTCCAATCCAGCTCCCAGCTGGTGGCCTGGAAAAGCAGTAGAAGATGGCCCAAGTGCTTGGGCCCCTGCACGCACCTGGAGGAAGACCTGGAGGAAGCTCCTGGTTCCTGGCTTCAGATCAGATCAACTCATCTCCAGCTGTTGTAGTCATTTGGCAAGTGAACTAGCGAATGGAAGACCTCTCTCTGTCTGTAATTCTGATTCTCAAGTAAACAAACAAATAAATCTTTTAAGAAAATAAGAAAGAAAATAGAAATGTTTTCTATATTCAGCACTACCTATTCTTCTAATCTTTGATAATAATGAATAAAATTGGATGAGTAAATGGAAGAGCTAACAGATGTTCTTGGATGAACAGATGTAACAAATAAACACAAAAAGTATAACTTCCACCCTCCCCCCCAAAACAAAAAAAGAACTAACAGAATTTTTGGTGTTCTGTTTGAGCTCCAGGTACCAAACCCTTCTTTGTCACTAGTGATCCTGATGTATTGCCTTGCCTTGCTCCACGATGATCCTATGAATAACAGCACAGTCCTGAACTATGGTCTCAGCATTTGATCGTTCTTCATCCTCCTTCCTCATCTTCCTTTTACTGTTTTCCTCCCATCTTCTCTTTCACACTCCATGTTACTATGACCCATTTGTCTGCTAGTCTCCTGTCTTAGTATTTTTTGTGCATCTCCACCTGGACCTCCTCTCTTACTTCCCCAGTGCTATACTCTTCTTGTGATTGTGTTCCAGCTGTAGAGATCCATTACAAAGAATCTTCAAGCTTTTGCATAATTGAAACCATTTTATATTAGAATATTTTCTGAAAGCTAAAATATTTCTTTAAAGAAATTTCACTTCATTGAATGAAACAGATGATTACTAGATTGGTATTTATCTTTCTGATTTTGCTATCCTATAAATGTCATGGACTTTCAGAAAGAGGAATAATGATGATCAATTTGCAATTAAGAAAGCTTGATGAATGGTCAAGGGGTAGATAGTATAGGAACAGAGTTAATCCCTGAAGTTCTATGCAACCCTATATTTATCTAGACATGTATTGAATCATCATGTTGATCCTTGGCTGAACCTAAATAAAATATACAAACTAGTTATGAGTGTACCTAGGATACAAGACAGAAGATGGGGAAAAGTGTCAGTTTATCAATAGTTTTTATAGAAAAAGTACAGAATGATGATTTGCTGCTGGTTTCTGTTTGTTCTATTGGTTTCTATCTTGAGCCTTAACATAAAGCCTGTTTTGGACTCTGTAGCCAGGAAGGTATAAAAGAAATCTTCTCATAAAGGAATCTGATTTCCCTGAGATCAAAGTAACTTGCGCATATACTGATGGCTCTAATCCAAAGGCAAAGTTGTATACAACAGAGAAAAGAACCTGGGGACTATGCCAGAAAGTCTCGTACTTTCCTGATATTTGTGCTTCCTTTCTCCTCCTGTTCTTTCCTTTTACCTAAGCTTAAGTGAGCATACAATAGAATATTCCACGGGCCCTTTTAATCATCCAACCCTGTGAAAGCGGATGCAGTTGGCATAAAGTTTCCTTCTGTAGTATTTCTCCCTACGTGTTTCTTTATGAAAGTGTTCTCAACAACAGATCATGTTGACTACACTGTCAGGCCAAACATGCGTCTTGATTAAATAATTAGCTTTGAAATGCCAAAACATTCTGACTTCCTGCTTCTTTATGAAGTATATTCTTTATGAAGTATATTCACAAGTATATTGACTTCAGTATCTTAATAAAAGAAAGTATGAAATATCCTCTGTTAAAAGTTTGATAAAAATTTAGTGTGCCTTTATCCATCAAACTATAGCTTTGTGTATTTCAAAAAATAAATCTTAGCAAGAGATTCAGAATGAGAAGGGACTAGAGTCCTTGGCATCCTAGTCAGGGTGCTCCAGAAAAACAGACCTGGTGAGATAGATACAGACATACAGACATAAACGGGGACTCATTACAGGGATTGCTTCCTAAGATTATGAAGACCTAGAAGGCCCACAATATCTCTGCTGCAAGCTAGGGCACCAGGAAAACCCGTGGTGTAACTGAATAGAAGCGTGAAGGCCTGAGAACCTGGAGGGTGCTGGAGAGTCACAGAAGGGACAGTGAATTCATCCTTTCTCCACATTTTCTTCTATCCTGGCCCTTAAAGGACTCAATGATAGCCACTGACATTGGTGTGAGCAGATGTTCCTTAGTCAGTCTACGGATTCAAATGCTAATCTCTTCTAGAAACACCCTCATAGACACACCCAGAAACATTTTACCAACTATATGGGTCTTGTTTAATCCAGTCATATTGACATATAAAACTAATCAGCACACTTGGATTCCTGGATTTTTTTTTTATCTTTCAGTAATTGTGTAATCTTGAAATTCTAGACAAAAGCACACACTTATCCAGAAATAGGAATACTAGTTACAAAATTAAAGTTGTTTGGGGATTTAAAAGTAAGAGATTATTTTTAAAGTGCCTAACCTTAGCACATACTTGGTAATGATAGCAGCTATATTCCTTTGATATCTAAATATATACTTCCTTTTTGTTCTGCTTCTGTCTTCTGTGGTCAAGATAGTACAAGGGAGTCAAAATTCACTTGCATTTGATTCTAGGTGCAAGTGAGTATGCTACTAGCAGATATACCTTAGAAATACTTCTGTTATCCAAACAAATATGGAGCCATATTAGGATAAATAGGCCAAGTTTCTATAATAAGATAATCCAAAATACAATGACTGAAATTAAAATTATATTTCACTCTCATATAATAGTCCTTGAGAGGGTACCTCAACTAGTAATTTCTATCACAATCAGAGGTTCTGTCATCACTATTTGCAATTCATTGGGAAGGGGAGATAATTACAGTACAAAAAAATTTTTTTTTTCTAAATCTATGTCCTAGAAATTGTGCTTACTACTTCCATTCACAAGACCTTACTCATGTGACCATGTCTTGTTGCATGCTGATAGAAGAATACAGCTTCTAGGTGGGTATACATATCCCCAGCTAAAATCATGGCAAGTTCTATAAAGATTAGGAGGAGGGGCTGACTTTGTGGTACAGTAAGTTAAGCCACTGCCTGCAATGCCAGTATCTCTTCTGGGTGGTGGTTCAAGTCCTGGCTGCTCTGCTTCTGATCCAGCTCCCTGTTAATGTGCCTGGGAAAGCAGCAGAAGTAGCCCACGTTTTTGGGCCCCCGCCATCTATATGGGAGACCCAGATGGAATTCCTAGATCCTGGCTTCAGCCTGGCGCAGCCCGGGCATTTTTAGCTATTTGGGGAATGTATCAGTAGATGGAAGATTTCTCTCTGTATGTGTCTCTCACTCTCTGTAACTGACTTTTGAATAACTGAATACCTTTTTGAAAGGTATGGTTTTCACAAATAATGAGGCATATTTAACAACACTGATTTCACTAAAATAGTATAGGGAAGTATATATATTGGAAAGCAAACTTTTTGTGTAATTTGCCTTGTCTCTTCAAATTTGTACTTTTAAGTAGGCTTTAAATGTACATTAAGTTTTGGAAGAAAAATAGATGCATATATCATTAATAGACATTTATACCCAAGTTTTCACTGAAAAGGGTATATGATTTAAAGATTGTAGAAGCTATTGTTCTAATATTTTGTCAATGTGTGATTTGCAAAATATTGTGGTTTATCAAATGACTTACAGGTGATTTGGAGATTTCAGAGAAAAAACGATAAAATAAATTCATGTGCATCAATTTCTCACAGATTCAAGGTAATATTATCTATTAATTCCATGGGAATTCTTTTAAGTTCCTATCAATCATTAGATCCTTAAAGTATGCATACACATTATGAGGATACTCCTGATTATTTATCACAACTCACATCCAGTTAATAGGTTGCAGTTTATCTCTGCTAATATGTTTTCACTTACTTGTGAGCTTATAACTTACATTTATTACTTCTGGCATTTTATGGTTTTGAGGTACTTTATCATTACTATTGTCTAATGTCAAATTTCT
The DNA here is from genome assembly GCA_949820135.1 of Sylvilagus floridanus. Classification (NCBI taxonomy): domain Eukaryota; kingdom Metazoa; phylum Chordata; class Mammalia; order Lagomorpha; family Leporidae; genus Sylvilagus; species Sylvilagus floridanus. Next base: position 31,936,906 of record OX463238.1, on the reverse strand, counting down.
CAGCCAACAAAAACAAAGATTGTGGTTTAGTGTTGTTTTATTAAAGCTAATGTTGCTAAATAAAATATTAATCTAAATATAGCAACAGAACATACACAATATGCTTGGACAATTATGTCTTCAAGTTATTGTTATTTTGCATAAGCTTTGATATTAATTTTCTCAAATTTGTGTTCCATTTTCTTCTGGTATCCTTGGCAATTTCAATTGTAGAATATTTTCAAAGCTTCTTCATATTAAAAACTAATATTTGTAAGGATGGGATGAACATTTGCTATGGCAGTTAAGGTCCCTCTTTGGAGCAACTACATCCATATCAGGTGCCTAGTGTGAGTCCTAGCTCCTCCACTTCTTTTTATTTTTAGAGATTAATTTATTTATTTGAAATTTGAAAGTCAGAGTTACAGAGAGAGAGAAAGGTCTTCCATCTGCTGGTTCACTCCTCAAATGGCCGCAGCAGCCAGAGCTGGACCAACCTGAAGCCTTCTCTGAGAATCCCATGAGTATGCAGGGGCCCAAGGACTTGGGCCATCTTCCACTGCTTTCCCAGGCCATAGCAGAGAGCTGGATAGGAAGTAGAGCAGCCAGGACTCGAACCGGCGCCAACATGGAATGCTGGCACTGCAGGAGGCAGCTTTACCTGCTGAGCCACAGCACTGGCCTCGCTCCTCCACTTCTTGTCCAGCTTCTGACCAACGTCTACCATGGGAGATTACAGATGGTGGCCTGGGGTCCCAGTCACCTACAAGGGAGAGTAGGGTTGAGTTCCAGCCTCCTGATCTCAGTCTGTCCCAGCCCTGGCTGTTTGGAGCATTTGAGAGAGAACCAAGAGATGGAAAGATCTCTCTCTCTTGTATTCTTCTATCCCTCTGACTTTCAAATAAAATGAAGTAAATAAATACATATTTTTGAGAGAGAGAAAAGAGACCAGCACAACAAGTTAAGCCACTGCTTACAACAGCAACATGACGATATTGGTGTGCCATTTAAATCCTGGCTGTTCTGCTTCCTGTTTTTTCAACTTTTATTTAATAAATATAAGTTTCCAAAGTACAACTTTTGAATTACAGTGGCTTTTCCCCCCATAACCTCCCTCCCACTCTCAACCATCCCATTTCCCACTCCCTCTCCCATCCAATTCTTCATCAAGATTCATTTTCAATTATCTTTATATACAGAAGATCAACTTAGTATTGACTAAGTAAAGATTTCAACAGACTGCACTCACACAGACACAAAGTATAGAGTACTGTTTGAGTAGCAGTTTTACTGTTAATTCACATAGTACAACACATTAAGGACAGAGATCCTACACGTTCTGCTTCTGATTCAGCTCCCTGCTAAAGTGCCTGGGATAGCAGCAGATGATGTTCAAGTACTTGGGCCCTTGTCACCCACATGAGAGACCAGGATGGACTTCTTGGCTCCTGGCTTCTACCTAGCCCAACCCCAGCCCTTGCAGTATTTGAGTAGTGAACCAGTGTGGAGGACATAGAAATCATTTTTAAAATAATCAAGTCAAATTTCTTTAATTATACGCAACCAAACCACTTTCTGGCTGACTCAAGTACACATAAATATATTAGAATGGTAATAAAATCTCAAAGAATTTTTTGCAGGCCAGAAGAAAAAAATCCATGAATGGGCAGGAATGAAATCAGCTACAGATACTGAGGATCAGGAAGCCCAGAAACTGTGATATTGCAGGCCCAAGCTGTTGGGAGCCTGCCATTGCGATGGCTAGAAACCACCTACTCACTGTCTTTTTTCCTCTTCACATCAGCCAAATACTCACCTTGAATACCAGAGGAAAAGGGACCTAATAAGAGTCTCCACAGATTGTGATCCATTCACTGAATCACAGTGTCATACAGAGGTGCTAAGTAGACAAAACACAGCCAAAATATAATATACTGAGAATCTAAGAACTTCATTTTCAGTACAGTATATAAAGAAATAGTCAACAAGAACAAGTGACATTCCTCCACTACTGTTAAATACCAAGGTTTCTTAATGAAAACAAATTTAGATACAAATGATTTATCTCTAAGAGTTTAGCTTTTATAACACATAATGATTTTCTTTACAATGAGACAGAAATTGATGCCATATTTTCTATAAGACATACTTTATTATTGTGTAAATTTCTTAAACAATAGAATTGAATGAAAGTCCAGAGTGAATTTAAAAATGCAAAATGCACCAGTCTAAATAAATCATTCATTAAACCTTCTAGGTTCTGAGTGTAATCCACTTATAACTTCCCATTTGATAGATTATTGAGCTCTTTAGAGAAAATCATTAAAATCATTGCATATATGTTTGGTATGAATATCTCACAGTAATGATATATTCACCAAATGCCTGGAAGTTGGAATTTTCTAAAGCAGTAAAAAGGGAGAAAGGTTGTAAATCCTCATCAGTAGCACAAATCACCCATCTCTGAATCAGATACTGTTGTTCTAGGGAAACTTAAAGCAATATAACTTTCTCATTGGCATGAACCAATTATAAATTCATTAATTCTGTTTTATTTTTTATTTATTTGATTTTAATGTTTACTTTTAATTGTAATGCATTTTAAAAAAACTTTCCTAAAATCCTTAGACTTCTCTTTCTCATGTTGAGAGTTCCCTATATTGACACAACTGACACAGCTTGAGATACCCATCCACCAAAGTCCTCAACTGCACTCGTAACCCTGGAGCATTTACAGACCTTGTCTCTACTGTTGAGGAACAGAGGTTTTTCTTCTTAATGTTTGCTGAACTCTTTACTTAGTATAGAGTTAATCTTATAAATATAAAGTAAACTGAAAATAGATCTTTGTAAAAATTAAGAGTGGGAATAGGAGAGGGAGGAGGAAGAAGTATGGGAGCACAGCAAGTAGGGAGGGTGGGGTGAGAAGTGTCACTATCTTCATAAAACTGTACATATGAAATGCGTGAAATTTGTGTACCTTAAATAACATTTTTAAAAAATTGCTACCCACAGCTCAGATCAGGAGTCACAATGGAATGCATTTAATACAGACCAGGAGCATAAACATGAACATGATTACAGGAACTGAATCTAAGAACTTAAGTATTCTAAACTCTCTTTTTGAAAATGTACACTAGAAAACAAAGTGGAAAACTGAGTAATTTCCAGCTAATGAGCAGTAGTATTCCAAATACAAATTATCATTATTATTTTCTACTAAAATGAGAGGCAGTAGGTGTGGTAGAAAGTACACAAGCTTTGGAAACAAGTTGTTTATTCCTTGTTTTTCTACCATGTGAACATTTTCTATTAAAGGAGTTACTGTGTTTTTCATCTCTAAACCTCACTTCACTCCTCGGTAAAATAGAAATAATAATGATACCCTCAGATACTATATGAAAAATAAATAAGGTAGAACTATGTACATGGTAAAATATTCTAAAAATATTGCTGACTTTTACATATAATTTCCCAAGTCTTCAATCTACTTGGCCCAAAGAAATGAGATTAAAATGTGTTTTAATCTTCTAAAAAAGACTAACCTTTTATCTTACCCTCCAGAGTTAAAATTAAGGAGATGGGCATCATCAGAAATAATGTCAAGTAGATGTAATTCATCATTTTTATAATATTTCAAGTGTCAAAAATAATCTCTTTTTGGCACCAATCCCAGCATCAGCCAGAAATGGTAATGTCAAAACCACCATTGCACTTTTTAATTATCTTGAACACTGTGTTTTTAATTTTGCCTTCATTTCAAATTCTTACCAAATTACTATGAATTACCACCAATAACACTTAGATTTGTAGGAATGGGAGAGCAAACACATTTTCACACTATTTGATTAAAGGAGAAATATGAGGTCTTCAGACTTTATAAGTACATAATAAAGTTCTTTTCAGAGCTGGAAAATGCCTAGGTTGAATGAAGTAAAATACACTTGGAATACCAATATCCCTCTGGGCTTTTTGTCCTTTCATCAGTGTAGATTTTAATTGAAAGGACTAATATAATTGTAAGATAAGCTACCCAAAATAATAACAGGACAAAACCACATATTAAGAAAACTGAATTGTCACAATGGGTTTTAATAATAGAAGAACAATACTTTTCATGATTTCTCTGATCAATAAATATAGCACAGGTTATCTAATATTTACATCAAAATCTTAAGTGAAATTAATTTATGAACCAACCTACAAATTCAGCCCCAAAATCAACTTCCCCAAGCATGTAAAATTCATGAATCTCATGCCATCATTTTGTACTTTACCATTTGTTCTCTGGGTATTATCTGTTGCATGTCCACCTGAGACATCTCTTTGGATGCAGAAGCAACAAGTTATCACCTAACACAAAAAATTATTTGATGAAGAAGTCAATTATCAACAGAAAAAATCATTCAGAGTTTGCACATAGAGAAATCCAAAGAAGTTTTTCAGTGTCTGGAAATCAGAGTGAATTCTATTGTTTAACCATTTCTTCTGTTCTCTACCTTTCTCCTCATTCCTCAGAAGACTTGGAAGAGGTCCCATTGTTAAGGAAAGGAGAAACTGAGCTACACCTTTAGACCTCATTCCCAGCTTCCAGTTCCAACCCCAGGGTTAAGATGGCATCATTCAAAGAGTTTCTGAAGCAAGGGTGGGGAAATCTCTCTAGTGAGCACATGAAAGTAGCCTGGAGGTTATGGGTTATGGAACATTGATGGGGAGATCATCAATGTTCACCAAATGTGATGTACGAAATATGTTGCCCAGATACTTGGACACAAAGTGGTCCACTTTGCTTCTGGGAAATAAGTGGTAGTGTTCTGAGCCAATTTTCTTTGATATTCTTTATTCAAATCTGAGTCAGCCTCTACCTTAAAGAAAAATATTTGAATGTAAAGGCCAAGACTTAAGAAGAAGCAGGTGAAAGAGGCTGCAGATCACTCTCCTTACCCATCAATAGGCTCCTTCTTGGTCAAACGCTGATGTTTCCTGGGAGGGGCCTTGTAGACCCACCAGTTCCTGCTGTGCCTGCTGAATATACACCCTTACAAGGGTCATCTAACCATCCACTCACATTTTGGAGCGGTAAAATAATGACACTACTGGCCTTGCAGCTGGTGAACAACCACTCCAAAGGTTTTATTAAGCAAATTGTACAGATGGATTTCACTCTACTGGAGGGCTTTACCAGACTTCAAAATCAAAACAAAGGCAATGGGCCGGCACTGTGGCACAGCATGTTAACGCCCTTGCCTGAAGCGCCAGCATCCCGTATGGGCACCGGTTCTAGTCCCGTCTGCTCCTCTTCCAATCCAGCTCTCTGCTATGGCCGAGGATAGCAGTGGAAGATGGCCCAAGTGCTTGGGCCCCTGCACCCACGTGGGAGACCTGGAAGAAGCTCCTGGCTCCTGGCTTCGGATCGGCTCAGCTTCAGTCACTACAGCCATCTGGGGAGTGAACCAGCAGATAGAAGACTTCTCTCTCTGTCTCTACCTCTCTCTGTAACTCTGTCTTTCAAATAAATCAAATAAATCTTTAAAAAAAACAAAGACAAGAATTTAGAGTTTGTTTATTCATATATTAATTCATTTAATATCTGTCAATACTTATTTTTGTACTAATTACTGTGTTTAGCACTGAGAAGTCACATTCCTACACTTTGAGATGCACTTTCAAGCCTGAGAAATATAATTCAATGTTCTGATACTTTGGCATGATTTTTTGGCTTTACAGTAATGCAAAAGCAATATGCATTTCATAGAAACTGTACTGTGAATTTTGCTCTTTTGCCATGCTAGCAATATGGCATAAGATAGTCTCTTGAGATGGGCAGTGACAGCAAGCTGCAGCTCCTCCTCAGCCATGAGACCATGAGGATAAGCAACTGATACTCAGCAGTTAAGAAACTTGCATCCACCATTAGAGAATCTGAGTTTGATTGCTGGCCCTAGCTCCTGACTCCTGCTTCCTGCTAATACAGACCCTGAACGCACCTGCGACAACCTAGTAGCTGTGTTCTTGCCACTCATGTGGGAGCCCTAGATTGCATTCTCAGCTCCAGTCCCAGCACTTTTAAGGCATTTGGGGAGTGATAATGTATATGAGCTCTCATTCTCTCTCTCTCCCCATTGGAGAGAGGCCCAAGTGCTTGGGCCCCCGCACCTGCATAGAAGACCAGGAGGAAGCACCTGGCTCCTGGCTTTGGATCGGCACAGCACCAGCCGTAGTGGCCATTTGTGGGGTGAACAACCGAAGGAAGACTTTTCTCTCTCTCTTTCTCTCACACTGTCTGTAATTCTGCCTGTCAAAAAAATAAATAAATAAAAATTTTAAGAAAAGATAATTGAAAATGAATCTTGATGAAGAATGGAATGGGAGAGGGAGCAGGAGATGAGATGGCTGTGAGTGGGAGGGAGGTTATGGGGGGAAAAGCCACTATAATTCAAAAGTTGTACTTTGGAAATTTATATTTATTAAATAAAAGTTAAAAAAATTAAAAATGCCATAAATCAAGAAACAGGTCAAAAAGGAGATATCTAACCTAAACCAAGAATGAAATTTGGCATTCACCAAGAAGAGCAAGAGAGCATAGCAGGAACAAAACACAGTAAAAAATGTGTTCTGTGTTACACAACTAGAATCCAATGTGGTTAAAATCACTGAGGACATGGTGCAAGAGTGGATCATGAGGTCCAAACAGTGAATTGGAGCATTGTTTTTTCAAGTGGTTTCATCAGAAACGGAAAAATAGGCTGCAGTCCTCTCCTGTACAGCATGAGATACCTCAGCCATTAAGCAAAGCTCACTCCCTCTCCCCTCCGGTTATCTCAACCTCTTTCCCCCTTGGAATCACGTGATTCAAGGACTATGCCAGTTGGCCTTGAGGAGGAAGGATTCATACAATGACTAGAAAAGCTGAATCGTTCCATCCTGAAGGCTAGGGGCTGTCAGACACCAGAAGCTTCTGAGCAAACTGCAAAGGCTGAAATACCAAATTTCTTTTGTCTATCTTGACAATATGTACTTCAGTTTCCTAGCATGCAATGTAAGTAAATGCAGCTCTGAGTCAGAAGGATGATGAAATTCAAAACAGATTATAAAAGTTTGGGCTGGGAGAAAGCAGTGGTTTTTTTACACATATGCCTGTGTGTGTGTGTGTGTTGTGTACTTCAGCCTCTGGAAATAAAATAGATTAGATTAATACTACAGTATAACTAGATCCCAGATAAAATGCCATAATTCATTCCTGGTATAAGAAAGAAAGAGGAATCTATTGGAGAACAGTAACATAAAGTTACAAAGGTCAGTAACACCCAAACACATATTTCTTTTATTTTTTAATTTTTACTTATTTATTTGAGAGTAGAGTAACAGACGGAGAGGGGGGAAGACAGAGAAAAAGGTCTTCCGTCTGCTAGTTCACTCACCAAATAGCTGCAACGGCTGGAGCTGAGCAGATCTGAAGCCAGGAGCCAGGAGCTCTCCCACACAAGATTAGGGGCCCAAGCACTTTGGCCATTGCTTTCCCAGGTCATAAAGCAGAGAGCTGGATCAGAAGAGGAACAGCTGGGGACATGAACTGACATCATAATAGGAAGCCAACATCACAGGAAGAGGCTTAGCCAACTACCCCACAGCACCGACTCCCCAAATTGCTTGTTTGTAGAGGAAAGCTCCAGTTCAGGAATCCGGTTACAGGCCTCCTAGTGGTGGAGATGAGCCAGGGTCCTGCTTGGCTTCTTAAAGGAGTTCATGTGGCCCCAAATCAAGAGCATTCCAAAAATTCCAGATAGAATATGTGAAACCCTCTCTGGAAGAAACACACATCGAAACCACTTTACTTAGGGGTGGGGACTTGGCATAACTGTCAAGATGCCACCTGGGATGTCCACATCCATTTCAGAATGCCTGTATTAGAATTATGGCTCCACTTCCAATTCCAGCTTCTTGCTAATAGATACCATGGAAGGCAGCAGTTGAAAGCTCAAGCAGTTGTGTCAACTTTCCTGGCTCCTGATTTCCAATTGGCCCAGCCCCAGTTGGCACTTGGAGAGTGAACCAGCAGATGGGATATCCCTATCCATCATTATCTCTCTGACTTTAAAATAAAATCAATAAATTTTAAAAGATATGACAACTCTCTTCCCTTCTCTCTTTCCCTCCTTGTCATCTGCCTTTTAAATAAATAAATCTTTTTTGAAAAATTAAAAAAAAAAACAGATGGGTGTTATGTTGCAGCAAGTTAAGCCACTTCTTGGGATGCCCACATCCCATGCCAGAGTGCCTACAATCATGTGCTTTCTGATCCAGCTTCCTACTAAAGTGCCTGGGAGGCAGCAGCTGATGTCCCAAGCACTTGGGTTTCATTGACCCATAAAGGAGATCCAGATGGAGTTCTTGGCTTTGGCCTGGCCCAGTTTCAGGTGTGTGAGTTTTTGGAAGGTCTCTCTCTTTCTCTCTCTCCCCCTTACTCCCTCCCTCCTCAACGTCTTTTAAAATAAATAAATAAACCTTTAATTAATAACATTTTAGAGAAATAACACTTTGTAACTGCAAGATTTGGCAAGATAATAATGGTAATAATAATTTCAAAAATCACTGACAATATTGATATGACTACAATGAGGATTCTGTCACATATATAAATCAAAAAAAGATGAAAATTAAGCTATTAGAAAAGATGTTCAGTGTTGTATTCAAGTTAAAACAAGAATGAGATTCCACTACATACTTACTAGATTGATAAAAATAAAAAACACTAACAATAGCAAATGCTATCAAAAGTGTAAAATAACAACAGGCACTGTTGTTCATTGCTATTAGGAATTTAAAATGGCATAGTTATTTTGAAGGACAGTTTGATGCTTTATTGCAAACTAAACAACCTAAACATCATCTGATTGTGTAATCCAACCATTTTACTCCCTTGGTATTTACCCCAATAAGCTGAAGATTTGTATCACACAAATATATGCACATGGATATTTATAGCAGCTTTATTCTAATTGGAATAACATGGAAGCAGCAAAAATATCCTTTAGCATATGAGTGAATAAATACTGGTAAAACCAGGTATTAGATAATGGAATGTTATTCAGTGGTGAAAAGAAATGAGACATCAAGACATGAAAAGATTTAAAAGAAGCCAAATGTACACTACTAAGTGAGAAAAGTGAATCTGAAAGACATATATATTATAGCCAAACATGTGACGTTCTGGAAAATGCAAAACTGTGAAAGTAGTATAATCAGTGGTGGAGTAGTGAGATTGGAAAGCAAAACAGGCACAGCACAGAGGAGGTGGAGAGCAGTGAATTTATATTCTGTATGAAACTATAAATGTCAGGTACCTGTCATTATACATGTATCAAAACCCATAGAATGTATAGAACCAAAAGTGAACACTGATGGAAATGTATGACTTGGTAATAATGATGTAGAACTGTAGGTTTATCAGTTGTAAGAAATTACTACTGTGCTGTGGGATTTTGATAATGAGAAAAACTATGCCTTTGTAGAGCATGGGAGTTCTCCATATATAACTTCTCCTTTTCACTGTAAATCTAAACTTCCTTTAATATATATATTCTATTAATTTTAATACTGGGCAAATGTTTAAATTGACACATTATCATCTAGACACATGCCAAATAAGCACCTAAAATTTTTTCGTCAATATTTGTTATGAGGGAAATATATATTAAAAACAATGATCACAAATTTCTAAACAACTATGAGAATGGCTTACATGAAAGATAAAGCAAAGGGACCATAGAAAGGGCAATCAGAAATGTAGAGCAAGTGGAAATACCGCATACAGCAGGTGAGAACTCAAAGCGGTACAGCTATTTTGCAAGCAGTTTTGGTTTCTTATAAAGTTACATATGCAATTGCCATTAAATATAGCCAACCCACTTTGATATATTTACCTGATAGTGTGCAAAACTAGGCCGGTATGTGAACATTTACAGCTACTTTATTTGTAATTGTTCTTAATCTGGGAAAGAAGGATAGTTTTACCATCATGTGTTGGGTATTTCAATCAAAGCAAAACAAGGTTTTGTGTCTGTTTCATTAATAGTGAATGATCCTAAGCGTTACCCAAGTACTCAGGACCACCTTCTTAAGGATTATACTCAAAATAGAGAATTGTAAATAGAGAATTAATAACTAAGTGTATCTAAGATGCTAAAGACATCACAAACATTGTAAAGTATTCTGGAAGATATGCAATAATGAATAAGCCTTCTGTAACTTTGTCTCTTCTCCTTCTTTAGCAATAAGTACAAATTTTGTTCTTATAAACATTTTTCTTTTTTAAATAAAATGCATTTTAGGTAAACTTTGCAAAGTTTTCTCTTTAAAAATATTTTCATTTTATTTTAGATGACCAGAGATAGATCTTCCATCTGCTAGTTCATTTCTCAAATGCCCAAAACATTCAGGACTCAGCCAAATAGAAGCCAGGAGGCCAGTCTCATAGTCCTGCTGGGTGGCAGGGACCCAAATACTTGAGCCATCTCCCTCTGCCTCCAAGGGTGCACATTAGCAGGAAGCTAGATCCTAAATCAGGAAAAATAATCTATAAAGGCATCTATGGGAAAATTGTCAAAATTTGAACTGAGAGAAAGTTGTATAATAATATTGTATAAATATAAAATTTCTTGATTTTGATAATAAAGATACTATTTTTCTCAGTAGACATAAGGTGATAAATGAGTGTAATGCTTCAACTTACTCTGTAATTATTCAGAAAAAAAGTTTTTATACAAAAAAAAGTACATACGTGTGTGTGTATGTGTGTGTGTGTGTGTGTATACAGAGACAGAAAGAGAATGCTGAGAAACAGGTGGGCTAAATGAACACAACTGGTGAATCTAGATCAGGTTCAAGGTATTCTGGTATACCTGTAAAATGTATATGACTCTTCTGAATTATTGAAATAATCCACTATTCTTTTCATTTGCTTGCATTTGACTTCAGAAATATTTAGGAGCATACATCTATAAAGAAATTTCTTCTGGTACCTGATTCCATGCAACCACCATTTCTAGCCTCTTGGTTGGGCAAATTTCTCTACCCATTCCTCAAAATCTCCTAGGAAATTTAAATAAATTCCAGATCAGGTCCAATTTTTATATTACCTTGTCTTCCTTACATTTTTCTCTTTTCCTTTATTGCTACAGTATTTCAAGAAATTACTATCCATATTGACAAAATGGCTCAGCTCTTCCCGTCCTTAATGAAGAAGGCTCTTTTATTAAGATGAGGGGACTCTACAAATTTCTATGAAACAAAATTAGAACTTGAGTTCAGGATCTGACACTGGAGCAGGAAGTGGAGGCCAAAGACCATCTTAGAATAACAAAAGCTTGTATTGTTGAAAGAACTCTTGAAAGAATTCCAGATGTTATCACACATTTATTCCTACAACAAATCTATGAGGTACACATAATTATTCTCTGCATTACATAGCCCCAGGAAACTGAAATGTGCCGTGCTGAAATCTTTCATTTTCTCCTCCAAATTCATTCTCTACCTTTCTACTTTCTGATGATTTTCATGGGCAGCTGGCATGAATAGACTCAATCAATGGATTCTCTTTCTATCTGGCTCCCAGTTGGTTTCAATAAATGGAAAACATTTTATAAAGTTGAAAAAAAATGGGAGTGGGGTGGTGGCATTTTTCCCTGAAACCTTCACTGCTGATTTACCATGCACTGCATGCTTCCTCAACAAAAGATTATAGCCTTTTTTTAGATTTATTTATTTATTCGAAAGTCAGAGTTACACAGAGAGAGGAGAGTCAGAGAGAGAGAGAGAGAGAGAGAGAGAGAGAGAGAGAGAGGTCTTCCATCTGGTTCACTCCCAAGTTGGCCGCAATGGCCGGAGCTGCACTAATCCGAACCCAGGAGCCGGGATGTTCTTCCAGGTCTCCTACGCAGGTGCAGGGGCCCAAGGACTTGGACCATCTTCTACTGCTTTCCCAGGCCATAGCAGAGATCTGGATTGTAAGAGGAGCAGCCGGGTCTCGAACCAGTGCCCATATGGGATGCTGGTGCTTCAGGCCAAGGCACTAACCCACTGCACCACAGCGCCAACCCTGAGATTATAGCTCTTGATTGGTGCCTCTGTACAGCTTTCTGTAACTTATCCTAGCTGCTTATAGGCCCAGGTTGGGAAAAACACCCCTCTGGTATTAGCCTTGATTTACTGCACTGTCCTTAGTGTTTTTCCTACAGCCTAAGAAATCCTTAAATTGTTATTTTTTAAATTACTCAACTGTAATTAGAAATTCTGCAAAGCCAGATCTTAAGGCTAGCAGAACTGCATCAGCAATTAAGTAAGGTCCTAGTATAATGGGGAGAAAAGAGACCCTGGGAAATGGGATAGGGCATTTGAACAGATAGTGATGATACTGAGGATCTCTAACCCGCAATACTGTGGACATCCCTTGCAGAGTTCATGAAACTCTCTCTGTCAAGAGCATTCTCATAGCCCATCTTTAAGGGAACTAGCTGAATCCTAAAAAAAAAGAAAAGCCTCTCAATAACTGATCAAAGACAGTTGTCTCCTCACAAAGTAACGCCTATTTTGGGGATCCACCTCAACCCTTCTTCGTTGACTCTGAACCCTAACAAAATAAGAGACCTATGTAGACTAGGCAGAATAACATAAGACCAACTCCAAGGGCAACATCTACACATCCAAAGAGATACAACATGTGCTATCAGAGATGGAAAATGTGTGTAGAAGAAAATTCTAAGACTATGAGATAAAAATGAAGCTTAAGGATTGACTGTTCATCCAGAAGTCAGGAATAAAGATTACACCATGAACAATGCCGTGATATTAATAGTCTAGTAAATTGACTAACTGAAACAGGATCTAAAAGTTATCTACATAAGGGGCCAGCAAATGATAAGAAAAAAACAGATGGGCTAAATGAACTCAACTGGTGAATCTAGATCAGGTTCAATGTATTCTGGTATCTCTGTAAAATGTATATAACTTTTCTGAATTATTGAAATAATCTATTATCCTGTGGACCAAATGAAGTCCATTACCTGTTTTTGTAAGTAAAGTGTTATAATAAAGAAAACTATATTTATTAGTGTGTTGTCTAAGATTGCTTTTGATCTACTAGCAAAGCTGAGTAGTTAAAACAGAGCCCAGATGATCATCACAGCCCAAGGTATTTATTCTTTACCGAAAGCCCTTTACTGAAAAAGTTTGATGACCTATGATCTATGTATTTGAGGTTAAAATAATAAAACATCCAAGAGTTATTAGAGAGATAGGGGCCATAGTGGGATGTTGGAATAGACCCAGTATATGCAATTTGCTCACTAACTCTATTCATACAGTATAAACAGCTCAGAGAATGTCTCCTTTACCAAGACAGTGATGAGAAGGCCACCACGTAGGTGAAGATTCTGTACTGGCTGTTCTCCTCAGAAGATGCTACACTAAAATTCAGTTTCCTGATACCTGCAGAAATAATGGAATCCCAAAGTGAAACAGATCAGATGTGGCACTTAACTATCAGTGATAAGGTTGTACAATTAAATAATAAGCTTCTGGATGAAGCTATGTCTAACTATTTTGACACAAAGGGATTTCTGGGGATGGTGAATGAATCATAGGATTCCTAGAAATGAGACATGTTGGAAATTAAAGCATTTCTGAACATGTATCAGCAGGTAAGTATTACATCTGCTCATTGGAAACTGAAGGCGAATCACCATAGTGAGAATCTATGGTCCCTTATTCAATCAAACTTAATATAGAATACCCAGAAACACTTCCTTGATTGACAGAGAGCCTGAGACCCATCAGGGAAGACCATGTAATGCAATGAGAGATATATCCCAGTCCTTCCCAGAGGCACCTATGGTCATTTTGTCAGATTGTGCACTAAGAAAAGGAAAACAGTTGCCCATTCAGAGGTGCACTACATCCTGATTTTGATGTGCTGATAACTCCAATCACAGAAACCCCTCCACTGCCCAGAAAGACTGTTTGTAAAGTCTTGGTCCAATTTCCTTTAACAAGTGATGCATTGTGTCAGTCTATAGAGCAAGATTAAGTTATTGATTCACCAACTCTATCTCTTCAATGTAATCACATCCTCGCCACCTTCCTTAACTGGTCACAGCTCTTCTCTTCACACACGTTTCCCTTTTTCTAAGTTCCAATAATAACTTTTTTTCCTGCCTCTTCAGGCACGGTTGTGGCATTACTACTACTAAACCTTGGTTTACCTAAACTCTACCCACATACATTTGTTAAAAGCCCCCAAATTAAACTCTCATATTATTGTCACAATACTGTGTAAAAAAACCTATAAAAGTTCAGTAACATTCAATACTAAGGGTTTCTGGCTTGAATGTCTGTTTATCTAGTAAATCCTTGGTCAGATGTACTCATGTCTGACAGCAGACGTAAGACAGCTTCAGTTCTACCCCCCAGGTTTCTGATCTTCAAGAAGTTATCCTGGGCATACTCCCATGGTAGAAACACAAGATTCTTCTTGGATCACTTCTGCTAATGTTTCATTGGACAAAACAAATCATAAGGTTTAGCTTGACATGAAAAAGAGAGGAAGAGGCATGACACTTCATCTTTCCTATAATGGCCATCATTGCAGACCAGTATACTCATCCAAATATTCAATATAATGTGACATCTTTTCTAGTTGGGACCCTTTCTAATTAATAATTATAATTTCTAATTAATTTAGAGAAATTAAGAAGATCCTTAAATTTTCCCACTAACAAATCGAAGCTGGGGAATAAATCAGGCAGTCTAGCTCTAGCACTCACAACAGAAACCAACATCTTGCCTTTGATACTGATAAACAGATGTAGGTAACATCAAAGAACAAAGGCAAACCAAGTTTCAGCAGTGAAGAAGCTGCACCATTGGTCAGGCCCAATAGATAAGAATGAGAAGACAGAAAATGAAGTAATATCTAGGGGTAAGATATGAATGGAACAAAAATATGAAAACTCTTCTGGGTCAAAGAACCCGAGATGTTAAAACATGAACAACATAGGGAATACCCAAAATTTTCCTTTATTGACTTTAGCTGCATGGTGGTTGTCCTTGATTTAATGATACAAACTTATGTTGACATATGCAATAACAAAATTTATAAACATGGGAACATCACAAAAATTTTAGGATATCATTGAGAGTTTTCTGCTGTTGTGCCTATAGTTGTTGATTCCCCCCTCCTTTTTTTAATTATCCCTACCCTACTCCCTTTGCTCCTTTTTTTACATGCTTATCCTTCATCACATTTATCTGTCTGGCCTTGATGTCCTTTCTTGTCCCCTTTCTCTTCTACTATAATTAAAGATTGTACTAAAGTGAAATACAGAGTGTATCCTATTATGAGTTCTTACATATTTCAGAGTCTGTCCTGATTGACTGCTAATGATTGTGCTTTCATATTCTCATTAGATTGGAGAACAAAGTCAAGATTTCTTCAAGGTACTCGCTGATATCAGAAAAAGGCAAGGAAACTCAGAAGACAAGCTGAACACAACAGAGCCAAAGCTTATAAAGTAAGTTATTGCCATAGCTAACAGCAAAATTTTATTCAACTATTCTTTCACATTTCATTATAGTAAATTAATGAAAACCACGTGTGACTTATTGGGGTCACAGTGAAAAGGGGAAAACAATACATTCCCTCTATACCCCCTGGGTCAGGAGTGGTGTCAAGTGGAAATGAGTCAAGAGATCAGAGTGAGAACAGTATCACTGTACATTACAAAAATACAGGTGATAGTGTTTTGCAGACAGCTTATAGGAAGACCTCAAAATTTCCTTTCACCATCAGAAAAATACACTTCTACAAATATAGCAGGCTACAATTTTCTCTAGTTTCTCATTAATGTTTGACTTTTAACAGAATGCCAGGCACAAGCCACAATGAAATGTCATCTGTAACAATATAATAAGATTTAAACTCCTGTAGAATGTCTACAAGATGGATCAACATTCCTATGAAATCTTCTCTATAACAATATTCTGCATGCTGCATAATGGTGTGTATTTTGCATTCTATAGCCAGTGGAATACATTGGCAGTCAGGAAAAGAGTAAAAATATTACCATACAGTAAGCCTTTCCGGATGCAAACAACTTTCATTATTAGCAAAATAAATTTCAGAACATTCAAGGCAAAAGAAGGTTTCTCATCTAAAAATGGCAGCTGGACGTCACCTCCTACCTCTATTCTCTCTGGAATCACCTGCTCTTTTTTCTTTAATCTCAATACTGTCACAGTCCTAGGCTGGAGTAGAAAATGTTGTTTCTTGTTTCATGCTATGGTTCAAGTTCAAACCCCATGGTCCAAACCACAGCTGAAATCATAATGAAACAGTTAAATAAAAATTTTATGAAAGTTGAAGATCACAAAAGGGAAATCTGCCCAGAAAGCAACATTAAAATAGATATATATGTGATGACTATAATATTTTTAGAATAATACAACTATGTATTTTTAATTCCCTATGGCTCTCTCAGGCACTGAGTCAAGAGTTTTCATTGCTTTAGCAGAATCCATAACATCAAGGAAATGAATTGCTCAGATTTGAGTTTTAAATCATATTTGTTAGGTTTAAGGTGAGAAAATTTCCTTGAAACCCACATTTCCTTGAGCAGAAGGTTTTCCCCACTCCCACCTCCATGGCCATGTGTACACACACACACACTCACACATACACACACACACACACACGACCCTTAATTTACAAAAACTTCTCTACATACCAAGAAACAAAGTTCAGAGGAATTTTTTTTTTCTCAAATGGACTGCCAAGCAGAGAAGTAAAGACATGAATTAAGGAAAACTGCCACCCACAGGGCCAAGCATCTCATAGAGGAAAAGTAGGAGAATAGAGAGAAATGTGGGGTAAATAATTCTCAAGGGACTTTCTGCCCGTTCCCCTATGACTAGGGTCAAACCCATTGCCTGTAGAAAGAGTTCATCAATGAAAGAAAGGTATTGAAACACTCACATTTCCAGGATCTCTCACAGAAGGAGTCATCTCTGCTTCCCAGAAGTGCATGCATCTCAAAGAAACTGGTTTCTTCATGGTGCAGCCCCCAACATGGTTCCCTAGCAAAAGTACAGAAATAGCTAAGAAGGAGGCAGAGCAAGGCACACAATGGTCATCAAATAAGGCACTCCAGGGATTATCTTCCCAGAGACACACTAGTTTGAACAACTATTCAGACCAAGTTACGTTTACAAGAGCTATGAAAGCAAGTAAGAGGCAATAATACATGATTTTACTGTAAATATAATAAACAGTCACTTAAGAAAATAGAAAATAGGAAGGAGTTGTTCATGTCAGCACTTCTCCATCTCCAACTACGACAGCATAGAGAGGTATCTCTCACTTTGGGGAGGGAAAGGTGATTAATTTCAGACCGTAGATTACAAAAAGGCCTGCCATGACAAAAACAAGTTTTAGTAAGTGAAGACTGAATTTTTGGGCCCTTGGTAGTCAGGCAGTTAAGGAACTATCTACACCTCCATCCCCCAACCTCTAGTACACAGTGGAGTAAGATTCCAACTACTGGGGAGTATGGCAGCAAAGACAGCCTTAAGATCTTGCTTTTGAGCCAGAGGCAGGCCCACTGCAGTGAGACCTATCACCTGATAAGACCCTTACAACAGTGCTTGTAGACAGAGCAACTAGACTTGCCTGGTATCACGTACAGCTTTGCACTCTGGTTGGATGGACTTGTTTTGACACGTATCAACAGCAATCTTCTGTGGGTCCACATGCACCCCCAAGACTGTCCCATGCCTGATAATTGTGAGACCACATGTGACCTGTCTTAGTGTAATTGTAGGTGGTCAAGGGGCTGCCTTTTTTTACCTCTTCCCCAACCCTGAGCAGTTAGCCAAGAACCACAGGACTGTGTCTTAGGACACAATGCCAGGCTAGTAAAATGTAACATTGGGCAGATTCACAGTTAACTTCCCCAGAGCAATGCTCATGAAACCTGTAGATACTCCCTAGTGGCCAAGTGAAGTCTCATGGCCCAGTTCATTGTATATGCATCCCAGCCAGCATCACCTCTGGCTGGTTGGTAACACTCTCATCCTGTGAGTCTACTCAGCTAGCAGAGAGCCCATGACACTGTGGGCTTTTTTCCTATCCCAGTATTGATTTGGTTTCAAAGGGCAGTGGTTTCTTGGTATGATCTAGCATTATGGTGTTAATGACCACAGGACAGAACATTTAATACTGCCCCAGCACCAGGAGGAGACTGCTAGCACAATCCAGTCCTCTTAAGACAGTTTATTCTGAAAAACACACAATCTATAGATTTGAGACAAATCTGGGCTTGGACATTTTCTAGGGCTGAAATAATGACAACACATCAAAAGTGGACTTGCAGTACCCTCACAGTATCCTCAAGTTAGGACACCATCTTGTTCTGCAGTAGCATAAATGTCCATATACTCAGAGAAAATAAGAAAAAAACTTCAAGAATGGAAGAGTGACAGCCATAAATGGAGCCAAATTACAAGGATAGGAAACAATTCCTAAGCCCTCAATGCACAGATGATATATACCAACAAGGAGCAACAACTTTAAGGGAACTGTGGCCTTGCTCAAGGCACAAAATAAGATAGCCGGAACCAAACAGATTGGCACTGATATTTCAAGGTCTTGGATAAAGAATTCAAAACTGTGGTTTTAACACTGTTGAAACAACATATTTCAATAGAACACAAAGAAATGATTTTTAAAAGATTTATTTATTTATTTGAAAGTCAGAGTTACATAGAGAGAGGAGAGGCAGGGAGAGAGGTCTTCCATCTGATGGTTCACTGCCCAGTTGGCCGCAATGGCTGGAGCTGTGCCAATCCTAAGCCAGGAGCCAGGAGCTTCTTCTGGGTCTCCCATGTGGGTTCAGGGGCCCAAGGAATTGGACCATCTTCTACTGCATTCCCAGGCTAGAGCAGAGAGCTGGATCAGAAGAGGAGCATCCAGGACTAGAACTGGCACCCATATGGGATGCTGGTGCTGCAGGCTAAGGTATTAACCCACTGTGCCACAGTGCCGGCCCCAGAGAAATGATTTGATACTCTAATAGAGAGACTTGAGTAAAGGAATTAATTTTTAAAAATCAAATCATTTTTTAAACTAAAAGTACACTAAATGACTTTCATGAATTGTTTTTTTCTTATTTCTAATAGCATTTTGGTAGGGTCTTTAGGGCTTCCTATAAATAATATCAAGTGACTTCAAAAAGTAACCATGCGCAGTGATCAATGGTGTACTACATACCAATAGTAAATTATCTGAAAACGAAATCAAGGAAAATATTACATTTCTAACAGCTACAAGGAAAATTAAAAATCAAAGAGTATATTTAAGCAAAGAGGTGAAAAATCTCTGAAATGAAAATTATAAACAAATCACAAACAAATTGAGGAGAACTCTAAGAAGTCAAGATATCTACACCCATGGCTTGAAGGAATCATTATCATTAAAATGCCCATATTATCCAAAATGACTTACATATTCAATGTGATCCCCATCAAAATACCAATGATATTTTTCACTGAACTAGAAAAGACCCCACAGAAATTTGTGTGAAACCTTAAAAGACCCCAAATGTCTAAAGCAATCTTTGGAAAAACAAAGAAGGAGGCATTAAACTGCCTTAAGATAAAGGTCCAGTAATTGAAACAGCATATCATTGGCATAAAAACATGACCACAGGGCAATGACGCACAATAGAAACTTTAGAAGTGAACCCATTTATCTACAGCCAATCTAACTTTGCAAAGATGCTAAGAACATACATTGGAAAAAGAGTAGTCTCTTCAATACATGGTACTGAGAAACTGGATATACAGATACAGAAGAGTGAAACTAGACCCCCATGTCATCATGCACAAAAGTCAATCAAAATGTTTTAAAGAGATTAAAGACCTAAATCTAAGGCCTGGAATCTCAAAACTAACAGAAGAAAACATAGTAGAAATGTTTAGGACACAGAAATGAACAGAGTGTTTTTGGATCAGACACCAAAAACACAGCAAATAAAACCAAAATAGATAAATCAGATTTCATCAAACTAAAGAGATTCTTTACAGCAAAGGAAACAGTTAACAGAGTTAAAAGGCAACTCAGACTGAAAGCATTTGCAAGCCATATATCTGACAAAGGAATAATAATCAGAATAGATGAGGAACTCAAATAACTCATTAAAATAATAATAACAATTAAAATAGGCAGTATCTTTAAACAGACACATCTCAAAGGAAGGCATACAAATGCCAACAGGCACATGAAAAAATGCTTAGTATCACCAATAACCAAGAATATGCAAATGAAAACCACAATGAGATATCATCTCACGCTAGTAATACTGGCTATAATCAAAAAGACAAAATATAACAAGAGGTGGCTAGTGAAGATAGAGAAAATAAGAAACCCTTCTGGTTGGTGCTGTAGCAGAATGGGTAAGGCCACTGCCTGCACTGCCAGCATCCTATACAAGTGCCAATTTTGAGACCTGTTACTCCACTTCTAATCTAGCTCTCAGCTGTGGCTTGGGAAAGCAGTAGGAGATGGCCCAAGTTCTTGTGCTCCTGCACCAGTGTGGGAGATCCAGAAGCTCTCGGCTTCAGCCGTTGTGGCCATCTGGGAATGAACCAGTAGATAGAAAACCTCTCCCTCTCTGCTTCTGCCTCCCTGTAGCTCTGCCTTTCAAATAAATAAACAAATCTTAAAAAAAATAAGAAACCCTTACAGGTTACTAATTGGAAAGTAAATTATACAACCATTATGGAAAGCAGTTACTCAAAAAATTAAAAAGAAAACTACCATATTATGCATAAATCCCACAACTGGGTGTATATGCAAGGGGAATAAAACCACTCTATTGAAGAGACATCTGCACTCCCATGTGTATTACAACACTATTCACAATTATCAAGAAATTATAACAATTGAAGTGTTCATCAACTGATGATTGGGTAAAGAAAATGTGGTGTCTATACATAATGGAATACTATTCAGCCATAAACAAGAATTAAATCTTATTTGCAACAAAATGAATGGATATGGAGGTCATTATTTTAATTGAAATAAACCAAGAAAAAAAGACAAGTATCATGTTATCTAGCTCATACATGAAATATAAGAGTTGATCTCACTGGGAACTGAGAGTATAACAGTGGTTACAAGAAACTTTTGAAAGCGATGTGGGGAGACAGGAGAAATGTTGATGAGAGGGTACTAAGTTGCAGTTAAGTAGGAATAGGAATTTCTGGTATTCTGTTGCATGACAGGGTAACTAAAGATAATAATAAAGAGATATTTTCTTTAAAAAACAGAAAATAGATTTTAAATTATTTCACCACATATAAATGATAAATGATTGAGGACATAGGTATGGTTACTCTGATTGACAATCACACAATATATATATGTATCCAAACACCATATGCATAATTTTATGTGTCATTTAAAAATTTAAAAAAGAAGTAGATGAGAGAAGTAAGTGTAGATTCCTGTAGTTATAATAGTGGACAGAAGATGCAGAAGTTTCCACACCCCTAAGGAGCAAGAAAAATTTCAGGAGACATTAACCACAGTACACACGATATGAAGATGAGGGTGTAGGGTCATGTTTTGAAGAATAAAATAACTCTACAGCAGACGACTTGAAGAAAACTACCCAGAGGTCAAGTGGGATGCCCGCGATGCTTCAAAGGGTCAAGAACATCAACAGCACAAGTGAGGAGTCTCAGTCAGCAAGTGGGGAGCCCCAATCTTGATCATGCCAAGAAGAATAATGAGGAATGAAGAAAAGTTGAGCTCAGATACAAGAAACAAACTATGTTTATACACCCTTATTAATGACCCTTATTTTATACCCTCTGGCATGAAAATGGAGCTATCTAATATCTAGCTTACATATTAAAGAAAATGTGGCAATTTCGTTGGAACATGTTATGGTTTTTGTATATAGTTTGTACCTGCCAAAATTCATGTTGAGATTTTGTTCTACAACATAATGGTGTTGAGAGGTGTGGAATCTGGAATCTTTAAGGGGTATTTAAGGTCATAAGAGATTATCCCTCTGGAATGAATTAATGCAGCCCATGAGAGACTTGATAGTAACCCTCAAAGTGGATGTTGTGAAGACTGTATGATACTTCCATTTGTTCTCTCACACACGTGCTCTTCCTCATGCACCCATTTTGCCTTCCAAATTTCAGCCATAAGTTGTTGCAGCATGAAGTCATCACCAGCATCCACGCGAATGCCAGTGCCATGCTCTTGTATCTCAAAAACTGCAAGCTAAATAAAGCATTTTTCTTTATAATTGCCTATTCTCAGGTATCTGTTGAAGCAACAGAAAATGAGCTAAAAGGGAGTAAAATGGGTAGTTCTTGGCCATCATCACCTCCCTTGGACATCTGTCCGTTTGCTTAACACAGTATAACAGTTACGAGCGTTAGTTTGGAATCAGACTTGAGGGAAAACCCTGGCTAAATCACTTAATATTATTTGATCTTAACTGATGTTAACTCATATGACCTCAAATTAATCATCTTAAAATAAAAATTGTGCTTATCTCATAAAATTGTTGTGGGGAGAAATTATACATGTAAAATATTTAAAAGAATGTTTGACTTACACCAAGAGCTTACAGTGTGTTTGTGTGTTTTCCATGAAAATGTCCTAAAATACTATCAGAGTATGAAGAAAATTTGTAGACTTGCACAATAATTTCATGTTCTCTAGAAGGTTACCTGATTTTAGCCTGGCAATTCTTCAGATATAAAGATGCAATATCACAGGTTCCATGGCAAATGTGCTGTCACTCGTGTTCAATATGATGAAGTGATATATTCAGGAGCTATGTAAGAACACTCAACATAACAATGACTAATATTGGCCAAAACTTATTGAACAATTTCATTACATACATGCTATTATAAATGCTCCTCATCTACTTGTATGAGTTCATTTAATTCCATAGTAATCCCAGTAGATAAAGACTGCTAGAATTAACATTTTATAGAAGGAGAAGTTGAGGCAAAGAAAGGATAAATAACTTCTCAAAGGTCACAAGGCAATGAGTGATAGAGCTGGCATTTGAAACCTGGCAGTCCATCTTATTACACCTCACTGCATTCCTCTGGGAACTGTCTCTATTCTCCTGCTTGTAGCATCTTAGAACTACCATCTGTGTGATGACCCCTGCCTCTTGTATAGTGGCTTTTCTTTAAGCTTTTCGTCATCCTTCTTCCTTTACCTTTTCTTTCCTATCCTTGGTGTACAACTGTCATCCAATGAAGACAACACTTCTGTGAATAAGCCAGCCAATCACATTGTATTTTACTATTATTTTCATGTCTGGGAATTCTCAGCAATATAAGAGCATGCTCTGGGACTTCTTTGGTTACAAATGAGTACACAGCTGCTCCACACAGCTGAGCCAGCTAATCATCTCTGAACCCTTTTCCCTATGAATTTGTCTTGATAAGGCATCCAGATGTGTCAGATAGTTGTAAATCTTGATCCTGAAACAATGAGTACCACTTGGCTTTTGGATGCACAGATGCTCTGTGGACTTGCCTCAGGCTTCACCCTTTTGGTAAACCTCTGTGCAAGTCTGCAATACAGCACAGATGGCTGTGCCCTCATCATTATCTGTTTACAAGAGCATCAATGTGATCATGTGGCCCCTAGAACTAAAACTTACATGCCTCACTGATTCCAAGGATCCAGAATGAACAGTGCATATGGAATGCTTAATGTTGTCTAATATATTGTAATTTATTAAGACACTATAGATTTTTATTTGAATGTTTCATGTGTCATCTTACAGTCTAATCAGATGGTGAAGCTAAGTCAGAATAGTTGATTTAATCCCCAAACCTTGCCCTTGAGTTGTCTTCTATGCCCAGATCACCAGAGGATAACTTTTTTTCCTTAGAAAGTTAAGTTTAAAGTCTTGAGGATAAGTGATATCCAAACCTGGATAGTTTAAAGAAAATGTTTACAGAGATATGAAAGTTGTTTCTGAATTAACCAAATCATTCCAGAGTCACTGTTCTGATTCCAGCTTCAGAAAGGTGTTAACAGAAAATCCTGAAGGGTATTACTATTGTTTGAACATGTTTTCATGTCTGTCCACCAAAGGTTCTTGTGCTGAATGCTTGGGCCTCTATGTGGCAGTATTGAGATGGTGGAATATTTAAAAGATGTTAAGAGAATAGGCCTTTGGAAGGAATTGGGTCATGGGGCTCCACCCTCATGAAAGGATTAAAGCTGTATCTCAGGAGTGGGGGAGAGTCTTACGGGCTGGGTTTGGTTCATGTAAGAGTGAGTTGTTATGGCCGGTGCCACGGCTCACTAGGCTAATCATCTGACTGTGGCACTGGTACTCCGGGTTCTAGTCCCGGTTGGGGCACTGGTTCTGTCCCGGTTGCTCCTCTTCCAGTCCAGCTTTCTGCTGTGGCCCGGGAGGGCAGTGGACCTGGCTCCTGGCTTTGGATCAGCGCAGCCCTGGCTGTGGCGGCCATTTGGGGAGTGAACCAATGGAGGGAAGACCTTTCTCTCTCTCTCTCTCACTGTCTAACTCTGCCTGTAAAAAAAAAAAAAAAAAAAAAAAAAAAGAGTGAGTTGCTATAAAAGAGGAAGCCTAACACCTCCCCATTCTCTTGCTTCTTTATTCATACACATATTTCTCCCACACGTAGCTGGATCCCTTTCAGATTCTCTGCTGTGTTGAAATGCAGCAAGACAGTGGAGCCACGCTGTTTGAATTTAGCAGCCACCAGAATCGTGAACCAAATGAACTTCTTTGCTTTACACATAACCTGCTGTAATCTACTTATGTTATAGAAACATAAAACAGAATAAGAAAATCCTTAACTCAATTTTATATTTTTAAAAGGAGTAAGGAAATCCCAAAGAGATTAATGATGTAGTTTTCATTTTCCACTAATAACTATATTCTCAGCTACATAGGAAATATTTGTTTTCCTCATAAACAAAGTTTGTGCTTATGCAAATGGCTAAGTTTTTACTATGTATAAAAGTGCTTTAAAGTTGAACATCTATAAATTCATTTTATGCCTACATTTTTGAGACAAGGTAATTTCAAAGAATAATTCTATTAAATATAAGTAACTAAATATTATTAATTAATACTTCTATATTCCCTTAAGTGGCTTTTAATCCTTACTCTGGTAATATTATTTTTATTACCAATAAAAATTAAATGTGCACATTAAATATATAACACATAATTACTAGTATACCATAAAGTGTTTGCTATCATCTTTTAAATTCAACTTAAAATCAAAATACTTTGAATAGTTGAATATAGACACAAGGATAATATTTGTTTCTCATTAATATATAAAATTTATAGTTACTAAGTTGAAATGTCTTTGAGGAAACAGACCACATCTCATATGTAATGAGATTTTCTTAGTTAAAATTTGCTTTAACAATCTCAATATTTCAGAACAGAAAAAAGATCTGGGAAGGGAAAGAAAACTGGGATTTGTGAATATCCTGGTGAAGCTGCAGCCATCAGAGTAACTGAGATCACCCAAAGATAAAACCAACAGTAACAAGAAAGAGAGGAGGCAGAACTCTGGTACACTAATATTTAAAAGGCAAGAGAGGGAAGTCTGTGAAACAGACAGATAAAGCCTTGCAAATCTATATAAAGAACTACAAGAAAGAATGATGTCATTAAGGAGTGAGAGTTCTGGGAAAACAAAGACAAAGGCACTGTTACATGAATGAGAAAGGTTTTCATAATGTTTAAAAACTAAAGAGTAGGCAGGGTGTGTTCAATACATATGCCGTACATATACAGATGTTGGTCTGTATTGGTGCTAGTTGATAGTTGTTGTACAACCAACACAGTGAGAGGAGAATGGCCTAGGAATTTACCAGGAGGAGATCAATGATGTCATGTGAGGGTCAACAGAGAAAGTATAGGCAATGAGTGAGGGCAGCATCCTGGAATAGGATTCCTTGGGTTCATTTCTGATCCACTCAATAACTTACTTGGACAAGAGAATGCCACCCACAGACTGATGATAATGAAAGAACCTACAAGGTAATATTGTTGTGGATATTAAATGAGACAACACACACAAAACAATGGAATAGTGTTGCACAGTCAGTGCATAATTAACATTAGTTATTTTTTAGCATAGAGGCGTGGCACACTGTTCCTAACACTGTGCATCAGATAACTAATTCATATGGCTTGAGCAACAGTCTTTCTACATGTATGTGTTATATCTATTCTTCCTAGCTCATAAGCACCAAAGATACCATATTCTTATTTAATATGCACAGAATTGACTGACTTCTCGGGCCAATCTATCCTGTTACATCTCAGCATTTTTGTGCATGTTCAGGAGCAAGTCCTTTAGACGATTCACCAAGTCTCATAATTCTAAAATCCCATAAGTAAGTGACTGTAGTTGGTGGTTGCCACCACGCTGGGGAAGAGGTGGGGCTACCTATGCTCCACCACACTAAGTCAGGAGATGACAGCTTCTCTTCCTTCTCCAGATCACAGCTCAGAGCCTGTTGCAGCCTTTCACAAAGCTTCACAGGGAGACTATAGATGAACATAAGTCCACATGGCTGCACATAACTCACTTCCTGATGTGACTGCTCTCAGGGCCCACAAAACCACCCGTGTTCAGACTCTCTTTCAGGATTTTCACTGTCTCCACATGACAGGCACATTTGGTGTGTCTGGGATGTAGAATCCAGGTCCAACTTTCACAGTCCCTGGATGAGGAAGTGTTGTACCTGCCCTGCAGTCATTAATTCATATTAATAAATTCTGAAATCATTGCAAAAAAGGTGTCTTTCCTTTCTTTATTTGTCTTTTCCTGGAATGTACAAACTTCATATTTTATCCAAAGTGCATATGCATTCAGACCAGGGCCCAAAAAGCATCCTGAAGAGTCTGGGTGACATTTACCCCTGCTGCTCCTGGAAGAATACATATGGATTAGGTCAGGCAGAGATCCCTTAGTCCCTAAAGTGAGAGGGGAAACCTTCTTCTCTTTTTGAAGGTACTTTTTGCTGACCTTTTTCTGGCCTTTGGTTTGGGATCCAGTTGTGTACTATGGAATATTCTGCCAGCTCTCAAATAGGTGGTATCAGCACCTCTAGTCCTTCTCTGTAACTTTCCTTGATGACCTAATTATCATGTTTGTTTCTTCATTCTTTCCAGGGTCCCATCCTCCTCAATATACTCAAGGAGTCCCAGTGATTCATTTAGTTAATACCATGGAGTAACCAAATCCCTCTGAGGAAGACATTTTCATTTTGTGTGCAGGTAATAAGAACCTTACAAACTCTCATCTTTAAAGAGTTGGGCCCTGCTCATTCAAAATGAACTAAGCGTTGAGAATATTCTCTTAATAATATTATTCGGAATGAATGGTAACTGGCTAACATTCTGCTAACTGTGGAGCTTGTCACTTTGCTACCAAGCACAATTTCCACTCTCCTCCTCTTTGTCTTCAGGACATCAGGAATATGGCTTTATTGATCCTTCAGATCTGCCTGCTAGGGAAGACTCCAGTATGACAGCCCCAGCCTGAAGTCTGTTGGAAGTGCTTGGAATAAAGCATATTGTGGCACTTTGGAGTTGAAGGAGTAACAAACAGAAATTAAAATGAATTTTCCTCAACCTAAAGCTAGAAGGAAGAAAGGAAACAGAGAACACTGTGGAAACTCTGCAAGGTATTTGCATAGGCAAAGACTTCTTGGAAAAGACCGCAGAAGCACAGGCAATCAAAGCCAAAATTAACAAATGTAATTGCTTCAAGCTGAGAAGCTTCTGTACTGCAAAAGAAACATTCAGCAAAGTGAAAAGGCAATTGACAAAATGGGAGAAAATATTTGCAAAATATGTAAATAATAAAGGATTAATATCCAGAATCTATAAAGAGTTCAAGAACCTCAACAACAACAAAACAAACAATCAAGTTATGAAATGGGCAAAGGACTTGAACAGACATTTTTCAAAAGAGGAAATCCAAGTGGTCAATAGAAACATGAAAAAATGCTCAGGATCAATAGCCATCAAGGAAATGCAAATCAAAACCACAATGAGGTTTCAACTCACCCCGTAAAGCAATCAATAAATGACAAATGCTGGACAGGATGTAGGGAAAAGGCTGCCCTTATCCACTATTGGTGAGAATGTAAACTGGTACAGCCGCTGTAGAAGACAATATGGAGATATCTCAGAAATTTGAGCACAGATCTACCACATGACCCAGCTATGCCACTCGTGGGAACTTACCCAAACCAAAAGAAAATGCATCTAAAAGAGTTATCTGAACCCCCATGTTCATTGCAGCACAATTCACAATAGCTAAAATATGGAGTCGACCCAAATGCCCATCAACTGAAAACTGGATAAAGAAATGATGGTGTTTACACACTATAGGATACTACTCAGAGGTTAAAAAAGAGAAGAAAAGAAAAGAAAATCCTGTCTTTTGCAACAAAATGGACGCAGCTAGAAAACATTATACTTAGTGAAATAAGCCAGTCTCAAAAAAGACAGCATTTGGTTTGCCTAATCTGAAATAACTAAGAGTATCTAAAATGTAATGTATTGGAGTGAAACAGACATTTTGATATTTGATGCTGGTTTATAGCACTTCTCTATTGAGGAACAATGATTTTTATTTTTCCATACTATGTGTTGAATTCTTATACTTAGTGTAGGGTTAACTTTATGATCATTAAGTAAACTCAAAGTAGAACTTTGTAAAAATTAAGAGTGGGAATGGGAGAGGGAGGAGGACGAAGAAAGGTTGGAGCATGGACAGGAGGGAGGGCTGGGTGAGAAGTATCACCATGTTCCTAAATCTATTTATGAAATACATGATTCTTGTGTACCTAAATACAATTTTTAAAAATCACAAAAACTAGCAGAGTATCTAAAATGTAATGTATTAGAGTGGAATTGACATTTTGATATTTGATGATTGTTTACAGCCCTTGTCTCTATTGTTGAAGTAGAGTGTTGGTTTTTTTTTTTCCTCCTACTCTTTACTGAGTATAGGATTATTCTTATGAGTATAAAGTAAGCTTAAAATAGATATTTGTAAAAATTAAGAGTGGGGATATGAGAGAGGAGGAAGAAAGGTAAGAGCATGCATGGGAGGGAGGGTAGAGTGGGAAAAATCACTATCCTAAATCTATATATATGAAATGCATGAAATTTGTACACCTTAAATAAAATTAAGAGAAAGAAGGAAAAATCTTTTCAAAAAAGAATTAAAATACAGAGAGAATTGGGGTGAGCGGATATTTTACTTTTCTTCATGCATTCCACAAATATTAAGACACCAGGCCAAGCACTGAGGTGCCCCAGTCCTCAAATTTTAAGAGTCAGTCCAGAGTGGGGGAGAGGCAACAGACATTATTGAAGTGATCAATTACATCTAAAATCCTAATTGTTTTTTTTTGTTTGTTTGTTTTTTTAAAGCTTTTATTTAAAGAATATAAATTTCCAAAGTACAGCTTATGGATTATAATGGCTTCCCCCTCATAACTTACCTCCCACCCACAACCCTCCCCTTTCCCGCTCTCTCCTCCCTTGCATTCACATCAAGATTCATTTCCAATTCTCTTTATATACAGAAGATCAGTTTAGTATATATTACGTAAAGATTTCAACAGTTTGCCCCCACATAGCAACACAAAGTGAAAAATACTGTTCAAGTACTAGTTATAGTATTAATTCACAATGTACAGCACATTAAGGACAGAGATCCTACATGATATTTTTTTTTAAATTGATTAATTTTCTATGCAATTTCCAATTTAACACCAAGGTTTTCTTTTTTCATTTTCAATTATCTTTATGTACAGAAGATTGATTCAGTATATACTAAGTAAAGATTTCATCAGTTTGCACCCACACAGAAACACAAAGTGTAAAAATCTGTTTCAGTACTAGTTATAGCATTACTTCACATTGGACAACCCATTAAGAACAGATCCCTCATGAGACGTTAAGGACACAGTGACTCCTGATGTTGATTTAACAATTTGACACTCTTGTTTATGGCGTCAGTAATCTCCCTAGGCTCTAGTCATGAGTTGCCGAGGCTATGGAAGCCTTTAGGGTTCGCCGACTTCGATCTTATTCTGACAGGGTCATAGTCAAAGTGGAAGTTCTCTCCTCCCTTCAGAGAAAGGTACCTCCTTCTTTGATGGCCCCGTTCTTTCCACTGGGATCTCACTCGCCGAGATCTTTCATTTAGGTCTTCCTTTTTTTTTTTTTTTTCCAGAGTGTCTTGGCTTTCCATGCCTAAAATAATCTCATGTGCTCTTGAGCCAGATCCAAATGCCTTAAGGGCTGATTCTGAGGCCAGAGAGCTGTTTAGGACATCTGCCATTCTATGAGTCTGCTGTGTCTCCCACTTCTCATGTTGGATCATTCTCTCCCTTTTTGGTTCTCTCAGTTAGTATTGGCAGACACTAGTCTTGTTTGTGTGATCCCTTTGACTCTTAGACCTGATATAGTACATTATTAACAAGTACATTCAACTCATATTGCAGTAGCTATCCAGAACTGCAAGTTTGTCCTTTCACTAACATCTCTCTCTCCTACCTCATCACTCCTGAGAATCAGCTTTCCTCTCTTTCTCAAACTCTGATATTTTATAGTCCATATAGAAGTGAGATCATAACTAGAAATCTATATAGAGAAGAATGATAATGACAAAGACAATTGAGAAAGTAAGTCTCTGAGAGAATGATATAGACAATAACTCCAAAAGCAGCAAATATAGATGAGATGTTAAACTTATTAACTTGGAAGTCAACCTCAGTGACTATTACTCCATTCCTATTCTCACCATATTTGTGAACTGGCTCACTCTGTTTTCCCTGAAAGTGTTAAAAATGGGCCAAGATGTGGGTTTTAGATGTGCTGCCTGAAGCAAGACTCAGTGATGACTTACTAGACTGGGTTCATCAACTGTGCTTGAGTGCTTCTTGGGGCTCAGAAGTCCGGTGGTGTGGACTGTCCTGTGCATTGTGGAAAATTAGTGCATCATGGGCAATTTAATAGCAATCCTGGCCTCTACCCACTGGGTGCTAGGAGCTCTGCACTAAGTGTGAGACAAATATGTCTCCAATCACTGCTGGTTGGATGAGGGGAGGAAAAAAAGCCACACTTGAAAACTCTGTTTCCTTCTGTATTTTAAAAATTAATTAATTATATTTTTAGAGTGACATAATTCCTGAATGGTTAAATGTTTTCTGTGACTACAGTCTAAATTGTAAAAAAGAAGTCCAGATGTTGATAGTACTGTACATGTGTCAGATGTAGTGTTTGTTAGAAAGGTTAGGATATACACATATCATTAGAGGTAAGAAGCAATGTAATACTCTGAAGAAAAAAAACCACTTTTAATGTAATTTGTCCTTCACAGAGGCCAGCATGCCCTCTTGGGCTGTACCCTACAATGGAGGATTTGAGCCTAATTGTTAGAATTGTTGTGATGGAAGGTTAAAAGGTTCCATTAGAGCAATGACTGGGTCTGGGCCAGAATAAAGCCAGGAGCCAAGAACTCAATCTGAGTTCCTCATGTGGGTGGTAGAAACCCAACCAATTGAGCCACCATCACTGTCTCCAGGGTGTGCAGCAGGAAACTCAAATTGGGAGTGGAGCTGGAATTTAAAGCTAAGGATGCCATTATGAGATGTGGAAGTCACAACCTGCATCTTAACTACTAGGCCAAACACTCACACTACCACATATATTTCTTGAAACAAATCATTTCTATTCTGGCCCTTCAGGAATGTTATATTATAACTCATATATGTGCATATATTTTACTTGTATGTATGTTACGATGGATATTATTACTATGAGTGTATATTGAAATGTATTTACACATATATATGTATGCAGAACTATCTTGTTTTCAAAATCACCAAAAGAGATCCTTTTGAAAAGCTCGAAAGAACAATGATTCCCAACAGGTCCCACTACTGTGAGGACATTTAATGTCAATATATAGGTTGGGAAGAATTCAGAATTTGGATTCTAAATTTCCAGGTGCTATCATTAGCTTCCCAAGAATTAAACGGCCTTGAGCAAGTCACCCAATCTCCTCACATATGAAAATTGGAAATATCAAATTATAATTATCTTAATGCTTTCTAATTCTAAAATTTCATATTTCTATAATTATTGTCTGTAGTATCTAGAAACCTATAATTAAGAAAAATAGTTGTCTAAGAACTTCAGCAGTATGATTCTCTATATAAAATGTTGAGGGGAAAATTAGTTCAATCCCACTAGAGGTTAAGAATAACTTGTACATCAAATTAGACATTTAAAAAGAGTAAAAATAAACTCTTGCTAAGTTTTTTTAAAATATCCATTTTGGGAAAAATAGAATCCATTTTGAAAGCCTAGCAGAAGTATATGTTGATGAAGTTAAGGATGTAAAGGAACTAGAAACATCTTGCTGTACTACAACTCATTAATGTGCTTGCTAGACCATAGAATACAGATCTAAGAAGAAAATAAGGCCTGAGCACTGTTTTCTTAATTAAAATTCTTCATTTAATTCACTTGAAATACATAAGAGAAAGGAATAAGTAAAAAGAAAATTCAAAGTGAACAAATGTAGAGAAATTTTTCTCTATGCCCTGGCTATTGGTTTTTCAACTTGCAGGGTAGTTCAAGTTGTATGATCATGATATAGTTAAAGACATAATGAAGAACTGTCGTTGATGGTCTTATGTGGTTTCAATATTGGTTTTTATGCACTGGGATTTTTTTTTGTTATTTAAACTTTATCACTGTCATCATTTTTCTAGCTGTTGAATTTAACCTTTGCACACTACAGGTTGCAAGAACATAGAGTGTGCTTGAAAACAAATAAAAAACATTAGAGGGCCCAGTGATCCATAGGGTATCTCATTCCATGGTGAAGTCTGCACCAAATGAGGACTCCTTATTTGCACATGTGTTTCTCAGCCAGGTATAAACTACCCAATATATGAATCATTGTCTATGAATTTAGTTAAATAACTCCTTATACAAAACAAATCATTTAAAGGCTAATGTACACACAGATAAAGTAAAGAATTATTATAACCATTTGGCTATAAAATCTAAGAACTAGGTCATACCTAAAGGTCTTCTAGATTATTGTCTCCTAAATGTGCCTGAAACCTTGATAAAAAGTGTTTTTAACTAAAAACTGAAAAAACAAATAGTACTGAGTCTCAACTCAGCACAACTGAATTAAAATTGCCATTATGAAAAGCTTTAACTAAATAGCTACAAGTGTCATGAAGTTATCTGAAAAAGGCTGATCCAGTCTACTTTTCTTTTTTGACAGGCAGAGTTTAGACAGACAGAAAGAGAGAGAGAGAGAGAGAGAGAGAGAGAGAGAGAGAGAGAGAAAACGGTCTTCCTTCTGTTGGTTCACTCCCCAAATAGCCGCTGCGGCCAGTGCGCTGCACTGATCCAAAGCCAGGAGCCTGGTGCTTCCTTCTGGTCTCCCATGTGGGTGCAGGGACCAAGCACTTGGGCCATCCTGCACTTGGGCCATCCTCCACTGCCCTCCCGGGCCACAGCAGAGAGCTGGACTGGAAGAGGAGCAACCAGGACTAGAACCAGCACCCCAACTGGGACTAGAACCCAGGCAACCGGCACCATAGGCAGAGGATTAGCCTATTGAGCCACGGTGCCAGCCAGCAAAATGTTTGTATTAGGCATTTTATAAAAGCTTGCTGGACATTATGACAACTATTTACAGATTGGAGCTAACAAGGATGAAAAAAACAAACCCTGTTGCAGGTAACAGGTCTCAGGAATGATGTCAGGAATGACCAGTGCAAGTAGAGGAGCTAAATATGGGCCACATATCATGCCCTTGAAAATCGAAGTTAAACCTGCAATCCAGGAGGAAGAGCTGTGCTCTCTCCAACACCCCTGGAAATAACACTCAGAAAGTGAGAAATGGGAAAAATAGAGATGCTTCTAGGATGCAGCAACTGAGGGCCAGAGAGTAAGAACCAAAGAAGAGAAGCAGCATCCAGCCACCTCCTGGTGCAGGAAGAGCCCTCCAGGAATGCAGCCGCCTCCAGCGGGAGAACGCGGCTCACACCTGGCAAAGCTCACGGTCAAGTTAAACCAACTGCTGCTGCTGTGTACTGTCTCCCAACCAGAAGTTATGCCTACAGCCTTGTCTCCTGCTGGAATGTCACTGAGTCAACTAGTCCTTTTCATGGAAATGCCTCACCCCTTAGAATAAAGCCAGAACACTCAATTGCCACTTTCTGTATGTGCTGCAGTGGATATTTAGCTGGCCCAGGTTGTTGGCACCAACTACAGGAACCACAGTGTTGGAGATAAGATGGAAGGTAACGGGGACTGGGAATGACAGAGACACAAATTTTGCCACTTAGCTGTGGGGCAGAGACTGTGGCTAGCCTAACCTCTTTGTGACTCTAATCATGAAAACATAACCAATTTCAGCAAGCTTAGTTGACATTTAGGAATTCTTTTTTTCTTTTTAATCAGTTCCATCACTTATTTATTTATGTACAATGAAACCTAAAATATACGATAAGTGTCAAAAGTTGATTATATTTCTTGCCTGTAAGTAACAGAAATATTTTGTCCCAAATAGAGATGTCAAGAAATAGATTCTTTTTCTCCAATAATAGGAGTATCTTAAGTTAGAACTAATGATTCTAAGTTTTTTGAAAGTTGATTTCATAGACTATATATATAAATGTATATGATATATACACATAAATGTCCCATGCTTCAATACTGTTGAACTCTATATTGTCATTTTATAAAATGAAATTAGGACTTAACCCATTCTGAGCACTTGCTAGTCTGACACTGTTATCTTAGCTAATGAGAATTTTGAGCTGCTTTTGCTTGAACTTCACTCTTGATGGTGGCCAGTTTGTTTAGAGAGCCATCCACGATAAGACTGAGTTCATAACCAGGCTTGTTTCTGTGATGGTCGAAGACAGCTTTAAGGCATGTATAAAGGAGGTTTATTTTAGAGCAAAGCATAATGTCTCGGAACTTTCAAATAACCTAGGAATTCCTCAGATAATTGTGAGGCTAGGTTAAAAAGAGTACTTACAAGAAACTAAGATAAACCTACAGCAATTAGTAGGATTGTTATAATCAATTATCATTAGTGTTTTGTTTTTAGATATATTAGTAACTTTTTCTAATTGAAGATAATATAATAGGCAACTATCTCATTAACCTTCTCCCAGATAATGCTTACATGTATTTTTAAAAGTAGCAAAAGTAAAATATGTAACACTTTTAAAATTCAAATCGCAAGTCATAGTATCATGAAAAAATGAAAAATCATCTACCTACAATGCTCTACTATTTTTGCTTGTTTCTTTAAGAAACACATAGTGGGAGGCATTTGGTCTCATAGTTAACATTTTGGTTAGAACGCCCACATTCCATTTCAGAGTACCTGGGATCAAGTGCTGATTCCGGCTTCCTGCTATGGCTCAAGTAGTTGGGTCTCTGCCACCCATGTGGGAGACCTGGATTGAATTCCCAGCTTCCAGCTTTGGGCTGGGCGAGCCCTGACTGTTGTGGCAATTTTGGCAGTGAATTGGTAGATAAGAGTATTCTCTCTCTATCTCCATCCGCCCAATTAAATAAATAAAAATTTCTTAAAATACATAAATGAGCATAACTTTATGTATTCTTTTTCAAAATTAAGAAAGGGGACGACATGGATCATTTGGTTGTGCACTTTGGGTTTTTCACTTAAACACTACATATAGACATTTTTCATATTATTACATACAAACACTTCATTTTTTAAAATTTCAGAATATATTGTTTCACTAACATACACTAATTTTCACACTCTGATATCTTGTTTGCTTCATATTTTACAACCAAATATCCAACCAAAGTTTTTCTTTTGTCATAGCTTCTTTATTAAAAGACTACTTGACATGCTGTTTCAGCTGTGTTCAGGTATAAAGTCAAAATTTGGGACTCAAAACGTATAATCAAATGTTTTAATTGTTTCCAAGTTTCTATTACCAGCTTTTTGTCACATTCCACATCAGTATCTTAAGGATAATATTAAAAGGGGTCTTTGCTTTTTATCTGCTGTCGGTCTGAATTTTCTTTCAGGAATTATATATTTTATTTGCTATTATTCTTCCTGCTAAGCAAAATTAATACAAATAGGAGGAACCTAAAGTTGCTAGATACTCTACAATCATGAAATGGTTTTAAGATTCTTTGCCTTGATTTTTTTGGTTATGCAAAATATGTTTTATAGGAAATGTATTTCATCCTATTCTACATCAGTTAACCATCA
The DNA here is from genome assembly GCA_949820135.1 of Sylvilagus floridanus. Classification (NCBI taxonomy): domain Eukaryota; kingdom Metazoa; phylum Chordata; class Mammalia; order Lagomorpha; family Leporidae; genus Sylvilagus; species Sylvilagus floridanus. The sequence goes on along the minus strand of OX463238.1, from coordinate 31,900,495 downwards.
TTAAACTTAAATATAATATAAACAAAATATGGTTCTTGATGGAAAACAGGATGTCAATTTAACAAATTAAAATAAAAAAGAAATTAAGCTTCCCAAGTAGGTCTTCAATTCAGGCAAAACTATCACAGAGATTCTTTATACCAAGATAATTAAGAACTGATGTCATGTTTTTGCATTGTAATTTTTTGTATATTAAGTAATTCTTGTATTGCATTCATCACCTCAGCAACAAAAAATTCCCTATAAACTCTTAAGGGCGGGCACTGTGGCGCAGTGGGCAAGGAGGTAGCTATCAAGGAGGAGGTGAGGTCACCAGCCCCTCCCTGCAGCTCTCTGTAATGTACACACAGATAAAGTAAAGAATTATTATAACCATTTGGCTATAAAATCTAAGAACTAGGTCATACCTAAAGGTCTTCTAGATTATTGTCTCCTAAATGTGCCTGAAACCTTGATAAAAAGTGTTTTTAACTAAAAACTGAAAAAACAAATAGTACTGAGTCTCAACTCAGCACAACTGAATTAAAATTGCCATTATGAAAAGCTTTAACTAAATAGCTACAAGTGTCATGAAGTTATCTGAAAAAGGCTGATCCAGTCTACTTTTCTTTTTTGACAGGCAGAGTTTAGACAGACAGAAAGAGAGAGAGAGAGAGAGAGAGAGAGAGAGAGAGAGAGAGAGAGAACGGTCTTCCTTCTGTTGGTTCACTCCCCAAATAGCCGCTGCGGCCAGTGCGCTGCACTGATCCAAAGCCAGGAGCCTGGTGCTTCCTTCTGGTCTCCCATGTGGGTGCAGGGACCAAGCACTTGGGCCATCCTGCACTTGGGCCATCCTCCACTGCCCTCCCGGGCCACAGCAGAGAGCTGGACTGGAAGAGGAGCAACCGGGACAGAATCCAGTGCCCCAACTGGTACTAGAACCCAGGGTGCTGGCGCTGCAGGTAGAGGATTAACCAAGTGAGCCATGGTGCCGATCTAGTCTACTTTTCTATGTGAACTTTGAATTCTACCTTTATGTAGTTGCTAACACATTATGTGCTGTAGAATCAATTGGGGTATTGTTTTTATTTTGTGTTCAACATTGAGTTCAGTGCTTCTTGTACTGAATCATATACTCCAGAACAGGAGCTATGATGGCTAATTTTATGTATCAATCTGACCGGGCTTAGGGATGCCCAGATAGCTGGTAATACATCATTTCTAGATGTGTCTGGAGGTGTTTCTGGAAGAGATTAACATTTGAGTTGATAAGGGAGATGGGCCCTCACCCATGTGAGCAGAAATCATCCAGGCATTGAGAGTCTGACTATAACTAAAAGTTGGAGGAGAGATAAATTCCCTTTCTTGGCGGAAGCTGGCACATCTGCCCTCTCCAAGCCTCAGATAGTGGTACTCCAGCTCTTGGGCCTTTGTACTTGGACTGAAAACACCATTGACTTTCCCACTTCTTTGGATTGCAGATGGCAAATGGCAGATTGTGGGAATTCTCAGTCTCCATTATTAAGTGATTCAACACCTTTCTTCATAATAAATCACTTCCTATTCTGATCCCTCTCTCTCTAACCATCCTGTTGCTTCAGTTTCCCCAGAGAACTCTAATATAGGACTTTGTAACTTGTTTCTGTTTGGGTTGGGGTGGTGGCATTTGCTTCTTTATTAGCGCTTCCCAGATGGTTTTTATGCCCAGACTGGTTTAGGAATTGTGCCAGTCTCACTTTCTCTGACAGAATCTAATCCATCTCGGCTGGAACATCTGTAAGTTGAGAGACCAATTATTTCACCTAGCAAAATTACAAATATTTCATTTTCTCTACCTAGAAAAAGTCTTTTTCCACTCTCCTTTTGCACAGACACACCCAATCTGTGTAAAAAAGCAGATCACTTTATTCTCTTATCAGTGTATTGACAGTGAGTTGGAGGTAAGCTTTTGCATTGGGGCAACATCTTTTCCAGTGAGAGGAAGGGAAAGGGGAGGAAGGGTGTCTTATCAAAATCTGCTGCTTCCAGGCAGCCTGCACACACAAAAAAGTTTATTGCTAGCTGATAAATCCAGAAGAAATATGGCAGCATACAATATGGTATCACACATTTTGAATACTACAAAACCAGCTATTTAAAAATCTCTTTGAAGAAAATTATTGCTCCTTAAATGAGCACATTTCCTATTCTCAACTGATGTTTGAGGCCTCTCTAAAATGCTGAAAGACCACTAGAAATACACCATGTTGACTTTTTTATTTTTTTTAAATAAATGTGCTTTGAAAGCTAACCATGTTCAGGCACCGTTCTTGACACCACAGATATGGTGGGGAATAAGACCACTCAAAGACCCTATCCCCTTGTAACTTTCATTTGACAAGGGCTAGAAAAGAAACGACCTATCATGAAATAAATATATGGACTAAAATATCTGGCAAAGATGAGACTATGCAGCAAATAAATCAGGATAAGCGAATGGAGAATGACAGGAAGACTTTTACGGAACACAGCATCGAGTGCATCACCATTAGCTAGCATTCATTAGTATGATTTATGGAGGGGCATCATCCTCCTTCATATATGATTTTAATGATGCTGGCAATGTTACTTTCTGTATTTATGGACATAGCTTTAAAAATACAAAAAAGCTACAGACTGCTCCAAAACGGGAGCTTAGCTGGCCAAGGCCCATTTTGTGATGGAAGGTACCAATGCAGGGCCTGCCACTGTTACTGATTTTCTTAGCCTCATAGGCTGCTCACAAAATGAATCAAAACGAGTCCACCCTTGTCACACTGCTGTGTGCTTCTCCTGCCCACTGGCAGTCTCTCTATGAATCCCCTATGTAAACTTCCTCTGTAGGGTCATGTCCACACCTCCAGCGGGGTTTCTCCATGGTCACCTCCATAGAGGTTTCTTGCACATCTTGCTGTGTAGCAGCTGCTCCAGGGTCCTGCTGCCATCCATTCCTAGCCAGAGCACAGCCAGGCAGCATGACACACATAGCCTTGCTGTCAGCAGACTGGCTGTGTTCCAGGGCAGCTGTGAAAGGCTAGAGTTGCACTGTGTTTCTATGTATTTATATGTGATTATTACCTTGCGGCATGGCTACATGCTGATCAAGCAGAATAACCAAACTGAACCAGGACAAATTCACTAGCTCCCTCAACCTCTTTTTGAAGAGAAAAGGAAGGAAAAGTGAGCCATGAATAGATGTTAGAAATGACTAGCTTACAAAAACATAGAATTATGAAGCAATGAGATGCCTTGTACAGCATTATCATGGTGCTCATTAATGTGATACTGCTAATAGGCCTGGCCTCATGTACACAATATTTTAACTTAATTGATGAAGACTGGGTACCACATAGCATGTAAACAAAAGACATCTTTGATAACTTTAACTTGTTAGTTTAAAACTCTTTTGTGTGCATTATATAATTCTACATTATTTAAATTTTCATTGAAAAAATTTTGTGAGCACCATACAAAGATTTAATAACACGACATTTTTTAGTTTTTTTTAAACTTTTATTTAATAAATATAAATTTCCAAAGTACAACTTTTGGATTATTGAGGCTTTTACCCCATAACCTCCCTCCTATCTGCAACCATCCCATCTCCCACACTCTCCATCCCACTCTTCAACAAGATTCATTTTCAAGAATCTTTATATACAGAAGATCAACTTAGTATATATTAAGTAAAGATTTCAACAGTTTGCACCCACACAGAAACACAAAGTATAAAGTACTGTTTGAGTAGTAGTTTTACTGTTAATTCACATAGTACAACACACCAAGGGCAGAAATCCTACTTGAGGAGTAAGTGCACAGTGACTCCTGTTGTTGACTTAACAATTGACACTTTAATTTTGACGTCAGTAATCACCTGAGGCTCTTGTCATGAGTTGCCAATGCTATGGAAGCCTCTTGAGTTCACAAACTTCGACCATACTTAGGCAAGGCCATAATCAAAGTGGAAGTTCTCTCCTCCCTTCAGAGAAAGGTACCTCCTTCTTTGATGGCCCATTCTTTTGCTGGGATCTCACTCACAGAGATCTTTCATTTAGTTTTTTTGCCACAGTGTCTTGCCTTTCCATGCCTGTGAAACTCTCATGGGCTTTTTAACCAGATCTGAATGCCTTAAGGGCTGATTCTGAGGCCAGAGTGCTGGTTAGAGCATCTGCCATTCTGTGAGTCTGCTGTGTATCCTGCTTCCCATGTTGGATCATTCTCTCCTTTTAAATTATATCAGTTATTATTAGCAGACACTGGTCTTGTTTATATGATTCCTTTGACACTTAATCCTATCATGATCAATTATGAACTGAAACTGATCACTTTGATTAGTAAGATGGCATCAGTACATGCCACCTTGATTGGTTTGATTTGGAATCCTCTGGTATGTTTCTAGCTCTACCATTCGGAATAAGTCCGAGTAAGCATGTGTTGAACTGTACATCTCCTCCATTTCTTATTTTCACTAATAACATGACATTTTAAAGTATGTTATTTAGAAATTTACCTTAGCTACCAGATGACTACAGTTAGTTTTGAAATGTTTGCATCCATAAATAAAATGATGCAATAAATTGTAAATAATCCATAATAGCTCCAAAGCCCAGTTACACTATATTTGTATAACAAAAGTAAATTTGCTGCATAATGGCATATCAAATGTTCTTTTTCATCCATTTCATAGTAGATTCTTGCTTGCTTACTGGTTATTGCTACTCTCTCTTCAACCTGAAATTTACCTAATTTACTCATTGTCTTGGTCCCTTGCCCTAATGGTGGCTATGTACTCCAATTCTGTACACCAATGCTTTGTCCTTCCTCATATCTACTCTTTTGCCCAAGACTGTAGTCACCTTCACAACCTCAGCTTTCATCTTTTTGTGGGTGACTCAAAAATCATTATCTTCTACATTAAAACGGGCATCTGTAAGTCCCATTTAGATTGTTCTATAAGGGATAACAGAACAATTGATGACTCAGTTGGAGGGGGAAGAGTGTAGATTCTGTCATCACACTATATAAAGCATTTAATAAAGGAGATAAACATTTAAAAAGGTTTTCTACGGGTGGCGCCATGGCTCAATAGGCTAATCCTCTGCCTGCGGCGCCAGCATACTGGGTTCTAGGCCTGGTCGGGGCGCTGGATTCTGTCCTGGTTGCCCCTCTTCCAGTCCAGCCCTCTGCTAGGGCCCGGGAGTGCAGTGGAGGATGGCCCAAGTGCTTGGGCCCTGCACCTGCATGGGAGACCAGGAGAAGCAACTGGCTCCTGGCTTCGGATCAGCGCGGTGCGCTGGCCATAGTGCGCTGGCCGCGGCAGCCATTACAGGATGAACCAATGGCAAAGGAAGACCTTTCTCTATGTCTCTCTCTCACTGTCCACTCTGTCAAAAAAAAAAAAGGTTTTCTACAAAGGTACTGATGGTATAAAATTTTGTATACATGCATACATAGGAGTAGATAAACAAATTCAACCTCTTTGAGAGCATCATGTGATATATGCTAAAGGCACAAATATAGTCAATAAATAATCAAAGACTCAAATCAGTTCATTACAGATGCATGTTCAGGGACTGAGAAAAATACCACAACACACTTAATTTGTTGCAAGTTTATGATGCACTAAACTATATGACACCAATAAAAGAGAGCACATTGAATATAGGATGCAAAGTTATTAAGCATGCTTATTGTAATCTAATATCAACACACCATTTATTTTGCATATTTACTTGTACTTCCAGAACTTCTGGTCACTCTAATTAATTAGAAAGCACATGATTATTTTATTCAAAACCATGAGATGAGGGAGGCATTTTTACATATGTCATAAAACTAAAAGCCAGGTTCCAAGATGATGGAGTAGGAAGAAAGCTTACTGCTCTAGTCCAGGAGAAGATAGTTTTAAGTGGAAAGAGGTGCTGCTGCTGTGGCACAGTGGGTTAACGCCCTGGCCTGAAGTGCCGGCATCCCATATGGGTGCCAGATCTAGTCCCAGATGCTCCTCTTCCAATCCAGCTCTCTACTATGGCCTGGGAAAGCAGTAGAAGATAACTCAAGTCCTTAGGCTTCTGCACCTATGTGGGAGACCTGGAGAAAGCTCCTGGCTCCTGGCTTCGGATCGGTGCAGCTCCTGCCATTGCGGCCAACTGGGGAGTGAACCATTGGATGGAAGACCTCTCTCTCTCTCTCTCTCTCTGCTTCTCCTCTCTCTGTATGTAATTCTGACTTTCTTATAAATAAATAAATCTTTAAAAAAATAAATAAAAAATTAAAAAGTGGAAAGAATGTAGTCCAAGGTAAAAGTTAGGGAGAAAACAACATAGGAAATTCTACTGAAATTAGAGGGACACAGTGGACCTATGTGGAGAGCATGGACTTCCACAACTTGTGATTCCAGCAGCCAAGAGCCCACATACCAGCATTGGAAAGTGATGTGAGACCAGATCATAACAGCTCAAGCCACTGGCAAAAACTTTGCAGGAAGAACCTAGGGAGAACTGACTTGGAACCCCCTTGGGGAGAGTATACTTTCCAAACTAGAGGAGAAAAAAAAAGGATGGGATGGACACGTTTCTCTCTCCCTGATCACCTTATAATGGTATCCTGTAACGAGCTGATAGAGTGGACATGATTTTGGACATATATAACTGCTACAGCAGCTCATGTCTGTGCCCAACAACCCTGCCAAGGCAAGACCCCTGAATCTGGTGGGGGAGAAATAACAGGGGGATAGGCGCTTATGACTGTGTGAGGCATCTGTACCATGACTGTGAAAAAAACTAGGTGTGTGAGAGGACTCGCGGTGTGGCTAGAACTTCAGACAGTCACAGAGGGAGACTCACATGCTCAGGGCTTCCTGGATACCTGGTGAGACACATTGCTGGGGGATCTGAACTTACACTGAGGACTACACAGATCCATTGTGTGGTCCTTGTGACAGAGCAGACAAATATACCCACTGGGGCTAGAGATCAGACACTGGGCTCCTTTGAAGAGAGGAGCTCAGCTAAGCAGAATAAATTTCCCTTCTGATTTAAAAAATAAAGAGATATTTACCACACCAAACCTGGATGTGTCATCTTAGGCATGCCCTTACCCTGGAGAACTGAACAGAGCTACTTGGCCACACCCACTACAAGAATCTAGATATTCACAGAAAGCAGACATTCCACTTACCTATAGTCATAGAAGAAACCAACAAGTATATCCACAAATGCTGAACAATAAATGCACCAATTCAAGAAACAAAAACAAGGAAGACAACATGACACCCCCAAAAGAACATGACACTTCAATACTAGATTTTGTGAAGGTGATAAGATGGAAGAAATGCAAGAAATGGAATTCAAAAAATTGATCATAAGATTACATAGAAGTAATCAGAAGCAAATTCATGAACTACTGAAATCCGTACAGGCCCTGAAAGAAAATTTCTCCCATGAAACTGAGATCTTAAAGAGAAATCAACCTGAAATGAAGAATTCAATAGAACAAATAAAAAATGCAGTTAAGATCCTTAACTACAGAATTGGTGAAGCAGAAGAAAGAATATTGGACTTAGAGAACAAAGCACAAGAAATTACATAGTCAAAACAAAGACAAGAAAAGGAAATTAGAAAACACTTTTCAAAATCTATAGGATACAATAAAACTACCCAACATACAGATTCTAGGAGTTCTTGAAGGCATGGAAGGAGAGAAAATATTAGAAGGCCTTTTTAGTGAAATAATAACAGAAAACTTGGAGAAAGAAAGGGATATCCAAGTATAGTAGGCACATAGAACTCCTAATAGACATGATCAGAAAAGATCTTCACTACAACACATTGTTATCAAATTCACCACAGTAAAACATAAAGAGAAGATTCCAAAATGTGTAAGTGAAATGCCAGATTAGTTTCAGAGGATCTCCAATTAGACTCACAGTGGACTTCTCATTAGAAACCCTACAGTGTAGCAGAATGGTGAGATATAGTCCAATTCTTAAGAGAAAAAACTGTCAACCCAGAGTATTAGACCCTGCAAAGTTCACATTTGTGAATGAAGGTGAAATAAAGACCTTCCATAATAAAATAAATTGAAAGAATTTGTCACCAGCCATCTAGCCCTAGAAAAGATGCTTAAGGATGTACAGGGATTTACCCTTTAATTAGATGCATATATATTTATAATAGTTATATCTTCCTGTTGAATTGATCCCTTAATCATTACATAGTGCCCTTCTTTGTCTCTTTTAACAACTTTGTGTTAAAGTCTATTTTGTCTGATATTAGGATGGCTACACCAGCTATTTTTTGGTTTCTATAGGCATGGACTATCCTTTTCCCTCCTTTCACTTTCAGTCTTTCGCTTTCACATGCATCTTCATTGGTGAGATGTATTACTTGTAGGCAAAAAATACATGGGTTTTGTTTTTTAATCTACTGAGCCAGTCTGTGTCTTTCATCTGGAGAGTTGAGGCCATTTACATTCAAGGTGACTATTGATAAGTAATGACTTTGCCCTGCCATTTTTTCTAAAATATTCCTATTTTTTACTTTGAATTTACTCTGAACTTTTACTGAGATATTTTCTTCCTTTATCTTCTTTCATAGTGATGAACATGTTTCTGTGTTTCTGTGTGTAACACAGTGTTCTAGGAAAACAATAATGTTTGCATTACAATAGATTACTTATATACAAGGGACATCAAATAGTTCATGGCAGATGACATTAAAAGATAACATGAAGGATCAGTGGTACAGTGCAGACGGTTAACCCAAGTGTTTGAGACATCAGCATTCTGTTTATAAGTTCAAGTTAGAGTCCCAGAAGTTCTGTCCCCTACCAAGCTCCTTGTTAATGCACCTGGGAAAGCACTAGAAGATGATGCAACACTGCAACCCATGCAAGTGACCTAGACAGAATACCTGACTCCTCACATCACCCTGACTCAGGTCTTGAGGAAAATTGGGGAGTCAACCAACAGATGGAATATTCCCTTGCTCCTGCCCCCAAACCACACACTATCTCTCTCTGTAACTCTGCCTTTCAAATAAATATTTTTAAAAGATAATGTAAATTTTCCATAGACATTTTTTAACCCTCCCTTGTAAGTTTTAAAACAAAAAATTAAAAGTATTGTATAGTATTTAACTAGGCCACAAATAATTAGCATATTTACTAGAATAATAAATTTTTCTGTCAACATATTTTTTAAATTGCTGATAAAAATGTTAAATATTCACATAAGTTGCCTCCAATGCTTTCCACTAAACAAGAGCAAACATTCAGGGAAGAATAAATTTCTCTCCCCAAATTAGTCAGGTAGAAAGGCAACTCTAAAAGTCTATAAGAGATAACAGAAATAAATACAACTATTTTGACTGGAAATGTCAGAAACAAGAAGAGACAGAATAATACATTATGGATTAAAACACCTGTCTCCCTAATTTTTTTTTCCCTCAGAACACTAGCATTTCAGAATATAAGTGTCCCATAGGGGAAACAAAATGCTTCATCTTCAAAAAAGTTTGGAATAAATCTAGGTGAAGTATGAACATATTTCTTAACTTCCAGACTTCCAAAGCCCTTAATAGGTTCATATGCATCATGAATCTCTCGTAAAAGGAGATGCTATGCTAAGAAACTCACATTGATTTGACCATGGCTCTTTTTTTCCAAGATAGCTATTAACAGCCCATGTTGTTCAAAATGCTTATCAATATGTCAAGAAAACATGCTAAAGTTAAAACAATTAGTTCTAAAAATAGAATTACAAATTGCACCCTTCGTTACTTAGCTAAATAAATAAACCTAGACTACATAAAAGTTGAGCCATGTGTTTGCCTTGAACCAGAATCATAGCAGAAGTTTTTAAGAAATTCTTTGGAAATAACAGCCTATATTTTCATCCTAACATGTACTCCAGATTTTGGAATTCATATTCTTTTGATCAGGGGTGTACCTGGGATTCAGGGAATACTCTCTCTACATCAATCCTCTTTTATGAACTATAATAAATCACTATATTCATAAAGTTGTATTTATTCCTTAAATAAAAGCTTTCTTGTATTCCTTAAATAAAAGGTTTCTGAAGGGAAAAACCAAAACAACATATATATAATGTTTTAAATGATTAATAAAATTGTGCCCCTTTTGTTTAAAGGCTACAGCTCAATGGCTTTAGCATTCATGACTTGGTGCTTTCTGGATACAATTATGCTAAGACACTGCACACCCAAAATATGTGTAGAAAAATTCTCATAAGTCAAATTATTTATTCTGATCAATAATGCCTATATTGATGAATAAGTCAGAATACGTAAGTGCATAATAGAGTCACATTCAAATGGAAGAGCTAGCTTTAGAGAAGTTTACACAAATAAATTAACAAAGATATATGCAATAGGAAATATAATTTTTATTACATATTAATATAAGCACAAATATATGCATATATATTTACACATGTTCACATATGTATATGAATATATATTGGGGTCTCCTTTCTACTTCCCTCTCCAATTTACAAAAAATGAAACTCCTTATTGGGATATTAATCTCTCCATTCTAACTGAGATTCTTTCTCCTTCAGACTGCACTGCAAACACTATGAGGTCAGGAATTAGACTACTGTCTTGGGCAGAGACAGGATATATTTATATCTTCTGAGTAACATTAAACATCTACGTGGTTTCAATAGCTTGGAGAGTTTACTATTTAATCATTCCATACCCATAATTAGATGGAATACAAATAAATGGCAATAATTTCTAAGCAATGCCCTAGAACAAGAGGCCAGCAAGGTACAGCCCTTGGACCAAATCCAGCCAGCCCCTGTTTCATAAGTAAAATTTTATTGGAACATAGTCAAACTCTTAGACATTTAAATATTGTCTAAGGTTGTTTTGATGTTACAATAAGTTATACTGATAAAATCCCCTTTATAGCCAGAAAGAACTAAAATATTTAATGCCTAATCCCTTATGAACAAATTTTGCTACACTCCAATAGATTTCTAAATTAGGTCAGTTTCTTGCTGTATGTGGCATTACTATTAGATTTTGTTTTGGAATTGAGTCTGTATACATAGTCGAATATTGGAGTCCCTAATTTTCTAAGTATATACAATTTTTCTTAATCAAATTATATTTTAAACCAGTAACTAAAAAATTTAGGAAAATTGTGTCTTTTCACAATCAAACCTCTTGTTTGAACAACGATTGCCCTGAAATGGACAAAATGTTCAACTCCATGGAGAACTACTGATTCACTTCCTAGAGAAATAAAGCTGATAAAAGATATATAAAACTGCAACACAGAAAACCGTGAAACAGGGTTAAGCTATTACTTATGAAGCTGGAATCCCATATGAAAGAGGCTGGTTCAAGTGCTGGCTGCTCTGCTTCTGATCCAGCTTCCTGATAATGTGACTGAAAAGGCAAAGATGATGGCCCAAGTGGCTCCCTGTCACCCATATGAGAGATGTTAATGCAGTTCTTGGCTCTTGGCTTCATCATTGAGCAGCACTGATAGTTGTGGATAGTTGAGGAGTGAACTAGCAAGATCTTTCTCTCTCCCTCTCTCTCATTCTCTCTCTGTGTGTAAGTGTTTGTGTGTGTATATGTCCCTCTCTTTCTGTTATTACACCTTTAAATAAGTAAATAAATATTTTAAAAACTGTAAAAATTACTGAGATAAATTTTATGAGATAAAGAACACTTCCCAACTCAAGACAAGAGCCTAGGGTGTACTCTATAGAATACAATACAGCAAGCAAAAACAATGAAACAGGGTCATTTGCAACAAAATGGAGGAATCTGGAAAACATCATGCTGAGTGAATTAAGCCAGTTCCAAAGGGACCAATATCATATGTTCTCCCTGATTGGTGACAACTAACCAACCACAAAAAAGGAAATCTGTTGAAGTGAAAGGGACCCTATGAGAAACAGTGACTTGATCAACCCTTGTCCTGACTGTTGATGTAAAATTTAATACTTTATCTCTTTTAGTATTTTTTTTTGTTCTAGTTAATACTATTGGTTGAACTCAGTAATCAACACATATTTATTCTTAGGTGTTGAAAATTAACTGAAAAGTTATCCCTGTGAAATATAAGAGTGGGAATAAGAGAGGGAGGAGATGTACAATTTGGGACATGCTCAATCGGACTTGCCCCAAATGGTGGAGTTAGAAATGTGCCAGGGGATTCCAATACAATCCCATCAAGGTGGCATATACCAAGGCCATCTCACTAGTCCAAGTGATCAATTTCAGTTCACAATTGATCACACTGATAGGTCTAAGAGTCAAAAGGATCACACAAACAAGACTAGTGTCCGCTAATACTAACTGATAGAATCAAAAAGGGAGAGAATGATCCAACATAGGAAGTGGGATACACAGCAGACTCATAGAATGGCAGATGTCCTAAATAGCACTCTGGCCTCAGAATCAGCCCTTAAGGCACTCGGATCTGGCTGAAGAGCCCATGAGAATATTTTAGGCATGGAAAGCCAAGATATTCTGACAAAAAAAAAAAAAAAAAAAGGAGGACCTAAATGAAAGATCTCTGCAAGTGAGATCCCAGTGGAAAGAATGGGCCATCAAAGAAGGAGGTACCTTTCTCTGAAGGGAGGAGAGAACTTCCACTTTGACTATGACCCTGTCGGAATAAGATCGAAGTCAGTGAACTCAAGAGGCTTCCATAGTCTTGGCAATTCATGACTAGAGCCTAGGGAGATTTCTGATGCCATAAACAAGAGTGTCAAATTGTTAAATCAACATCAGGAGTCACTGTGTACTTACTCCTTATGTGGGATCTCTGTCCTTAATGTGTTGTCCAATGTGAACTAATGCTATAACTAGTACTGAAACAGTATTTTACACTTTGTGTTTCTGTGTGGGTGCAAACTGATGAAATCTTTCTTAATATATACTAAATCAATCTTCTGTATATGAAGATAATTGAAAATGAATCTTGATGTGAATGGAATGGGAGAGGGAGTGGGAGATGGGAGGGGTGCAGGTGAGAGGGGAAGTTATGGGTAGGGGGGAAGCCATTGTAATCCATAAACTGTACTTTGGAAAATTATATTTACCAAATAAAAGTTTAAAAGAAAAAAGAGCCTAGGGTGATCACTGACATCATATACAAGAGTGTCAATTTGGTAAGTCAATAACAGGAGTCACTGTGCACTTACTCCTCATGTAGGATGTCTGTCCTTAATGTGCTGTACATTGTGATTTAATGCTATAACTAGTACTCAAACAGTATTTTAAACTTTGTGTTTCTGTGCGGGTGCAAACTGTTGAAATCTTTACTTAATATATATAAATTGATTTTCTGTATATAAGGATAATTGAAAATGAACCTTGATGTGAATGGAATGGGAGAGGGAGCAGGAGAGGGGAGGGTTGCAGGTGGGAGGGAAGTTATGGGGGGGAAAGCCATTGTAATCCATAAGCTGTTCTTTGGAAATTTATACTCATTAAATAAAAGTTAAAAAAGAAAAAAAATAAAATAAAATAAAGAACACTTCTGTGAATTGAAAAATTGAATTTTGAAATATATCAGTTCCTAAATTTAATTAAATAAACTTAATTAATTTAAATTTTTATAATTTTTAAAATAAATTTTATTAAAAAATTTAAATTTAAATAATCTAGATTTAATTAAATAAAAATGAATAAGAAATTATTTAGAAATTGAGAAGCTAGTTCTGTGATTTATGTGGGAATACAAAAATACAAAGAATAGCTACGTAAAGAACAAAGTTGAATGATTCACTCTATCCAGATATCAAGACACTGACTTCAGTAATAAGAATTAATAGGAAAGTGTAGTGTTAGTGCAGGAGAGATAAATAGAATGATGAACAGATTAGAACCTAGAAGAATAAAACATATTCAATTGATGCATAACATATAAACTGTACTTGGTCGGTTGCTTATCCACATAAAATAAAAACAAAACTAAATCCCCACCCCAGAGAATAAAAGCAATTCCAAATAGATTGTGAGACTAGATGTGAAATAGCAATAAAAATTCTGGAAAATAATATTAAAAAATTCTTCCAGACTGTGCAGGCATACCCCATAGTTGACCCCCTTTTTTCATATCCCCTGGGAATAACATCATGTACAGTCCTAATGCCTTTGACTGTGAGTGCACCTGTGACTTGCCTCTAACAAACAGAATACAACAAAAGTGAAAGCATTCCAACTGTAATTAAAGTCTAAATTAATTCTGAATAATTATCAAAAGAGATATCATTCTATGTGGATTGAATTACTTAGTAGAGTCTTTGAAAAAGAGATAAGGGCTCCCTGAAAAAGAGACTCTCTTTGCTGGCTTGGTAAAGGAAGCAGTCACATGGAAGAAGCTCCCTGGTTGAAAAATAGCAGGGAACCTCCAAGTACTACAAAGAGACTCCAGCACCTAAGGGGAGCTGCCATCCAGAAGCCAGATAGAAACCTAGCTCTACCACACAGCCAGAGACATTGAAAGATGCCTCCAGTCCAGTTACCAGATGAGAACACAGCCAAACCAACCTCAGGAGGCCCTGAGCTGAGTTTGCTCAAGCTCAGCTGTGTTCAGACTTAGGATCCATGCAGACTGTGAAACAATGTTATTTGCACTGCTAATTGTATAGTAATTTGTTCTTCAGAAATGGAAAACAGATACAATGACTTTGAGGTAGGCAAAGGTTTTTAACATGGATGTAGAAAAGTGTTTTATTTTCTCTTACTATTTGTTGAACTCCTTTCTTACTGTAGGGCTAAGTATGAAATAAACAGAAAAAACATACTTGTAAAAATTAAGAGCAGGAATAGGAAAGAGAGAAGGAAGAAGTATGGGAGCATGGATGGAAGGGAGGGTAGGGTGAGAAGAATAACTACGTTCCTAAATTTGTATATATGAAACATATGAAATAGATTGTGAGACTATACCTTCAATAAAATTTTAAAAAATTTAAAAAAACACTATAAGGAAAAATATTGATAAATTAGACATCATTAAAATTAAGAGCTTTGATTTCATGAAAATCGCCATTCACAGAATTAAAAAGGCAAATCATCAAGTGTGAGAAATATTTACAACTTGATAGCCAAAATGGACTCAATCTCATCATATATAAACACTTTCTATAAGTCAATAACAAACAGTAACAATTTGCCATTTTGAATAGATAAGAATTTAAACAGGCATTTTACAGAAAGACTATCAAATAGTCATAAACCCTTGAGTAGGTGTTTAACATCATCAATCTTTCAGGAAAATGAACTAGAACATCTAATAGTTAAAAAAATAAAAACCCTAAAATAGCAATCAGGCAACAAGAGTACAACAAGAATCTCTAGGTTTGATTATTGGCTCCAGCTTCTGATTCCAGCTCCCCACCAGGGCCGATCCTGGAAGATATTAGGTGAATGTTCAAGTAATTGATCCCTGCCACCCATGTGTCATAACTGGATTGAGTTCTGGCATTGGCCCAGCCCCTCAGCCATTGTAGGCATTTGGGGAGTTAACTAACAGATGTGATCGATCTCTCTCCCTCCCTCTCTCTCTCTTACTTTGCCTTTCAAATAAATATATAAAATTTGAAAATACTTGAACACATGAATAGATTGTGATATTCACACAAAATGCTATACAATAATTAAAATGAACAAATAATTGCCACATGTACAATATAGATGAGTATCACGAACAAATTTGAATCAAAGAAATAAAACACAACATAATACATACTGCATGAATTCATAAGCCCCAAACAGTCAAAACTAATTTATGGTTATAAATGTCAAATTCCTTGTTGCTTTGAGATTATGACTTTAAATCCAGCAAAAGGAAGATATCAGTTATTACTAAAATTTCTTGGTACTATCAAATATTCTACTTCTCGATCTGGGTGCCAGTTACATACATGTGTTAATTTTGGCTATTTGTGGAACTGTACACTTAATATTTGTATACTTTTCATAGGTGTGGTACATTTAAGTAAAAAAAAATTGACAAAATAATAAAAATAAATAGATCAGTCAAGCAGTTAAATATCAGAAAAGGAATGAGGGATATGGTTAGCTCAATGATTTTGGCACTAAGACAGCAGACCAGTGGAACAGAATAGAAAACCCATATCAGAAGCACACATACAGGGTCACATGATTTATGCTGATAAGTCATAGGCTTTTTTAGATCTCAGAGAAACAAAAGAAAAGAGATAGTGAAAGTACTATACAAAATACTAGACCATAAAACAATAGAGAAAAATATTCATATTTGGCTATACTTAATAGTCAAAACCCATGAGAAATTCAAATTTTCATTTTAATTGCATAGACAAGGGAAGGCTGTTGGCCTAGGGGCTATTCTGTTCATCTGGCAAGTCTTTGGGCCAGCCCAGACTTGAGGGCAGAAGGATGAAATAGATGACAACTTAGCCAGAGAATAAATAGTATTCATATACAAGGAGGACAGAGTGATGTCAGCCATCTTAGAGATGAAACAGGCTATCACACTCCAGTACCCTGTTATACTAAGACATTCTTCACACTAAATTAGTGGCATGCACTGTATCTGTTGAAGAATTATTAGGACACAAATGACAAAAGGATCAGCTTTTAGCTTTGGCATGGAATGGATACCAACAGCTGGGAATGAGCCATTGGAATGTTCCAGCCTGTGCCAGCGAGGGTGGTTGATGACTTTGGAGCAGGTGTCCTGCCCTTCTCACACTGGGCATCGTCAGAAGCAAACCCATCCCTCAAATATATGAGGATGCTTCAAAAAGTCTATGAAAAATATGAAACCAAAGACTCTTCATATGCACATTCTCAGGAAGAATTGAAAGAAGAAAATCCTGAATAAATTGAGAATTTTTTCAATTGATTAAATGCATCTTAGATGGTAATGGGTAAATATTTGTGCCACCAAGCAGAATGGGATAAGGTAAAAATTAATTTAAGCTGTAAGAAAACTAAGTCATATTTTTAACTCCTAAATTTGTAAGAAATTTAATTCAGACCTATACAGTTACTTTGATTCTTCCCATTGATTTCAACATCTTAATTTATCATATACTATCATTCATGACTAGCTAACTCTGCTGAGCAAATTTTTCTGTCCACCTGCTTCATTTTTCCTGAAATCTTCATATCTTCTACTCTCATTACTAAGAATGAATAGTCTTATTATTTGCTTCAATTCCATACTCTTGGTGACTTTTAAAATGCAATTAGTCTCAGACATAAAATATTTACTGTTTTAAACACTTAGTTCATTTCTATTGATTCATATTCTTCTAAATATTACACTCCTGAGATTGTCTGGCCCGCTGCTCCTGGAGGAGCCCCTAACATAAGACCTTCCCAGGTTCATTATTATTTGCTTTCTGGGGAGCTTTTGTCCTTGAGCAGTTATAATTTTTCATCAGAGATAGTTGGGCAAATACTCACTGAGATAAACCACCAGATATAACTGATGCAATAAATAGTACTTTTAAAGTACATATGAACTTCAAAGAACATTTTCAGAGGATAGAAATACACAATTGAAGATTTATTCACCATGAACTTACATAAAGCCTTATAAACTCACTAAACTGAGACAGACACCAACACAAACATATTATAGTCTTGCCACAAAGAAATTCTGAGTTGCGTTTGTTCTTTTTAACTTCTTTTAATTTTTTATTGCTATAAACAGATTTCATATATCTCATAGGTACAATTCTAAGAAAACCATATTTCTTTCCATCACTCTGTCCCTCCCTCAATCCTCCTCCTTCTGTCTTTTAATTTTTGGAAAAACATAATTGTAGTTTCCCTTTTGGCCCATTCCATCTGTAATATATCTAAAATCCTTGTACATTTAAGCCATAAGACAGGTTCTGTACATGCTCAAAGTTACATTCAAAGTATAATCAGGCCTAACCATATAATTCAAAGTGCTCCAATATGAGATACCAGCATCTCACACGCATAAATAATCAACATATAAAGATTTTCTTCTTAATACTTTATCTGGGTCTTAACTAAGCCAATATTTGTATGTAATAATATAATATAATATAATATAATATATATAATTTATTTTTTTACTGAATTTACAGCAACCTAGCCCTAGGGAGTACCTTAGTCGCCAATAATATGAATAAAGCTAAGCTATATTGAGTGCTTACTGTAAAAAGACAATGCAGTAAGAATTTGCTACTAACTCTCCTTCACCCCATACCACATGCCCATAGCCAGATGAGGTACAATTGCTAGCCTAGTCAGAGAGTTTAAGAAGTTAATCAAGCTTTCATCATCTCAGCTTTGACTAGCAAAAAATCCTCTCAACTGATCTCCCCACTCACATTCTTGCTGTCTCTTCACTATCTTCCCAAGCAAGAGCCAGAGTGAGCCAATTAAGGAATATCTAATCATGTCTCTCTTCCAATAACTCAGAAGTATAAAGAACTCACTCAGAAGAAACTCCAAAGTTCTCACAAAACTGGGGACGCCCTGCAGGAGCTGAACCCCTGTTACTTTTTTACTCTCCTCTGTGATGCTGGACTTAATTCACTTCATTTCAGCCACATCTGTCATCTCCTAGTTGTTCCTACAATATACTCACCAGGGACTTGCTCCTCTACCCTTAGCACTCTTACCTCACATTTCTGTGATTTTTCTCCTTTACCTTTTCAAATATTTGCTCAAATGCCCTCTTCTTAATGAGATCTTCCATTTAAAATTTCACCCATAATAAGTATTATTTTTCTCAATCATGTTTATGGCATCATAACATATTAAGTAATTGCCTATCAATTTTCTTCATTTTTGCCTCCACAGAACTTATGTGCACTAACATGTAAACTCTGTGAGGAAACTTTCATGTCCTATTTTTATTCACTGATGCACCTATAACTCACAGAATACTGCCTGAAACGCCGTAGTCCATCCATATTTGTTTAAGTGAATAAATGATGGTATATAGCATAGGTACTACATAAATAAATGATAAGTATTAGTTATACTGCCTTTCTTTGATATCTTTCATTTTTAATTAGCAATTTCTAAGGCTCCTACTATCAATAGTAGCATAGAAAATCCTCCACCCATCCTATCCCCAAAACCCTGTAGTAACCTCCATTCTTTCTAAGGGACAATTACACACAGTAGAATTCCTGGATACATGGCCTAAGTCCTGACTTCTACTCTAGCCATGTAGGTATGTCATTTTTCTATGCATCTGTAAATGTTTACAAATAAAGAGAAAGATTTATACAACAATATCAGAAACAATCTCATTAATAAGGAACAAAATTGGAAAAGTTCTAGGGGCCTACCAATAAAAGAAATTTATATACTTATAGTATATCTGTATAATGGAATAGTATTCAGTAATAAAAATGAATGAACTACTGATATATACAACAGTGTGTTTGGATCTTGAAGGCATCAGAATAATTGGGAAAAAAAGCCAGAGTTAAAGGACACAAATTTTATTATGACATACACTGCAATTTATAATAGAGAAAACTAATTTGTGGTAGAAAAACAAACATAATAGTGTTTTCCTCGGAAGACAGAGATGGTATTTGGGGAATTTTCTCAGGTGTGGTTTCCATATTTCGATACAAGATTTTTTGAAACAAGTGTGTGCTTTGGTCAAAACTCAGTTAATATATTGGTAATATTTGTATGTTTCTTTGTATATAAATTTCCTAGCAAAAGAAAAACAGTATCCAATATTGAACTTTTATTAATGACAAGCATCATGAAGTATTTGGGGACAAGTGCACTGATATATGCAATTCACAATTAAATGCATCTGAAACAGAAAATGGCTTAATGTGTGTTATGGTTTGGATAACAGTTTGGGTATCACCCAAAGGTCTATGTGTTGGAGAATTGGTCCTCAGAGTCTTATGATAATGGATAATTATTAATATTAATGACTGATGAATTAATGATGATGATCCATTTATGATATTTAGGAGGTGGACCCAATAGGAGGTTCTTAGATCATTAGAGGCATGATGTCAGAGGGAGTTCTTATGAGAGGGCTGGTTTTATAAGCCAAATTTGGCTTAGCCCTCCTCTCTGCTTCCTGGCTTGCTGTGTGACTCTTACTTTGCACATGCTCCACCATCCACCACCCTCAGCAAAAGCCAGATCAATAAAGCCACCTGACTTTACACTGTGAACTTAGAACACTGAAGGCCAGAATAAGCCTCCTTCCTTCATAAATAGGTCCTCTCAGATATTCGTTATGGTGATGAAAGGTGACTAATATACTAAATGAATAAAGAAATTTTAAAATATCTAACAAAGTACCTAAAAGACAATGACATGTTAGAATTATGTTGTTTTTATATATTTTCCATTATAAAAAAATTTGACTTTATTGGGTATTTTTAAAACTCATAATGAAATCTTCTTTAAGGTCTAGCATCTCATATCCATCCTATCTGATAAAACTCTCAGGATTAAAGATCCCTACTACAGATTATATTTTCTTCAGATGGATTACTCTGAAGAAAAATATCAAGGCCCAGTATCGTTGGAGCTAATATCTCCAAAAGCTTCTACCCCATCATCCTGACTTGTTTAAGATTAGGACTGATGTCATGGTCAAAGGAATCTTAGCATCCAAATTTGATAGGGACAGAAATACACTTTCCTTAGAAAAGGACAGAATGTAAACCTATCATTTTTAAAATTTTTATTTACTATATTTGAGGCTGAGAGAGGGAGAGAATATGAAAGAGGGTTCATTCCACTTTCATGTTCTGGTTAATTCCCCATATGGCCTGCAACAGATAGGGCTGGACTAAACCAAAGCCAAGAGTCATAAATTAAATCCAAGTGTCCCACATGACAGAGATCCAATTATTTTTGTCATAACTCCTTCCCCTCAGAGTCTGTGTAAACAGGAAGCACATAGCAGGAGCCACAGCTAAGGATCAAACTCAGATTTTCTAAACAGGGTGAAAGTATATTATCCACAAGGCCTCTAACTGGCACCTTTCTTCTCACAATATTTAGGTCTTGTGCTCATAAATTTTTATATAAACTATATATTTGAATAATTTAGACATAAAATAAAGAATTATTTCAGCCCCAATGCAATTTTATTTTTGTTCTCCTTATAAAAACAAATACACTGAAATTTATTACAAGAATCCTTATAAAAAGTAATTAAAAAGTAACAGGATCATAAAATCCAATCACAGATTTTAGAGAATAAAACCACTTTTTTGAGGGATGTCATATGAAAAAAAAGTCATTTAAGAAAAGACAACTTTCTTCTGTCCATAAGCATTATCTTTCTTCAACTTCTTGTGTCCTTGAAGAACTAGAAAGCCATTTTAATACTGTCAATTAGAAAACACTAGATATTACAGACCATACCTATGGAAACTGTCAGTGTAAATTCTCTTAATTAAAAATATTTGTAATAATTGTCTTCATCTTTTCTTTTCTGTGGTATTTTCTCCAATTCTACCTTACCCCTCCAAGCCAAAGAAAAAATAAAAAAAAAATTATTTTCCTGTAATAATAACATTTGTGACCAGTTACTATTATGATACACTTTGGTCCATATAGAAAAGTAAACAAAATAAATCCATTAATCATAGGGCAAAACAAGTTGAATATAATTCAGAAACTCAGCATTCTTCTAAATAAGCAAATGCTATTTAGAAATGAACTAATAAAAGCATGGAGAGGTCAAATTGAGGATTAGTTCAATTTAACTCAGCCAAGATAAAGGTTCCAGAGGGAATTCAGAGAAGCTACATTTTTTAAAAAATTTCAAAAATGCATTTCTGAAAAGGATCACAAAGTTATACTTAAAGAATGAAACCAAATCAGAAACAATGAAAAATACTAGGCAAAAAAAGTGAGAAACATGGGGACCATGTGCCTTTCATCTTCTCTGGAAATGGAGCAAGTATGAATGGTCTACAGCAATAGATTAAGATATTAAACTCAGTCAATGGCCCCCTTTGTTGTCCTGAGTGAACTTAATGTCTGAGACACTCAATTACTCCCTCCTTTATGGAGATCCTCTTCTGCTTCAAGAATACAGACCTTCTATTCTTGTCCTATCTTGCTAATCATTCATTGGTATCAATGACGTCCATGGTACCAAGGTCATAAGGTGAAGTCAAGAATTTGGAACAGAAGAGTTAATCTACATGTAACATTTCGCTTTAAGATTTTACCTTTTGCTTTTAATTATAGTGTACCTGCTTCTATACCTATTAACTGTGGATGTTATTTAAAATTGTATTCTTTTTTGCCCTCCTTTTACCTTTAGTCTCTTTTCTTTCCTGGGAGATCTCATCCACATATACTGGTGACTCCTAAAATTACAGTTTAGCTTTAATATCGTTTCTCGGCTCCAAGCTAAATTTCTCTCTTAGTTGTCTCTCGGATACCTAAATATCATCATGTTGAAAACCAAATGTATTTTGATTAAAACATCCTCCTATTGTATTTTTCATTAATAGCAATTCCATTAATGCAATGAACTAAGTTTCCATACCCCTCCTCCACCTCTGCCTTTTTCCTTTGTCTCCCCTTCTATGATATTCTTCTTGATAGTACATGTCTTATTCAGCCTATTTATCTCTGTGCTTGGAAGAATATCCAGGACATATAGTATACAAGATAGGAAGAAAAGAAGGTATAAAGGAAGGGAGAGACACAATGAAACAAAAAGGAAGAAAGAGATGGCTAGAAGTGGAAAGAGGAATGCAATTAAAGTTAGTGAGCTATTACTCATGACAGGACAGTTGAAGATTGTAAGGGCTGAGCCTGTGATTCTTCTGAGGAAAGGAGCTCTCTTTGCTGAAAAAATAAAATACTTATTGTGAGAGGTCCTCGAGTGAAAACTAAACTCTGCAGGGTCCAGATATCAACCAATAAAACCTTGGGAACAGGGGACACCCTACATAATAGAATTCTGAAGAATTCAAAAATAACATAAAAGGAAGAGAGTGAGATACAGAAAGAAATAAAATGAGGCAAACAAAAATGCATGTATTCCCATGATTTAAAATATTCAATCTTCAACCAATTCTAGAAATTTATTCAACTTTGACATGAGTAGATATTTTAGTTCATGCAATGCATTGAGATGATAGAATTTTAAATCTGGATTTCCACAGGGCAGGGGGAGCTGACAAAACTCACGGACACACAAGCCACAGCACAAGGCAACACCTGGCATCTGGATATATGTTCACAATCACATGGGTTAGTGAATATTTATCTCTCTTTTAAAAGGAGTGTGGCAGTTGAACCGTGATGCTATCTCTGCCAGGTGATTTGTTGCACAAGATCAGACCAAAGTCATCCTGTCCAAAGTTACAAAATCAAGTGCTCAGGCTTCCAAATTCCAAGAACACTAAATAAGCCAACTTAAAATTTTAATAGAAACTCAGGCATTTAGCTTTGATCTTAGTTAACCCTTCCAACTCCTATTTAGAATAGAGATATAATCTCTAAAGAGGTCTAAGAATACTGAAGTTAGCACAGCCTTTAAAATAAGCATTAGATTATATTATTTGAATTCAAGAAAATCTGTACTAGCCAAGAGATACTATTTGCAGTAGGTGTCCTCTTAACTGAGTTAAGATGGGAAGCAGAACCAGAAGGGGATGTCTAATAGTCTGAAGAAGTATGTATGTCAAGGATGCAGGTTCTAGAAATACAATATATCTTACTGCTAGGTTACTATAGAATTTTGAAGCTATATAGCCAGTTTATTTCCTTTATATGCTTTAGTCCGAGTTTTATAACCTGTAATTATACGTGTTGTTACATAAAAAATGAGTGTAACTAGTCATTTTGACAGGCTAGGCTAATGAGGTGCAGGAATGCAAAATGCTAGAAGTATGCAATTTTATAGAAAAAGTCTAATATCATACATTTTTTAATAAACCTAATTGTGGACTTACCAAATGTGCTACTGTCTTACAATAAAAAACACTCAAAGCAATAGCAAAGAGAAGAGAATTCTCTTTTTATTCAGTGATAAGTCAGCTGCTATTAAAATTGTGCTCTGGGTTGTTTTTAAAGCAGAAAAGTAAGATAGCACATAAAGAAAACATGCCTCAAAACTGGTGCTGATCATTAAAATCAACTAACCAAGCCTCAAAGCCAAAGAAATACATCAAATTTGTGGAGGTTATCACAGTCTTAGATCGATCCCATTCACAAAAGCTACAAAAAATCAAATACTTTAGAATAAATTTAACCAAAGATGTCAAGGATCTCTACGATGAGAACTACAAAACATTAATGAAAAAATAGAAGAAAACACAAAAAAAATGAAAAAATCTTCCATGTTCATGGATTGGAAGAATCCTTATCAAAATGCCCATTCTTCCAAAAGCAATTTACAGATTCAATACAACACCAATCAAAATACCAATGACATTCTTCTCAGATCTAGAAAAAATGATATTGAAATTCATATAGAGGCACAGATGACCTCGAATAGCTGGGCAATCTTATATACTAAAAACAAAGATGAAGGCATCATAATACCAGATTTCAAGACATACCACAAGGCAGTTATAATCAAAACAGCCTGGTACTGGTACAAAAAATGGATGGACCTCTGGAACAGAAGAGTAACCCCAGAAATCAATCCAAACACCTACAACCAACTTATATTTGAAAAAGGAGCTAAAACAAATCCCTGGAGCAAGGACAGTCTCTTTGGGAAATGGTGTGGGAAAACAGGATTCCAACATGCAGAAATACAAAGCAAGACCTCTACCTTATAAAAAATCCATTCAATATGGATGAAAGATCTAGATCTATGACCCTACACCATCAAATTAATAGAAAACATTAGGGAAACCCTGTAAGACTAAAGAGTTCTTGGAAAAGACCCCAGAGAAACAGGCAGTCAAGGCCAAAATTAACAAATGAGATTACTTCAAATTGAGTAGTTGTTGTACAGCAAAAGAAACAGGAAAGCGAAGAGGTAACTGACAGAATGGTAGAAATTATTTGCAAACTATGCAACTGATAAAGGATTAATAACTAGAATATATAAAGAGATCAAGAAACTTCACAACAACAAAACAAAGAACCCAGGTGAGAGATGGGTCAAGAACTTA
The DNA here is from genome assembly GCA_949820135.1 of Sylvilagus floridanus. Taxonomy (NCBI): domain Eukaryota; kingdom Metazoa; phylum Chordata; class Mammalia; order Lagomorpha; family Leporidae; genus Sylvilagus; species Sylvilagus floridanus. The sequence continues at coordinate 31,875,381 of OX463238.1, read as the reverse complement.
AACAGACAATTTTCAAAAGAGGAAATCCAAATGGCCAACAGACACAAGAAAAAATGTTCAGGATCCCTAGCTGTCAGGGAAAGTCAAATCAAAACCACAATGAGGTTTCACTTCACCCCAGTTAGAATGGCTTTCATACAGAAATTGACAAACAACAAATGCTGGTGAAGTTGTGGGGGAAAAATACCCTAACCCACTGTTAGTGGGAATGTAAACTGGTGCAGCCACCATAGAAGACAGTATGGAGATACCTCAAAAATCTGAGTATTGACTTACCATATGACCCAGACATTCAACTTCTAGGAATTTACCTAAGGGAAATGAAATCAATAAATAAAAGAGCTATTTGCACCTCCATGTTTATTGCAGCTCAGTTCACATTAGCTAAGACACGGAATCAACCTAAATGTCCATAAACCAAAGAATGGATAAAGAAATTATGGGATATGCAGATTATTGAATACTACACAGGGGTAAAAAAAATGAAATCTGGTCATTTGCAACAAAATCATACTTAGTGAAATAAGCCAGTCCCAAAGGGAAAAATACCATATGTTCTCCCTGATCTGTGAGAACTAATAGAGCAACTAAAACAAAATCTGTAGAAGTGAAATTGACACTTCAAGAAGGGATGACTTGAGCTGCCCTCATCTTGACTTTTGAGGAACAGTTTTGTTTTCTTTATTTTTTTTTGTCTTTTTTTTTTTTTTACAGGCAGAGTGGACAGTGAGAGAGAGAGACAGAGAGAAAGGTCTTCCTTTTGCCGTTGGTTCACCCTCCAATGGCCGCCGCGGCTGGCGCGCTGCGGCCAGCGCACCGCGCTCCTCCGAGGGCAGGAGCCAGGAGCCAGGTGCTTTTCCTGGTCTCCCCATGGGGTGCAGGGCCCAAGCACCTGGGCCATCCTCCACTGCACTCCCGGGCCACAGAAGAGGGCTGGCCTGGAAGAGGGGCAACCGGGACAGAATCCGGCGCCCCGACCGGGACTAGAACTCGGTGTGCCGGCGCCGCAAGGCGGAGGATTAGCCTGTTGAGCCACGGCGCCGGCTGTCTTTTTTTTCTTAAAACTATTTGTTGAACTCTTTACTTAACATAGAGTTAAACATATGTGTATAAAGTCAGTTGATAATAGATCTCAGTAAAAAATAAGAGTTAATATAATAGAGGGAGGAGGAAGTTTGTAACTGTAAAGCTGTATAATTCTACATACACACCTATGGATGTACTTATTTTTTTTTGACAGGTAGAGTTATAGACAGTGATAGAGAGAGACAGAGAGAAAGGTCTTCCTTCCATTAGTTCACTCCCCTAATGGCCACTACTCCTGAAGCCAGGAGCCAGGTGCTTCCTCCCAGTCTCCCATGTGGGCGCAGGACCCAATCACTTGGGCCATCCTCTACTGCCCTCCCGGGCCACAGTAGAGAGCTGGACTGGAAGAGGAGCAACTGGGACTAGTACTTGGCACCCCAACCAGGACTAGAACTGGGGTGCTGGCACCACAGGTGGAGGATTAGCCAAGTGAGCCACAGCGCCGGCCCTGGACTTATTCTAAGGGTACAGTTTAAAAACTTCTCATGGGACTCCAATTCCCATTAAACTTGGTGATGAAAACGCCATCTTAATCGTTAGAGAGGTCATATTAAGTGTTAAAGTAAACATATAGATAGAATTAAGTGTTAATTAGATCCTATAAATAAGAAGAAGTGCCTGGCAATAATAATGGGTAGACTTAAAAAGGAGAGAATGCCCAACATGGGAAGCAGTCCACACAGCAGACTCGTAGAATGACAATTGCTTTAACTAATACTCCAACCTCAGAATCAGCCCTTAAGAATTTTTGCTTTGGCTGAAAACCCTGTGAGAGCATTTCTGGAATGGAAAGCCAAGACATTGTAGCAAAAATGTTCTACATGAAGGATCTCTGTGAGTGAGACCCCAGTGAAAAGAAGTGGCCATCAAAGAAGGATCTACTTTTCTCTAAAGGGAGGAAAGAACTTACTCTTTGCTTATTCCTTGTCCAAATATTGATGGAATTTGTGGACTCAACAGGCTTCCGTAGCCTAGGCAGCTCAAGAGCCACAAGTGATCATCGATGTCATACATAAGAGTGTTAATTGTTAAATTAACAACAGGAGTCACTATTCACTAACTCCTCATGCAGGAAATCTGTCCTTAATGAGTTATATTGAAAGTTAACTGTAAAATCATTTCTCAAACAGTTTTCCTCATGTGTGTATGTATGTGTACAAATTGTTGAAATCTTTACTTAGTGTAGAGTTGGTCTTCTGTGTACAGAGTTAATTGAAAATGAATCTAAATGGAGAATGTGACTGGCAAGGAGAGAGAGAGGAAGAGGAGGGGTGGGAGAGTGGGTAGTAGAGCGGGCATGGTGGGAAGAATAAATGTATTCCTAAAGTTGTACTTATGAAATTTGTATTCCTTAAAAATTAAATTTAAAAAAATTTAAAAACTATATATACGAACAAAAGCTTCAAATAAATATTTTGACATCTTAAGAACTAAAATTCTCAACTATCAAAAAAAAAAAATCTCCCAATCAGAATGATTTAATCTCTAAGTGCTTCTGTTAAAAGATAAGGGAATCTGGGGCTGGTGCTGTGGCTCACTTAGCTAATCCTCCGCCTGTGGTGCTGGCATCCCATATGGGCACCAGTTCTAGTCCTCACTGTCTATTATTCTACCTGTCAAATAAAAAAAACGATAAAGGAAATAAAAACAATAGAAAATATAGCGACTTGTTTCATGAGGTGATGTGGCAAAGCCTGGTAATTGTCCCCTACTTTTCATCCTCCAAATCTTCTTTTGGGAAATAAAAAGTTATCTGAGATACAGGGATGTGACTGCGTAATCACCAGGATACTATGAGTGCAAGTGCAAGTGCAGTCCTTCCTGGAAGCTGAGTGTGGCTGCATCACTAAACTCCCTTCACCAGACAACGAAGAATAACTTTTGTATAATTTCTGTGGTGATTTTCTACAAGGAAATCCCTTCTCTTCCATACTCTCTTCCTCTCCCTGTAGGCTGTATTCAGAATATTAAGCAGATAAGCTAGATTCTACCACACAGATGACACAAAACACATAGAAATAACTGAACAAGAAAGAGGAAAGTTAGCTCTGTTTCCTCTGGGACCTACACATCCCTCAATGCATTGGCTTTTATCTCATTCAAGTCAGAGCAATTTGGCCTCTTTTTGTTATAGCATATTAGTATCTCCTTAATAAATTTAAAGAAGATAATGGAAATTAAATGCAAACCTATATTGAGTACAAGTATTGGGCAAGTTACTTTGTTAGGCTCAACAAAGATGCAAACTTAATTAGATAAAGATAGAGGTTCTAACCTCAGAAGCTTTATCACCCAGAAAAGATGAGCCAAGTACCTGAATAATTACTTTTCCATAGAGTCTGCATTGCCTTTCACCTGAGAATGATAAACAAAGATGTTACAGAATTTTAGGAGGAAACATTGAACCAAGACATTTTCAATCAAGAGAATCTTTATTAGGTGGCTTTTGAATAGGACTTGTAATTGGGATGATTTCAAAGGCAGAAATAAATGACGACAGGAAAGGAGAACACTTCAGAAAAGGAAGTGATATGAATAAAAACATTACTGCTTTTAAAAAGCAGTGCTTTGTTGTTAGAACAGAGCTTTGAGATGGAGGGCCTTGAAACATGTTCATAAGCGGGAAGCTAAGTTTATATCACGTTGGGAAGAGCACTAAATCTGTACAATTATGAAATATTTATTATGATCTCTCTATATGCAAACATTGTGCTAAGTGCTTTATTTGTACTTTCTCAGTTTAACCTTTTTTAAACTCTAATCTTTCTTATATGACCTTTACCTTGATGACTCTGTATTTATTTAGCAGGCAACGAAAGTTTTAATAACTACAAAGAAGTGAACGACACTCTCTAGCTGGGCTCCTAGAAGGCTAATGTGTAGGCGTGTGCAGTTCAGCATGCAAAGAGGACTAATGAGGACATGTTTGAGGTGGGGGCTTGAACTGGTGTGACTGCATTAAAATTGGAAAAGAGGGGCTGAACTTAAAACATTTTGAAGAACTTGTCAAGTAGCTATGTGATTATGTGAAGGTTCTATGAAATAGGAGCTGGGACTATAACCCTAAGGTTTAGAATCTGACCCTTGAAATTAACAAAATAAGGATAAAACAAAATAAAAAAATAACCATGCGATGTTAACAATAGGACGTTAAGACACTACCCTTATCTTGTTGAAATATTTCTGGAGTCCATACAGAACTTTTATTTTCCAAGCACTGCTGACTTCATATATGATTTTGGGGAAATAGTTAAATGTCTCTAAATCCGTTTTCTGAAAAATGAAGAGAAAAATGACATCCAACTTACAGACTTAATGTGAGGATTAAATAAGATATTATTTTTTAAAAAGGAAAATGCACCTAGCACTGTGGGAAGTAACAAGTAGATACTCAATAAACAGCAGCTGCTACCATTATTGTTGTGGCTGCTGCTATTGTTTCTCCTGGGAATTATGAAAAAAAATGGGGCAAAAGGTATAGGTTTTGAAAGATATTAACAGAAGTTGTGAGAGTTGATGAAACCATCAAAGAAAAGGAAAAGTTCTGAGGTGAGAATTTTGGGAAATACATTTTCAGACACAATGGTAGAGGAGGGGCCCAGTGAAGGAGAAATAGAAATATTAGTGAGATAAGAAGAAATGAAAGATGAGGGAAAGGAAAATTCAAAGAAGACATGGTCCAGATAGATGTCAAATACTGCTTAGTGTATAAGTAGTTGGGAACTGAGGAGAAGAGTACTAGTTTTACTGGCAAACTCAAGAAAGTGGTGCTTATCAGCGGATGGAGACCTAATTGTGTTGATCAGTGCATCAGCAGACAAGCTGATAGGAATAAAGTTTATATTTACAAAGGAAAAAGAGGAAAATTAAAGGAGCAAAATCTCAGGGGAAGAAAAAGGAGTTAGGTCAACAGTACAGCTGAAAAGATCAGTCTGTTGGAGAGGCACACTTTCTTCATGGAGGAGAAAGAGAGAAAAAACAATGAAGGAGTGAGAAAAAACAGTGAGAGAGTGAGGGAATGGAGACACTGAAGGCATTTGGTGGAGATGGACAGCACACTTAAGCTGGCTAATTAGTAAAGAAATAGCTCAGGTCATCTATTGATGTGAAATAAAATGAATAAAATTAAAGACTCAAAATGCTCAGTTTACTGATGCTAAAATAAAGGACACATATCTAGCTAGGGATATTTTCTCTGAATTTTTCCCTTTTAATAATATTTTATCAAATCCATTTTCCTTCCTCACAAAGCATTTATGCTTGTAATATTAGGAGAAACGTTCCAAAGTAAGAAATCTTTTAAATAACTAAAATGAGTGCAATCTGAATTTCATTTCTACATTATCAAAGGAATAAGTGGTAGTCATAACAATAGAGAAGGCACCACATTGCACAGTCCCCTTTTGAAGAATTCACCTTCTATGATAATAATGCAATTTTTAAGAGATTTCTTTTCCACACCTACTTACTGGGTTGAACGATATATCTAACTGGAGTCTTAGAATGTGACTTTGTTTACAAACACAGTTTTTGCAGATGTACTCAGTAAAAACGAAGCCATGCTACATTAGTGTGGTCCCCATCCAATATGACTGGTGAAGAAGAGAATCAGACACAGGCAGAAGGGAGACAGTCAACTGAATAGAGAGGCAGAGATTTCAGTGTTACTGCTGCAGGCCAACTGAAGCTTAGGGCTCCCAGAAGACAGAAGAGGCAGAAGGGCCCTCCGCTTCATGCTTCCAAGGGAGAAGAAGGGCTCCACCAGCACGGATTCGGAACTTTGGGTTTCCAGAGCTATGAGAGAAAACTTTTCTGTATTTTAAACCATCCAGTTTGTGGTAGTTTGCTATGACAGCCTGAGGAAACTAATATACCCACTATGGACCTAAATCTTGCATAGGCCTAAAGCCAGCCAGGATGCTCTCTGTGCTATGAAGACACCCTGCAGTTGGTTCCCAACATGACGTCTTTAACTACTCTTAATCACAAAGAAATCTCACCCTTATGCAAAGAAAAATCTACTGCATGGTATAAGGAAGTGTAGTTTATGTCTTCCTTCCATGGTAAGAAAAGTGATAAACAATTTCATTGTTGGCCTGCTCTGCATATAAGCAACATTGTTATGGGGTAGGAACTGAAGTTGAACCTTTGCAGGTGAGGTTGCTGAGACTTAACCACCGCTCTCAATCATTCCTGGTTGGCTCTGCAAAAAAGATGTTACCAGTATGGCTGGAATTTGAAGTTGATGCTCCCCAAATCCACTTTTCTTCCTTAAATTCAAAGAAGGCTGTGACTGCATCACCAAGGGAGGCTAAAGGGTGTTTCCCCAAGGCAAATAGGGTTCAGCAGCAGCTGGGATCATCCCTGATGTCTCCCTGGGACACAGACCAGCTGCTGAATGCATTACCAGTTAGGCTAGAACAGTGGTGCAGTCTCCTAGTTAAAAAAAAAAAAGAATTCAGATGAGGCACAGAATAAGAATTCAGATGACAGACAGATTATGGTAAGGAAGCTAGTGAAGTTCAGTGAAGGAGTACACCTAACAGATTAGGTGACTGTTTAGCAGAAAACTAAATGCCCCATCTTTGTATAAAATGAGGTTTCTATAGGTATAGGGCAAACTTCTTCCTGCCCTTTTCCTTCTCCTATCCTCTCCTTCTAGGGTGTTGTCAGATGGAAAGATTCAAGGATCCATGTCACCAGGTGTGTATTTATGGAATTTTATGGGCTGGAAAGGTCCCTGGACACTGTGCCTCCCCAGGGATATTCAGGGAGGGAAAGAGTAAGATGCCCCTCCTCCAGAAAGTTATTGGACAGGACGATTCCCAGACACGGGCTTTCCACTTCATTGTTTTTTTTTTTTTTAAAGATTTATTGTATTTATTTAAAAGATGGAGTTACAGAGAGAGGTAGAGACCGAGAGAGTCTTCCATCCGATGGTTCACTCCCCAGATGGCTGCAACAACTAGAGCTGCACAGTTCTGAAGCCAGGATCCAGGAGCTTCTTCCAGGTCTCCCACGTGGGTGCAGGGCCCAAGGACTTGAGCCATCTTCTACTGCTTTCCCAGGCCATAGCAAAGAGCTGGATTGGAAGAGCAGCTGCCGGGACTAGAACCGGCGCCCATATGGGATGCTGGCACTGCAGGCCAGGGCTTTAACCCACTGAGCCACAGTGCCGGCCCCATCCCCTACATTGTTATAGTATTTGGACATGAAGATTCCTGGTCTTTGGCACCTCTCCCATACCATCGTGGGGCAGGAATTCTGATGGGCAAATCCCAGGCTGCTTTCATGGCATGTTTCTAAGATATGTAGGTCCTTTCCCTAATTTAACCTTACAAACCTCTCATGTTTGTTTTTGTTTTTGTTTTCTTTCTCAAACACATGGGTTCATGACTGTCTCCCTGACTAACAATATCGAAGATGAGCCTCTAGTGTACTCTGTCTTCATCAGTTATCAAATCTGTTAATGACCTGATGTTCTGACTTTTAATGAAATATTCTTTGATTTCCAATGTGATTGATAAACATACATAAATTTGTATTGCTTGAATCTGATTCAAGGTATGTACTCATCCCATTTGAAAAAAGTATAAAACTTATAAGCAAACTTAAGCTCATGGAACAGTCAGCTCAGGCAACCGGCTGGTTGTTTCTGGATTTAAATCCTCAGTTTGACTAGCTGAATAAACTTCCACTTTGAGTTTTCAACCGGACTCTGATTTTTATGCTAAGACTGCCAAAAAGGAATAAGGGAGCTAAATCCAATAACTAATGGATAATCTTTATATCAGGACTTATGAGGAGCACCAAAAAATCAGAACTACAAATTTCTACCAGAACTTAGTTTTGATGGACTTGCACCCCTTCCCAGAAACACAATGAAAAATATTTTTAAAAAAGACTAATTATTTAATCTGGAATCCCTGGAAAAGACATGAAAAAATAGCATCTGTAAGATTCATTATATAAAGAATTACCCAAGCATGACTTGTTCCAAGGTTATACAGAAAATGTTGGTTGAATGAGAATGAGAGCTACTCACTTGGAATATCCACCTGGTGGAGAAAAAAAATAATGTGTTAAGGCTCTAATATACATCCTTTACAAAGAAAGGCACCAATTAGAACACTGAGCCTGAAGCAAGTGTGTGATGAAAGCAAACAAAATGCTAGCTTCTCTGGAAGGTCTTGATAGTACATCTAAGGGAATCTCTGCCAGAGGGAATGAAAGGACAAAGACCCACTCCCTGTCTGAAGATTCCTGACAGCCTCACCACATCTTTGGGTGAAAACCCGGCTCTGAGCTATGCTTTGAGCCTATAAGATATCACAGGAGGAAATAAATTAAAATTCAAGATCAAGGTCTGTGATTGTGTTTCAATTACTCCATAGAAGTAGTGAAAAGATAATACAGGGCTGGGGAGGGGGAGCCTGTACTTGATGGGCATGTAGCCTAGCAGGAGGGAGTAGGTTCCATATCTGCCACTGATCCTGATTCCAGCTTCTAGCTAATTCAGACCGTGGAAGATGGGGGCTATGGCTCAAATTGGGTTCTTGAAAGTCTTGCAAGAGACACAGATTATGTGGCTGGGGCTGGCTCTGGCCCCAGATGTTCTGGGAATTTGTAAGGTGAACCAAAGAATAGGTGCTCTATCTTTCTGCCTATAAATAATAATAATTTTTAAAAAATATTTAGTAATACAAAGAGCTATGGAACTGAAAAAGATAAATTTTAGGACTTTCTCTTTTTTCATGAAAAAATAAAATTGTTGGGGAGATAAATGGAGAAACTATTCTTCTTTTATGTAGAGAATTCCTGAGAACTATGTTGTATTGATATGTCCAAAATGGGGAAAATTATAACAGAATCAGAAAGGCCATTATAAGAAGTTACAAGGAACAATACTTATAAAGAATGATAAGATCTGATTTGAAAATGGACTGGAATCATTATACTTTTCTAATAATTTGAGTAGCAAGATCGAAATAAGTTTTCAGAAAGAGGCTTCTTATTGAACTCTAAGTGGCACAGTTTACAGAACAAAGAAACTGATAAAAGAGTCTAAGCGTGAGGCATTGCATAAACAGACTCAGTTCTGTGTGTGTATTTTATATATATATATTATATATATTGGTATATTTTATATATATATATAAAACAGGACACAAAATTCAAAATGGAGGGGCTGGCATTGGTGTGGCACAGTGGGTTAAGCTGTCAATTATAATGTCAGCATTGTATATTGGAGAGTCCATTTGAATCCTAGCTGATGCACTGCTGATTCAGCTCCCTGTGAGTGTTACTGGGAAAGTAGCAGATGAATGCAGAAGTGCTTGGCCCTCTGCCACCAACATGAGAGCCCCAAAGTATCAGACTCCTAGCCTCCACCTGGACCTGCACAGCCACTGTAGACGTGTGAGGGGTCAATCAGTGCATGGAATCTCTCTCTCTCTCTCTCTCTCTCTCTCTCTCTCTCTCTCTGTGTGTGTGTGTGTGTGTGTGTATGTGTGTGTGTATGTATGACACTCTGCCTTTCAAATAAATAATTTCTTGAAAAATTCAAATTGGATTAACTGAAACAGACTTACACTCAGATCTGCATCCCTTCCAAACACTCTTCAACCAAAACCTCCAATATTTTTTTTTATTTTCCTACTCCAAAGTACATATTCTATCAAAACTCTTCCAACAATCCACTGATCTCAACAAATTTTTCTTTGACCCTTATCCCTATCATGTCCTCTATTTCCTGCCTACACAAACCCCATAGGCCATAATTATAATTACTCTTGTTGCATATAACCAGCTTTCCACCCCCTCTCCTCCCACTATACTCACCCTGCAACATCCCAGTGATCATTAAGCCCAACCCCCCCCCCCACACACACACACACATCCTTGCACCTGGACAACAGAATGGTGCTAAAGAAAAACACACAACCATGCACACTTGTCTAACTCTTATTTCACATTCCCTAAGGATTTCCCAGTGATCTTTCCATTTTCCTGGTTCATTTACTCTCCCACTTGTATAGATAATTATTTCATGTTTTCTCTGTCTCAGATGTCCATTACTATCTCCCCTTACCTAGAAACCCCTTTCCCATTCTTTGGGAAGGACAGTACGGTGAAAAGATGAAATTTTCAAACTGCCATCATCCTATCTGTCTTTCTAAATGCCTTTTTTCTTGTTACTGGAAATTAGTGATTCATAACCTCTCCTCTTTTGCTCTATATTCAACCCCTTACCATACTGAAAGATATCACTCCAACATTTATCCCCTCTCTTAAATTATTGTATGCATACAAATAGTATAGCATTTTTTAAAAACTGTCTTGTTTCCATACTCCTCTTCACTCATTGTCTCATTTCTCTATCCCATTTTATAAACAAACTTAATTTTCTTTACTGAACATCAATCTTGCTTTAACTTATTCCACAAAGGCTTTTGCCATCACCATTTAACAGGAAGTATTCTTTTGAGTTCACCAATTGCCACATCATTGTTATATTCAGGGGTAAATTCTTGGTCCTCACGACTCTTGACTCTCACCAGCATCTCCTCACACAATTAAAAACTTTCCTTTGAAACATTTTCTTCAGAATGCTTCCAGAACACAACCTCTTGGTTTTCCTCCTACTACACTATTGCTCTCTTTAGCTTTTTATTTTTACCTATAAATATTACAATGAATCACGGCTCAGTTCTCAGATCTCTTACCTCTTTTATCTTCACCCTCCTAAAGGTGATAAAACCTGGTTCCATGGCCTTAAAGATTACCTATATGTGAGGCTGGCGCTGTGGCTCAACAGGCTAATCCTCCGCCTTGCGGCACCGGCACACCGGGTTCTAGTCCCGGTCGGGGCGCCAGATTCTGTCCTGGTTGCCCCTCTTCCAGGCCAGCCCTCTGCTGTGGCCCGGGAGTGCAGTGGAGGATGGCCCAGGTGCTTGGGCCCTGCACCCCATGGGGAGACCAGGAAAAGCACCTGGCTCCTGGCTCCTGCCCTCGGAGGAGCGCGGTGCGCTGGCCGCAGCGCGCTGGCTGCAGCGCGCCGTCCGCGGCGGCCATTGGAGGGTGAACCAACGGCAAAAGGAAGACCTTTCTGTCTGTCTCTCTCTCTCTCACTGTCCACTCTGCCTGTCAAAAAAAAAAAAAAAAGATTACCTATATGTGAATATTTACCAAACAAATGTACTTTTCCCAGACCTTTCTTCTGAAATCCAAATCCACATGTCGAACTGTCATATACAGAAATTGTTTATTCCTTGTCCATTATTGATATATATGAGCATATATGTGGGCAAATATATGGGCATAGTACATTTACATTTGACTGGATGTCTTTTATTCTAAAATTAACATGACCAAAGTGGATTTCTTAATCCCATCATTCCCAAACCCAACATTTCTGCAGTGTTCCCTATGGCTTTTTCTGTTGCTTAATCCAAGAAGCTTGGAATCATCTTTGGTGACTTGCTTTCTCATAGTTTTTACCAAATCTTTTTGTTCATACACACACACACACACACACACACACACATTAGTCCAAGCCACCACTATTTCCCCTCACTATTATTGCAGGAGCCTAATAACCAGTGTCTCTGCTTCTGATAAGAGACTAGGCAAGGAATTAGAAAGCAAAAAGCTGGAGGGCTTTCCACAGTTTCTGTTTCTAGCCCTGTACCCTAATTCCACTCCCTTGCGTACCAATTCAGCATACCTACTTTCCCATGATGTATCTGAGTCTCCTCCAGCACCATGAAAAACGCAACGATGAGCATGTATAATTTGAGTGACGCATGATGACACCACAACATTTTCCCAGAGGACATCATAATGAACCCCACTTAAACTCCACCCTACTTGTATATTCAGTTAGGGTACCACATCCCACCCAATAAAGGGGTTCATTGGATTGGGGGCCACTCTCTTTCCCATCATGGGTAGCCTGGTTTTTCTGCCCTCAGAGGCATAGTGCAGCATTCTCTCTCTCTCTCTCTCTCTCTCTCTCTCTCTCTCTCTCTCTCTCCTGATCCTCTCATGGTGAGTGCCTCTCATCATGGGGTTGCCCACACTCATAAATCTTCTAAATAAATCCTGTTCCCATTATTATACTTTACTTAAGTACATGCTTTGAATTCTTATTTCATATAGGGGTTAAGAAACTGGAATAAAACAACAAGGAAACATATTCTCTCAATACTTTCATCATTGACATCCTACACTACTTTCTAAACATCATCCAGGAAGGTACTTTCAAAATGTAAGCGAAATCCGATCATATCAGGAACCGTGGGGGTTATGAGAACCACCCTATAAGGAAGCAAATAAAATAGCCTTCTAAATGAAGTTATCCTTTAGAAGTGAGGGAGAAATAAGGTGTTATCCAGATAACCAAAACAGAGAATTCACTACCACCAGACCAGCCTTACAAAAAATTCTGAAGTGAGACCTGCATTATTAGTACACATCATGAATACACACAGGACACCAACAAATTCACTTATACAGCAGATATAACCAGAATCCAATCGACAAAATGACAGGTACCAATTCTTATCAATCAGTACTAAATTTCAATGTAAATGGATTAAATTCTTCAGCCTACCTACAAGAAACCCACTTTACAAATAAAGACACACATAGGTTGGAAGTAAAGGACTGGAATATGATATACCAGGCAAATGGAAACCAAAATCAAGCAAGAGGAGCAATCCTCATATGAGATAAAACAGACTGTAAATCAAAAATTGTAAAAAAAAGACAAAGAAAGATGTTATATTTTGATTGAATGCTCAATTCAATAAGAAGATTTAACAGTCATAAATAAATGCAACCAAACCAAGACCACTAAGATATATATAGCAAATACTATTAGACTTCAAGACAGAGATAGACGTCAAGGCATTAATAGTGGGTGACTTCAACACAACAGCATCATCAATGGACAGATCATCTAGACAGAAAATCAATACAGATGCATTGCAGTTGAAGCATACTATTGAGCAAATGGACCTAACAGACATTTCAGGACATTTCCCCCAATAGCTACAGAATACACAATTTTCTCATCAGCACATGGAACATTTTCTAGGATAGACCATGCATTGTAACACAAATTAAGCTTCAGGAAATTTAAAAAGGTTTAAATCATACTGTGTATCTTAGACCACAAAGGAATAAAACTAGAAATCAACAGAAAGAATAGAACACTCATAAATACATGGTAATTAAAGAACATGCTACTGAATTATCATTGGGTCATTCAAGTAATTTAAAAGGAAAAAGAATTTCTTGAAATAATTGAAAATGAAAACACAACATGTCAAAACCTATAAGATACAACAAAAGCAATATTAAGAGAGTTTATAGCATTAAGTGATTACCTTAAAAAGAGAAATGTCTAACATGAATGAACTAATGATGCATCTCAAAGACTAAGAGAAAAAAGAACAAACCAAACTCAAAATCAGGGGGAGGTGATAAATAATAAGGATCAGGGCATAAATAAATGAAATAAAAAATAAAAAATTCCAATGAAGCAAAAAGCTTTTTTTATGGCAAAGCTTTAGCCAAATTAACAAAGAAAATAAGAGAAAACTCAAATAAATAAAATTACAAATGAAAAAGGGACATTATAACTGAAACAAATGAAATAAAAGGATTACAAGAAACTACTATGAAAAACTGTATTTTAATAAACTGGGAGAGATTCTAAGATGACAGATTAAGGAAGGACATACTGCACTAGGCTACAGATAACTAGTAAAAAATAAAGGTAGCTGGGGTAGGAGTTGCACACTGAAGGGAAAATTGGAGAGAAAACCACACTGGAAATCCTACAAGGGAAAGAGGAAAGCTGAGGACCTGTGTGGAGGGTATGGATGTGCAGCACCAACATGAATCAACACATGACTGCAGCAGCTGAGAGCCAGAGCAGGAGACAGTTTGGCGGCAGCATGGAGCCTGGCTGAGAGGTGGCTGGGCAACCTCATAGAACTATAAGGCACCCCCAGCCTCCCAGGCAGAGCTGGCCCGGGAACTTCTGCCTCTCTGTTAACTAGCAGGGCAGAGCCAAACCTCTGGACCAAGTGACTGTGGGAGCCTTGTGTGCTGAGACCATGTGGACCCAGTGGTTATATAAGAAGGTGCAGGGAGGCCGGCGCCGTGGCTCAACAGGCTAATCCTCCGCCTTGTGGCGCCGGCACACCGGGTTCTAGTCCCAGTTGGGGCGCCGGATTCTGTCCCGGTTGCCCCTCTTCCAGGCCAGCCCTCTGCTGTGGCCCAGGAGTGCAGTGGAGGATGGCCCAAGTGCTTGGGCCCTGCACCCCATGGGAGACCAGGAAAAAGCACCTAGCACCTGGCTCCTGCCATTGGATCAGCGCGGTGCGCCGAAGGGTGAACCAACGGCAAAGGAAGACCTTTCTCTCTGTCTTTCTCTCTCACTGTCCACTCTGCCTTTCAAAAAAAAAAAAAAAAAAAAGAAGGTGCAGGGAGAAGCTAGGTCTCAGGACAATCACAGTCAGATCTCTTTGGTTACTCAGGGCAGGTCAGTGCAGCAGGAACTGTGCTCACAGTGAGGACTGCACAGATCATTAGTGTGGTATATAAGGTGGCACAGATGAATGTAAAACACCTAGGCATTGCTCAGCTTAGTGGAGAGGAGGTGAGGGGGTGATCACACCAACAGAGGTGACCATTCTCCCACTTCTGTAAACAATGGAACACATACCACATCCAACTTGGGTATTACCCTGGATACCTGTTAGTAAAAGGTACCTGGAGTAAAAGAAAATTACTCCACCCTGGACCACTGACCAGAGCTCCCTGGCCACACTCATCACACACCTCTTGATATTCACTGAAAGTGCAGACATTCCACAAAGCCACAGAATCATAGGTCAAAAATAAAGGCTATCAGAGGAAAACAACAACCAACTCCACAAATGCCTAAAAACAAATGCAGAAATTCAAGAAACAAGAGTAAGAAAGAAAACATAACACCACTAAAAAAGAACACAACAATGTTTCAATATTAGAATGTGAAGATGAAGAGACTGAGGAAATTCTGGAAACCGAATTCAAACTATTTTTTAAACTTTTATTTAGAATATAAATTTCCAAAGTACAGCTTATGGGTTACAATGGCTTCCCCCCCAATAAGTTCCCTCCCACCTGCAACCCTACTCCCTTTCCCGCTCCCTCTCCCCTTTCATTCACATCAAGATTCATTTTCAATTTTCTTTAGAATTCAAACTATTAATCATAGGATTACTCAAAGCAATCAGAAGCAAATTCATGAAGCACCGAAAACCATACATGACACGAATTAAAATTTTCCCATAAAATTGTGATTTTAAAAAGAAATATTGGAAATTGAGATGCTAATATATCAAATAAAACAATGCAATGGAAAACCTTAACAGCAAACTTGATGAGGCATAAGAAATATCCAAGCTAGAAGACAATCATTAGAAATCTTTCAGCCAGACCAAAAACAAAAAAACAAAATTAGAAAACTTAAAAACAGTGTTGGAGATTTAAGGGATACTATCAAATGACCCAACTCTCAGGAGTTCCTGAAGGTGTGAAAACAGAGAATGGACTAGAAGGCCTATATAATGAAATATTTACAAAAAAAACTAATCCAATTTAGAGGAAGGAAGGAAGGAAGGAAGGAAGGAAGGAAGGAAGGAAGGAAGAGAAAGGAAGAACAGGAAGCACATAGAACTGCCAGCAGATATGGCCAGAAAAGAACTTCACCACAACACACTGTAGTCAAGCTTTCCACAGTAATATATAAAGAAAAGAATTGAAAATGTTCATGAGAAAAATGCCAGATTACTTTCAGAGGATCTCCAATTAGACTCACAGCTGACTTCTTATCACAAACCCTATAGGCTATAAGGAAAGGAAAGATATAGTCAGAATATTAAGGAAAAAAAAACTGACAACCCAGAATACTGTAACTTGCAAAACTCTCATTTATGAATGAAGGTGAAATAAATATCTGTTTCCATAAAAAATAGAAATTGAAAGAATTTGTCACTGCTTGTCCAGCCTTACAAAAAAATACTTAAGGATATGCTACACACAGAAATACTGAAAAATAGCCATCAACAAAATAGAATGTGAAGGTAGAACATCCCTCAGTAAAAATACAAAACACAACCAAAGTAAACAACAGGAATATTTATGGAAAAAAACACAAGGCAAAGTTGTTAATTATCAATAGTCACCTTGAATGTAAATGACTTCAACTCTCCAATTAAAAGATGCAGATTGCTCTAATGGATTAAAAAAGAAGACATATCTATTTGTTGCCTGTGGGGAACCACAGGCCGGCCACCTGTGGGGACCTCCTCATTGCACTGCCTCATCCTGCGGAGCAGAACAAGGTCAAGGAAATGAGATGAGACACACCTTGACCTGATGAGATGAGACACACCTTGACCTGAAAGGACTTGCAAACAACCTGATGAGATGAGATACACCTTGACCGAAAAGACTTGCAAACAACCTGATGAGATGAGATGCACCTTGACCTGAGACTATGCGTGCCCTTTGATCTGATTGATGGACTACTCGCCCTAGCCCTGGGGGACTGGGAATGGATAAAAGACCATGTTAGGGGCGGGAATGTGGAGCAGCCTCTTCAGTCTTTCTCTCGGCTGCTTCCCTCTCTCTCTCCTTTCCTTCTTCTATCACCAAAAATAAAAGTTACTCGAGAACTGATCAACAGCAGTCGTGTCGTGACTCCGTGGGTTGGACCTTTGCTGGCAAGACTTTTGTTGGCGAGGGTTCGACAGTTGCCTACAAGAAACATATCTCACAAACAAAAAGATACACATAGACTGAAAGTGAAAGGATGGAAAAACATATTCCATGCTAATGGAATGCAACAAAGGGCAGGTGTTACCATCCTAAAATCAAACAAGTTAGACTTTAACACAAAAACTGTAAAAAGAGACAAAGAATGGCAGTATTAAATGATGAAGGGGTCAATTCAACAGGAACATGTGACTGTAATAAATGCATATGTACCCAAATATAGGGCAGGGCATCTGGCTATTTAAAAGAACTATTGGTCAGCACTGTGGCTTACTTGGTTAATCCTCCGCCTGCAGTGCTGGCATCCCATATGGGTGCCGGGATCCAGTCTGGTTGCTCCTCTTCCAGTCCAGCCCTCTACTGTGGCCCAGGAGGGCAGTGGAGGATAGCCTAAGTGCTTGGCCCCTGTGCCCACACGGGAGACCAGGATGAAGTACTTGGCTCCTGGCTTCAGATTGGTACAGTGCTGGCCATAGCAGCCATTTGCGGAGTGAACCAATGGAAGGAAGACCTTTCTCTCTGTCTCTTTCTCTCACTGTCTATGACTTTACCTGTCAAAAAAATTTAAAAAAATAAAAGAACTATTAATGGATCTAAAGGGAGACAAAGACTCCAATACAATAATAACAAGGGAATTTAATAAACCCACTTTCATCGATGAATAGATCAAGTAGATAGAAAATCAACAAAGAAATAACAGAGTTAATGGATATTATGGACCAAATGGATCTGATATCTACAGAACTTTTCATCTCACAGTTGCAGAATACACATTCTTCTCATCGGTGCATGGAACTTTCTCTAGGATAGACCCCATGGTAGGTCATAAAGCAAGTCTTAGCAAATTAAAAAAATCAAAATCATACCATGCATCCTCTCTGACCACAGTAGAATGAAGCTGGAAATCAGCAACTCAAGAATCTCCAGATCATACGCAAACACATGGATACTGAACAGCACCTTTAAGGAGTTCAAGAAATTCAACAACACAACAATCCAATTAAAAAATGGGCAAAGTACTTGAACAGGCATTTTTCAAGAGAAGAAATTCAAATGGCCAAGAGAAACTTGAAAAAATGCTCAGGATCACTAGTCATTAGGGAAATGCAAATCAAAATCACAAAGAGGTTTCAACAAACAACAAATACTGGTGAGAATGTGGGTAAAAAAGTACCCTAATCCACTGTTGGTGGGAATGTAAACTGGTGCAGCCAACTGTTAAAGACAGTATGGAGATAGCTCAGAAATCTGAATATAGACATAACATATGAACCAGTCATCCGACTCCTGAGAATGTATCCAAACCAAAAAAAAAAAAAAAATCTGCTTCTGAAAGAGTTATCTGTACCGCCATGTTCACTGCAGCACAATTCACAATAACTAAGATTTGAATCAACCCAGATGTCCATCAACTTTTGACTGGATAATGACTTTAGGGTATTTATATATATGCTATGCAGTACTACTCAGCTATAAAAAAAAATACTAAATCTTGTCTTTTGCAACAAGATGAACACAACTAAAAATCATTATACTTAGTGAAATAAGCCAGTCCCAAGGTGACAGACATCATACATTTTCCTTGATCTGGTATAACTAATAGAGTACCTAAAAACTTATGTATTGAAGTAAAATGGACATTTTTTGATATTCAATGATTGTTTATCATCCTTGTCTCTTCCATTGAGGGACAGTGTTTTTTTTCTACATACTATTTGTTGAACTGTTTTACTTAGTGTTTGGTTAACTGTACAAATATTAAGTAAACTGAAAAATAGATCTTTATAAAAACTCAGTGGGAATGGGAGAGGGAGGAGGGTTGGATTGTGGACATGAGAGAGGGTAGGGTGGGAAGTATCACTATGTTCCTAAATCTGTATATATATGAAATATATGAAACTTGTATAATTTAAATAATTTTTTAAAATGCAAGTATGCATTTACCTTGACTTACACTTGAAATATTCTTCTCCCAAATATCTATTATGCTCACTTTCTTTAGTTATATCTCTATTACAATGTTACATCACTCAAAAGGCTCTCCCAGACCCAATACATAAAATAATCATAAAATAATAACCCAGCGCTCCCTTTTCCCTTACCCTGTTTTATATTCCTTCATTGTTTATCACCACTTCATACATTATCTGTTTGCTTGTTTAATAGTTTAGTGTCAAAATCACCCCACTAATATAAAAGATCCATTAAGGAACTTGGAATACTACCTGACATATAGCATCTAAAAGAAAGAAAGGAGAGAAGAAAGAGAGAGGGAGGACAAAGAGACAAGGACTCATAAAAGAAAGAAAAATGTGAAAATTATTCTCATGTGACAAATCTAAAGAGGTATAAACAAAGTAGAACATGGGTAGTAAGTAAACTTGGCTATAATCCATTTGTAAGCTTTTATTTATCTGAGACACAGAAAGAGACAGAGACAGACTGAGCTCCTATTCACCCTTTCATTCTCCAAATGCTCACAACAGGCAGTGTTGAGCTGGACCAAAGCCATCAGTTGAAAACTCAATCTAGATCTCTCACATGAGTGTCAGGGACCCAATTATTTGAGCTATTACCACTACACTGCAGAGTTTGCATTGGCGGGAAACAGGAATTGGGAGCACAGTACAGACTCAAACTCAGGCACTCCAAAATGGGATGCAGGCATCCTAACCACAAGACCAAATACAACTCTCACTTTAAAAAAAAAGGAGAGCAATAACGCAAAGAAATTTTACTAGATCAGATAGCACTTAATAAAATTTTATCCAAATGTTCTGTTTTAAACCAACATTTCTCAAATAGGAATCCACAGACCCCAGAAAATAAATTGTCATATTCCTATGAATCTAATTATTTTCTAAGAGACTTTTAAATGCTTATATTTAACTTTGATAAAATAGATGTACTTAACTAAGATTATAATTATATAAATTTAAGATAATATTGAGAATCCACAAATATTTTTATTTTGAACACTATCCAGCACTTCTCAAATATGAGACATTTGAGCTTCTTCATTCTCTGTGCCATAAGTTTACACATTTTTGTCTCCATCATTCCCACTCTCTTTCTTTTAACTCAGAGATATGTCTGCAAATTTCCAGGAAATAGATTATCTGAATTTAATTAATAAAGATATAGTTATTCCTTAATGTCTTAGTTTGTTTTCTGCTGTTATAAAAGATGAACACACATTGAGTAATTCATAAAGAAATTTATGAATTTACATCAGAAAAGGAAATCCAAGGTGGAAGATCTGGTGATGAATTCTTCCTATATGCAAGAGAGCATCAGAGAAGCAAAAAGCAGTGTGAGAGAGTGAAAGAGTGAGAGGAATTAGAGATAGTGAAGGAAACAAACTCATTTTTATAACTAATCCTCTCCCTTGATAACAGCACTATTTAATTCACAAGAGTGATGCTGTCATACCTAACGCTCTCACCAAACTATACCATCAAAATGCAAATTCAATTTCAACATAAGTATTTTGACATCAAATTCACATAGATTTTTGTTAATGACATCCAGTTTTATGGAACCCCAAAGTAACACAACAACACTTCAATACTAGAACGTGAAGATAAAGAGATTGAAGAAATGCCAGAAGTGGAATTCAAACAATTAATCATAGGATTGCTTAGAAGTAATCAGAAGCAAATCTACAAATTAGGGAAATACATACATGACATGAATGAAAACATTTCCCATAAAATTGAGATTTTAAAGAGAAATCAAAAATAAATATTATAAATGAAAAATTCCAATAGATAAAATTAAAAAATGTGGTGGAAGGCCTTAACAACAGACTCAGTGTGGCAGAAGAAACAATATCCAAGCTAGAAGACAAATCTCTGCAAATGAGTTATCAATACATCTCAAAGGCCTAGAAAAACAACAGCAAAGCAAATCCCAAATTAATAGTAGAGAAGAAATAACTAAAATTAGAGAATAGAGAAAATTAAGATAAAATATTTTTTAAAAATCAGTAAAACGAAGAATTGATTTTTTAAAAAATGAAAAAAATTGACAACCATTTGCCCAATTAACCGAAAGAAAGGAAGAGCCAAATTGCTGTTTTAAACATGAGGAGAAAAATGTAATAACAAATATCACAGAAATAAAAGGAATCATCAGAAATTACTACAAAGAGAAATCAGAATGAAATATTAGAAATGAAGAATCAACAGATCAAATAAAAAATGCAAAGGAAAGCATTAACAGCAGATTTGGAAAGGCAGAAGAAAGAATATCCAAACTAGAAGGTAAATATTTGGAAACATTACAATAAGACCAAAAAAGAAAGAAAGAAAGAAAGAAAACAACAACAAAAATAAACAAACAAAAAACAATAAGAAAATAGAAAACTACTAAAAAAAGTGTTGGAAATTTATAGGATACATCAAATGACCCAACATACAGGTCTTAGGAATTCCTTAAGGTGCGGAAACAGATAATTGACTAGAAGGCCCATTTAGTGAAATAATTACAGAAAACTTTCCCGATTTGAAGAAAGAAATAGATATATGAGTATAGGAAGTACATAAAACTCCTACTGGTATGACCAGAAAATATCTTCAGAGTGACACATTATAGACAAACTACCCACAGTAAAACATAAAGAAAATATTCCAAAATGTACATGAGAGAAGTGCCAGATTACTTTCAGAGGATCTTCAATTAGACTCACAGCTGACTTCTCATCAAAAACTCTATAGGCTAGAAGGGAATGGTGAGATATAGTCAAAGTCTTCAAAGAAAAAAACTGTCAACTAAGAACACTGTACCTTGCAATGATCTCATTTAGGAATAAAGGTAAAATAAAGACCTTCCATAACAAACAGAAAAGGAAAAAATTTGTCACTACTTCTCCAGCCTTACAAAAGATGCTAAAGGATGTGTTAGACACAGAAACACAGAAAAATAACCCTCATTATGAAAGAATTGAAAGCAGAAAATCCCCCCAGGAAAAGTACAAAAGAAATCCCAAGTAAATAACAGGAATATTTATGGAAAAATGGCAGAGCCAAGTCATTACATATCAGTACTCACCTTGAATGTAAATAGCCTCAATTTTCCAGTTAAAAAATACATTGGCTAAATGGACTAAAAAACAATAACCATTTATTTACTGCCTAGAAGAAACATACCACATGAACAAAGATATGCACAGGCTGAAAGTGAAAGGATGAAAAAGATATAGCACAATAATGGAAAACAAAAAAAGGCAGGCGTTGCCATAATATCAGACAAAATATTAACTTTAACATAAAAGACTTTAACATAAAACCATTAAAAGAAACAAATAAGGGCACTATGTAATGATTGAGAGAACAATTCAATAGGAAGATATGACTATAATAAATGCATATGCATCCAATTACAGTGAGAAGAAGAAAACACATCAAAAAAAAACCTTATAGAATACAGCAAAAGCACTGTTAAGAAGGAAGTTTATACTAATCGGTGCCTACATAAAGAAATTGGAAAGTTACCAAATAAATGAGCTAGTAATGTATTTCAAGGACCTATAAAACCAACAACAACAACAACAACAAAACAAACAAACACAAAATTGGAAGGAGTAAAGAGATAACTAAAACTTGAAAATAAACAAATTTGAAAAAAATACAAAATACGAGTGAAAAGAAGAGCTTTTTAAAAAAAAAACAAAATTGATACACCATTGGCCCAAATAATCAAAAAATGAGGGAGAACACCCAAATCAAGAAAATCAGAGATGAAAAAGGAAATATAACAACAGATACCACAAAAATAAAATAAATCATCAGATATTAATACAAAGAGCTGCATGACAACACACTGGGAAACCTAGAAGGAATGAATAGATGCCTAGACACATACAATCTCCACAATTGAGTCAAAAAGACATAGAAAACCTGAACAAGGGCCAGTGCCGTGGTGCACTAGGTTAATCCTCCGCCTGTGGCACCTGGCATCCCATATGGGCACCGGTTCTAGTCCCAGTTGTTCCTCTTCCAGTCCAGCTCTCCCTATGGCCTGGGAAAGCAGTAGAAGATGGCCCAAGTCCTTGAGCCCCTGCACCCGCATGGGAGACCTGGAAGAGGCTCTTGGCTCCTGGCTTCAGATAGGCTCAACTCCAGCCGTCGCAGCCATCTGGGGAGTGAACCACCAGATGGAAGGCTTTCTCTCTCTCTCTCTCTCTCTCTCTCTCTCTCTCTCTTTCTCTTTCCAGATGGAAGTTCTATCAGTAATAAAGAAGGAAAAGTTCAGGACAGAATGGTTTTACTGCTGAATTCTACCAGACATTTAAGGAAAAACTAATTCCAATGTTTCTCAAGCTTTTCCAAACAATTGAAAGGGAGGGAATACTTGCAAACTCCTTCTATGAAACCAGCATCAGCCTAGTTTCTAACCCAGAAAAAGATACAACAGATAAATGAGGACACTTTTGCTACTTTCTTCCAGAATAAAAAAAAACAAAAGTTACACAACGTAGATAGCCCAGGACCTAAAATCCAAGGGTAATTCACATTTGAAATATGCTACATAGATTAATCTGCTTAAATTGCCAACTAAAGACAGGGTGAATATACCTTCTCACTTATTGAATTCCTGTAAAAAAAAAAAAAGGTAATGCCTGAGAACTGTTTCAAGGGAAGAATTTAAAAGCTTGAGGGGCCAGCGCCATGGCTCAGTAGGTTAATCCTCCACCTGCAGCGCCAGCATCCCATAAGGGTGCCAGATCTAGTCCTGGCTGCTCCTCTTCCAGTCCAGCTCTCTGTTATGGCCTGGGAAAGTAGTAGAAAATGGCCCAAGTGCTTTGGCCCCTGCAACCGCATGGGAGACCAGGAAGAAGCACCTGGCTCCCTTGGAGAGTAAACCAATGGAAGGAAGACCTTTCTCTCTGTCTCTGCCTCTCACTGTCTGTAACTCTACCTCTCAAATAAATAAATAAATAATCTTTTAAAAAAAAAAGGAAAGTTTGAAGTACAGAATGGATACACATCAGGCTGCTTGATATGTTTATTTTCACAAGGTTCTAATGCATTTTGTAGGAATATTTGTTTATAGATACTGTAAGTGACCATATCTACACATTACTTAATTCTCATCAAAGTTTTCAAGCATCACCTCTTACAATTCTACCACTCAGAGTGAGATGCAAAATTCACTTCAATGAATTTTCATGAACACTCAAAGGATTTTCAAACAAAACAAGTCCTTCCCACAGGCAATTAAACACATTTGGGAATAACAGTTCTGCAGTTTTGGCCATGAATTTCAGATCAATCATTTTTTGTTTAGTTCAAAAAACTGAGAACCATTCTCCCTAAGGCATAAGAAGGCTTAAAACAAAACTGAGGTGAAATATTAGAACATTTGAGTCATGATGATGCTGAATATTTAAAACTGACACAAATGCCTTTATATTCCCTTAGAAAGAAAAAGAAAAATGAAAAGTGATGAGTGTTGTAAAACAAACATAAAAAACAATTACTGATCAATCACCTGACCCTAATTATAATTTTCAGCTATAAAATAATCATTTCAATGACCTAAAACATAACAATTCAGATTTATGGGAAAGAATTAAAAAGGACCATAATATATTGGAAGGATAGTTAACAAAGCAGGTAATACTGGGTAGGTAGTTAAGAATGTAGGTTGTCCCAACACTTTCATCTGCTACTCTCTTTCTGCATCCATTCAGGAAACAACTACTTCTAGCACTGAATATATTAAATACATGATAGATCATGGCACACTGCTTTTTCATGGCAAATTCAACCTTCAGTAAAAACATAGTAAAGCATTTTCTTACGGATTATACCACTTTAACATATTGTCCAAATTTCAAACTATCCAAAAAAACTAATTTACTTCTTTCTAATTTAAGACTCAAAAACACAACAAAAACCATTTCTCATTCTATTTAAGACTTCCATCCTAGATGAATGTCTGTTACACACCAAAATTTTTTTGGTGGTTGTATCCATGAAATTGATGGCCAGCTTAAGAACAGTTAGAAGAATTCTTGTGATAAAAATGTAGAAACTGTGCAACTTAGAGAGAATAAAGACATCATATAACTTGAAAAATACCAGGCCTAGATAAATGATTCCTCATTCCAGTTTGAGATAGCTGGAAAGAATGTAAAAAAAAAAAAGTAACCTTTAAAATAAAAACCTACCAGGTATATAAGAAGTAACATAGCTATTGCCCAAAAACTATAGAGATATCTACTTTTCAAGAATATTTATTCAGTCCTAATGAGATACAAGTAATTGTCGACTCCCTGAAGTAAGAGATATCACAAGATAAAAATTGAGCTGGTAGAGAAAATAGAAATGCAGAGAAATCCCCACAGAAACTCTCTGTGTGTAGAGAATAATTAAAATATGCATTGGGTCTTGTAAAGAAGGATTAATACTAAAAAAAATTAGTAAGTAACAACTTAGAGAAAATTTTAAATAAAAATATAATGTAACAGAAAATTCAAATAATCATATTCACTAAAAAAAGAAATCAGAAGAAATGGAGCATCATTCTTCAAAGAACTATTAAAAGGAAAAAATAATGCCCTGAAATGAGGAAAATTTAAAGCATAGTTGGAGCAGCAGTATTTATCAAATTCCAGGCTAAATCAATATAAAATAGGCTAACTTCAATATAAACTATACAAATTTTTGAATTTTAAAATAAAATTTTACAAAACTCAGTCAAGCAACAAAATTAGGTTACTTTTTGGAGAATCAGGACATGTCAGGCTTGTCTAATTAAACCCGGAATACCAGGACTGTTTTCAGAATATGGGGAGAAAAAAATGCAGTAATTATTTCATGCTAGATAGGACAACATGACAAAATGGCCCAGAGAATATACAGCCCATTTATACAGACCTGAAAAATTAAAGAAAAAATTTTCTTCAGCGTACTGAGAGAAAAATAAGCAGTAAAAATGAGAAACTAGAAATATAAGATGATTACATCAACCAGCATAGAACATTGAATATTAGCAAATATGATGTATTACTTAACAAAAGACTGAAAAAATGCAATTATTTCTCTTTCTTACAAGAGTCTGGAGATGGGAAGGCATTCCCAGGAATCAAGCAGGCAGTCTACTGGGTCATTTGAGGACCTAAGTTCCTTCTATCTGATTGCTCAGCCATATCTAATAGCGTTGTTTTCATGTAGGAGGGAACCTCAAAACGTTTGTGGAAAGTGGAATTAAAGACAAGTTTATTTTGGTTCAAAAAATTTGGAAATTCATGTGTAGTTTTTTTTTCCTTCACAAATTTTCTGGGAACTTTTTGAAGTCCCCTCATATTTGAAATTAAAACAAGATTTTATTTTTCAATCACTAGCAAACAGATAAGGAAAAGCATGGAAGATAGATCCTTGCAAAAATTAAGAGTGATAATATGAGAAGGAAGGGGAAGAAAGGTGGGAGTGTGGGAGGGAGAGGGGTTGGGGTCGGAAGTATCACTATGTGCCTAAATCTGCATATATGAAATATATGAAATTTGTACACCTTAAATAATTTTTAAAAGAAAAAAAATTTTAAAAGAAGATAACCCAATAACATAGAAACATTTAAAATTAAAAAGACAACAAAACTCAAATCACCTAAAAGAAGTGGGGCAAAAATTAAAATAATTGAACTCTACTAAGATAAATCTCGGGGCAGGTACTGTGGTATGGTAGGCTGGGCCTCTGCCCACAGCGCCAGAATCACATATGGGAGCCAGTTCATATCCTGCTCCTCTTCCAATCCAGCTCTCTGCTTCTAGCCTGGGAAAGCAGTAGAAGATACCCCATTGCTTGGGCTCCTTTAGCCATGTGGGAAAGCAGAGGAAGCTCCTGGCTCCTCACTTTGAATCAGCTCAGCTCTGGCCATTGTGGCCATCTAGGGAGTAAACCAGAGGATGGAAGACCTTTCTTTCTATCTCCTCCTCTCTCTGTCTGTAACTCCACCTCTCAAATAAATAAAAACCTTCTTTAAAAAACAAAAGACAAATCTAACAATATTTAACTTCAAATACCATACCTAATATAAAGACATAAACATTTTAAAAACAAAAGGAAAACAGATTTTCTAGGTAAAATCAGAACAAAGGAAAGCAATAATAATATTAGTCTCAAACCAAGTAAAACTGAATGTAGTAAGGCATTAAAAATACATACTTTGTATTGGTAAGTAATTTAATTCACAATAAACATAAAACAGTAATGAACGTCTATGCTGGTAGTAGAAGTTAATATTGTAATGAGCTTAAAAATAAAAACAGCAACCATAAGGTATTTTTAAACTACACTTATTAAATAAAAACACAAGTTAATCAACTCACAATTCAAATCAAAATAGTGGAAAACAGGGTGAGTAATATCACTCTGGTCAATCATTTTGTCAAAGACCTATATGTTTCAGAAACTGTTGTTCAACACTAGGTATAGAGGAAATTTATATATTAGTAAGCAAAAAATAAGTAAACACATAAACAGTTAACTGCATAAAAATGTTATATAGAGATCAACACTACAAAGAAAAAATACAGTAAGATAAGGGATTAGAGACTGAAGTGCAGTAAAAAGCTGGTGTTTTCAATACACATAATCACAAAAGGTTTATCTGAAGAGGTGCCATTTGTAAAGATACCTGAAAGAAAGTGAACAAGGTAAGTAAATGTCTTCTGGAGAAGACTGATTTAAAAATGCAGAAAAAAAACTGAGAGCTAGTTCTTAGAAAAAGTTGCAGACATAGTTTTAATATTACCAAAAAATAAAAAAGCATACGTACACACAACTACAAGAGACAATAAAAGCAAACATAAGAGAGACTTTACACAATAAATGTATATACAATATTGCATAGAGCACTGACTTCCCCTCTGGTTATTGTGTGAGGTGTTCATGAATCTCAAAAAAGATACATACTGAAATGCTAGCTTGATTTTGCTCTACATCACACCGCAATAAAAAGTTACATGGTTTCCAGAATATCCTTGCCTGGCAATTTAGCTGCTTTTTCAACCTCTGGTAGTTTTCTCTCACTTAATAGCCATTTTGTTTAAAAATAAAAAACACATTTCCTCATTTACAGAGTTACTGATGACA
The DNA here is from genome assembly GCA_949820135.1 of Sylvilagus floridanus. Lineage (NCBI taxonomy): Eukaryota > Metazoa > Chordata > Mammalia > Lagomorpha > Leporidae > Sylvilagus > Sylvilagus floridanus. The sequence continues at coordinate 31,847,356 of OX463238.1, read as the reverse complement.
AATAAATAACAACAAAGCCACAGTGAAATAAAAGTGCTGAACTCAGACTTAAGCTTTCTCAGTATAAATTATTCTCTTCGCAAAATTTCAAGTTTCTATGTCATGACTATTAGAGGTCATTTGTGAAGAGACTAAACCAAAATATCTGAAATCAGCTAAATAATTACATCATGTGACTATGAATCATAAAGCCCAGTTGATATATACTTTTCTAATAAAATAAGTACTCTAAAAATTAAATCAAGAAACAGAAAACTTGGGAAACAGGATTTTGAATTAAACTTGTATGTGGTTTGGGAATTTGTGATAAATGTTCAAAGAAACTTTAAAGATAACACCGAGGAACTGCCAAATACCCACTCTGGGACTTATTAAAAGAAATCAAAATCAGACCTGTTGTTTCCTTCACTCTCATTTCCCCACCTCTAGCTTATTGAATAAGAAGTCGTGCTAAAGGAAGTTAATGTACTAGAGAATTGACCTGAGTTTGAAGATGTGAGCTGTCAATATGAAGAGTGCTGTGGATTTCTCCATTTCCCCATTCTATTTGGGGACAGTCTCCTCCAAAAGAACTAGTCACAGTGGTCAACTGGGCCCAGAAAAAGAGCAGATTGACATCCCCTTCTCTGTGTGGATGATCAATGTGGACTATGCAGGCCTTGGTCCTGCCAAGTGTAGAGTGGAAGCTGACAAGAGAGCTCTTTTGCGAAAGTGGGCTGCATTTCCTGTAGTTGACTTAAGCCACTAGCAATAGCAGAACGAGAGAGAACAGTAGAGAGGTACCTTCACTGGGACCATTTCAAGTAGGTGTTGTGGTCTTGAAGACACTCTGCAAGGTCAACTCACAGTAGTTCTCCAGGTGTACTGCTAGCATGTAAGGGAGTTCCTATAACACTTTGAAGAATTAGCACCTGCAGCCTGATGTCCACAAATAGAGTATGGCAACAGCAGTTAAGTTGTAAGACTTTTGCTACCCTCCTGCAGTCCCCCCCGCAACCCATCTTAGCCCTCTTGGAGTCAAGAGCAACAGAAGAGTGAGAGTAGGGGAGAACAGAGAAGAGCAAAAGTATAGTAACAGACATTGCCTTGGTTCTCAACGCTAGGCTTGGCTACAGACCCTGCCTGGAACTGGGCTGTGGGAAATGGTCAGTCAGAGGAGAAGGAGCTTCTAATATGATACAGAATAATGTTGAGCAGGAATATTATATACTGTGTATTTCTCAGTCATGTCATTGATAGGGTCGGTATCTGTGAGAGCCTCACAGCATGGATAGACCTACAATGGACCACGCCTTCCAGTCTGTGTATCTTTCTCTAGATTGTTCCACACTGAATCCAACATTGGGGTTATGAATGTAAAGTGAAACCTGTCAGCATGTGTGTGTATGTGTTTTATACTATTTCAGTTCTAACAAATACATAAAATTATACTTATTTATGGGATAATATAATGTTTCAATACATATTCAATACATATGTACAGTGTAATGTAAAGTCAGGTAAGGGTAGGTATCATGGCACAGTGGGCTAAGCTGTCACATGGGATACCCACATCCCATATCAAAGAGCTGATTTCAATCCTAGCTACTCTTTTTCAGATTCAGCTTCCTGCTAATGTGTACCCCAGGAGGCAGCAAACATCCTTGTTGGAGAAGTAAATGGAGTTCTGGGCCCTTGGCTTTAGCCTGGCTCAGCCATGGTGGTTGCAGACATTTGGGGAGTAAACCAATAGATGTAAGATAGTGCCTTCTCGGCTGGCGCCACTGCTCACTAGGCTAATCCTCTGCCTGTGGCGCTGGCACCCCAGGTTCTAGTCCCGGTTGGGGTGCCCGATTCTGTCCCGGTTGCTCCTCTTCCAGTCCAGCTCTCTTCTGTGGCCCGGGAAGGCAGTGGAGGACGGCTCAAGTGCTTGGGCCCTGCACCTGCATGGGAGACCAGGAGGAAGCACCTGGCTCCTGGCTTCGGATCCGCGCAGTGCACCAGCCGTAGCGTCCTTTTGGGAGGTGAACCAACAGAAGGAAGACCTTTCTCTCTCTGTCTCTCTCTCTCACTGTCTAACTCTGCCTGTCAAAAAAAAAAAAAGAAGAAGAAGAAGAAGAAAGAAAGATAGTGCCTTCTCTCACTCTCTCTTTCTCTCTCTGATTTGTGTGAAATCAACTTTTTTAGGTTATACACATGAATGATTCTGTTTCTGGCTTATTTCATTTAACATAATGACTGCCTCATGTGGCAGTATTTCCTCTTTTTATGGGTGAATAGTGTTCTGTTATATATATATATATATATATATATATATACACACACACACACACACATACGCACACACACACACCATATTTTCATTATTCATTCATCAGTGGATAGACACTTAGGGTGTTACCCTTTCTTTGCTATGGTGCATAAAGCTGAAATAAACATGAGTGCATATGTCTCATTGACAGACTGATTTCATTTCCTTTGTATATATATTCAGTAGTGGGAGAAGTGTATGAATGTTTTTAAACAAGTATATCTCCAGTTCTTATAGTGGTACCTTGTACATAGTAAGTGAGGAACAGTGAAGTATGCAAAATAAAAATTATATAATCCCAGTGAAGCTCTTCATGTCCAAATGATTAAATTAACAGTGTTCATAGATATGATGATGTCAAAATATGACCCTACAATGAACTGTACAAATCCCTTATACACAAGCCTAGTACCTGCCTACATTGTATATGGACTTGCCCTCGTAACAAATGGGCTATAGTGGAAATGACTCAGACTTCTGAGGCTAAATCAGAATAAACATTTATAGTTTCAGCCTTTGCCTTTTAGAATATTATTTAAAATCTCATTCTGATAGAAGCCAGCCTTGACCCATAAAATATATAAAAATTCTGAGATTCACCATGGTACAAGGAAGGCTCAGATTGGCAATGTGGAGAGCCATATGAAAACAGAGACAGATGACAGGCCAACTCCAAGCTTTTCCAGCCTTCTTATTTGAGGTGCCAGATACATGAGTGCAAAGGCCATCTTGTACATCCAACCCATTCAAGCATTCACATGACTCCAACAGTATATGTCATCTAAGTTCATGAGACTCACCAAGTAGTAAGTACCCAGATGAGACCAATCACCCCTTAAAATTGCATAAGAAAATAATAAATTGTTATTTGAAGTCATTATATCTTAGGGTGATTTATTTTACAACAATTCATAATAAGAAAAATATCATTATGAAAAATGAGAAAAAGAAAGAATGCTATACCAAAGGCTTAAAATCCCAAGGAATCACTACTAGCTGGTTGTTTTCAAATATCATTACCCACTATAAGAACATAAATTTTTTTTTTAATGATGAAAAACTTTATTCTGCATCAAGATATCGGGAAAATGAAGCTGCATTTGGGGCACATTATAGATGAGAAATGATCCATGTATAGTGAGTACAAAATAATCACAGAATTACTTCTTAGCTAGTACCACATAAATATAAATTCTTGAAGAAATATCTGATCCTTGACTGAGGAGGAAATACACAAAACAAATTTTTGATATTATTATCTATAAAACAATAATTTAAAAGAACTATAAAGATTGTATCAAAAGGATTGAAGAACCAAGTTGAAGGGGTATTCACAAATGGAATAAATTGAGTGGTAGTAGTAATATTGACTATAACAGTTTGAAACATCTGTTAAAGTTTCAATACCTTAAAAAACAAAATGAAAAGAAAATAATTACCACCATTGGAAAATGCCAGTGAAATAAATAATTACTCAGGAAACCAATAAATAATGAAAAAATATAATTAGAAAAATAAAACACCTATGGAAGTCTTTAAGTGCAGCATTAGAAGTTTAGCACAGCCAACAGCATGTAGTAGCAAATTAATAAATGTTTCTTAAGTAAAATCAAAGATATCAGAAAGATGGCAGAATATGAAGCAATTTAGACTCCTTCCCCTATAGACATACAGATTCAACAACACATGAACTAATTCTCTTCATGAGAAAATACAGACACCAACCAAGCGGCTCCCGCACCCCCATCAAGAGCAAACCAGTCTCATTAAAGATGGTGAGAAAACCCAAGGTTCCTTGACACCATAACCCCTCTCCAGTGCAGTGCCACATTATCTGGGATTCCATAACTCCCGGTGTTTCCCTTGGAAGATCAGCAAAGGGCTGAACTGCACACAAAGTTCTGATTTTCTGGAGACTCCCAAGGGACTTGTTTCTACCTGGCTGAATCTGAATGCTGACAGGAAAAGTCACAAGTCCAGAGTCACTGACAGCAAAAGTAGCAGTTTGGACTTGCATGCATGCATCTCCCACAGGCCCTACCTCTGCTCAGTGTGGAGAAAGCGAGCAAATCACAAATCACAGCTTGTCCTTGGAGAGGGAAGGAGTTGGACATTGTTGTCATCATCCCATCTTTTCTCAGGGCTGACCATGAAACTGTTTTCTCACTTATCTCAGACTGCTGACAGGGCTCAGAACATGCCAGATGCCTGGGGACTATCATGGATAATAAAAAAGGCACTGGCATGTTGTTGCCCCAGAAAACCCACCATAGAGCACACAGAGCAAGAGATGATAAGCTCCTTAACAACAACAACAAGGACAAAATAGCAAATCTCTCCAATGGAGATTTTACGAACACCAGTCCAGAGAGGATGCTTATAGACAGAAGGTTGGAAGAGCCCCCCAAATCTCTGGCTGACATGACTGATGAGGGTCTTCTTTTAGGCCAGTCTGTGAAGACTGGAAGAGGTTGCTGTTTTTTTCTAAGGTGTAAATACCAATGCCAAAAGTCAAAGAAAATGAAGAAACTAGGATTTGTGGCCAAAACAAAGAACAAGATAAATTTCCAGAAATCAACTCCAACTAAACATAATTCACATTGGCAAGAGAATTCAAAATAACTGCAGTGAATTCAAAAGAGAAACTATATAAAGAAAAAGAGAATTTCTACATAGCAATTAAAAATGTCAAACAGAAGGGTGGGTGTTCAGCACAGTGACACTTGGGTTGCACATATCCATATCAAAGTGCTTGGATTTGAGCCCCAGCTCCACTGTCAATTCCTGTTAATTTGCACCATAGGAGGCAGCAGATGATTGTTCAAGTAGGTGGGTCCCCTGCCACCCACTGGGAGCCTCAGATTAAATTTCTGGCTTTTGGCTTCCTACTGACCCAGCTCCAGCTGTTATAGGCACATGGGGAGTGAAAAGTTGGTTGAGATATTCCTCCTCTGACATTAAATAAATAAATATTTAAAGTACCAAACAGAATTCTAAGATCAAAATAATTTGGGAACTGCACCAAAAGATTTGCAGTAAGGTCTCATCTGCAGACTAGATAAAGAAGAAAGAATCGGCAAATTCAAAGACAAACTGAACAGTAGTTTACAGATTGGGAGAACCTATTTGCAAACCATATACCTAATAAGGAGTTGAGGTTTACCACATATAAGGTTGTATAGTCTGCAAACAGATAATTTTTACTTCTTACCTTCTAATTTAAATTTTTTAATTTAGTTTTCTTGCCTAATTTCCCTGGAAAGTACTTCCAATACTACACTGAATATGAGTTCCAAACGTATGGCCATTCTTACCTTGTTCGTGGTGATAGAGGAAAAACTTTCAGTTTCTCATTGATGAGGATGAGATCAACTATGCTGCCTTCATTTCTGCCCCTAATTATGTTCAGGCAATTTCATTCTATTCCTGCTCTGTTGAGGGGCTTTATTTGGTCATGAAATCAAACTGAATTTTTCCAAATGCTCTTCTACATCTACTGAGTTGATCAGATGATATTTATCTTTCATTTTGTTAATGTTGTGCATCATGTTGATTGGCTTTAGTATGTTGAATAATCCTCAAGTCCCAGGAAGGAATCCCATTTAAAGTGATATAGCAGGGCTGGCTGGTGTAGTGAGTAAAGCCACCACCTGCAGTGCTGGCAACCCATAAGGGCGCTGGTTTCAGTCCTGGCTGCTCCACTTCTGATCCAGTTCTCTGCTATGGTCTAGGAAAGCAGTAGAAGATGGCCCAAGTCCTTGGACCCCTGCACCTGTGTGGGAGACCCAGAAGAAGCTCCTTGCTCCTGGCTTCAGATCGGTGCAGCTTGATATTTATATAAAAATTTATATTTTAATTTATATTATATTTTAACATTATATTTAATTTATATTTTATATTTATTACTATAGTATTATAGACTTCTTGTCTATATATTTACATTTGTTGGCGAGTTTATACTTTTATATGTTTTCATGTTGCTACTTAGCATCTTTTTGTTTTAACTGGAAGGACTCCTGTTAGTATTTTTAAAAATTTATTTATTTATTTGAAAGGCAGTTACAGAGATAGAAAGAGGGAGAGACAGAGAGAGGTCTTCTATCCCCTGGTTCACTCCCCAAATGGCTACAAGAGCCACAGCTGGGCGAGGCTAAAGTCAAGGAACACGAGCTTTTTTCAGATCTCCCACATGGGTGCAAGGCCCAAGCTCCTGAGGCTTTCTCCGAAGTTTTCTCAGGCACATTAACAAGGAGCTGGATTGAAAGTGAAGCACCCAGAATATGAACTGGTGCCCATATGGGATACCAGTGCCAAAGGCTGAGGCTTTACCCATAATACCACCACACCAACCCCTCCTATTAGCAATTTTAAAGTAGGTCTAGTACTGACAAACTCTCAACTTTTGTTTGGAAATGTCTAAATATTTCCTTCGTATTTTAAGAATAAATTTTTGGCCGGCGCCACGGCTCACTTGGCTTATCCTCCGCCTGTGGCGCTGGCACCCCAGGTTCTAGTCCCGGTTGGGGTGCCAGATTCTGTCCTAGTTGCTCCTCTTCCAGTCCAGCTCTCTGCTGTGGCCCAGGAAGGCAGTGGAGGATGGCCCAAGTGCTTGGGCCCTGCACCTGCATGGGAGACCAGGAGGAAGCACCTGGCTCCTGGCTTCAGATCAGTGCTATGCGCTGGCCATAGCGGCTATTTGGGGAATGAACCAACGGAAGGAAGACCTTTCTCTCTGTCTCTCTCACTGTCTGACTCTGTCTGTCAAAAAAAAAAAAAGAATAAATTTTTGAGTGTATTATTATTGGTTGGCAGTTTTTTCTTTTAGTACTTTGAACATATCATCCTACTTTTTCTTCCCTGAAAAGTATCCATTAATAAATCTACTAGCTGAATTGATATGCTCTTTTGTACATGATGAGTCACTTTTCTCCTGCTGCTTTTAGATTCGATTTTGACAATTTGATTAGAATATGTCTTAATGTAGACTTCTTTGAGATCTTCCAGTTGAAATCATTAATCTTCTAAAATTGGATGTCCATTCGCTTCCCTGAATGTGGTAAGTTTTCCATTGCTATTGCCTAATAAATTTCCTTATCCTTTATATTACTCTTCTTCTATAATTCCAATAATGCAAATATTGGTCTCACTGATGGTTGTCTTATAAGTACCTTAGGTTTTCTTTTGTTTTTTCATGTTTTTGCCCCTCTAACTAGATATTTTCAAATAACCAGACTTCAAGTTAGCTTATTTTTCTCATCAATCAAGTTCACTATTGATTTCTTTTAGTGACATTTTCAGTGCAGTTATTGTATTATTTTTCTGCAAGATTTCTATATGACTTTTTAAATATTTTTAATCTCTATGTTGTTTTCATTTTCTTCTATCATTTTTCTGAGCTCACTGAGCATTGTTACAATGGCTGTTTTGAGTTCTTTTGTTAGATAATCTGTATAATTCCATCTCTTTACAGTCAGTCTCTGGAGATGCCTTTTGTCCCTTTGACTAGAGCAAGTTTCTGTATTTCTAAAGACTCACAATTTGTGTTGACATCTGTGCATTTCAAAACACAGCTACTCCTCCCAATGTTTATGGGTTGGTTTTTCACAAGGAAAGACTTCTACCAGCTACCTCAGTCAGAAATTATGGTAGCCTTGCAAACCTTCTCTGGACTTGTGCATGTAAACTCCCAATTTCAAGAATTTTTCCAATTGCATTTTTCAAAAGTTAATATTCACTTGCTCCCTCTGGAGTCTTTGTGTGATTCTGAAAGTTTTGGTCTTTTGCAAGCTGCCCAATCCTCTTTTGCTCTTGGGAGTTCACAAACTTACAGAGTACGCCAGTTTACATCAGCACTCTGAGATCTTTGACAGGTAATCTAGTACTTCAGAAACTTAGAACAGTGTACAAACTCTCCAATTCTTCAATTCTTTCTTGCTCCATGAAGAAACGGTGAGTTTGAAATTATCTCCAGCTCAGGTTACACTTCTAGGCTCACCTAGAACCAAGACCAAAGCAAAAAGCCAAATAATGCCCTGCATTCCATCTAAGCCATAACTTCTTTTTCAATAAACCTAGTCCATAAAGAAGGGACAGTTAACCAGATATGCAGATGTCAGTAACTGGGCACAGAAAACATGAAGAATCAAAGTAACATGACACCTCCAAGAGGATGAAATAATTTTCCAGAAATCTATGAAATGCCAGAAATAGAATTCAAAATAATGACTGTAAGGAAACTGAATGCAATATAAAAGAATAAAGATAGCCATTGAAGATATGAGAAAAATAATAGATAGAATCAAAAATCTACAAAGGAGATAGAAATAGTTCATAAAACAGAAATTTGAGAGATGAAAGTTTCAATCAATGAAATAAAAAAATACAACAGAGTTTTGACAGCAGAGTAGATTAAGTGGAATAAAGAATTCTGATCTGGAGGAAAAGATTTTTGAAATAACCTATCAGACAAAAAATAAAGAGGAAAAAAAATCTTGGAAATGAAGAAAGCCTATCCAAAATATAGGATACCTTTAAGCAAATAAATATAAATATCATAGGGATTCCTGAAAAACAGAAAAAAAAAAGATGTTGAGAACATACTAAAAGAATAATAGCTGAAAACATCCCGAGTCTTCAAAGAGACATGGACATCCAAATTCAGGAAGCTCAAAGGAAACCAAGCAGACTCATTCAAAAAAGATCTTCTATAAGGGATATTTTAGTCAAATGGTCAAAAGTTAAGAACGAGGAAGAAACTAAAGAGAGGAAAAGTGTCCAGTAATATATAAAGGAAAATGAAGTACAACAGCAGAGTTCTCTAAAGAAATCCTATAGGCCAGAAGAGTGGGATGGTATATTCAAGGTCTTAAAAGGAAACAAACAAACAAACAAGCAAAAAACTTCCAATAAAGAATATAATATCCAGAAAAGCTATCCTTTAGAAATGAATTAGAAATAAAGTATTTCCCAGATAAGCAATAACTGAGAAATTTACAATCATCAGGGCAGCCTTACAAGAAATTCTGCAGGGAATACTACATTAGAAGTAAAACCATGAAAACACAAGACACTACCAAATTCACTAACAGAGCAGGTAAAATCAGTAATCAATCAACAATAAAACAGGTATCAGTTCTTACCTAATACTACTCTTGAATGTAAATGGGTTACATTCCCCAGCCGAAAGATTTAGGTTAGCTGAGTGGATAAAAAACCAGGACTCAATTATATGTTGCCCACAAGAAACTCAATTCACAAATAAAGATATATATATATATATATTTACACATATACATGTACATTATATACATATGTATATATACATATATACACATATACATATATAGATAGATATGCTGAAACTGTAGGGTTAGAAAAAAATACACCAGGCAAATGGAAACAAAAACAAACAGGGGGAGTTATCTTCATATCAGATACAATAAGCTTTAAGTAAAAAACTATAAAAAGAGATGAAGACATTATATATGTTGATAAAAGTATTGATTCAGCAAGGCAACATAAGATTCATAATATAATGCACCCAATAAATACCACCCAGATATAAACAGCAAATATTATTACTTCAAAAGGGAGATAAAGACTCCAGTAGAATATTACTCAGGGAATTCAATACCCTATTGTCACCAGAAAATCAACAAAGATAAATCAGTTCAACCATAGTCTTTAGCAAATGGACCCAACAGTCATTTACAGAATATTCTACCTAACAGTTACAGAACATATATTCTCCACATCAGCACACTCAAGACACTCTCGCATATATTAGTCCACAAATCAAATCTTGATAAATTTAAAAAGACTGAAATCAATCCATGCATCTTCTTATGCCACAAAGGAATAAAACAAGAAATAAAAAATAAGAGAATATTTACAAATATATGGAAATTAAAAAACATTCTATTGAATAATTAGTCACTGAAGAAATTAAAAAGAAATAAAAAAACTCTTGAAATAAATGAAGAAACTACAACACATTAAAACCTGTGTGATACGCCAAAAGCAATATTAAGAGGAGTTTATAGCATTAAGGGCTTACATTTAAAAAAAGAGAAAGGTCTCAAGCAAATGATGTAATGATATATCTTGAAGACTTAGGAAAATAAAACAAACAAATCTAAAACTGGAAGGAGGTGAGAAAAAATAAGGGTCAGAGAAGAAATGAATGAAATTGAAACTACAAAAACTACAAAAGATCAACATAACAAAAAGATTTTTTGAAAAGTTATGCAAAATAGAGAACATTTTAGCCAGACTAACAAAAAAGAGGAAAAACAAATAAATTAGAGATAAAAAAGAGACAATATAATTGACACCATGGAAATACAAATGATCATAAGAAACCACTTTGGAAAAGTATATTCTAACAAATTGGAAAACTTCTAACAAATGGATAAATTCTGAGATATATATATATATATATATATATATATATATCCCACCAAGATTAAATGAAGAAGGTATAGAAAATCTCAACAGATGCATGACAATCAACAAGGCTGAAGCAGTAATTAAAAGTCTGCCATCAGGGCTGGCACTGAAGGGTAGCAGGTAAAACTGCCGCCTGAAATGCTGACATCCCATATGGGCACTGTTTCAAATTCCAGCTGCTCCACTTCTGATCCAGCTCTCTGCTTTGGCCTGGGAAAGCAATGGAAGATGGCCCTAGTCCTTGGGCCCCTGCACCCACGTGGGAGTCCCAGAAGAAGCTCCTGGCTCCTGGCTTTGGATCAGAGTGAACCATCAGATGGAAGACTTCTCTTCTCTCTGCCTCTCCTCTCTCTGACTTTCAAATAAAATAAATAAATCTTTAAAAAAAATCACATGGTCATTTCAACAGATGTTGAAAGGGCATTTGACATGACTTAACATCCCTTCATGAGAAAAACCCTACGCAAATTAGATACGGAAGAAACATATCTTCAAAATGATAAAGGCTTTATATGACAAATCAATAATCAATATCACACTGAACAGAGAAAAGGTGAAAGTATTTCTCCTGAGATCTGCAACAAGACAAGGATATTACTTTCACTACTGTTATTCAATATAGTACTCAAAGTATCAGCAAGAGCAATTTGGGAGGGGATAAAGGGGTCAAAGTTGAAAAGGAGGAAGTTAAAAAATCCATGTTTGCAGATGACAGGATGCTGTATATAGAAAAAAACTAAACACTGCATGAAAAAGTGGTTAAAACTGAAAAACCAATGCAGTAAATTTGAGTTTACAAAATACACATACTAAACAGTGGCTTTCATTTGTTAATGATGAGCACACCAATAGAGAAACCCCACTGACAGGAGCCACCAAAAAAAATTAAGTATTTACAAATAAACTTGACTAAAGAAGTGAATGATCTCTACAATGAAAATTATGAAATATTAATGAAAGATATCAAGAACACAAAAAATGGAAGGATATCCACTGTTCATGAATTGGAAGAATTAATATTATTAAAATTTCTGTTCTACCTAAAGTGATCTATAGATTCAATGCAATCCCTATCAAAATACCAATGAGATTCTTTACAGAATTAGAAAAAAAATCCTAAAAATTCCTATGGAATCCCCCCCAAAAAAAACAGAATAGCCAAGGGATCCTGGGGGAGGGGGGGGGAGGGGGAGGGTAAAGCTGGAGGCATCACAATTCCTGACTTCAAAACATAATACAAAGCTACAGTAATAAAAACACCATTGTACTGCCTCAAAAACTGGCATATAGATCAATGGAATAGAACACAGAATAGAGGCCCCAGAACACAACCCACGCACATACATCCACCCGATCTTCCACAAAAGCAATACAAACCATGCACTGGAGAAGAGACAAACTTCAATAAATGGTGCTGGTAAAATTGGATGTATACATGTAGAAGAATGAAATTGTATCTCTACTTCTCACCCTATACAAAAATCAATGCAAGGTAGATCAAAGACCTGAAGACTTCACACTACGAATTTGCTGGAAGAAAATATAGGCAGAACAATTCAAGACATTGCTGTAGATAATTACTTCTTGAATTAGACCCCAAAACACATGCAGCAAAAGCAAAACTAGATAAATGGGATTCTATGAAACTCAGAATCTTCAGCATAGCAAAGGAAATGATCAAAAGAGTAAGGAGAAAGCCAAAAGAATAAGAAAAATATTTTAAGGCTACTTATCTGATAAAGGATTAATATCCAGAATATATCAGCAACTCCAAAAACACAATTAAAAAATCAACCCAGTAAAGAAATAGGCAAAGGACCTCAATAGATAGTTCTCAAAAGAATGAATACAAGTGACCAACAAAAATATGAAAAAATGCTCAATATCACTAGCTATCAGGAAAATGCAAATCAAAACCTCAATGAGATATCACCTGACCGCTGTCAGAATGGCTATTATCCAGAAGACAGAGAGTAACGAATGCTGGCAAGGATGTAGAGAAAGGGGAACACTTATAATATTGATGGGAATATAAATTAGTCCAGCCATTCCAAGAAAACAGTGTGAAGATTTGTTTAAATCTAGAAATAGGGGCTGGTGCTGAGGCACAGCAGATAAAGTCACCGCCTGCAACGCTGGCATCCCATATGGGCACTGGTTCAAGTCTTGCTGCTCTACTTCCAATCCAGCTCCTTGCTAATGTGCCTGGGAAAGCAGTAGAGGATGGCCCAAGTCTTTGGGCCCCTGCCACACACATGGGAGAACTGGAAGAAGCTACTGGCTCCTTTTTCTGTATGGCCTAGCTCTAGATATTGGGGTCACTTGGGGAGTGAACCAGCAGATGCAAAATCTTTCTCTGTGGGTCTATCCTCTTCTCTCTGTATTGAAGCCTTTCAAATAAATACAAAGTAAGTCTTACAAAAATAAATAAATGAAGAAACTAGAAATAGACTTTCCATATGATCCAGCAATCCCACTAATAAGTCAAATACGGAACCAACCAAGGTATCAATCACCAAATGAATGGATAAAGAAAATGTTTTATATATATATATATATATATATATATATAAATAGAATATTATTCAGCTATAAAAAGAATAAAATCTTATCATTTGCATCAAAATATTTGCAAAAAGAGGACATCATGTTAAGTGAAATAAGCCAGACACAGAAAGTTACTGCATGTTCTCCCTTATATGTGAAGATTAAAATTTAAAAACAAAATTTAAAAAAAAGAAATGCCTTTGTGTATCACTAGCACTGAAAATATACATTTACAAAACTTGATTTATAACTTTGCCAAATTTTTAAGAATGGTAACTATTATACTTTTAATTATCTGTGATTATTTTAAAATTCACTGTATATGAGTGAAATTGATATCTTTTCATTTGATTATTGTTTCTAGCACTTGCCTATATCCCTGCTGAATTATAGTGATTTTCTCTTTACTTGTTGAGCTTTTTATTTAGGGGAGCACTTAGCCTTGGGTTGTAATTTATATGAAAAATATGTTATCTCAAAAATAAAATTTTAAAATGCAAAATAAAAAATATATTTCCATGGCTTGTTAAAAAAGTTGAATCACAAAATCTTAAAATATACTGCTTTTAAAATAATTTTATTATTCTTATTTTATTTAATTGGAAGAGATTGAGGATGAGGGGAGACAGAGAGATCTCCCAACAGCTGGGACTCAACCAGTATGAAACCAGAATCGAGGAGTACAATGTGTGTTTCCCACATAGGTCACAGGGACCTAAATACTTGGGCCATCACCTGCTGCCTCTCAGGATGCACAGTAGCATGCAGCTAGACCAGAAGCAAAGCCAGGGCTCAAATGCAGGCTGTCCTGGAAATGGGATGGAGCTGCCTAAGCAGCATCTTAAACACTATGACAAACACCTGCTATTTGCAGTATTTTAATTCATATGCACTTTTTATATGATTAAGACTTTGACTTATCTTTATGGGGATAAACAGTAAAATATATGTTCTAACAGAGATAAAGGTTTTATACTCAAAACTCTTATGTGTGCATTATATACACATCCACATTTGCACATAAATAAACCCTTTTATGTGTGTATATGTGTGTGTGTAGACAACATACGTATACACTATGCAATTAAGTAGTCCTTTTCCTTGAGAAAAGTCAAACTATAAAGAGAAGGAAAGGAAATATGATCTTATATGAATACTGTCTTTCAGGAATGAAGTATACCATGTGTTTCTACATTTTAAAGGGTTGTATCTGACATATTAGGAAAATAGTGATTGGCCATAACCTATTTGCTACACAGTTATCACATTTCAAGTGTCTGAGATCATTGATATAATGTAAAGAGGACAAAATCCCAGAAAAAATATTTTTAATTGACTGATAGAAGAATGGAATCAACATTTTGACCAATGACAACTCCAGAATTCAAAAGTCCAAAGGCCAGCCAGAGGATCAACATTTAATAGCTCATTCAGTGGGTGCTGTGGCATATTGGGTTAAGCCACTGAGTGGGACACTGGCATCCCATATGAACACCACTTCAAGTCCTGGCTTTTTCAACTTCTGATCCAGCTCCATGCTAGTGGTCCTGGAAAAGCAGTGGAAGATGGTCCAAGTACTAGGGCCACTGGCAATCCCAAGGGAGACCCAGATGGAGTTCCAGGCTCCTGGCTTTGGCCATTTGGTTAGGGAGCCAGTGGATGGAAGCTCTTGATTTTCCTCTTTCTTTCTTTCTCTCTCTCCCCCCCCCCCATTGTCTCTCTGTAAATATGCCTTTCAAATAAATTTATAAAATATATTTAATAGCTTGATTTCAAATTCCTAGAGAAATTTTAAGGAGGTCTGTCCTATTGTACTAACGTGGTTTTTTTCACTATAAGTATACATATTGAGTTACTGGGAATTATAAGTACTCAAAGAAAAGAATGAGGCAAGCAATCTCATGGTTTTCCAATGCAGAGAGTAAATAGCTAATATGGAGATCATTTGAAATTTTCCAAACATGAAAATATACAATGTGACTTGACAACTTATGTTAGATTCTGTGGTTCAGTGTCTTCATTTGGTGGTTCTTAGATAAGTGTGTTTGTTGATGGTGAAAAAGAAAGAGAAGGCAATTAAACTCATAGTAAATATTTAGACTAATAGTCTGTTCTGTTTGCCAGTGTGTCTTAAAAATAATTAGTTCAGAAATAAGAAATCAAGCCAGCAAATCCATGCAAATTAGGACAATCATCTAGCACAGTGAACAGGAAAAAGATGTGACAATTATTGTGAGGGGGAAAAAACATTTAAGCAATTATCCCATGCAGAACAACAATAAAGCAAAGGAAATGAGGTTATTTGGATAATCTTAGCTGAGGAAACAGACATTGAGACAAAATGCAGCTTGATGTTGCCCAACATAGTGTCTCTTCATTCCCATGTGAAGAACTGGCTGCAGAATGAATCTATAGACTATAAAAAAACACTGTTCCAATAATGTGAATACATAGTCCATCCCAATCACCAAAATAAATGAAAATTTTTTTAGAAATTTAGATGAAAATAACATATTCTTTTTATCCTGATATTTCTTGAAATGATTGATAAAATATTATTTTTATACTGCCATTAGATTCAAAAATGAGAAAACATTCAAAATTCATTCACTATTAGTAAGTGTTGCAAACTGCATTATTTCCTGTAAAATGTAATTAGAGGGAAAGGACTACTGTGGAAAACCAAGTGGGAAAAAACATCCTTTCATTGTCCACAGAAACTAACGATTGTAATGGTGGACCAATATCGCTTCTTTGATAACCTAATCAGTGTGTACATCCCAGTAGTCACATTAAGCAGTGAGATTCAAATAGTCATGCATGACATTCATTTATGGAATGAAATTACTTTATGCCCTTACCTTTAATTATTTAATATTGTATTTCTTGCTTTCAAAAAATATGTTTAAGCATGTTTCTAAGGCTTCCTTACATTCTTATTCCTTTGCTCCTTCAAAGGGAATTTTCTTCTAATTTCTTACAGGTTCATATGCATAGATGAATGCTTAATATTCTCAATGTAATACACATATAGTTTTGCCACTATTTCTATCTATTTTTATACTATATTATTCTATGTAGAGTATTTACTAGAACTCAGAATTCTATTTGTCACTTGCTCTATGAAACCTATTACTGGACATAAAAAGATCAAAATATTGAGAAAAACATCCAGATTTCATTATCAAAATATTTAAGACTAATATCTGTTATTGTGAGCATATCTTAACAACCACGCTATTAATCAATGTTCAGATATTGTTGCAATGTCAATGAACTTAAATTGGTTACAAGCACATTTTTGAGGGGCATGTTATTTTCCATCTCAAGCTTCAAGAAGTGTATTCTGACTGGTATTTCTTCTCATTGCAAGCTTTCTTTTGAGGCTGTTGGAAGTAATATTGACTTTAATAAAATCTTAAATCACATCGAGTCCTATCTCTGCCATCCTGATGTGAAGAAAAAAATGTTCATTTCCCTTAATTAGATCTTACCCATTAGTCTTTAATCAGCGTAATGTATTTATCATTTTCTAATTATGATTTCAAATATGGTTTACTCTTATCATTGCAATATCACTCATCTATGTGAAATTTTATTAATATTTTGTCATCTTTAATGATTTACTTTTGTTCTGGACTAAGAAATATTGCAGTTATAAAATTGGCACAAACACTCCTTTTTTGATAATAAATTGATAAATTTATTAATTGATATTGCTACCTTTTCACATTCTTCTTTTTCCTGTTTCTTAATTCTCCTCTTTTTTCATTTTTAAGGATTTTGCTTGTTATACAAGTTTCACGTATTTCATATATACAGATTTAGCAGCATAGTGACACTTCCTCCCCACTCTCCTTCCTGCCCATGCTCCAACCCTTCCTCCTCCTCCCTCTCACATTCCCACTCTTAACTTTTACAAAGATCTCTTTTCAGTTTCTTAATGATCAAACAGTTAACCCTACACTAAGTAAAAGTGTTCAACAAATAGTATGAAGAGAAAAACAAAACAAAGCACCGTTCCTCTACAGAAGAGACATGGGCTGTAAACAATCATCAAACCTCAAAATGTCTATTTCACTCCAATACACTACATTTTAGGTATGCTTTTACCTTCCATCAGGGAAAACATATGATATCTATTTTCTGGGACTGGCTTATTTCACTAAGTATAGGGGTTTCCAGTTGCATCTATCTTGTTGCCAAAGACAAGATTTCATTTTTATAGCTTCATAGTAGTCCAGAGTGTATATATACCATAATTTCTTTATCCAGTCAACAGTTGATGGGCATCTGGGTTGAATCTATAACACAGCTATTGCAAATTGTGCTGCAGTGAACATGGGGGTACAGATATCTCTTTCTTATGCTGATTTCATTTCCCTTGGGTAAATTCCCAGGAGTGGGATGGCTGGATCATATGGTAGGTCTATATTCAGATTTCTGGGGTATGTCTATACTGTCTTCCACAGTGGCTGCACCACTTTACATACCAATAGTGTACTTCTTCCTCTACATCCTTGAAAGTACTTGTCATTTGTTGATTTCTGTATGAGAGACATTCTAACTGGAGTGAAGTGAAACATCATCATAGTTTTGATATGCATTTCCACAATGGCTAGTGATCCTGAGCATTTTTGCAAGTGTCTATTGGCCATCTGAATTACAAACATGATATTTCTTGGTGATCATTGCTAATATGTGTGCTCCACTTTGAAAATACAATGATTAAGCTCAAAACATAAGCATGCAACTGAATCATTAGACTCTATAAAATATTAAGCCCAATTTTCATGAAATGATACCTCACTTGATAACTTAAGTATAATGTGTATGTTTCAAGGTACTTTGATTAAAAACATAAATATAGAGATTATATCTTTATATATCATTAAGCCTATAAAAGTTACTACTGGGTATAAGAACCAAGGAACTAAAATCTTTTATTTATTTATAACAGCACCAAGCAGTACCAAATCTACATGTATATTAACATGTACAAGTTTAATAGTTACCAGAATGTATCTTACTACAGATGTTTGCCAGTCCAGGAAAATGAATGGCACTAGATTTCCCTATTGTACATAAGGTGATAATAAAAGTGTTAAAATGTCTTCACAATTTAGAAGAAAAAAATTAACTTCAGACATATTTTCTTAGGAAAATACTGAAAACTATTCCACACAGAAATGAAATATTAAAACAAGAACAATGAAAAAAGACACAGAAGCCAGGAAACAAAGAATCCAATACAGGAAAATGGCAAATGGAATTTGTACAAAATTATCAAAAGGACATCCTAAGATCAGTGCATGCAGGAAGCCTACATGAAAAGTCAGGGAACATGAAGATGGATTTATTAAAAAACCAATAAAAATGGCCGGCGCCGTGGCTCAACAGGCTAATCCTCCGCCTTGCGGCGCCGGCACACCGGGTTCTAGTCCCAGTCGGGGCGCCGGATTCTGTCCCAGTTGCCCCTCTTCCAGGCTAGCCCTCTGCTGTGGCCCAGGAGTGCAGTGGAGGATGGCCCAGGTGCTTGGGCCCTGCACCCCATGGGAGACCAGGAAAAGCACCTAGCACCTGGTCCTGCCATCGGATGAGTGCGGTGCGCCAGCCGCAGCACACCGTCTGCGGCAGCAATTGGAGGGTGAACCAACGGCAAAGGAAGACCTTTCTCTCTGTCTCTCTCTCTCACTGTCCACTCTGCCTGTCAAAAAAAAAAAAAAAACAATAAAAGGAGATGGTGTAGTTATTGGAAGATAATTTTGGAAGTTTCACTAGTTAGAAAATTATGTTCAGAGACATTTTACAGAACTGCTAGATGGTATAGAAAAACTTTACTTTTGCTTTTTAAAAAACTAGGTAAATACCCAAAAACCAATAAGACAATTATCAACTCCAAAGAGTAAAGGTCTCCCACAAGACTGGTGTCTGCTAATACTAACTGATAGAATTAAAAAAGGAGAGAATGATCCAACATGGGAAGCGGGATACACAGCAGACTCATAGATGGGCAGATGTCCTAAACAGCACTCTGGCCTCAGAATCATCCCTTAACTCATTCGGATCTGGCTGAAGAGCCCATGAGAGTATTATAGGCATGGAAAGCCAAGACATTCTGACAAAAAAAAAATCTAAATGAAAGATCTCTGAGAGTCAGATCCCAGTGGAAAGAACAGGTCATCAAAGAAGGAGGTACCTTTCTCTGAAGGGAGGAGAGAACTTCCACTTTGACTATGACCTTGTCTAAAAGATTGGAGTCAGTGAACTCAAAAGGCTTCTATATCCTTGGCAACTCATGACAAGAGCCTAGGGAGATTACTGAGGCCATAAACAAGAGTGTCAATTTGTTAAGTCAACAACAGGAGTCACTGTGCACTTACTCCTCATGTAGGATCTCTGTCCTTAATGTGTTGTTCAATATGAATTAATGCTATAACTAGTACTGAAACAATATTTTATACTTTATGTTTCTGTGTGGTTGTGAACTGTTGAAATCTTTACTTAATATATACTAAATTGATCTTCTGTATATAAAGAAAATTGAAATGAATCTTGATGTGAATAGAATGGGAGAGAGAGTGGGAGATGGGAGGGTTGCGGATGAGAGGGACGTTATGGGGGCAGGGGAAGCCATTGTAATCCATAAGTGTATTTTGGAAATTTATATTTATTAAATGAAAGTGAAAAAAAAAAGCAAACAAACAAAAAAAGAGTAAAGGTCTCCTAGAAACTGTACACAAGCTACAATGCTTGAGCTCAACAATGTAAAAAATCCATGCATGTATACATGAACACACATTCCTAATATTGGAAATACTGGAAATTTATTTTACCAAAAAATGTGATATGAACTATGTTGGAGAATAGAAAGAAGATAAGGAGAAAATCCTCATTTCCTAAAAAAGGAAAATAGATAATTTCTAAAAAATTAAAAATCATGATAACAGTTTATAAGTATATAGGCATTTTTATTTTATTAATGTTAAATATTTCATAAAATTGACTAAACTTTCAGGGTTGCAATTTAGTAATATCTTACTGCTATGCTAAAATTAATTATTAAATTATTGCAATTGTAAATTGTTTTCATCTTCATTTCACATTTTTGTAGAAAACATTTTTAAATGAGAAAACATCATAATGTGTTGCAGTATCTGTTAAGATCAAAGCAAATTTTGATAAAGTTAGTCTATTCTTAACTGCATTTTTTATATTTTTATAAGGTTTATTTATTATTTGAAAGTCAGAGTTACACAAAGAGGCAGACAGAGAGAGAGAGAGAGAGAGAGAGAGAGGTCCTCCATCCGATGGTACACTCCCCAGTTGGCTGCAACGGCTGGAGCTGCGCTGATCCAAAGCCAGGAGCCAGGAGCTTCTTCTGTTTCTCCCACGTGGGTGCAGCGGCCCAAGGGCTTGGGCCATCCTCCACTGCTTTCCCAGGCCACAGCAGTGAGCTGGATCAGAAGTGGAGCGGCCGGGTCTCAAACCTGCACCCATATGGGATGCTGGTGCCTCAGGCCAGGGCATTAACCCACTTTGCCACAGCACCAGCCCCTGCATTTTTACATTAAAACATGCCAATCAGTCAGCCCAAATATTTGCCAACAGTTATATATTTTCCTCCTTTCAGAGTACCTTTTTGACTAAAATTTTAAATCTTAGAAAAACCACCTCTGTCCATCATCATGGCTCACTAGGCTAATCCTCCACCTCCGGCACTGGCACCCTGGGTTCTAGTGCCGGTTAGGGTGCCAGATTCTGTCCTAGTTGCTCCTCTTCCAGTCCAGCTCTCTGCTATGGCCCAGGAAGGCAGTGGAGGATGGTCCAGGTCCTTGGGCCCTGCACCCGTATGGGAGACCAGGAGGAAGCACCTGGCTCCTGGCTTCAGATCGGCACGGCATGCCGGCTGTAGCGGCCATTTGGGATTTGGGGGGTGAACCAATGAAAAAGGAAGACCTTTGTCTCTCTCTCTTTCTCTCTCTCTTTCTCTCTCTCTCTCTTACTGTCTAACTCTGCCTGTCAAAAAAAAAAAAAGAAAAGAAAAACCACCTCAACCGTGTGATCAAAGTTGACAACAACAGTGATAATTCACGTTAATAGTATGAACCCTGGACAGAATATCACATCATGAAAATGGCATTTTTACCCTGGTAGTCTTTCTCTCAAATATAACCGCAGTAACTGAAGACATTCTGCAAAGGGTCTGTCTACAAAACAGTATTCCTCAAAATTGTCAAGGTCATCAAAACAAGCAAAATCTGAGAAACAGTCACAGTCAAAAGGAGCCTAAAGAGAAATCATGACTAAACGTGACATTGTGGATGTAATACTGAAACAGATAAAAGATGTCAGAATGGTACATTTGCTGCAATTGGCAAATGATTATAGATATATTATTATGTAAATATATACTTTATTTGGATTTCAGTTGTTTTTTCCTAATTTCCCTTTTCTCCACATCCTCAACATTACTTATTATCTTTTGTCCTTTTTGATAATAGCCAATACACTAGAGTAAGGCGATAGCTCATTGTAGTTCTGGTTTGCATTTCTTTGGTAATTAGTGATGATGAGCATTTTTTCATTTACTTGTTGGCCATTTGTATATCTTCATTGGAGAAATATTTGTTTAGATGTATTCCCCATTTTATTGCATCATAATTTTTTGCTAATGAATTGAGTTCCTTATATATTCTATACATTAATCTCTTATCATAATATAGGTTGAAAATATTTTCTCCCATTCTGTAGGCTGTTTATTTACTTTGATTTTTTTTTCCTTTGCCCTGCAAAAACTTTTAGTTTGATGAAATCCAATTTGTCTATTTTATACTTTTACTTCCTGAGCTTTGGAGACTGTCTAGAAACCCATTCCAATGTCCTGAAATGTTTTCCCTGTGTTTTCTTATAAGTAGTAGTCTCAAAGCTTCAGATCTCACATTTAAGTCTTTAAGCCATTTTTAAGCAAATGTTTTTGTAAATGGTGAGAGTTAGGCATCTACTTTCATTCTTGTGCATATGAATATACAATTTTCCTAAATCATTAATGTAAGGCCATCCTTTTCTGGTACATGTTCTTGGCACCTTTTTCATAAATCAACTGGTCACAGGTGTGTGGATTTACTTCTAGGGTCTCTATTCTGTTCCATTGGTCTATGAATCTGTTTGTATGCCAATACCATACTGTCTTAATTCCTGTAGCTTTCTAATACATGTTAAGTCACGCAGTTTAATGCCTCTTACTTTGTTTCTTTTGTACAAGATCAGTTGCACGATTTGGGGTCTTCTGTAATTCCATGCAATTTTTAGTGTGTTTATTCAGTTCTGTGAAAAATGTCATCAATATTTTGAAAGGGGTTGCGTTGAATTTGTATATCACTTTGAGTAGCATGCACATTTTAATGGTATTAGTTCTTCCAATCCATAAACATTGGATGTCTTTCCATTTCTTAGTGTCCTCTTTAATCGCTTTCATGAATAATTGATAGCTTTCAGTGGAGAAATATTTCATCTCTTTGTTTCAATTTATTACCAGGTTTTCTTTTCGTAGAAATTAGAAATGGATTGTTTTCTTGATTTATTATTCAGATGATTCACTACTGGTGTATAACAATGATATTGATTTTTTGTACATTGACTTTGTGTCCTGTAACTTTGCTGAATTTGTTTTTAGTTCTAACAGCTTTTTGGTGTAGTCTAGGAGTTTATATCCTTAAGTCCATGTCATCTTCAAATAGTAACAATTTTACTTTCTCCTTTCCAATTTAGGTGCCTTTTGTTTCTTTCTCTTGCCTAATTGTTCTAGCTAAAACTCACAAAACTATGCCAAATCAAAGTGGTAAAAGTAGTATCTTTTCCTTATTCCAGATGTTAGAGGAAAAAAAACCTTCAACTTTGCACATTTAATATGATGCTACCTGGTGGTTTATTATACATGGCCTTGATGCTGTTGACTTGATTTTGGTAGAATGTATGATCAGGAATTTTGGCAATTTTATGTTCAGGAATCTGTCCACTTCTTCTAAACTTTTCACTTTGTTGGCATACAGCTGTTTGCATAAATTCCTGATGATTCATTTTATTTCTGTGGTATCCATTCTTACATCTCTTTTTCAACTCTGATTTACTGATTTGGATTTTCTCCCTTTTTTTGGTTAGTTGGGCCAATGGTATACCAATTTTGCTTATTTTTTCAAAAAACCTGCTCTTCATTTTACTGATATTTTATATTTTGCTTCGATTTTGTTTATTTCTTGTCTAATTTTTTCTTTCCTACTATTAATTTGGGGTTTGGTGGTTTTCTAGGTCATTGAGATGCATTGATAGCTCATTTATTTGATGCCTTCTGAGTATCTTCATGCACTTACCAATCTCCATAAACTTCAAACACTGCTTTTGCTATATCCCATACATTTCAATATGTTGTGCTGTCATCTTCATTCATTTCCAGGAATTTTTTTTATTTGCCCTTTGATTTCTTCTATGACGCACTATTCATTGTGGATCATAATGTTCAGTCTCCTTGTGTTTGCATGTTTTCTAGAGATTCTTAAGTTGTTAATTTCCTACTTAATTCCATTGTGGTGAGAAAAGGTACATGGTATGATTTCATTTTTTTTTAATTTACTGCGACTTGCTTTATGGCTAAGTATATGGTCTATCCCAGAGATATTTTCCATGCACGGATGAAAAGGATGTGTATTCTGCAACTGTGGAATGTAAGTTTCTATAGATATCAGTTAAGTCCATTTGGTTCCTACTATAGAGACGCTTTGTTGTTTCTTTGTTGATTTTCTGAAAAGCTGACCTGTCTTTTGATGAAAGGCGGCATGTTGAAGTCCCCATTATTATTATACAGGAATCTACATCTCCCTTTAGATTCATTAACACTCCTTTCAAATAGCCAGGCACCCATATACATTTACTATAGTCACATCTTCCTCTTGAATTGATCCTTTAATAATTAAATAAATAATGTCTTCCTTTGTCTCTTTCCACAGTTTTTGTGTTAATGTCTATTTTGACTGATATTAGGATGACAAATCATGCTGTTTTTGCTTTTCATTATCATGGAATATCTTTTTCCATCCTTTCACTTTCAGTCTGTGTGGATCTGTGTTGGTGAGGTGTGTTTCTTGCAGGTATCAAATAGATGGGTCTTGTTTTTTAATCCATTCAGGCAGTCTGTATCTTATAATTGGATAATTTAAGCTATTCACATTCAAGATTACTATTGATAAGTAATGACTTGGCCCTGCCATTTTTCCATAAATATGTCAATTGTTTGCTTTATATTTTTTGGACTTTTATTAGAGTATTTTCTACCTTCACATTCTTTCATAATGATGACTAATTTACTGAGTTTTTGCATGTATGACATCTTTAAGTATCATTTGCAGGGCTGTGAGAGTGTTTCAAATTCTTTCAATTTCTGTTTAGACTGTCTTTATTTCAACTTCATTCCAGTATTCTAGGCTGATAGTTTATTTTAATATTTGAAGTATGTCTCTCCATTCTCTCCTAGCCTGTAGGGTTTCTGATGAAAACCAGCTGTTGATCTAATTGGAGAACCTCTGAAGGTAATCTTTTCTTTATGTTTACTATTGAAAGTTTGACTACTGTTGCCATGCTGAAGATCTTTTCTTGTCACGTCTATTAGGAGTTCTATGTGCTTCTTGTACTTGAATATCCCTTTCTTTCTCCAAATTAGAGAAATTTTCTATTATTATTTCACTGAAGCAGCAAACACTTGGGCCTTCAATCTCTATGACATCTCATCTCTGTGTCATTAAAACATCACTTGTTCCATTTTCATCAAATCATAGCAACTGAATTCACCAAATTACCCATACTAAGTTGCCATCCAAATGACCAATACTCACCCACAAGTTATTTGGGAAGAAAACTGGACATAAATTATTTAAGCCCAGTCAGCAATTCTTTCAAAATTTCATTTTATAATACTCTTTGGAATTAGGACTTCTGGTAGTTCAATACTTGAAAAATATTAAAATATTCAATTAAACTTTAATATTGCAGCAATAGCATAATCATTCCAATAGCTAGTATTTCTACTCCTTAATATTTCCTTCTGTGTCATCATGATAACAAGCAGGTGAACATTATGAACAACTACACCAGAAAGAGAAATAACAGACACCCTATCCAGGATAGTCTTAGCAGACTAACCAAAGTGTTTTTATGTCTTGCATTCTTACTCACACATTCAAGATTTCATTTTTGTTTTCCATTGCAAACATTCCTCAAGACCATCTATTGCTGTGTCTTTATGTTTTTCTCCCCTTGTATGTGGCTTTGTCCATTTAAGATTTATAGATGTGGTGGAAAGGGAGAGTCCAATGTCCATATTGAGCAGTAGTTATGTTAATGCAAGTTAGTTTTAAGAAATTTCTTTTACTAAATATTTTTTACTCACCTAATTTATGTGATCCCAAGATCATAATATTCTACAGTCCTCCTTATCTCCTGCATCTCTACAAATCTTCTAGACCAGGTCATGATGTCTTAAATTCAATAATGGTTTATTTCTATTTTATTATACTTTCATTACATGCCAAATATTTTTGAGTACAAATAGCAGCAAGCTTCCTAACTATATTTTATTTATTTATGATCCTCACAGTAGACTTCCTTTCTGCTTATAACTGTTATATACAGTCACATGGAATTTTTAAGATTATTCAATTACCTCACTACTTGACTATGGTGTGTTTACTCTGAGTACACTTCCTTAGACATTCACGAGGCAAAATTCTCACATATCACAGTGAGCTCATGGTTTTTCTTAATTATACGGTAGCTTTTAACCCATTCTGCATAGTGTCAAATGACCACTCAATTCAATTTTTCATCTGATATTTAATACAACAATAACTGTCAACAAAAAATTTACATATTGATTAAAAAATTAAAGGATACATTTGCATGTGTTAAGACCACTGGACACAAACGCAAGTTGGGTGACATAAACAAGACAGCATAATAGGAGATCCCAGATTTCATCCATCCACAAAAAATATTAATTAATAACTACCCACAAACGAAAACAGCTTCAAAATCTCAGGAGCTCATTTAAGAAGCTGCAGCAATACAGTGGAGCAAGAAACCTGAAAATAATTTCAGAAAGAGTAAAGAAAAATATTTATTGTCTATGTCATCCCATTCCCCAGGACAGAGAGGGAACTTACAAGCTCGGAAATCCCCCCTCATTGGGAAAATGAGAGCAAGGTAAACAATCAGTTTCCCTAGTCTTTGGGATCACTGTCTGAAGAACCCAAATTAGTTCACTCAAGTCAATTCACACAAGTCACTGGGGTGACTCATATAAAAAAGGTATTTGAAAAGAAGAACAAAGAAAGCCAGAAGCTACCCATACCAGTCACACTGCAGAAACACCACAGTCCCCAGGGTCCTGCTCTACAGAAGACCTCAACAGCTCTGGAAGCCACTGCATGCCCCGCACAGCTTCTCCTACTAAGAGCCACTTTCTTTAACCTTCACAAACTCCAACTGTGAGCCACTAACCTTCCTTCTTCCTCCTTGAAACCCCACCTCAAGTGTCACCATGGATACCTTAACCTTCATATCAACAGCAACTACCACATCTGAATATTTCTGCAATTAGCCCAGGACCCTGCTTGCTGGTTTTGATTCCCAACACTTGGTAAGTTGCTCTGACAGCCCTGTGCATACACACAGCCAACCTCAACCCTAGTTCCAGTTGTAGCAACACACAGGCAGTCAACCCAGTCACAACCACCATTGCAACTGGCCAATATCTCTTGCTTTATGAATCAGAAGTGCAGCTGAGGACCACAACAGCCCTGCAGTTTTCACTGTAAAGAGCATACAGCTGCCAACATCATGGACTTAAATAGCCTTGCTGATGATATGCCAAAACCCCCAGACCCAGATCACTACATATTCCAACACTTGGTACCTGGCACAACAATGGACTTAAGCATGCCCTACTCTCCCACAGATGAAGGTCTTTTAAAGTAAAATAAGTCTATAAAGTCTTAAAAAGATGACACTTTGTTTGAATGTGTAGACATCTACACAAGGCAACAAATGTCACAGAGAAAAATGGTACCAATAAAGGAACACAACAAACCCCCAAATAAATAGACATCCAAAAATTGCCTGAAAGATGTATTAAGGAAACTTCAGAATAAGAGAGAGGGGCTGGTGCTGTAGCATAGCGGGTTAAACTTACCTTCAATGCCAGCATCCCATATTGGTGCCAATTCATGTCCCAGCTGCTCCACTTCTGATCCACCTCCCTGCTAACGTGCCTGGGAAAGCAGAAGATGGCAAAATTACTTGGGCCCCTAGACCCATGTAGGAGACCCAGATGAAACTCCTCCTGGCTTTAGTCTTGCCCAGCCCTAGCCATTGCAGCCATTTCAGTAATGAACCAGCAGATGGAAGCACTTTCTCTCTCCTGCCCTCTTTTTCTCTCTCTCTCTGCCTTTCAAATAGATAAATAAATCTTTTTAAAAAAGTATAGCTATTTCATGTGCTGAAAGTTGTTATTATGTTAAAATAGAAAAGGAAATTCCTCAACTTATTTTTATGAAGCAAGTATTACCTTGATATCAAGATAGTACAAAGACATGTCAAAAAGAAAGAAAATTATAAACCATTATTTTTCATAAAGTTAGGAAAACTTACCTCAAAAATATATTACCAAGTGGGATTCAAAAATAAAAAGAATTATGTCCATGAACATGTGCAATTCATTCCATGCCTGAAAGACTTGTTCAACATTTGGAAATCCATCAATGTAACCCACCATAAAAACAATATAAAAAAAATCATATAATCATTTCATTATAAATATAAAACACATTTGACAAAATCATTTACCTGGTTGTGGGTGATCCTGTGAGACTGCCTGCCTAGCCCATGCAGTTAGCCTGACTGCTGGCAGACGGTGGGAGCCCCAGGCACATTTCCCCTCACCCCCGCCTTCCTCCAATCAGGTAAACTGCTCCCGGGTATGGCCCAGGCCCACCTAGATAGCTACCCTAGCTACATGACCTTCAAGCTGATTGGAGAGGCATATTGCTGCCAGTGTCAGTTCTGTCCTATAGAGTTAGTGTTGCCCTGAATTAGTTATAGCCCTTCTGCCTGCCCTTTAAAAATGTAGGTAGTCTTAACGAAGCCTGTCCCCAGTGTTTCTTGTGCAAGAACACCGTCGCCCCACTCTCCAGGACAGTTCAGACTTTGTAGGATGAGTCTACACCTGGTCATTACAAAAACTCTCAACAAATTAAGAATAGAGGAAAACTGCCACAATTTGCCAAAGAAAATCAAGAAAGAACATTTAGCTAGCATCGCAGTTCATTTAAAAAATCTGAAAGATCTCTCCAACATTAAAAACAAAGCAAATCACCACTCTTATTTAATCACAGTACTAGGAGTTCCAGCTGCTACATTAAGACAAGAGAAAGATGTGGCCACCATCATGGTGCAGCAGCAGGTTTAGCTGCCATTTGCAATGCCTGCATCCCATGTGAGTGTGAAAGCCCAGCCCCAGACATCATAGCTATTTGGAGAGTGAACCAGTAGATAGAAGATCCTCTCTCACTCTCTCTGATTCTTTCAAATAAATATTTAAAAAATCTTTTAAAAGAAATAAAAAACATCCTGGTTGGAGAGGAAGAAAGACAAGATAGATTGGAAAATCTATTTTAAAAAAATCATATATGACTTCTGCAAGGGTACAACGCAAAAGAAAACATGCAAATCAATCACATCCTATATTCCAATGATGAAGAAGTGAAACTAGAGTTAAAATAAAATACCACTTTCAATCACTCCAAAGAAAATCAAATATTTAGATACATACTTAACAAAACATATAGCATCTATATAATGAAAACAAAATGCTGAATATAGAAAAATCGAAGAATACCTAAATATATGGAGACACATATATTCATGGATTGGGAATCTTAAAATAGTTAACATATCAATTATTCCAAAATTGATATACATATTTAATGCAATTATATACATATATAGTTTTTAATTTTAATTTTGAATTAGTTTTTAACAGATTCAATGTGCTTTGTGGATAAAATTCTAAGAACATAATAATGGCCAGTGCCGCAGCTCACTTGGTTAATCCTCCTGCGGCACCAGCACCCCAGGTTCTTGTCCCGGTTGGGGCGCTGGATTCTGTCCCGTTTGCTCCTCTTCCAGTCCAGCTCTCTGCTGTGGCCCAGGAAGGCAGTGGAGGATGGCCCAAGTGCTTGGGCCCTGCACCTGCATGTGAGACTAGGAGGAAGCACCTGGCTCCTGGCTTTGGATAGGTACAGCGTGCCAGCAGCAGCACGCCAGCCGTAGCGGCCATTTAGGGGGTAAACCAATGGAAGGAAGACCTTTCTCTCTGTCTCTCTCTCTCACTGTCTAACTCTGCCTGTCAATAAAAAAAAAAAAGAACATAATAATATTCCCTTCCTCCCATCCTCACCCTCTCTCCCTGACCACCATCTTTTCTTCTCCCTTTCTTTTTTAAGTTTTTGAGAAAACATACTTAAAATTACATTACAGAAAAAGGCTTATGATTTCATCGAATAAGAAGTGTAACAAGTAAAAAGAAAAAAGACTCTAGTGAGAATATAGACAATGGCTATAAATAATAATTGAATGGAAAAATAACCATTTCACTAATAAACAGTAATTTTTAAAGTAATCAAAGATCAATAAAACCATAGTAATATAAATTATTCACCACTGGTTTCACAAAGGTACAAACAAAGTTTTAGAAAACTGTATGTGCAACAATACTGATACATACAGACCATTTTTTAAAAAATTTTAGCTTCCACATATAAGGGATAATAGGGAGTGTTTGTCTTTCTTGGTCTAGAATATCTCACTAAACATGATGTTCTCCAGTTGCACCCATTTTGCTGCAAATTATAAAATTTCATTTTTATAGCTGAATAATATTCCATCATGTATATATGCCACATTTTCTTCATTCCTCTGATGATGGACACCTTGGCTGGTTCAAAATTTTGGCTGTTGTGAACAGTGCTGCTACAAACATGGTGGTGCAGGTTTCTCTTTCATACACTGTGGTCAAGTCTTTTGGGTATATACCCAGTAGTGGGATTGTTGAATCATATGGCAAGTATATTTCTAGCTTTTAAAGAAATCTCCACACTGTTTTCCACAGTTGTTGCACTAATTTACATTTGTATCTACAGTGTGTAAGTGTTCCCCTTTGTCAATGTCCTCACCAGCATTTGTTATTTTGTGTGTTTTGGATTTCAGCCACTCTGATAGGAATGAGATGATATCTCATTGTGGTTTTGATTTGCATTTACCTGATGGCTAGTAATATTGTTCATTTTTTCATATATTTGTTGGCTATTTGTGTTCCTTCTTTTGAGAACTGTCTATTGAAATCCTTTGCCCATTTTTCAAATGGATTGGATGTCTTTTTGTTGTTGAGTTTTTTAAAGTTGCTGTTATATTTGGAACATTAATCCTTTGTCAGATAGATGGTTTACAAGTAGTTTTTCCCATTCTGTTGGATGTCTCTTCACTCTACTGATCATTTTTTTTGCTTTGCAAAAGCCTCTCATTTTGCTATAGCCCCATTTGTTTAGTTTTGCTTTTATTGCCTGTGCTTTGGGGGTCTTGTCCAAGAAGTCATCCCCCACACCAATGTCATGGAGTGTTTCTCCTACATTTTCTTTTTCTTCTTTTAAAGATTTTTAATTGTTTATTTGACAGGTAGAGTTTTAGACAGTGAGAGAAACAGAGAGAAAGGTCTTCCTTCCTTTGGTTCACTCCCCAAATGGCTGCAATGGCCGGAGGTACGCCAATTCGAAGCCAGGAGCCAGGTGCTTCCTCCTGGTCTCCTACACGGGTGCAGCGCCCAAGCACTTGGACCATCCTCCACTGCCTTCCTGGGCCACAGCAGAGAGCTGGACTGGAAAAGGTGCAACCAGGACATGCTGGAGACCAGCTCCAGCCCGTCCAGGGGCCCAAGGTGTGAGAGGTGTCGGCGCTCGAAGAAATGAGAGACACTCACAGCAAGGCTGATGGCATGGCTCTGGCTTTCGAGCACCAGACTTTATTTTTATAGTATAAGCCACATAATGATTTTTTCTTCTTACAATGAAAGGCCTGTTGTCCATTTTTTCTAATTACATTTTTTTTTTTTATTTTCAAAGGCATATTCAGAGCATGGGTTACTAA
Organism: Sylvilagus floridanus; assembly: GCA_949820135.1. NCBI lineage: Eukaryota > Metazoa > Chordata > Mammalia > Lagomorpha > Leporidae > Sylvilagus > Sylvilagus floridanus. Next base: position 31,815,825 of record OX463238.1, on the reverse strand, counting down.
CACAGACAGGTGCAAGATAACAGGCTGCCCACACAAGCCAAGGCCTCGAGTGCTGCTGGACTATGCAGAAATTGGCTACATAAACTAGAATAGTACCTTCCTAATCTAATCTTTACTAGAAGCCCCAAGTTCAAACCAGACCCTTTTTAAAATGTATCCCCTCTTTGCAATTTTTCTGTAATTCTTTAATTTCTTTATTGCACTTATTTAAAGGTTTACTTAGATCTATTCTACAGTTCTGACATCCTAAACATTGTAGTATTTGTAGCATATAGTGAATTAAAGCTTTATTAACATCTATCTTTATTCTAGTGGGAAGTATATACCAGAGAGCCTGTTGCCTTCTAATTCTTTTCCACAAACAGCTCAACCTTGCATAAAGCATTAACCCTTTGTTCTACACTAACACTCTGCTTGATTAAAATTCTACAAGACAATGAACATTTTGGAGGTTATGAGACTGAGTGCTCTTCCCTAAAATTAGGAATACAGCAACCATTAGCAGGACCACCAGGAAGCTCCAGCTTGCTTATGCAGAGTGTAGTTCCCATCAAACCTAAAACCACCAAGAGGACTGCAGCTGTCCTTCTCATACCTTGCTGAGACAGACCTTCTGCTGTGACCTTGTCAGCCAGCTGAAGTTGCCTTGGCCTTGTCAGGGACTAGAACCCAGTGCCTATATGGGATGCCGGCACTGCAGGTGGAGGATTAACCTAATGCTCCATGGCACCGGCACCTCCCCTACAATTTCTTACAACATCATAGTCTCAAGACTTAAATTTAGGTCTTTGATCCATCTTCAGTTGATTTTTTTGGTATATGGTGAGAAGTATGGATCTAATCTCATTCTTCTACATATATAAATTCAGTTAAGCCAGCACCTTACTCGGTATGGTCTGAGCACTTTTGTCAAAAATCAATTGTCTGTACACATGGAGATTAATTTCTCAGCTCTCTATTCTGTTCCATTGATCTTTGTGCCTGTTTAATGCCAGAACCAAGCTGTTTTAATTACTATATCTTTCTAGTATGCTTTGTCATCAGGCATTGTGATGCTTCCAGCTTGGATTTTCTCGCTCAGGATCACTTTGGCTATTCAGGGTCTTTTGTGATTCCATATGAACTTTAAGACTGATTTATCTAACTTAGTAAAGGATGCCTTTGGTATTTTGACAGGGATTGCATTGAATATGTGTATTGCTTTAGGTAGTATAGACATTTTAATGATATTGATTCTTTTGGTCCAAGAGCAAGGAATATCTTTCTATGTAATTTTTTATGTGCTCTTAATTTCTATCACCATTGTTTGGTAATCTTCATTGTAGAGATCTTTCACTACTTTGTCTGAACTTATTCTAAATATTCAATTTTTTGTGGCTATTGTGAACGGGCTTCGTTTCTTAATTTCTATTTCTGTGAGTTCATCATTAGCATACAAGAAAACAAGAAAAAGAAGAAAACTACTTGGCTTGTTGTCTTGGGTGTGGTTCTAAGTAAGCCCAGGAGTGTTGTTTCTGAGTGATTTACTTTTTAATCAAGATCAGCTGTGTCTATAAGTGACATAGTGGACTAGTCTGCTGCAGTTTATAGGGATAGAAATGTGGCTTTGTGATGAAAAAGGGTTTCCTTGGGTGTGTATTTTGGTCCACTAAGAGTTCAGTGTCACTATCCCTGGTGAGTATGATAGCCAGGACTTTTTTCTTGGTGCTAAGAGAACAAGGGTGGCTGCCCTCTTGTCCAATTGGCAAGCATGAGTGATGCTGGGGCTTGTGGCACCAATTTCTGTGGATCTAGGACTGTGTGATATGGGTGGGCCCTTCCTCAGCTCCTGCTGCAAGATTTCAACTTGTGCGGTGGCTTATAATGCCAACAGCCCTAGTGCTACGGCTAGGGGATATGAACTGAACTCTGTTCAAGTCATACAGAATGCCTACGATGTATACAGGGATCTTATGAATCCAAAGAGGTGAAATGCAGGTAGATTCTTCCCTATGTTCATTGGTAGATTCCAGTCAGACCAAGAAATTTAGAAATTGTTCCAGTCCTAGATTTGCAGGGTATAGTGTGGTCATCACCTGTGGTGGAATGAGAAGGCCATGCCAAGATGGCTGCTGGCAAGAGAGAGTCAGTTACTCAGGAATGGCTTTGGAAACCACCTGGCAATGGAGTCTCAGGAATGACTTTGGAAACCCCCTGGGAAACTACCTGGGAAACCACCTGGCAACGGAGCCTACCTGGCAACAGGCTGTGATTGGTTAGTGCGTAAACTGCCCCTTGACCAGATTGGCTGCTTTGGCTATATAAGCTGCTGTACCAACTGAAATATATGAGTCTGAGGGATGCTCGCCTCTGGCCCACTTTCACCTGACTCCCAGTGTCTGTGTGGTGACTCTGTGCCTCTTGCCCCCACCATGCTCCTCTTCTCAGAATGAATCCACAGCAACAATCACCCAGATCTCCCAGGGGAGGGGTGAACTTTTTATAGACTATTTCTAATATTAGCCTCCAGAAGCTAAGGAAAAACCCCATTGCTCACATGGAGTGCCTGAGCATAACTCTGGGACTTATGCCCCCAAAATCCCATAGTTGCAGGATGCAGGGGATCTGTCCTTTTCTCCCCATGTTGACTCATATGATGCTAGTTAGCACACTGTATGACTTTTCACTACAGAATATGGTGCTCTACGGAAATGGAATTTTTTCTCAGCTAAAACTGCAAGCAGTAGAGCATTCAGCAATTTCTTCCTGCTTTGGTGTGGTAAGATGGTGGCTCACAGCTAACAGCTGGCTGTGTGGTGTGGCTGGCTGCAGTGGTGTCTGTCTTCTCTCTCCTTGTCCCACGGAGTTTTTGTTGTTGTGGGTTTTTTTCATTTCTTGCTGAAAATTTCTGTCAATCAGACCCCTGGAAACATAGTCCTTCCTTTGTTCTCCTCCTATCCTACTGCAGCTTAAGTTAGTGTGGCTATACCCTATTCAGCCATTTCACTTTAATGCAATTCTTTTCAAAATTAAAAAAAAAATTTTAGATATAAATAACGTTGCTTTTAAATTTATATGAAAAACTACAGGCCATAGACTACCTATTAAAAAGAAAATTAAAATGGGAAGAGTAATTCTATCCAATTAATAAGATAGAAACCTTAATAGGGTAACTAAGTTGCTATAGAAATGAAGACTGTATACTATTAGAAGACAGACACCTGGAGCAATAGAATTCAATATTGAGTACAGAGCCCAGAAATGCATCTACACAAATGTGCCCCCACAATTTTTAATCAATTTTTTATTAATTTTAACTTTTTTAAAATCCAGAGAGAGAGATTTTCCATCTACTGGTTTATTCCCAATGTCCCACAACAGCTGGAACTGGATCAGACTAAAGCCCAAAGCCATAAAATCCATCAGTGTCTCCCATGTGGAAGGCAGAAATCCAAATAATTGAATCATTATCTGCTGCCTCCCAAGATGTGCATTTGTAGGAAGCTGGATCAGAAGGAGGGGCAGGACACGACCCCAGACATTGCAATATATGATGCAGTCATCCCAAGTGGTGTCTTAGATACACCAGAACATCAATCCCTGTCTCACTTATTTTTGACAAAGTACAAAAATCAGTTCTTTGTATAAAGGATACCTTTTCCAACAAACATTGACATAACAGGTGGGCATCAATAGATAAGAAGAAAGAGAGAAAAAGAAAGGATGGAGGGAGATAGAATAAAGGAAGGAAAGGAGGGATGGAGGGAGGAATAGAGGGAGGGATAGATGGAAAGACAGACTCAAAGCTCACACCTTATAAAACCAAGTTAACTCAAAATGGGTCACAGACTAAAATAGTTTAATATAAAACTATCAAATATTTAGAAAATAAAGCATGAAAGAAAATAATTAGATTTTAAAACTAAGCAAATAGTTTTTATTCTGGCCACAAAACATCACCCATAAAGGAAAAAAAATGGTAAATTGGACTCCATGAAGTTTAAAATGTATTGTAGTGAAATAGATATTTTGAGATTTGGTGATTGTTGACAGACCTTGTCTCTTCCATTGAGGAAAAGGTTTTTTTTTCTTTTCTATTTTTCTTCATGCTATTGATTGAAATCTTTTACTAAATGTAGGGTTAACTATATGACCATTAAGTAAACTGTAAATAAATCTTTTTTAAAAATTAAGTGTGGAAATGTGAGAGAGAGGAGGAAGAAGGGTTGACGTGTGGGCAGGAGGGTGGGTAGGGGGGAAATGTTACTATGTTCCTAAATCTGTTTATTTGAAATATATGAAATTTCTATAACTTAAATAAAATTTAAATAAACAAATAAAAATAAAATTATTGGTTATGCAAAAGAGCTCATCAAAAGGGTGAAAGATACATTGCAGGATAGAAGAAAATATTTACAAACCATATTTCTGACAAAGAACTACTATCTAAAATATATTAACAATCCTCAAAGTCAAAACTAAAAAATGCCAATGCAATTAGAAAGTGGGAAAAAAATACATGGATGTTTTTACTGAAGAGAATAAGTATATATCTGGCAACTAAGCACATGAAAGGGTGTTCAATTTAGTTATATATTGGAAAAATTCAAAATAAAACCACAAATTATATATCAATCAGTACACAACTATCAGAATAATTACATAAAATATATTGACATAAAATGCTAATGAGGATATGGAGAAACTTAAGCACACCTTGCTGATAAGAAAGCAATATGATACAGTCACTCTGGAAAAGCTTGTCAGTTTCTTACAAATTTTAGAAGATGCAAATATCAGGGAAGGTGTTTAGCACAGAAGTTAAGATGCCACTATAGAGACCTGCATCCTATATTGGAGTATCTGAGTTGGATTCCAAGATTTGCTCCTGATTCTATCTTTCTGCTAATGCATACCCTAGGAGGCAGAAGATGATGGTTCAAGTACTAAGGTCTATCCGTGTGGGAGACCTGGATTGAGTTCTAGGCTTCTAGCTTTAGCCAGGCCCAGCCACAGTAATCGCTGGCATTTAGAGAGTAAATCAGCAAATGGATCTTTCTCTCTTTCTCTCTCTCATGTCTCTCTCCCTCTCTCTCTCTCTCTTTCTCTCTTTCTCTCCCTATCTCCCTGTCTCTTTGCCTATCAATAAAGTGAAAAAGAAGTAAATTTTAAAATAAAATATGCAGTTATGATACAGCAGTAGTATACTCAAGAATTTATCCTAAACACATTAAAATTTATAATTATATCAAAATATGTATGCTAATGTTTACATCAGCATTATTCATAATAGCCAAGAACTAGAAACTGTCCCGGGGGAAAATGTCCCAGGGGGAAAATATTCTTCAATAGAAGAATGATTAAATGGACACATCCATACCAATTAGAAATAAAAAGAAATAAATTATTGACATATATAATCACTTAAATAAATTTTCAGGGCATGATATTAAGTAAAAAAGTAAATCCCAAAACATGATACTCTGTAATTTCATTCAAATAACATTCCCAAAATGATAAAATTCTAGAAATGCAGATTAGAGGTTAGAAAAAGTTGAGCACTGGTTCAAGTCCCAGCTGCTCCATTTCTGATCCAGCTTCCTACTAATCTACCTGGGGAAGCAGCAAACTATAGCCTGAGTGCTTAGCCCCCTTCACCCATGTGGGAGATGTGAATGGAGTTCCTAGATCCTAGTCCAGCCTGGAAATTACAGCCATTTGGTAAATGAGCCAAAGTTATAAGATCTCTTTTACTCTCCATCTCTCCCTCTCTCTCTGTCACTCTGCCTTTCAAATAAACAAAAACACACCTGTGTTATGAAGACAAATTTGAAAAAAAACAAAGTTGATTGACAAATTACTAATTTTGTTTATGGGTGCCCATTTCTAATTGTATAATATTACATTTCTTTCATCAGTGCCCCTCTGGGATTTGTGATCTGTGATTCATTTTCCCCCTGGGGACCCTTAATTTCTGATTCATTTTTGTTCCTTTTTGTGACCAACTTGTCTCCAAGAACTTCGACCTCTCTAAATACCTCCCCTTCTACCTTAGAAGTGTCAACTTCCATAAAATATTATTGCCTTACCTCCATCACACATTATCCTTTGTCTTTCAATTTCCCAGGGGCCAATGCTCTTACATACCAGATTACAAACCTTTTTTGTCTATTTTTTTGTTTTAGAATTTTCTTATCAGCTTCATCTCTCATAACGACTTTGCACCCCATCATCTTTGCCCTTCACCCCCACTGTATCTTCTTAATACTTTCTACATAAATAGGCTACAAGATACAGTGCAGTGCTTTGGGATGTTTGTTTACTTATATACAGTGTAAGATTTGCATGATCCCTTGTCTTTAGCTATACAGAAAGTATAGGCTGTGAATAATTTGTTTTTTCTGTATGTCTGTAACATTTTTGTGTATAAATTTATATTTAAATGGCCACTAACATTTTACAATTTCAGAGTCCCACTCAGCACATTGAAGCCTCTCACATCTATCTCAACAATAATGTGTCTTATTCTATCTTACCTAAATTTTCCCTATTCTCATTTAAGACATAGTTGAACAAATTGCATGACTATCACTTCAGTGTCTCTCCAATATCTTGCCTCTTGGATAGTGATTTTCAACTCCATGAGCTCCAATTCACACTGCCAGCCCATCTTTCTGGAATGTCACACCTCACTGCATGCCCAGTGCTCACTACTCTGGATCCCTTAGCTATTGTTCAAAACATTTAGTTCTTCTTCTGTCCTCTATACTCATCTCCAATGCTCTAAAAATATCCTTACTCATTAAATAAAAGGTTTCTTTGGCAAAAAATAAAAATATCTTCATGTCATTCTGACCATACATCTTTTTTTATTTAATGAATGCATTTTTACATAGATACAGCTTTAGGAATACAATGGTTATTTCCTCCATGCCCCCTACCCCACTCCCTTCCTGCTTCCCATTCCCTCTCCAATCTCCTTCTTCATTATGGATCATTTTTAGTATAACTTTATATATAGAGGACCATCTCTATGCTAATCATAGATTTCAAAAATTTGCCCCCCCCCCCCACACACAACATATAGAGTACAGTTCGGGAAGAGAATTTGCAGTCAATTCTCATATTGCAATTCAATAGGGACAGAGGTCCTACCTGGGGAGCAAGTGTACAGTGACTATTGTTGTTCCTTTAATAATTAACACTTTTTTTTTTGGAGTCAGTATTCTTATTTTATTTTTTTACATGAAATATATATATATATATATATATATTTGAAACTGATTAATTTTTTGATGCAGTTTCCAATGTAACACTGAGTTTTTCTTTTTTTTTTCATGTTCGATTATCTTTATATAGAGAAGATCGGTTCAGTATGTATTAAGTAAAAATTTTCATCAGTTTGCATCTACACAGAAACACAAAGTGTAAAAATACTGTTTCAGCACTAGTTACAGCGTTACTTCACATTAGATAACATATTAAGGACAAATCCCACATGGGGTATAGGTACACAGTGACTCTTGGTGTTGATTTAACAATTTGACACTCTTATTTATGGCGTCAGGAATCTCCCTAGGCTCTAGTCATGAGTTGCTGAGGCTATGGAAGCCTTTAGGGTTCGCCGACTTTGATCCTATTCTAACAGGGTCACAGTCAAAGTGGAGGTCCTTTCCTCCCTTCGGAGAAAGGTACCTTCTTCTTTGGTAGCCCCGTTGCTTCCACTGGGATCTCACTCGCTGAGGTCTTCCCTTTAGGTCTTCTTTTTTTCCTTTTGCAGAGAATTAACACTCTTTTTTATGACATCAGTGATCATTCGTGGCTGGGCTGTCAGGGCTATGGAAGTCTTTTGTGACCATGGACTCCATCAGTATTTGGACACAGCCATAAGCAAAGAGGACGTTCTCCTCTCCCTTCAGAGTGTCTCCTTCTTTGATGACCCTTCCTTTCCTCTAACTGACCATGCATCTTAATGTACTGTCTGTTCTTAATCAATTTTTCAGTTCACTCATTATTCTCAGATCTTTCCATGAAAAGCCCTCCAAAATTACAATTTTGTATACTCTATATTCCAAGGTAGTTACACACATGGCAATAATGGTTATGTAGCTGACAATGGCATATGAAATAGATAACTTAATGGTTATTCAGAAACTTGTGCCTTTGGGTATACAGAAAAGGCTCATTCACATTCTTCATCCAGTTTGTGCCGAGGGAACCAAGATAATGAGCCTGAAGAGCTAGGAACAGCAATCTCTTTGCTGAAACCTTGCTGAGGCATATCCAGGCCCAGCAAGATAAAGATCAAGCCTGTTGGTAACTCAGCTTGACCTTCTGGTCATGGGCTATGAGGGATAATTGGAATTTAAGGTACTCTGAAGCTAATAAAAAAAGAGAAAGAGAGAGTGTGTGCTGAGTGCCACACAAAGTAACCATAGTATGTGTCATGTCTAAGGTTAAGTACACAGAAAAAGAACAGGACATGAAGCCAAAAGTTCAGGGCCCAGCTAACCACAGAACTGAGCAGGATGTAGGAAAGGAGTAAAGGTTCAGGACTTTTGTTATATATTGAATATAAGCTGAGTGGATTTTACACTAAAGATACAGTGCTGGAATGAGTTCAGTTCTCTAGACAATGGCTATAAAAGCTTTCTATGAACTCTACACAATGTTATAATTCCCAGAGAACCATCTGTAGGTAAAAAATGAACAATGAACATACACTCTGTAGGAAAAAGTAGGTGGTCTAATTTTTTATCTTTGATTTCTGAATATAATTATACACTTACACTTCAAAGACAGGCTTTCATAAAAACAAGGCTACAAGGGCTGGTGTTGTTGTACAACAGTTAAGCTACCTCCTCACCCAATATCCCAAATCTGAGTGCTAGTGCAAATGCTAGCCAGACCACTTCTGTTCCAGCTTCCTGCAACTGTGCCTGATAAGACACCAGGTGATGACCCAAGTGCTCCTAGTTTCTGGCTGTGGCCTGCCTCAGACCTGGCTTTTGCAGCCATTTGGGGAGTGAACCACTGGATGGAAGATCTCTCTATATATATATCTGTGTGTGTGTGTGTAAAAAATAATACTTTTTTAAAAGAGTTAGGCTGCAGAAAGATGGTCTAATCTTCCAGTTCATTATTAATATAAGCCTATTCTTTGATCACTGATGTAAACATTTAGCTGTCTTTATGCTAGTTCACATTGCCAGGGTTCTATTACTGAAAATGACATAAGAAATGTTCCTGAAAGTTACTTTATCACTCTAAATTAAAATTCTCAAATTCAAGTGAGAAATTAAAAACCACTGAGCATTTAGAGAAAAAAGTTATTAAAAAGTATTGATATAAACTAAAATAACCCTTCAGCATATGTTTGTGTCTTAAGATGGCTGAACTATTGTGCCTTTCTACTTCCAACTGTAAGCTGCAAGACAAAGCAATAAAGATGCTTTTGATAGCTTTCTGACACTAAAAATGCATATTTATGAATGCCCAGAAAAATCTTAATGGAAGTTTTCTATACTGTTATTTTTCATACACTTTTATGGAACATTGGCATACCCTATCTTTTTTTAAGATTTATTTATTTATTTGAGAGGTAGAGTTACAGAGAGGAGGCAGAAAGAAAGGTGTTCTGTCTGCTGGCTCACTCTGCAAATGGTCACTTCTACCAGAACTGGGCCAGAAGCCAGGAGCCAGGAGTTTCTGATGGGTGTCCCATGTGGGTGCAGGGGCCCAAGCACTTGGGCCATCTTCTATTGTTTTCCTAGGCCACAGCAGAGAGCTGGATCAGATTTGGACAGCCAGGACATGAACAGGCACCCACATGGGATGCCAGCACCACAGGTGAAGGCATAGGCCACTATGCAATAGCCCACTATGCCAGCCCTGGCATACCCTGTCTTTAAATAGATGTTTTATTGCAATAGAAAAATAAGATTAATAACTTGGATGCATTATCTATTAAGTATAATTTAGTCAAAATGGAATATTAATGACTCAAAGTATAACAACATAAGGGTAAGAAGATATAAGGGTAAGAAGATAAAAACAGATGTATTATGTATGTCTAGTAATTTTGAAGTTTAATTCTCTTTACTATATAAGTAATTCCCCCTTTCTTTTGGTCATCAATTCTATCCATTCTCCAACAAAATAAATATTGATTAGCAAAAAAAATCAATCTCCTACTTGTATGGCTGCATTTGTAATTCCAAGTAAAAATTTCTACAAAATATCAAAATAAATGGAAATTTGGATAACATATTATTTCTTCTGATTTCAAATTAAACAGCTTTAATAGCATTTACTTAGTTCAGAGTCAGGGATTCTAATGACTGCTGTGCAGTTTCCAGAATCAGGCAGTTGACTCTAAACAGCTATGAGAAAAGAAGTGCTGGCTGTCCATAGGTCTGCTGAAATAACTCTGAAAATGGAGTGGTCTCACTGCACCAAGTCAACTCAGGGTATGTGTTATACCTATTTACTACCAACTTAGTTATGATTATCTTATTTTTATTATTAACTATTATCATCTTATAGATATAAAAGAGGAATCACCAGTTTATGGATTAGATTCAACTCTAGTTTTACTTATCCAGTTTTCAATGTAATAATACTGCACTGAATACTGCGAATATATCCCTGTACACAGTCCTGTGCATTGCTCAGAATGTGCATCCAATATGAGAATAACAAACAGATGTAATTTTGCATGTCAACTTTGATCAACTGATGGTGACTGCTTAGAGCAATTTAAGAATATTCTAAGACTCTATACAGACACAGAATAGTGTGCCAGGATGGGTTAGCAATATCTGCCATGGATTCAGAAAGAGGAGAATATCAACTTAAATGTCCCATATTTGTTGATCCTAATCTAAGGCTTTCAGGGTAACTAGCCAAGGAGTTCAAGTAAAATCTAAAGTATAGGAGTGCTGCTGCATGGAAGGAATAATTTCTAATGTTGTATACAGTAGGATTGCTTTGGTTGACAATATTTAATTGTATATTTCAAAGTAGCAAGTAGAGAGTATTTTGAATGTTCCAAGCATAAAGAAATGATAAATGGGGTGACAGATATACCAACTGCACTATTCTAATCACTACACATTGTATACATGTATTGAAATATCATAGTTTACCCCATAAATATGTACATTGTGTCAATTTCATAAAAACTAAAAATAAAATTAAGATGCCAGCCAAGTAAGACACTCTAGTGATCATCTCCTCACAGAGACATCAATTTGAACTACTAACCATACATCAAGCCACCTTCACAAAAGCTAAGGAAGCCAGATGAGAGACCCAATGATGTATTTAAGATGGCATAAAAGAAAGAGCTGCTTGTATCATCCCTTCCCCAATTCCAATCCACCTAGCTTGGACAGAGATACCTTTCCTCCCACTTGGGCAAGAGAGATAATTAAGTACAGACCTTGGACTTGAAACCCAGCATCAGATTAATAAAAATCATCATCATCATCATCATCACCATCATCATCTCATCTCACCATCATCATCAGTGACTGGGCCCCATAGCCTCTGCCCCTCTGACTCTAGGGCAGCATCTGAAGACTGCACCTGGAGACTGATGCTTCCATATCCGTGAGTCCATCTCAGAATCAGGCAGTCCAGAACAATGTGGGGTTTTTTTCTACACCTATTTGTGCTTGTAGTGATGGGCTACAGCTCTGAGAATGACTTAGCAACACAATTTTGGTGGCCACAGGACTACCCACACCATTCCTCTACAAATACCAAGCAATATAATTCAGAGACAAATTGCCCATTTTGGGGAGGAAAAGGGAAGACATTGCATAAGAACCTGAGGCTGTTCCCTCCATGGTGAGACCCAAAGCCTGGCAGAATCCTGTGAGACTTGGCCATAGTTCACTGACTGCAAACAAAGCAGTTGAGCCCATCCTGCTCCAGAAAGAGACTTACAGGGAGCAATCACCTTTTTTTCTTTTTACATTAGTTCCTAGTTCATTCTCAGCAACAGGCCAACTATGGATTTAGAACAAACCTGGAATATGGAATATGGACACCCCCTTGTGCATAAATAGTGACAATCCATTAACAACAGATTTTTAGCAGGTCTTGATTTAGGGTACCATCTAGTGCTGAAATAGCAGAAGTTTGCACAGCCTAAGAGAAAATCAGCAGACTGCTTAGGATTTCTGGAATATAAACACAAAAAAGGCCAGATTTTAAAGACTGCAAAAAATACTAATCCTTCAATATGCAGATAATGTCCTAAAACAACAAGTATCAAGAACTTTCAGGGAACTATGGTCTCACTTAATGAACAAAATAAAATTTCAGAAATCAATCAGATCCCTACTAATATATACAAATTCCCAGACACAGAATGTATAATAGTTACTTTAAGGAAACTCAATGAGCTTCAGGAAAACCCAGAGAAATTATTTAACATTCTACCAGAAAAACTTAACAGATGGAAGTAATTTGTTTAAAAAAAAAAAGAAAAAAGCAATCTTTGAGTTGAAAAGTACACGAGGCAAAATTTAAAATGTGGTAGAAGGCAGCAATTACATAATGGAGCAAACAGAGGAAAGAACTAGTGAGCTCAAATATAGGCTATCTGAAAATACATAGTCAAACAGCAGGAAAAAAAGAGAATGAAATGTATTGAGGAACCTTATGGGATCAGAGATTGCATAATTAAAGTAAAATAGAGATTAGCAAGGGGAAGAGGGATAGAAGAGGGGTTTATTATTTAAGGAGCACAGAGTTTCTTTGTGGTACGGGAACAACTTTGTAAAGTTTCCAACTGTCATATAATGAAGCTTGAAAAAGTAATAAAAATGAGAGGGGCTCCAAGATGGCAGAATAGGGAGGGAGCTCACTAATAGTTTAGGAAAAGATAGCCTAATAAAAGTGGAGATAGTGTAGTTTGAGGGAAGAGTTAGGGAAAAAACTGCAGAGGAAATTCTTACAGAATTAGGACACGGTGGATCTACGTGGAGGACACGGGCACCCATGGCTTGGGAGCCCAGCTGCTGAGAGTCTTCGCTTCTGCACCAGCACTGGAAAGAGAGGTGAGGCAAAACCACAGCAGCCTAAGACACTGGCAGAAAAGCAGCAAAAGAGCCTAAAGGGAATGAGGCCTGAAGCCCCATGGGAGAAAGTATACCAGCCTAGCTAGAGGAAAGAAAAAAATAAAAGGGATGGTACCGACATGATTTTCTCTCTCCACACACCTTAAAAAGGAGACAATAGAGACAATAGAGCAGACGCCATTTTGCACATACATAACAGCTGCGCCAGCTCAGGGCTGTGCCTGCCCTCAGCCAAGTAGAAAAACATGACTCTGGTAGGGAGTAATAACAGGAGACTAAGATCTACTGAATATGTGGAGCTTATGAACCAGGACTGTGAAAAAAAAAAAACTGAAGGTGTGTGGGAGAACTCATGGTGTGACTGAGATGTGAGGAGTCTTGATGGGAGACAGCACAAACTCATGTGGCCTTGGCTACCTGGTGAGAGACATTGCAGGGGAATCTGAGACAACACTGAGGACTGCACAGATCCTTTGTGTGGTCCTTGGGACAGAGCAGATGAATATTAGACCCACTGGGGCTAGTTCTCAGGCACTGATTGCCATCAAGGAGAGGAGCTCAGCTGAGCAGAATTACTTCCCTTCTGAATAAGAAAAGAGAGAGAGAGAGAAAATTTGCCACACCAAACCTGGGTGTGTCTCCTTTGGCACACCCTGAACCCTGAAGAACTGAATAGAGCTCTCTGGCCACACCCACCACAAGGCTCTAGAGATTCAACAAACGTAGACAGTCCACTTAATCTAGAGTCATACTATAAATAAAAGCTACAATATAAAAAAAAAAGAAGAAGAAACTAAATACTATCTCCAGAATGCCAAACAACGAATGCAAAAATCGAGGAAACAAGAACAAGGGGCCGGCGCCGTGGCTCAACAGGCTAATCCTCCGCCTTGCGGCGCCGGCACACCGGGTTCTAGTCCCGGTCGGGGCACCGGATTCTGTCCCGGTTGCCCCTCTTCCAGGCCAGCCCTCTGCTGTGGCCCGGGAGTGCAGTGGAGGATGGCCCAGGTGCTTGGGCCCTGCACCCCATGGGGAGACCAGGAAAAGCACCTGGCTCCTGGCTCCTGCCATCGGACGAGCGCGGTGTGCCGGCCGCAGCGCGCCGACCGCGGCGGCCATTGGAGGGTGAACCAACGGCAAAGGAAGACCTTTCTCTCTGTCTCTCTCTCTCACTGTCCACTCTGCCTGTCAAAAAAAAAAAAAAAAAAAAAAAAGAACAAGGAAGACATCATGCTCCCAAATGAACATGACACTCCAATACAAGTTTACGAGGATGATGAGATAGAAGAAATGCAAGAAGCAGATCTCAAAAAATTTAAGATAAGAACATTTAGAAGTTATCAAAAACAAATGCATGAACTACAGAAATCCATACAGGACAGGACATAAAATCTCTCTCATGAAAATGAAATCTTAAGGAGGAATCAAAATGAAATGGGGAATTTAGTAGAACATGAAATTGAGATATTGAAGAGAAATCAGAATGAAATGAAGAATTCAATAGAACAAATAAAAAACACATTTGAGAGCCTTAAAAACTGAATCAGTGAGGCAGAAGAGAAATATTGGACTTAGAAGACAGAGCACAGGAAAGTATACAGTCAAACCAAAGAAAAGAAAAGGAAATTAGAAATCTAAAAAATATTGTCGGGAATCTACAGGATACTATTAAAAAACCCAACATTTGGGTTCTAGGATTTCCTGAAGGCATGGAGAGAGAGAAAGGATTAGAATGCCTTTTTAGTGAGATACTAGCAGAAAACTTCCTGGGTTTGGAGAAGCAGAGACACCCGAGTGGAGGAAGCACATAGAACCCCCAATAAATATGACTGAAAGAGATCTTCACCACGACACATTGTAATCAAACTCACCACAGTGAAACGTAAGAAAAGATCCTAAAATGTGCAAGAGAGAAATGTCAGATTACTCTCAGAGGATCTCCAATTAGACCCACAGCAGACTTCTCTTCAGAAACCCTACAGGCTAGAAGGGAATGGTGAGATGTAGCCCAAGTACTAAGAGAAAAAAAACTGTCAGTCCAGAATATTATATCCTGCAAAGCTCTCATTTGTGAATGAAGGTGAAATAAAGACCTTTCACAGCAAACAGAAATTGAAAGAAGTTGTAACTACTCATCCAGCCCTGCAAAAATGCTTAAAGATGTGTTACACACAGAAACACAGAAACATGGTCATCAATACGAAAGAAAGTAAAGGAAGAAAATCTCTCATTAAGAGATCACAGGAAGTTCAAAGCATATATAAGAAATATCTTTGGAAAACTGGCAGGGCAAGTCACTACTTATCAATAGTCACATTGAATGTTAATGGCCTCAACTCTCCAATTAAAAGACACAAACTGGCTGAATGTGTTAAGGAACAAAACCCATCTATTTGCTGCTTACAAAAAAAACACATCTTTTCCAACAAGGATGCATGCAGAATGAAAGTGAAAGATTGGAAAAAGAAATTCCATGCCAACAGAAACCAAAAAAGAATTGGCATACTTACCTTAATAACAGACAAAATAAACTTCAACACAAAAACTGTTAAGAGAGACAAAGAAGGGCACTATATAATGATTAAAGGATCAATTCAACAGGAAGATGTAACTATTATAAACGTATATGCACCTAATCACAGGGCACTGTGTTATATAAAAATATGTTAAGAGACTTAAAGGAATACTTAGACTCCAATACAATGATGGAGACTTAGACTCCAATACAATAGTATTGGGGGACTTCAATACTCTGCTTTCAGCAATAGACTGATCAACCAGACAGAAGATCAAAAAGGAATCAGCAGATTTATATGACACAATAGCCCAAATGGATCTAACAGATATCTACAGAACTTTTCATCCTACATTTGAAGAATACACATTCTTCTCAGCAGTACATGGAACCTAATCTAGGATTGACCACATACTGGGCCATAAAGCAAGTCTCAGCAAATTCAAAAGAATCAAAATCATACCATACATCTTGTCAGAACACAATGGAATGAAGCTGGAAATTAACAACTCAGGAATCCCTAGAGCATATGCAAACACATACAGACTGAACAACATGCTCCTAAATGAACACTGGGACATAGAAGAAATCAAAAGAGAAATTAAAAATTTTCTGGAAGTAAATGAGGATAACAACACAACATATCAAAACTTGCGGGATACAGCAAAAGTAATGAAAAGAGGACAGTTTATAGCAATAGGTGCCTACATCAAGAAATTGGAAAGGCACCAAATAAATGAACTGGCAACACATCTCAAGGATCTAGAAAAACTGCAGCAAACGAGACCCAAATCTAGTAGGAGAAGAGAAATAATTAAAATCAGAGAAGAAATCAACAGGAATGAATCCAAAACACATTAAAAAAGATCAGCAAAACAAAGAGCTAGTTTTTTCAAAAAATAAACAAAGTGGACATATCATTAGCCTAACTAACTTAAAAAAGAAGAGAAAAGACCTAAATCAATAAAATTAGAGATGAAAAAGGGGATGTAACAACAGACACCACAGAAATAAAAAGAGTCATCAGAGATTACTATAAAGAGTTGTATGCCAGCAAACAGGGATATTTATCAGAAATTGATAGATTCCTGGGCACATGCAGCTTACCTAAATTGAACCAGGAAGACATAGAAAACCTAAACAGACCCATAACTGAATCAGTAATAAAGTCCCTCCCAACAACAACAAAAAAAAGGCCAGGACTAGATGGATTCACTGCTGAAATCTACCAGACATTTAAAGAAGAACTAACTCCAATTCTCAGACCAATTTCTCTGATAAACATAGATGCAAAAATCATCAATAAAATTCTGGCCAATAGAATGCAACAACACATCAGAAAGATCATACTCCCAGACCAAGTGGGATTTATCCCTGGTATACAGGGATGGTTCAATGTTCACAAAACAATCAATGTGATACACCACAATAACAGACTGCAGAAGAAAAAACATATGATTATCTCAATTGATGCAGAGAAAGCTTTTGATAAAATTCAACACCCTTTCATGATGAAAACTCTAAGCAAATTGGGTATAGAAGGAACATTCCTCAATACAATCAAAGCAATTTATGAAAAACCTACGGCCAGCATCCTATTGAATGGGGAAAAGTTGAAAGCATTTCCACTGAGATCTGGTACCAGACAGGAATGCCCACTCTCACCACTGCTGTTCAATATAGTTCTGGAAGTTATAGCCAGAGCCATTAGGCAAGAAAAAGAAATTAAAGGAATACAAATTGGGAAGGAAGAAGTCAAACTATCCCAATTTGCAGAGGATATGATTCTTTATTTAGGGGATCCAAAGAACTCTACAAAGAGACTATTGGAACTCATAGAAGAATTTGGCAAAGTAGCAGGATATAAAATCATGCACAAAAATCAACAGCCTTTGTATACACAGGCCATGCCATGGCTGAGGAAGAGCTTCTAAGATCAATCCCATTGACAATAGCTACAAAATCAAATACCTTGGAATAAACTTAACCAAGGACATTAAAGATCTCTACGATGAAAATTACAAAACCTTAAAGAAATAGAAGAGGATACCAAAAAATGGAAAAAATGGAGAAATCTTCCATGCTAATGGATTGGAAGAATCAACATCATCAAAATGTCCATTCTCCCAAAAGCAATTTATAGACTCAATGTGTAACCAATCAAAATACCAGGTCTGGAAAAAATGATGCTGAAATTCATATGGAGACACAGGAGAACTTAAATAGCTAAAGCAATCTTGTACAACAAAAACAAAGCCAGAGGCTTCTCAATACCAGATTTTAGGACATACTACAGGGCAGTTGTAATCAAAACAGCATGATACCGGTACAGAAACAGATGGATAGACCATTGGAACAGAACAGAAACACCAGAAATCAACCCAAACATCCACAGCCAACTTATATTTGATCAAGGATCCAAAACCAAGCCCTGGAGTAAGGACAGTCTATTCAATAAATGGTGCTGGGAAAACTGGATTTCCACATGCAGAAGCATGAAGCAAGACCCCCTACCTTACACCTTACACAAAAATCCACTCAACATGGATTAAAGATCTAAATCTATGACCCGGTCGGCACTGCGGCTCAATAGGCAAATCCTCCGCCTGCAGCGCTGACACACTGGGTTCTATTCCCTGTCAGGGTGCTACATTCTGTCCCGGTTTCCCTCTTCCAGGCCAGCTCTCTGCTGTGGCCAGGGAAGGCAGTGGAGGATGGCCCAAGTCCTTGGGCCCTGCACCTGCGTGGGAGACCAGGAAAAGCACCTGGCTCCTGGCTTTGGATCAGCGTGGTGCGCCAGCCACAGCACGCCAGCCTCAGTGGCCACTGGGGGGTATACCAACGGAAAAGGAGGACCTTTCTCTCTGTCTCTCTCTCTCACTGTCCACTCTGCCTATCAAAAAAAATGAATAAATAAATAAGTAAATCTACAACCCGACACCATCAAATTATTAGAGAACATTGGAGAAACCCAGCAAGAAATAGAAATAGGCAGACTTCTTGGAAAAGACTCCAGGGGCACAGGCAGTCAAAGCAAAAATTAACAATTGGGATTACATTAGATTGAGAAGTTTCTGTACTGCAAAAGAAACAGGAAAGTGAAGAGGCAACAAATATTGGGAATAAATATTTGCAAATTATGCAACCAATAAAGGTTTAATAACCAGAATCTACAAAGAGATCAAGAAACTCCACAGCAACAAAACAAACAACCCAATTAAGAGATGGGCCAAGGACCTCAATAGATATTTTTTTAAAGAAGAATATAAATGGCCAAGAGACACATGAAAAAATGTTCAGGATCACTAGCAAACAGGGAAATGCAAATCAAAACCACAATGAGGTTTCACCTCACCCCAGTTAGAATGGCTTACATACAGAAATCAGCTAACAAAAGATGCTGGCTAGAATGTGGGGAAAAAAGGGACACTAATCCACTGTTGGTGGGAATACAAACTGGTAAAGCCACTATGGAAGTCAGTTTGGAGATTGCTCAGAAACCTGATATAGCCCTACCAAGCAACTCAGCCATCCCACTCCTTGGAATTTACTTTACCCAAAGGAAATTAAATTGGCAAATATAAGAGCTGTCTGCACTTCAATGTTTATTTCAGCTCAATTCATAATAGCTAAGACACGGATTCAACCCAAATGCCCATCAACATTAGACTGGATAAAGAGATTATGGGATGTACTCTATAGAATACTATACAGCAGTAAAAAGAAGAAAGAAACCTGGTTATTTGCAGCAAAATGGAGGAATCTGGAAAATGTTGTGCTGAGTGAAATAAGCCAGTCCCAAAGGGACAAATATCATATGTTCTCCCTAAATCAGTGACGATTAACTGAGCACCTAAAAGAAAACCTGTTGAAGTGAAATGGACACTATGAGAAACAGTGACTTGATCAGCCCTTGTCCTGACTATTGAATAACAACTTATTTATCCTTTTTAGTATTTTCTTGTTCTACTTAATAACATCGGTTGAACTCTTTAATTAACACGCAATTATTCTTAGGTTATAAATTTAATTGAAAAGTGATCCTTGTTAAATATAACAGTGGGAATAAGAGAGGGCAGAGAAGTACAGTTCAGCACATGCTTACTCTGACTTACCCCAAATGGTAGAGCTAGAAACATGCCAGAGGATTCCAATTCAATCCCATCAAGGTGGAATGTACCAATGCCATCTTACTAATCAAAGTTATCAGTTTCAGTACATAATTAATCAAAAAGATAGGATTAAGTGTCAAAGGGCTTACATAAATAAGACCAGTGTCTGCAAATAATAATTGACAGAATTAAAAAGGAGAGAACAATCCAATCATGGGAAGTGGGATACACAGCAGACTCATAGAAGGGCAGATGCCCTAAACAGTACTCTGGCCTGAGAATCAGCCCTTAAGGCATTTGGATCTGGCTAAAAAGCCCATGAGAGCTTCGCAGGCAGGGAAAGCCAAGACACTCTGGCAAAAATAAAAATGACCTAAATGAAAGATCTCTGCAAGTGAGATCCCAGCGGAAAGAACAGGCCATCAAAGAAGGCAGTACCTTTCTCTGAAGGGAGGAGAGAACTTCCACTTTGACTATGGCCTTGTCTAAATAAGATCGGAGTTGGTGAATTCAAGAGGCTTCCATAGCCTTGGCAGCTCATGACAAGAGCCTAGGGTGATTACTGATGTCATAAATAAGAGTGTCAATTGTTAAATAACAATGGGAGTCACAGTGCACCTGCTCACCATGTAGGATCTCTGTCCTTAATTTGTTGTACTATGCGAATTAACGGTAAAACTACTACCCAAACAGTACTCTATACTTTGTGTGTTTGTGGGTACAGTCTGTTGAAAGCTTTTCTTAGTATATACTAAGTTCATCTTCTGTATATAAAGATAATTGAAAATGAATCTTAATGAAGAATGGGAAGGGAGAGGTAGTGGGAGATGGGATGGTTGTGGGTGGGAGGAAGGTTATAAGGGGAAAAGCTGCTATAATTTAAAAGCTGTACTTTGGAAATTTACAGTTATTAAATAAAAGTTGAAAAAAAGAAAAAGCAATACAAATAAACAATTTATACCATATTGGAACTCTAGCAGAAGTCATGGCTGCACTGCTGGCCATGCAACTTCTTGCTAATACACCAGGGAAGGCAGTGGAAAATGGCCCAAGTACTTGGGTCCCTATTGCACATATGGGAGACCCAGAGAGAGTTGCAGTCTCCTGCCTTTGGCCTGGATCAGCCTTTTCGGGAGTGAACCAGCTAATGGAAATCTGTCTTTCTCCTTCTCCTTATCACTCTGTCTTTCAAATAAATAAATCTCTTTTAAAAAATAAATATATACAGATGGGAACAGTGAAAAATAAATAAACAATTTAAAGATATAAAATGTAAAAGATAAAACCATACAAAATAAATACTAGGAAAAGCAGAAAAAAATAAGGAACAATCTTGTCCTTATATGGCCAAGAGAATTCGTGAATCAGACTCTGACTGAAGCAACACCTATCTGGACTTTTCAGTGTTGAGTCAATATTTCCATTCATCCCCAGTAACAGATTTGGGCTTCTGCCGAATCAACCAAATGGAATTCTAGCAAGATCGCCAAATAGGGCACCAGATCACTCTTCTCCCACAAAGATGTGTCCAAAATGAGGAGCCAATAGCTATTATTAGGGCATAATACTCAGAAGAGAGCACTGGAATACAGTGTAGATGAAACAGAGAAACTGCAGAACACAGACTCCAGATGGCCTGGTAGAGAGGAGAAGGAAGTGTCTTGCACAGACTGCCTCACAGCCACATTGCAGACACTTCAAACCTGGGAAAATCCTCCGTCATGGAGAACAGATAAACTGCAGGTTCCCAGCAACATGCACGGGCAACGTGGTGCCAACAGAAATAAGCAAATTCTGTAAAAAGATTAATGTAAGGCTTATTCAAGCCAGAATATGCGTGACACAATTCCAGTGACTTTGAGTGAATTTTGGTTAAGTGTTCCAAAGTGGTCAGGTTCTAGTCAGAACTTAAGCACTCCATGACATTAAATTTGCCTTTATCACTACACAGTGAACCAACATTGGTCCAAAAAGGTGGGCTTTAGAAAAATGGGGGCACATTTACTTTATTTATTTATTTATTTGAAATTCAAAGTCACAGAGAAAGAGGGAGAGACAGTGAGACAAAGAAAGAGATCTTCCATCTGCTGGTTCACTCCCCAGATGGCCACAACAGCAAGGGCTGAGCCACATTGAAGCCTGGAGCCAGGAGCTTCATCTACATATCCCATGTGGGTGGCAGGGGACCAACACTTGGGCCATCTTCAGCTACTTTTCCCAGGCCATTACCAGGGAGCTGGATAGGAACTAAAGCAGCCGGGACATGAACCAGTGCCCATTTGGGATGCCAGCATCGCAAGTGGCGACTTTAGCCACTATATCACAATACCAGGCCCATTGGGGCAAATTTCTCATAGGCTCAATATTACTGTTTTAAGAGCATGACTTGTTACAAACATCTTTAGAACCAAGGTACACTGAAAAGAAGGCTAATGATTAATTTTAAGAAGGACATTTCTGGGAATGGAAAAGATATGTATAGATAAAGAACAAAGGATTTTACAAGTTTGCTCCAGATGGCTAAGATGAAATAGACACTACATGCACATCACCCCAGGCAAACTGACCTGGTGGATAAGATTAATAGCTCTGTCTGCCACACTCCTCAGACAGGCCTCAGGAGGTGTTTCTCTTGAATGCTTTGCAGACATTCTGGAGGCAGTTTGCTCTCAGTGGACACCTGGAAATTTTGCTGCAGGCTGATCCTGCAGCACTAGTAGGGCACAACACAAATGGAGGATGCCAGGAAGTGTGCACCACTGCACAGCTTCAGAAGGGAAACAGAACTCAGGTAGTACCCTCCTGCAATCAGTGCTATTTTGCATACAAACTTGGCAGCACCCCACCCCCGCTGCTCTGCTGACTCACCCTCCCAAGGCTGGAGTGGCTGTACCTCCAGGTGTCCTGAAGAATCTCACTGAGGCAGGCCACAGGAGTGGTGCCATTACCTGGGCACATTAGAGTGACCTCACAATTGTGAATTCCTCGGAAATAGAAACCACCCCACGAGCCCCTCATTCACCCAGACATGCTGGAGAGACCTCAGGCCCTTGCAGTCCCCAAAGGCAAATGCACTGTACTTCATCCACACAAGCATGCTGAATTGACCCTCGCTGACAAAGTTCCCAGAGACTGACAGCTGAGCTCGCTGCCGCAGAGGTGCTCTGCTCCCACATTACACTTGCCCCAGGTTACTATAGGAGCCACACTCTTGCACAGCCCATGCAGACTGATGAGCATTCTGCTACTTTTCATATGTGGATTTTGGAGTGGTTCCACTTCTGTGTGGCCTACAGAATGACTACTGTGTTCCTGCTGCCTGGGGCCACAGACATGGGGCTCCAGTTCTTTCTGTGTGTGCATTATATCTGCCTGGGCTGCTTGAGTGTTCCCACCCTCAAGTGGCTGGTAAACTGACCAGCTTTATGACACCAGCTTCTACAAACACTACTCCATTAATTACAAATAAAAATATAGGCGACTATAGCCTACAGGCAACTATAGGCTATAGAGTGCAACTAGATCAAAGCAGATTACCAAAGTAACCACTAAAGACATATCTCCAGGAAAAAGCCTTTTAGTACAAAAACCACCATTTAAAAGCAATAAAGACCACTGATCCACCAGATGCACAAATATCAATATAGACACACAAGAAGCATGAAAAAAATGCAACATCATGCAATAACCAGCAGTAGACCCCAAAAAAAGGAGATTGGAGAAAGCCTGATAAAGAATGTAAGAAGATGACTATTGGGAAATTCAATGAGATTCAAGACAGTACAGACAGGTAGATTAGTGAAATTAGGAAAATAAAGAAACAAGTGAGATATCATCTCACTCCATTTAGAAAGGCTATTATCAAAAATATATGACATAGCAAATGCTGGGGAGGATATGGAGAAAAGAGAATCATTGGATGGAATGTAAATTATAGACTTTAGGGAAAGCAGTCAAGAGTTTCCACAAAAGAGCAAAAATAGATCTATGGTATTTTACAGCTGTCTCACTTCTGGGTATGTATCCAAAGAAAATAAAATCAACCTATTAAATAGACATCTGTCTTCCCATGTTGATTACTGCACTATTCACAATAGCTAAGGTATTAAATGCTCAGTGATGAATGGATAAAGAAAATATGGTATATATACACAATGAAATATCATTCAGCCATTAAAAAAAAGAATGGCATTCTAGCATTGAAGCAAAATGGATGGAACTGGAGAATGTTAATAAAATAATCCAGACACAGAAAAACATATGGAAAATTTTTAAAAAGTTAATTTTTTAAATAGTTTATTTATGTATTTGAAAGGCAGGGTTACAGAAAGTAAAGGAGAGAGACACACAGAGAGAGAAATAGAGAGGGATCTTCCATCTGTTGGTTCACTATCCAAATGGATACCTCAGCCAGGTTTGGGCCAGTATAAAACCAGGAGCCTAAAAATCCATCCATGTCTCCCCCATGTGTGGCAGGAACAAAAGAACTTAGGCCATCTTCCACTGCTTTCCCAGGCATATTAGCAGGAAGTTGGATAGGAAGTGGAGCAGCCAGGACTCAAATCAGTGCTCATATGGGTTACTGGTATCTCAGGTAGTGGCATAACCTGCTGTGCTACAACAATGCCTTCCCCACAAAAAGAAGGAAATATTTTTTAAGATTTATTTATATGAAAGGCTGAGTTAGAGAGAGACAGAGACAGAGAGACTGAGAAATCTATCTGCTGGTTTATTCCCCGAATAGCCGCAATGACTGGGCTGGGCCAGGCCAAAGCCAGAAGCCAGGAACTTCTTAGTAGTCTCTCACGTGGGTGCAAGAGCACAAGGACTTGGGCCATCCTCCCCTGTTTTCCCAGGCACGTTAGCAGGGAGCTGGATAGGAAGTGGAGCAGCCAAGGCTCAAACTGCTACGCATATGGGATGCCAGCACTTCAGGCTGTGGCTTTAACCTGCTGTGCCACAGGGTTGGCCCCAAAATGTCAATTTTAATGAACAGTAGCGATTACTATGGGCTGGAATGGGGAAAGAAGGCATAGAAGTAATTTGAACAATGGCTATCAAAGCATAGATAGAAGGAAGAAGTTCTACTGTTCCACGGCACAGTGAGGTGACCATAATGAACAACCTCATATATTTTGAGAAGATCTAGAAGAGAGGAGCTTAAACACTGCAAACATAAAGATAAATAAATAGTTGGAAATGCTGAAAGATCCCTGACTAATTCAGGGATGTACAGAATGATTTATTCCCAAAAACTCAGGGGAAGCTGGGAAAAGGACTGTCCTGTTGAGTCTGTTTCTATAACAACAGCTGCAGTAGGAGACTGAACTTCTTCTAGCTGGGATGAGGACATGAAGAAGACCATACAGTATCAAGCTGAGGCCAGCAAGAACCGAAGACTGTATCACAGGAATTATGGTATCTATGACCTTTGGGAAAGATACCAGACTCATAAAATATTGAATGGAATTTTATGTAGAACTGTGAAGAATTTTACTTCATTTTAAAATTTGAGATTTAAAACAAAAAGAGCAGCAGACATAAACTCAAGAACAAAGAGAGAGAGAGAGAGAGAGAACAAGAAGCAAGATTAATATGCAAGATTAATGCATGTTTGCCCTAGTGGTTAGGATGCCCACATCCCATAGCAGTGTGCCTGGGTTCAATTTCAAGTTCCAACTCTCAACTCAATTCCTGTTGATAGGAAACCTGGAAGGCAGTGGTAATGGCTCAGATAGTTAGGTTCCTGCTGACCATGTGGGAGGCCTGGATTGAGTTCCTAGCTCCTGACATTTGGAGCCAAATCAGCAGATGGAATATTTATCTGTCTGTCTGCCTATCAATCTATCTATTCATCTACCCCTTTTAGATAGATAAAGAAAAGCTTTATTAAAGATTAATGTGCTGTTGGGTTCAATTTGGTAGTATTCTGTTGAGAATATTTATATTAATGTTGGTCAAACAGATTGTTCTAATTTTCATTTGTGTGTGTGTCCTTGTCTGTTTTTGGAATCAAGGTCACACTGGCCTCATAGAATGAGTTCAGAATGCTTCCTTTCCTTTCAATTTTTTTGGAATAGTTTTTTAAAAAATTGGTGCTAATTTTTCTTTAAAATTTTGGTTGATCTCAACTGTGAGCCATCCTAACCTGAGTTTTTCTTTGTTGGGAGAAATGCCATTCTTGTTTCAATCATTTAATTATTGGTCTATTCAGGCTTTCTGTGTCTTCATAGTTCAATTCTGATAGGCTACATGTTTCCAAATTCATCAAATTTTACATGTTTTCCAGTTTGTTGGCATATCCTTTGCAGTTTTGTGGTATTGTTTGCAATATATACTTTTTCATCTCTGATTTCATTTAAGAGGCAGAATAACAGAGACAACAAGAGAGACAGAGCTCTTATCCACTGGTTCACTCCGTAACTGCCTGCAAGAAATAAGACTGAGTCAGGGCAAAGCTGAGAGCTGGGAATTCAATCTAAGTCTCCCACGTATGCAACAAGAACCCAATTACTGGAGCCATCACTGCTGCTTTACAGGGTATACATTAGCAGAGAGTTGGAATCAGGAGTCATACTGAAAGCATTTCCTGTAAGATATCTAGAACTAGGCACTAATGCACACTCTCACAGTTCTTACAATATAGTACTGCAAGTTTTAGCCAGAGATATTAAGAGAAAAAATAAGACATTAAAAAATAGAAAAGGAAGAAATTATATTACCACTTTTTGAAGAGATATAATTCTATATCCAGAATAATCTGAAGGTTTCAGCGAAATGTTTAGAAATCATAAATGAATTCAGCTGGCATCGCGGCTCACTAGGCTAATCCTCTGCCTGCGGCGCCGGCATCCTGGGTTCTAATCCCAGTTGGGATGCTGGATTCTGTCTCGGTTGCTCCTCTTCCAGTCCAGCTCTCTGCTGTGGCCCGGGAGTGCAGTGGAGGATGGCCCAAGTTCTTGGGCCTTGCACCCGCATGGGAGACCAGGAGGAAGCACCTGCTCCTGGCTTTGGATCGGCAGAGGATTAGCCTAGTGAAGTATTGTAGATTCTAATTTTTATATCTTACTGTACTAGTACTTAGCTATTTATTTTATTATTCGATCTGTGGTAGAATTTTAAAACACAAAAGTAGTGTATTAGTTTATAAGCATCTTATCACCAAGTCTCTTCAGATATATATTTCATTTGCATCTTAGATGTCCTTCTCTTGATTTTTCCCTTATTATTAGGTTCTAAGAGCATTTTCAAGAGTTTAAGTGATGGCCGGCGCCATGTCTCGCTTGGTTAATCCTCCACCTGCGGTGCCCACATCCTGTATGGATGCCGGTTCTAGTCCCGGTTGCTCCTCTTCCAGTCCAGCTCTCTGCTGTGTCCTGGGAGGGCAGTGGAGGATGGCCCAAGTGCTTGGGCTCCTGCACCTGCATGGGAAACCAGGAGGAAGCATCTGGCTCCTGGCTTCGGATTGGCCCAGCACCAGCCGTAGTGGCCATTTGGGGAGTGAATCAACGGAAGGAAGACCTTTCTCTCTCTCTCTCTCTCACTGCCTAACTCTGCCTGTCAAAAAAAAAAAAAAAAAAAAAAAAGGAATGATAAATGAATCCAATAAGTAAAATAAAATAAAGTTGCAAAAAAATCAGCATAGACAAATCTGTAGATTTGTATACAATAATAATAAACTTGCTGAAAAGAAATAAGTCACATTCACAATAGCTATAAAAATTAATAAAGTTCCTAAGTATGAATTTATTCAAGGAGCTGTAAGTTCTTTAAAATGAAAGTTGTAAAAACAGATAAATGAAATTGAAGAATACACACCAAAAAAAGGTGGGAGGGCACTCCCATGTTCATGAATTGGAAGAATTGGTATTATTACAATGTCCATACTTTTAAAAAACAAATTCAATCTGAATGCAAAATGTCGATTAATAGAGACTAGGAGGGGTGGGAGGAATAAAATGTTTGTATTTAAAAATATCCCTTGTATGGTTAATTAATTATAACATATATATTACTATGAGATGTTAATATGGGAAATGTGAGAGGTATATGGTAACTCTTTATGTACTTACCTCAAATTTTGATTTTGTGAATTTAAAAATATTCCAAAAAATAATTTTTAAACACATCTATATTCACACTATGCAAAGCAATTGACAGATTCTATCCATCACACTAAATATCAACAACATTCTTCACAGAGCAAAAAAAGAAAAAATCCAAGAGTCATAAAGAGGCACAAAGGACTCCGAACAGTCAAGGCAATTCAGAACAAAAAGAACAAAACTGGAATCATAATACCTGATTTCAAGACATACTACAGAGCTAGAGTAACCAAAACAGCATTGTACTGGCTTTGAAAAGCACC
Organism: Sylvilagus floridanus; assembly: GCA_949820135.1. Taxonomy (NCBI): domain Eukaryota; kingdom Metazoa; phylum Chordata; class Mammalia; order Lagomorpha; family Leporidae; genus Sylvilagus; species Sylvilagus floridanus. The sequence goes on along the minus strand of OX463238.1, from coordinate 31,787,760 downwards.
TACAACAATGAAATAGAATAGAAATCCAGAAATAAACTCCAAAATGTATAACCTATTGATTCTCAGCAAAGCTTCCAAAACCTACAGAGAAGAAAGGAGAATTTCTTTAATAAATAGTGCTAAGGTAACTGGATATCCATATGCAGAAGAATGAGAGTTGATTCCCATACCTCTTACCCTATACAAAAATCAACTCAAAATGGATAAAAGAGTTAAAGTATATACTTCAAGATATAAGTAAATGTAGCTTATTGGAAACAACCCAAAAAAAGCACAGGCAACAAAAAGCAATAATAGACAAATAGGACTATATCAAATTGAGAAGCTTCTGTACAGCAAAGCAAACAATAAAGAGACAACAAACAGAATGGGAGAAAATTTTTGCAAGCTGTTCATCTGACAAAGAATATTCATAATACATAAGGAATTTGGGGCTGGTGCTGTGGCACAGTGGGTTAACACCCTGGCCTGAAGCATCAGCGTCCCATAAAAGTGCCAGTTCTAGTCCCAGCTGCTCCACTTCCAATCCAGCTCTCTGCTATAACCTGGGAAAGCAGTAGAAGATGGCCCAAGGCCTTGAGCCTGTACACCCACGTGGGAGACCCAGAAGAAGCTCCTGTCTCCTGGCTGCAGATTAGCGCAGCTATGACCACTGCGGCCATCTGGGGAGTGAATCATCAGACAGAAGATCTCTCTCTCTCTCTCTCTCTCTCTCTCTCTCTCTCTCTCTCTCTCTCTCTCTTCTCTCTCTGTGTAACTCTTTCAGATAAATAAATAAATCTTTGGAAAAAAGAATACATAAGAATTCAAAAACTCATCAATAACAACAAAAGTAATGAGCCAATTAAAAATCAGGCAGGGGCAGACTTTTATTCTAGCAGTTAAGATTTCAGTTAGAACCCCTGGGTTTAGGCCGCGGCTCACTAGGCTAATCCTCCGCCTTGGCGGCGCCAGCACACCGGGTTCTAGTCCCTGTTGGGGTACCAGATTCTGTCCTGGTTTGCCCCTCTTCCAGGCCAGTTCTCTGCTGTGGCCCAGGAGTGCAGTGGAGGATGGCCCAAGTGTTTGGGCCCTACACCTCATGGGAGACCAGGAGAAGCACCTGGCTCCTGGCTATGGATCAGCACGGTGCACCTGCTGCAGCGTGCTGGCCACAGCGGTCATTGGAGGGTGAACCAACAGCAAAGGAAGACCTTTCTCTCTCTCTCTCTCTCTCTCTCTCTCTCTCTCACTATTCACTCTGCCTGTCAAAATAATAATAATAAGAAGAAGAAGAACCCCTGGGTTTGATGTGGCTCTGGCTTCCAATTCCCGCTTCCTGCTAACACTGGCCCTGGGAAGTAGCAGTGATGCCTCAAGTAATTGGGTTACTACCACCTATGTGGGAGACTTGGACTGTGTCCCTAGCACCTAGCTCAGCCCTGGCCATTGCAGGCATTTAAGAATCTGGGGAGTGAACAGCAGATGGCAGCTTTCCCTCTCTCAGTTAAATGCACTTCTAGAAATTACACAAATAATATAAACAGACCTCTTTTAAAAGAAAAAGATTTGTTTTATTTATCTGAAAGTCAGAATTACAGAGAGAGAGAGAGATAGGGAGAGACAGAAGTCTTGAATCTGCTGGTTTACTTCCCAAATGGCAGCAATAGCTGGAGCTGGGCCAGGCCTAAGCCAGGAGCCAGCAGCTTCTTCCAGGTTTCCCACATGGGTGCTAGGCAAGGACTTGGGCCATCCTCCGCTGTACTCCTGAGTCCATTACCAGGGAGCTGGAGCAGTTGGAACTTGAACCAGCACCCATATGGGATGCTGGTGCTACAGGCAGCGGTTTAACCCACTGTGCCACAATGCCAGCCCCATAAATTGACTTCTTAAAAGAAGAAATTCAAATAACCAAGAAAGTTGTGGGAAACAAAAACCAGCAACTTCAACAAAACATGCTCAACATCATTAGTTGTCAAAAAATGCAACTCAAAACCACAATGTGATCTTCTCACCCCAATTAACATAGTTAGCACATGCTTGCAAGTATTTAGAGAAACCGTTATATACAGTTAGTGAGAATGTAAATCAGTATCGGCATTGTGGAAAACAGTATGGAGCTTCCTCAAAAAACAAAAATAGATTTGACATATGATCCAATTATTCTACTCTGGGTATATATTCCAGGGAAGTTAAATCAGCATATCAAAGAGAGACCTGAACTATATTCATGGCAGCACTATTCATAGCATAATAGTGAAGATATGGAATCTACCTTTGCATCCATCAATGGATGAATGGATATATAAAATAGGGATAGACATACATATAAGATATGGAATACTGTTCAGCTATAAGAAAGAATGAGATCCTATCATTTGCAGCAAAATGGGTGAAATTTGAAGACATCAGTTCAAGTAAAATAAATCAGACACAGAAAGACAAATACTGCATGCACCTTTTCATAAAAGAAAGTTTTTAAAAAGTCCATCAGAGGCCAGCACCGCGGCTCACTAGGCTAATCCACCACCTGCAGCACCAGCACCCCGGGTTCTAGTCCCTGTTGGGGCACCGTATTTTGTCTCAGTTGTTCCTCTTCCAGTCCAGCTCTCTGCTGTGGCCCGGAAAGGCAGTGGAGGATGGCCCAAAGGCTTGGGCCCTGTACCCACATGGGAGACCAGGAGGAAGCACCTGACTCCTGGCTTTGGATTGGCGCAGCACCGGCCATAGCAGCCATTTGGAGGGTGAACCAACAGAAGGAAGACCTTTCTCTCTGTCTCTCTCTCACTGCCTAATTCTGCCTGTCAAAAAAAAAAAAAAGGTCCATCTGAAAGTAGAATGTGATTTCTAGAGACTAGGAAGGAGAAGAGAACACAGGGCTGTTTGATAATGGGTACCAAAACACAGTTAGATAGAAATAGTACATTCTCATGTTCTATACCATGGTGGGAGACTATAGTTCATAAGTATCTTTTATATAATCATATTTTATGAATAAATAGAAGAGGTTGAAGGCCTAATTTGATCAGTACACATTATACATTCATTGAAATATCACACTGTGTCCAATGAATACATTTAAATATAACTACATTTTTTTTCTTTTTTTTTATGTTGAAGATTGAAATGCTAACTAACCTGATTTGATAATTACATATCGCATATATGTATCAAAGTACCATACTATACTCCATTCATATGTACAATTTAAAAATTTTTAAAGAAGAAACATAAAGAATTCACAGAAATTTATGAAAGAGGAGATTCTCACAAGCTAGAACTGTGTGGGTTCAACATATGAGCTTAAAGGGTACAGGCTCCACATAACATCAGTATTACAGAATTTTGTGAGACATACTAATTATTCAATATCATTCATTCTGACCCACAAAATGCCCCATTTATCAGCTTGACTCAAACTTAGCCTTGCTGCTTCCAACCTGTAATGGACATTAATTTTCCAGAAGCCACCATCTTCTTGGGTTGAAACAAAAATGAAAAAATAAAAATGATATAGTAAAGGAGAAAGTTCTCAGGCATCGCGATACTCCCACAAATATGTTTTCTTTTTTAACTTTTATAAATATAAAGAGGACAGATTTCGTGCATTCTAAGGGTACAGTTCCAAGAAGACAACCAGACTTCCCTCACCTCCCTGTTCTCCCAATAATCACCCTCCCTAACTCTCCTCTCTTCATCAGTTTTTGCAAAGCCATAATTTTAATCCAATCTATATCCACAGGCTAAATTTGCCACTAGTTATAAAATTCAACAAGTAAAACGTAGGAAGACTGGGAGGGCCAGCATCCTGTGATGCCAGCATCCCATATAGGCACAGTCTGAGTCTCAGTGGCTCCACTTATGATCCAGCTCTCTATTAATGTTCCTGTGAAAGCAGTGGAAGATGGCCCAAGTGATTAGGCCCCTGCACTCCCATACCCACATGTGAGACCCAGAAGAAACTCCTGGCTCCTGGCTTCAGATCAACCAGGCTCTGGCCATTGTGACCATTTGAGGAGTGAACCAGCAGGTGGAAAGTCTCTCTCTCCCTCTCCTCTCCCTCCCTCTCCTTTTATCTCTCTCCATTTCTCTATAATTCTGCCTTTCAAATAAATAAATAAACCTTTAAAAATAATGGGAAGACCACAGATCTACAGGAGTGCACATGAGGGCTAAAAATGACACTCATATACCAAAAGGACCATTTAATTCCTATAATTTTTGGCATTCCGTATTTAAAAAAAATGAGACTGGGTTATTTCACTAAGCATATTGGTTTACGATTGCATCCATTTTGTGGATCGTTCTTGTCTGTGTCTAAGTAGTAATCCATAGTGAATATATACCACATTTTCTTTATTCAGTTATTAGTTGATGGACATCAGTGTTGATTCCATATCTTAAGCTTGTGAATCGAGCTGCAATAAACATGAGAGTACAAATAACACTTTCATATGCTGATTTCATTTCATTTGGGTAAATTCCCAGATGTAGGATGGCTGGGTCATATGGTAGATCTGTTTTCAGATTTCTGAGAAATCCCCATACTGTTTTCAACAATGAACAAGTTTCCATTCCCACCAACAGTAGATCAGGGTACCTTTTTCTCACCAGTACTTATGGTTTACTGATTTTTGGATGATAGCCATTCTAATTGGGGTGAGGTGATACCTGTAATTTAATTGGCGTTGCCCTGATAGCTAGTGTTTCTGAGCATTTTTAAATGTTTCTTGGCCATTTGAATTTCATCCTTTAAAAAATATCTGTATGGGGGCTGGCAACATGGCACAGTAGGTTAATCCTCCGCCTGCAGCACAGACATCCCATATGGGCACTGGTTCTAGTCCTGGCTGCAGCTCTTCCAATCCAGCTCTCTGCTGTGGCCTGGGAAAGCAGTAGAAGATGGTCCAAGTGCTTGGGCTCCTGTACCCGCATGGGAGACCAGGAAGAAGCACCTGCCTCCTGGCTTTGGATCAGCACAGTTCTGACTGTTGTGGCAATTTGGGGAGTGAACCAACAGAAGGAAAGCCTTTCTCTCTTTCTCCCTCTCACCATCTGTAACCCTACCTCTCAAATAAATAAATAACAATATTTTTTTAAAAGAAAAAAAATCTGTATGGGGGTGGTGCTGTGGCATAGCTGGTAACACTGCCACCTGCAAGGCAGGCGTCCCATATGGGCACGGGTTTGAGTCCTGGCTGCTCCACTTCCAATCCAGCTCTCTGTTATGGCCTGGGAAAGCAGATGTGGGCCTGTGGGATGGCCCACATCCTTGGGCCTCTTCACCCACATAGGAGACCCAGAAGAAGCTCCTGGCTCCTGGCTTCAGATTGGCACATCTCCACCTGCTGTGGCTAATTGGGAAGTGAACCAGTGGATAGAAGATGTCTCTTACTCTGCCTCTCCTCTCTTTGTGTAATTCTGGCTTTCATATAAATAAATAAATCTTTTTAAAAAAAGAAATATCTGTGTCTTTGGCCCATTTCTTAACTGAATTGTCTGTTTTTTTATGTGGAGTTTCTTGAACTCTTTATAGATCCTAGATATTTATCCCTTATCGGATGCATAGTTTGCAAATATTTTCTTCTATTCTGTTGGTTGCTCTTCATTTTGTTGAGTGTTTCCTTTGCAGTATAGAAGTTTCTTAACTTCGTGTAATCTCATTAGTCTATTTCTGTCTTTATTTCCTGTGCTTCTGAGTTTCTTTCCAAGAAGTCTTTGCCTATACCAATGTCTTACAGTTTCCCTGATATTTTCTTCAACCCAGGTTGAGATGATTTTTGTATAAGGTGTAAGGTAAAGGTTTTATTTTAGACTTCTGCATGTGTAGATCTAATTTGCCCAACACCGTTTGTGAAGAGACTGTCCTTTCTCCAGGGATTGATTTCAGCTCCTTTGTCAAAGATTAGTTGGCTATGGAAGCGTGCATTAATTTCTGGGGTTTCCATTCTGTTCTACTGGTCTACGTGTCTGTTACTGTGCCAGTACCAAGCTGTTTTGAGTATAACTGCTCTATAGTATGTCTTGACACTGGTATTGTGATGTCTCTAGCTTTGTTTTTTTTGTTCAAAATTGCTTTAGCTATTCAGCTTCTCTTGTGTTTCTATGTCAATATTAGCATTGTTTTTTATAGCTCTGAGAATAATGTCATTGGTATTTAGATTATATTCACGCTGAATTTGTAAATTGTCCATGGAAGTGTGGACATTTTGATATTAATTATCCTAATCCATGAATATGAAAGTTTTTGCCATTTTTTAGTGTCCTGTCATTTTTCTTTCTTTAATGTTCTGTAATTTTCATCATAGAGATCCTTGCCTCCTTGGTTAAAGTTATTCCAAGGTATTTAAGGTTTTTTTGTAGCTATTGTGAATGAAATTAATCTTTTTTTCTCTTTAAAAAGATTTATTTATTTATTTGAAAGGCAGAGTTACAGAGAGAAAGGGAGAGAGAAAGACAGAGATCTTAGAAGTTCTTCTATCATTATTATCTTCTGTGTGTAACTTGCCCCTTCATCCTGATTACAAACAACTTGAGAACAAGAACTACACCATGTTCTTCTCTGGAGCCCTATCCTCTTGCACAGAGTATTACATTATGGGCCCTAAGTAAATATGTGATGAGGTTTATTAAATTGTTCATTCCAGTGAAAGACAGAAAGAAAAATAAAATAAAAATCTATCTCAGTTATTCAATTTTAGAAAAACAACCTGAAAAATATTTGCAAAGATTGGTTAGGGGAAAATTGAATCATAGCATTTAAAAATTCAATAACCCACAGGAAGCTGAAAAACATTTGTAAACATTTTATTGAAAAACCCAAGATAAATGTATGTCAAGTTTAAAATGCCAAATGATGTGTGTGTGTACACGTGTGTGTTGTTTCTTGGCAAGGTTAAGGGAGTATGGAAGCAGATTTTTTCATTTAAGAGAGCTTTTTGAGGATTATTTAGAAGAAATGCAACAGAAGGGGAAGGGAAGGAAGAGAAGAAAAAAGACCTGGTTGTAGGCTGCCATTTAGGAAGTGAACCAGCAGAAGGAAAATCTGTGTGTGTGTGTGTGTGTGTGTGTGTGTGTGTGTGTGTGTTCCCCTCTCTGTTGTACTGCCTTTCAAATAAACAAATCTTTTTTTTTTAAAAAAAAAGAGGAAATAAAGGGAGATAGAGAAAAGCAAATAAAGGGATATTTCCAAAAATAGAAAATAAGCTCAACTAAAGACAGCAGAGAAATCCAATTAAGTAGATTTTAAAAAATAATTTTGTTCACCATTTGAAGAATGTTCAAAACCATCAGCAGAATTTATGATTTATGGATTCTACCAGTGAAATTGGTGAGACCACTTAAATGTCATGGTGTCCATTTTGACCCAATAGTTTGCTGAGGTAGAGAGAAATGGCACTGCCTCAACAGAGCAAGTACTAGAGCTAATTGCAGGAGCTAATGCTTTGGAAGAAGTTTATCCTGTCCAGGCTGTGAAGTAAGTATGTTGTAATAGAGAATATGTAAGGAGGGAAAGAGTAGAGGCCTTTACTTTTTACTCAGTCTCTCTTTCCTTCTTTCTCATTTCTAATTTCCTTTCCCTGGCTGTCTTCTATTCCCTATATCCCTGATGTGGCTTCAAAATTCCTATTCCTTTCTCTGTCATTCTCTTTGTACCTTAAAGAACTCAACACTCAAAGAAGAGCTGCAAAATAATACTTTTATAAGAGTTTTGCGTTCAAATTAGAGAATTTTCAATGTACAAGACATGAGGGCATAAATTACACCATGTTCACAACAGATGATATAGCCCCCATCAAAAGATCGGTGTACAAATATAGTTTGGTTTTCTCCTCTCTTTAGTTTCCCTTCTAGGAAGCCTAAAGTATCAAAGACTAAAAAAGATAGATCAATCTAAACAATTCTAACTCTACTTGAGTTTTGGTCATTTTAGCCACTGAGTGATACATTTCTGGTTCTGATAATAATCTAAAAAAGATGCTCACATTTAGAATTAAGGTTATATATTTCAGGTACCTCTGGAAAACAAGCTGAAGATCTGAAAACACCAATCAGTCATCCCATAGGAACAAACAGCTGGTACTACCTCCCGACCCTCTAGATATCCTCCATCCCTTTGGTTACCATGCAGTCAGATTTTCCATAAGACCACCTTCCAGGCCCACTCAGGATCAAAGTTTGCTCCCCCATGAGAATGCCTCCTCCTTTGTTCTCATCTGGAGTTTCCCTTAACCCAGACATTTCATTTCCTTTTAAAATTTCTATAACCTGTAACTGTACTGCATATGTGATTGATTTTTGTCAGTTCTTTATTTTTAACAGAACAAATAGAAACTTTCTCTTTATCTCATGTCACTCCTGTACCAAATAATATGCTCTTAAATGTGTCCTTCACTAAGGATGAAAGTAGCTTTAGTGTATATCTACAAAAATAAATAAATAAATAGATAAAACCATGCAGCTCTTGCATTATTACTATTTCAAAACCAGTACAGGGGCTAGCACTGTGGCACAATGGGTTAGTGCCCTAGCCTGAAGCGCCAGCATCCCATATGGGTGCTGGTTTGAGACCCAGCTGCTCCACTTCCTGTCCAGGTCTCTGCTATGGCCCAGGAAAGCAGTAGAGGATGGCCCAAGTCCTTGATCCTCTGCACCCATGTGGGAGACCAGGAAGAGGCTCCCGGCTCCTGGCTTCAGATCGACACAGCTCCAGCCATTGCGGCCATTTGGGGAGTGAACCATGGTATGGAAGACCTAACTCTCCTAACTCTCTCTCTCTCTCTCTCTCTCTCTCTCTCTCTCTCTCTGCCTCTCCTCTCTCTGTGTAACTCTGACTTTCAAATAAATAAATAAATCTTAAAAAAAAAAGTACAAATGAGGAGGTTGATCAGAGTTACAGCAGTGAAAATAGCATGAGTATATGTTTCTCCTGGACAACCACAATCACAGTTTTTTGTTTGTTTTAATACCAGTTGTTAGCCTTTGCTTCTGTTCATAGAAAAACAAAAAAATCCTTATTGTTATAGTCAGTATGAACACAAATTAGTGCTCCCAGAACTTCTTTACCAAAAGCCTGCCAGTGACTTCACTGCCTAGACATTTAATCACAGTAAATTCTTGATCTGTATAGCCTGGTCCTGTGTGGGCACCCATTCCACCCTCCTGTTGAAACATGGCTTCATCTCTACTAGAGCTTTGCATTTATTCAGTGGTTGTTTATATGAAAATGCTTCACACAGTTTTAGTAATTGTACCTCATTCTGGGCGTTTGTAGCACCGTTATCCTGGGATACTTCTGAACATGTCAGAGGAAACTTGTTGCTAGAACTTACTTTCACTTAGTTCCAAAAACTATTTATAGAGGGCCTTTTAGGTGCCATGCACTGTTCTAGATACTAAGGATACCACATACAATATGACATAGTCTCCAAGAGTGTGCTTATTCTTGTTTATAAAGACACGGAACCACAGATAACCAGAGGTAATGTAACAGGTTCTGGTGTCTTGCAGCATTGTGAAGTGACAATGGCTAACAATAATGAAGGATATCCTGGATAAATAACCAGAAGAAATGAGCTGGTAGGCTACACATACAAAACACAAAATTGCCTGATATGGTTAGCTGAAGCTATGTATAGATGTTGAAAAGTTGCATTGTACCTGTTAAAACTGCACAACTATTACATGTTAATTTAAAATTCTAAATAATTATTTGCAACAAAATTGATGTAACTGGAAACTGTTATACTTAGTAATATAAGCCAGTCCCAAAAAGACAAATACAGTATATTCTCTCTGATCTGTGGTAGCCAATAGAGTACCTAAAAGATAATCTGTAGCATTGAAATAGACATTTTGTGATGCAACGATTTTGTTTTTTTAAAGCTTTTATTTGACAAGATTGGCTGCCTCGGCTATATAAGCAGCTATACCAACTGAAATGAACAAGTCTGTGGGCTGCTCGCCTCTGGCCCGCTTTCACCTGACTCCCGAGGTCTGTGTGGTGACTCCGCACCTCTTGCCCCCACCACACTCCTCCTCTCAGAACAAATCCACAGCAACATCTGGTACCAATGAAACTGAGAGAGAGCATGTCCGACTTGGCAAGGTCTCCCCCTTGATTTTGGCAAGTAGGCCCCTCAGTGTTTTGTGTGCTGTTTGGTTCTGTGAGTATGGGCACAGAACCCCCTCCTATGCCCCTTTCCTGGTCCTTGTCCTTGGTTGAAGTGACCCCAGGTTAAGCACACACTGCTCAGAAGTGTAACGCCACTTCTCAGCTCCTCCTTTTACTTTCAGTTCGCCCAGTGAATTCACATAAGGGACTGATCATCCCAGAATTCAGAACCAAGTTACCTTCCCTCACTCAAGAGAGGTGATGCTCTGGAGACACCCAGGGGCATATGGCTTTGACCTAATGATTCAAAGAAGTCCCCCACTAATCACAGGACATTCTTATGATCTGATACACCACTGTGTTCATCTAACGCAGGGAACCCCTGCATAATGCCATCAGCCACTGAGGTGCTAGGAATTTATTTTGTTATGGCAGCAGTGCTGTGGGTGTATTTCCTTTGGCTAGAGTTGGTGTGGCACGATGCTCTTAAGAGCTCAAACATGGAAAAGATACCCCCCTCTCAGAAACCCACACAGATTACCAAACATGAATCTCACATGAATCTGTGAGTGATAAGAGCCTGTCACTCCAGGCCTCTGCCTCACAGGCAACAGCTGATTACTTAGGGAGAGAGAGCTCTGACAGTGAAAATGACATGACAGCAGACAGCGCAGCAATGCCTAGTCAGCCACACCCCAAATACCCATTGGGTGAACTTAGATGCCCTCAAGGCAAAAACCCATGTGAGATCATCCCATCCGCACCCAGTGAGGATCCCCACATTTGTGGCAGTCCCTTGGGCAGCTCAGGCTCTCAGGGAAGCCACTAGACCCCATCCCACCCGCATGTTTGCCATTAATGTCAGAGTGGATATAAAATTCAGGCCCTGGATTCCAACACCTATAAAAAGGCTTCTACTAACCAAGGGCCAAGAATATGCTTGTGTGTTTCCAGAAAAGGTGGGACAGCCCATTTGGGTACCAACCAGAAACGTTAAGCCTGTAACTGACAGCCAACCAGAACCAGCTGAACAAGACTGAGAGTCTGTCCTGTTAGCGGACACACCTGCTATCGATTGTCAAGCTGCTGCCCTATCATCCTACCCTGAGGAACTTCCAATAGCCACATCCGCTACTGTTCTATACCTCACTTAGCTCTGGTCAGCCACTCGAATGGCCCACAGCCTGTGTGCGGTCATGCCATTCCTTATTACCATTGTTCCTCATTCCTACGCCGTCTGAGCAAGCACTCCTGTGGTCTCCTGTTTTGAGGGTTGGTTAGTCAGTGATGGGTAAGATCCTCTGGGGGACAACCTAAGACAGGCACAGCCACGTACAGAGACCACATAGAAATGGAGTCAGCAATGGTATGGCCAAGAATCAAGCCTCCTGTTGCTCAAAAATAAATGAAAAGGGGAAAATGTGGTAGAATGAGAAGGCCATGCCAAGATGGCCACTGGCAAGTGAGCGTCAGTTACTCAGGAATGGCTCTGAAACAAACCCCCTGGGAAACCACCTGGCAACAGAGCCTGCCTGGCAACAGGCTATGATTGGTTAGGACATAAACCACCCGTTGACAGGATTCACTGCCTCACCTATATAAGCTGCTGTACCAACTGAAATAAACGAGTCTGCGGGCTGCTCGCTTCTGGCCTGCTTTCACCTGACTCCTGGGGTCTGTGTGGTGACTCTGCGCCTCTTGCTCCTTCTCTCAGAACAAATCCACAACATAGATATAATGATTTTGAATAGTCCTTATCTTGACTGTTGAGGAACAATGTTTTTTCTTTATTTCTTTGTTTTTTCTTCATACAATTGTTGAACTCTCTACTTATATAGGGTTAATCTTATCAGCACAAAGTTAACTGAAAATATATCTTTGTAAAACATAAGAATTGGAATGGGAGAGGAAGGAGGAAAGGTGGGAGTTTGGGTGGGATGGAGGTAGGGTGGGAAGAATCACTATGTTCCCAAATTTGTATACAGGACATGCATGAAGTTTGCATTCTTTAAATAAAATTGAAAAAGGGGTAACTATGGGTTTTACTCATTACTCCTTGTACATAAATGATCTAAACTAAAATCAGACCTAAAATATCTTGATTTTTGTACAATTCTTCCTGGGATTTTTTTTTTCCTTTTAGGGGTTCTTGTTTTCCTCCTTTTTTTTTCATCCTTACAGTTTGTGTAAATGCCCACCTTTCATTAAATTCAATGATGATTTCATACTCAGCAAAAAAGAAAATGGGCTACATTGTTTATCTGCTCAGATATTACCTTCTTCTAGCACAGAGTTCTTATGTATGTGAATAATATTGGGTTTTTGGGTGACTCAGTTCCTTTAATCTTACATATTAAAATATTTTTATGTCTACCTACTATTTTCTCATCTCTTTGCAAACTGAGTTGAAAAAATTCTAAACAAAGTAGCACAAAATAGATTCCACAGGAAATTCAGAGAGTAATTACGGGCACTCTTACACTCTCACTTGTTTAAGTAGGTGTTTTAAAAAGATTTTGTACAGATTTATTTGCAATAGTCCCTATTTTTGTAAAAGAAAGTAATAAAAAATTATATCTGTCATGCTTTTTAAGTGAAGTGATACCGAAGTGCCTGATTTAAGTCCTCATTTCTCTGCCTTTAATCCAGCTTCCTACTAATGTGCATGCTAGGAGGAAGTAGATGGTGGCTCCAGTACTTAGGTCCCTGGCACCCACACAGGAGATGCAGATTGAGCTCCAGGCTCCTATCTTCAGCCTGGCCCCGTGTGTGTGTGTGTGTGTGTGTGTGTGTGTGTGTGTGTGTGTGTTTCTCTCTGCCTTTCGAATACAATGAAAATTTTAAAACAAAGAGAAACTAAATGAAGTACAAACAAAATAATTGTGCTAACTTCTTGCCCATCAAAATTTTACTAGGTTGGTTCTTTCCTGTCTTTTGAGTTAATTCTACAACAGGAATGATAATGTTTTCCTTTTAGTCACTGTAGTCTTAAAAACAGTCTAATTTAAGTAATTAAAATAATCAATCATGGGTCTGACATTACAGCCTAGCTGGTTAAGCCACTGCCTGTTATGCCAACATCTCAGAAAGGTACCAGTTCATGTTTTGGCTGCTCCATTTCTGATTCAGTTTTCCACTAATGTTTTTGGGGAAGCAGCAGAAGATGGCCCAATTGCTTGTGCCCCTGCCACCCATGTGGGAGACCCTGATGCAGCTCCTGGCTCCTGATTTCAGCCTGGAACAGCCCCAGCCATTGAGGCCATTTGGCAAGTGAACCCGTGAATGGAAGATATCTGTCTCTCCCCATGTCTGTAACTCTGTCTTTCAAGTAAATAAATGTCAATATTTTAAATAAAATTAAAAACAGTCATAGAATATTCAAAACTCTGAAATTCATTAAAAGCCAATCCCACTCAGGACTGCTTCAGAGGCGAAATCTGCTGTGCAAAAGAGATGTAGTCAACTTCTCTGTTCCTTACCCACTCAGCTCCTCACCTAGCCAGTAATCACGCATAGAAACAGAAGGACCTTCCTCTGATAGTGTTCTTGTGCAGAGGTTATCTTCCTCATCACATTAGTTAAAGTGCAGTCTATGTCTCTAAAAAAAGAATCTCTAAAATATAGTGACTTAATATGATAAAAGCTTACTTCCTGTAAGCAAGTGATGGAAGCTGCACACCATGTCTTCCCACTTTCTCAATAGTACAAACATGTCTCTTGGCTTCTGAAGCATCTTGCCTACCAAAAATGCATACTTTGAAATTAGGCATAAAGAAATGCTCAGACAAGTACAAAATAAAGGACATCTTACAATATAACTATTCAACTCTTCAAAAAATCATAGTAATGAAAGTCAAAGGCATTGTTCTAGATTACAGGAGACTGCAGAAGTACAGCAACTAAATGCCATGTGAGATCCTTGATTTTGATTCTGGACAACAAAAAGGAAATCAGAAGGACTACTGGGAAAATTTGAAAAAAAATTCAACACGAGGTAGAAATGCATTAATGGTAATTTCCTGGTTTTGATTATTGCACTCCAGTATGTCAGAGTCTAACATTTGGCTCTCTGGATGTATAACAGATTTTTTGGTACCTTTTTCCAACTTTACCATATGCCTCAAATTATTTTAAATTAAAAAATACAAAAGGGATGTATGTGCTTTTGATCTCATTTAAATCCCTAGACCAAACCTTGCTTCTGAACCAGTTTATCAGTGGCCTGATTGAGGTCTCCACTAAGATGTATCATAGGGACTTAAGCTTCAATTTCTAAAATTGAACTCTTGTTCTGTCTTCGAATTTTCTTCTTCTGCAAATCTTTTAAAGATCACTAAATGCTACCACTACCTATCTCATTACTCAATGCAGATCTTTTGATGTCATTCTGTATATCCAACCTATCAATAAAATCAGAGCTAATTCCTTTCTATATCTTCCTTTATATATCAAGTGTTTAGTGTTTAGGTTCATCAACACATGGTGACCAACTATGTATCTAAGTTCATATATATCCCAATCCATTTGATTCTCATCATCTCCATTTCCATGACTCCAGTCTAAGCCACTTTATCTCATGCGTACTGTTATTTAATAGCCTTCTAACTAGTCCTCTTGCTTTGACCAGTACATGTTCCAAGCCATATCCAATATAAGAACATATGTGATCCCTTTAAAATGTAAATTAGACCATGACGTGCTATTTTGGAATACATCATAACTATTTAATTTTATTTTATTTTATTTTAGGAATACAAACTTCATGTATCTCTTATACAAAATTTTAGAGGAAAATAGTGATTCTTCCCACCCTACCTCTCTCCCGCCCATACTCCCACCCTTATTCTTCCTCCTCCTATTCCCATTCTTATTTTTTATACAGATCTATTTTCAGTTATCTTTATACTCATAAGATTAACTCTATACTAAGTAGAGAGTTCAATAGATAGTATGAAGAAAAAACAAAAACAAAGGAAAAGCATTATTCTTCACCAGTCAAGACAAGGGCTGTTCAAAATCATCACATCACAAGGTGTCAATTTCACTCCTATAGATTACCCTTTAATTTCACCTAGAGTAAAACTCAGAATTCTTAACCTGGTTTAAGGTAAGTCAATCCCTGTGTAATTTATGTGCCCTCCCTAGCCATCCTTCAAACATACAACACTCTTACGACTTGGTTCCTCACTCCCCAACCTCCAGATCACAGCACACTTAAGATTTTTCAAGAATTCCCACTTACTTGCTGCATTTCGATCTCTACTTGCCACTTCTTCACCATCAGATGCTCCTCCTACTGCCTATGACCCCCTTCATTGTAATTTCTCATGATCAGTTCCTTTTCATGCTTCAAAGTCAGAACTCAGATTAACTGTCACCTTTTTCAAGAGCTCGTCCTAAATACCCAATTTAAGACATGTCTCTCCTATCATTGTCTCTCATAGCAGCCTGCCCTTTCCCTTATAGCTTTTAGGATATTTTTAATTATAATTTTATTAGTTACTTGTTCAGTGTCTGTGTGTCACACTAGACAATGAGCGCAAAGAGAGCAGGAATCAAGTCTCCTCCTCTTCCTTTATATATCAAGTGTTTACAGTTTAGGTTCATCAAATACATTGTGACCAACTATGTATCTAAGTTCATTTAAGTGCCTATACTGAGAGGTACTAACCTCACTTGCCAGTGAGAGGTACTAATTTAGGGTCTGATTAACAGCAAGAAACGTAACTTGTCCAAGTAAACTGAGAAAAACACTCTATTTAGTAGCTTGCTAAAATGCTACTACATTGTTCTGAGCATCAAGCTAAATTTTGTGATGGCTGTCTCTCCATGTAAAGGTCAGGTATTATTTCCACTCTTAAATAGAATACAGAAGAGGTACCCTGTTCAGTAAATGCAGTTAGGAATCTCCAGTTGGAGGTGATTCTGTGATTTAATGTGAAGTGAGTAGCTCAAACTTGTATGCTGATTTGTTATTCTATGCACCAATTCCCTTCTGAAATTGTGATTTGCAACGCTTTGGGAAGTACATGGTGGACGCTTGCTTGGATTTCAGGGATATACACCTAGAGACAACCACTTTTGAGTCTCAGAACTATACTGTTGAGACTATCCAAATGATATATCAAAATTGGCACTTTGTGAATTTGGGTCAAAATGTTCTGGGAATGGAGTTGCAGTGGAAATGCTCTTATGTAACGAGTGAACTTTGGGGAATGGGATGCAGAAGACATTCAGGTTTAGAATAACTTTCCTTTGAAGATCTTGTTAGGAATATATTAGTTCTAGGAAGCAAAATAAGAATTGAAAAGGCAGTTTTCATGTTAAGGATTTTTATTTTATTGTGAAACTTGATAATAAAAACAGAGTATTCAGATTTCAAGTTTTTACATTAACTATGATTATATTAACAGGATTACTGGCATCTGTACATAATGCTTTTAATTAACTGAACTGCATAATCCAAAAATGGACAGTAATTTTCCAGATATGGTGACCTGAGAATTAACATAAGTAATGTCATGTGGATCCATTTCCCCTGGTTATTGTTGTTTTCCATGATACACATCCTTGATTTAGATTTAACTGTTAAACTCAATAGGTTAACAGGATAAATAACAAAGTCAAGGACAGAGGCTTTAGGAGAGAGAACACCACCTATTTTTTTTAAAAGATTTATTTATGTATTTAAAATGCAGAGTTACAGAGAGGGAGAAGCAGAGAGAGAGAGAGAGAGAGAGAGAGAGAGAGAGAGAGAGGTCTTCCATCCACTGGTTCACTCCCCAAATGGCTACAATGGCCGGAGCTGGGCCAATGAAACCAGGAGCCAGGAGCTTCTTCCGGGTCTCCTATGCAGGAAGCAGGGGCCCAAGGACTTGAGCCATCTTCCACTGCTTTCCCAGGCCATAACAGAGAGCTGGGTTGGAAGTGGAGATGAGATTTGAACTGGTGCCCATATGGGATGCTGGCACTGCAGGCAGTGGCTTTACCCACTACACCACAGTGCTGGCCCTGGAAAACCACCTATATTAATTTGTACTCTGTTAGGTTGCAAGAAACCGACGTTAAACAAACTAGAATAAGCAAAAGGGAAAATTATTGGAAACAAACCTGTGTTACTCATAGAACCAGAGAGAGAACTCAAGCATCTTAAAAGACTTTAAGGACTAACTCTTGAGGATCTTCTCTTTCTGCTTCTTGTCAGTGTCTCAGTTTCTCCAACTAGTGAGAGACAGAACCAACAACTCTGAATCATATACATTCAGCTTCCTTGCAACAAACAGAGAAAAATTCTGCACAGTCCCCCAATGCTCCAGTAGTCATTCCAATGAATAAGATGAAAGAGTATAAGTTATCACATAGATGGTGTAGTCCCTTGTGTCAAAAGGTAAGTGTGGGCCAGTGCCGCAGCTCAATAGGCTAATCCTCCACCTGTGGCGCTGGCACCCCAGGTTCTAGTCCCAGTCGGGGCGCCAGATTCTGTCCCAGTTGCCCCTCTTCCAGTCCAGCTCTCTGCTGTGGCCGGGGAAGGCAGTGGAGGATGGCCCAAGTCCTTGGTCCATGCACCCGCATGGGAGACCAGGAGAAGCACCTGGCTCCTGGTTTCAGATCAGCACGGAGTGCCGGCCACAGCGGCCATTGGAGGGTGAACCAATGCAAAAAGGAAGACCTTTCTCCCTGTCTTTGTCTCACTGTCCACTCTGCCTGTAAAAAAAAAAAAAAAAAAAAAAGCTAAGTTTATAAATGTAGTTTGGTTTTCTTCTCTCTTGACTTTTCCTTCTAGGAAGCCTAAATTATATAAATATTTTTAAAAAGATACTTAAATCTCTACTTGACTTTAGGAGATTTTAGCCACAATGCTGCTTCTCATTAAACAGATTTCCCCATGGGAACCGTGGAGAAATGACTCTGACAGAAACTGGTGTGTGTGGGGGGAGATAGGAAGTTCTGTGTCTAAATCCACAATATAGACCAAAACTGTGGAAATAAGCCAATCTGCCTGCCACATGTCGATGGGGCTAACAGGAATCCTCAAAAATCTTTATAGGAAGGACAATAGGACCCCACCTCTCCTCAGAAGAAGGATTCCCACTATATAAAGATCTCTACGGGGACTCTAGCAGAAGAGAAATCCTGAAAATCTGTACCACCCCTTTGTTCAAATGCGTAACAAATAAAAGTATTCTAAATTTAGTCACATATCAGTAGACTAAAGAGCATCTCAGTATACCACGTGCATAAGCTTAGTCAAATATCTGTAGACTAAAGAGGATCTAAGTATAGCATGTGTAGATTATGTAAGCCATTCTGCAACACCTGGCCATACTGTCATCAAATATAAGCTCCTTAAGGGGAGAAACTATGTTTTATTCGCTTTATATTCAGTGCATGGCAAAAAAAAAAAAACCTAATATATACAAATTGAATTAAGAAGAAAATTCCAGCCTCATCATGGCTTCAGCAGGTGCCAAGTTGCCCAGTTTAGCTTCGAGTCATCCTAACAGACTATAAACCTGTACTTAATCAGTTAAACACAGCTAATTCCAGAACAGTTCTTCTTTCTGCCTAGTAGTACATTCCAATCACTTAAAATGTGCAATAATCTTTATTAATGTTATCATGACACACCCCAGTGACTGCTAATCTCCTTGGGAAGCCAGGACATTGGATATCTATTATCAACTGTTTCAAAAGTATAACAGTGACAGTCTGTCACCCTCTTTCCATGAAGAGCAATACTCTCCACTACCTCCCCACCTTGGACCCTTGCACTAGCTGTTATCTCTGCCTGGGATGCCTTCCCCCAGAATATTGCAAGACTGGTTTCTTTTGATGATTCTTGGTTTGGTTTTCTGTCACCTCCCCAGCAATTCAATCTAAAGTAGTACCTCAGCCTCTGTATCATGTCATCCCATTTTATCACTAGATTATATTCTTTTCCTTCTTTGGCTTTTGCTTCTATTTTTGTTTGATTGCGATCTATGTTCTCACTAAACAGGAACATTTTCTTCCTTCTTCACTTCTGTATCTCCAGCTTCCAGAATATAGTGTATGTTCACAGTATATGCTTAATAAATACTGTTGAATAAGTGAATAAAACATGTCAAAGATAAGTTAATGGTACCTGTTAGAGTGACACTGTTACAATACCTGGGCAAGCCCTGGGAATCCACTGCAGCCAGGCAAACAGAGGACAGACAGGAAGCTAATTAATTATCTCATGTCCTTTCCCCTTGCCTCCCAGCTCCTCTGCTTATACTCTGTCATCCCCTACAGGGGAACTACACATTCCATCAGACTCTTTCTTGTTTGTAAAAGAGTTTCTCCCATAGACCTGGAGGCCTTCCAAGGCACAGACTGTGCCTTACTGAGTTCCAAGTCACAAGCACTTTGTATGTGGCAGGTACCAGAAGCACAATAAAAGTTTGACTGGAGGAGCCCCACAACCCGAACAGCTGTTCCCTCTGCCTCCCCGGGCCCACCTTGGCCATCCTGCCAAAAACAAGAGGAGGAAACTGGCTCTGTAGCAGCCATACGTGGAGCTGGATTTGACCCCAATTGGGGAGAGCTGAGTGTTGAACCTTGGGAGCACCTGCCAGCCACTTGCACCTGAGCACAATGCAACTCCTGACTCAGAGCACAATTGCAACCCCTTCCCCTACAATCCCGTCCTAAGCCATTTCAGGGGGTAAGGGAGCTCTGTCCCTTCCCCCTCAAAGCCATGTCACTGAAAAAGCCTGGGGGGATGGTATATGGCCCTCTCCCCACCATTCTCTAAGTATGCACTAAAGAGAACATCCTTGTCCCCAGGTCTTTAGGTTATTTTGCACAAATGATTCTTTTCTATTTAATTGGACTTCATTGCCTCCATTAAAACCAGCAGGTTCAGTTTACAAACCTGTGAACTACTGTTGGCTGCTGCCCTCCATCCCAGTGAAAAGTACAAAGCAATAAGCGTCATACCTGTTCCCCTAACCCCTCCAACACCCCTCTGTCTCATGCTTAGGTTGCTCAAAGCACAGGAGTGGCCAGGTTCCCTTAACTTTCCTCTGGATAGGAAAAGGGGGTAAGGGGACAGACAGCCCTCTGGGCCTGTCCTCCCATACACACTACACTATCCCTTCCCCCCAACCAAGACACTCAGAGATGTTGTGATGATGCGACTGAGGATTATACAATGTGCTCTAACCAAGTGGCCAGTATGACCAGCTGTCCAGGGGCTGCCTCCTGCCTTTTCTTTTTAAAGACAAGACCCTCGGGAGTTTTAATTCTGTTTTGTACTTGCTCTATGGGGCCTCCACTGTTTTCCTATGGGAGATACTCTTAATTTAACAGATAATAATATTTTGAAGAAAAAAAAAGTTTAGCTGGAGAAATAAAATTGTAGATACCTGTGTTCAGCAGAACTGAGCCAAAGTAACACATTTTTCATGTATTAGTTGATTTTGGCAAGTCACTACCCCCTGAGCCTCAGTTTCCTCAAATGGTCAATAAATATCAAATGAGATAACGACATGTAGAATCTTCAGGAATAAGTCAATTCTCAAGAAATATTGGTTTAGAAAAAAAAGCACTATTCAACTTAGTGAAGCTAAAATCTTATGCTTGAAAAAAAATTGCAAACACAATTTTGAAGTCTAAGAACAAATAGTATAACTTGTTATCACATAAATAGCAAAACACATAATTCAGTTTCACATTAAAAATTATGGAAGAGAAATAAAAATAAAGCTTTGATGTCTTTCAAAGCTGCAAGAAAGAATGACAATTAAATAACAATATAGTTTTTCTTTTAACACAATTGTTTTCTTTTAACACAATTGTTCCTGGATTGTCACTAAACGTTTTTCAATCCACCCTTAAAATTCAGAATATACATGAAATCTTCCTCTTTTGTTGCAAAATAATAATAATAATATGACAATTCAGGAGTGTTCCAGAAACTTTCATAGTGTAATGAGCCCATCTTGTGGCCCTTTATAATATTGTCACTTTTAAAGTAAAATAGTGCTTGTTAGTCATGGGTTTTAATGGCATTATTTATTTTATAAACAACTTTTGAGTACTTCTGTGGCCAGGTATGACACTGACTGCTAGGCATGCAGTCAAAGGAAATGTAAGAAAAAAACAAGATCCCTGCCCTGAATTCGTATAAATCTACAAGAGAGACAGGTTTTAAAGCAGATATATTACAATAGAATAGGTAAATGCTGCTATACAAAGATAGAAACTTAAGTGGATACCATAGAGATTTAAAGTGTCCCAACAATTCATAAATAAACTGGAATATCTCTAATTTCAAAAATAATAACTCACTTTACTGAAAAAAAAAAGAAATCATATATCATTACAGGTTGCATTACATTTTAATTTCCAGTCTGCTATATCCTGAGGAAGCATTACAGATTTTCTCTACCTAGTGAACTTACCAAAATTTGAGAACAGCTAGTTCTTATCTAAATCATCCATTCTGTAAGTATGCCATATACAATATTTTTTAAACAACTTCTATATATGTTCCCTAATGGTAAGCAAGCTTTATTTCTCCTTACACCCACTCACAATCACAGCTTTAAGCAAATGGAGAAGCGAAGTCTTTTTGGAAAGTCAAGGATATGATAGACTATTTTAAGCACACAGGAAGAAAAAGGGAGAAGCCCATCTGAAATTTCCAATCTGATGGTTTATGGAAGAAAATGAGAATAAGAAGTAGGGGAGATAAGCAATCAGATGTACAACGCAATCTCCTAGCCATGTCTCCGTGGGAAATGGAGGATGTAATTGACTAGGAAGGGTATTTACTGTTTGAGGTTGTGAGAGGGGATCATTTTACAGAGTGGACCCTAGCTAAGAAATGGCCACATCCAGTATGGGTGATACAATGGAAGGCATGGTCAGCATGAGACAGGGACATCCCTCTCACCTGTGTACCTGAGATGCTGAGATGAAAACATTCAGGACCATTGTGGGATCAGCAATAGAGGGAGAAAGTGATCCCTACTACCCCTCTGATAGAGTTACCATCCTTGGGCAATATCAAAGGGAGGTTATGGTGGAAACTCAAAAGAGTCTCAGCATCATCAGTAGATAGAGAGATGCTAGACTCAAAAGAGTCTCAGCATCATCAGTGGATAGAGAGATGCTAGGTGGGCAGGAAGAGGCAATTGAGAATAAGTCTTGACCTATCTGAGAAAAAGTAAAGATAAGTTTATCAGACAAGTCAGCAGTGGATCTGGTAGAACACAAGAATTGGTACAGCTCAAACTTGCCTTACTGGACAGCAGCCAACTCACACCTAAGTAGCACTTTCTTCCCAAAAGCTATGATGTTGTGTAGGCCACATTCATATAAGTGATGTTTGCTAGCTCTACTCCTTATGTACAGTGTGGGCAGCCACAGGCAGTGGCCCCTTTTGTTTACGCTTAAACATATGGATGGAGACATCCTGGCACAGACAAAAGGCTAAGGAGATTCCAGGAAGAGGCAGGAAGAACCGTATCTCACTGCTAAACTTCTCACAAGAGATGATGTAGATAATCAGTCACAACTGAAACCTGCATTTATCACCTATGTGTTTTATTATACCCTTGTAATCAATGATTGATGACATTTTGTGATCTGTTAAGCAGAAAAACCTTATCGGGAACTCTTTGTAACCCCAAAAGTCTTTTGGATATGTAAATCTTTTGTGTGCCTTCTTGTATACAACTGGTCATGTTTAAATACTACTGGATTTGTTGAATAAATGAGCCTTGATCAGGATTTGTCTTGGCTCCATTCTTTGCGTCCTTGTCCCCGCATTCCCACTCTCTGTTTCAGCAAACCCGCTTCATTGTGCTGCAGGCCAGCACAGTACAGAATGTAGTCTTCACATATTTCTGTACCTTCTGCTCCTATATGACTCATTCAAAAAAATACACATTTTTCCTAAGAGTCCATCCTTCTTAAAAAGAATAAAGGAAGAATTGGGAACAGCTAATTGCTTTTAAACTATATCCTTTCATAATGCTTATGTGCCTATAAAATTGAACATAGGGTTTCATGACAAAATAACATTGAGGGCAATAGAGAAAGAACATATTTTAAGCTTGACATGGGCTCTTTAGAAAAATATCCTTGGTAGAAGTGAGAAAGGTAAGCTAATTTTTTTCTCTCCTTTCCCTCATTATTCATCCAGCTTCTTTACAAATATTTTTGAACCACTACCTTACAGCTTATGCTATGCAGATAAATAGTTCAAATATATTTAAGAGAGGAGGGAAGGGCTGGCATTGTGGTGCAGCAGATTAAGTCACTGCTGTGACATCAGCATCCTATATTAAAGTACCAGTCCAAGTGCCAACTGCTCTATTTCAGATCCAGTTTCTTGCTAATACACCCAGGAAGGCAGTGGATGATAGTCCAATTATTTGAATCTCTGCCCCCAATATAGGAGATCTAGAAGAATTGCTGTCTCCTAGCTTTGCCCTAGCCTAGACATGGCTGCTGTGGCTATTTAGGGAGTGGGCTACTGTACGGAAGATACCTCCGTCGTCCCCCCCCCCCATCTCTCTTCCTCTCTCTGTTGTTACACCTTTCAAATAAATCTCTTAAAAAGAGAAAGAGTGGAAGGAAGATTTCTCTCCTCCAAAGTTTTCAGATCTTGAGATTAGATGAATTCTTCAATAATCCCTTCAACAAATATGTGTTGAGTGTTGACTAAACTCCACACACTGTGCTAGAAGTTGCAGAAATTAACAGAAAACATTGAACAGATTGTAGAAGATAACATCAAACAAGCTGTCACAGATTTATCACGACTATCAATGGATTCCAAAGCATGTAGATTAGCCAGAGATATGATTTTATGACTTACTTCAGGTCATTCAATTGTAGGGTTGCTCTCTTGAAATTAAAGAATTAAGTTCAATTTCCATTAAAACACTTTATGTCAAATATCAACATGATAATTGCATTCAGAAATTATTTTTTAAGATTATTTATTTGAAAGGCAGAGTTACAGAGAGGCAGAATCAGAGAGAAAAAGAGGAAGAAGAAGAGGAAGAGAAAGAGAGAGAGAGAGAGAGAGAGAGAGAGAGAGTCTTCCATCTGCTGGTTAACTCCCCAAATGGCAAAACGGCTGGCCCGGGACGAACCGAAGCCAGGAGCCAAGAGCTTCTTCTGTGTCTCCCACACAGGTGCAGGGGCCCAAGGACTTGGGCTATCTTCTACTGCTTTCCCAGACCATGGCAGAGAGCTGGATCAGAAGTGGAGCAGCCAGGACTCAAACCAGAGCCCATATGGGATGCTGGCACTACGGGCAGTTTCTTTACTCACTACGTCACAACACCAGCTCTCACAAACTAATTTTAAATAATAAAAACACAATATCTTCTCTGTTCCCCCATTCTTTGTTCATTCAATTTATTCAATAAATATCATCTCCTGCTGTGGACCAGACTATATTAAATGCTTGAAATACAACCACAAAGAAAACCTTCTGTCAGTTCCTATAGTATGCTGTTTTCCCATAATTACTCTATATAAGGGCTCTGAGACTCTAAGCATCATTTCCTGTATCAAGTCCATTCACCCAGTCACCTGCTTCAACAATTGCTATCTGTCACCAAGGCACCATGTTATCCAGCATCATGACAAACTCAATGAGTCCCTAAGAGGGTGTCACCTTCCTTGGAAAGGAAATCAAGCCACAAATCTTATCTTTGGGTTCTCAACCTCAAGTTGGAGATTCTTACCCCAAAAAGACATATGCTGGGAGAATAAAATGACAGGAAAGTGAGAAAACTTCCCACTCAACACTGGCTCTTTTACTAGCCTTTCCCTCTGGAGACAGGCTCCTGTCCCTAAACCTAAAGGGGCTTCCATCTTTTCCTTGTGTAACATGACCTGCACACTCAATTCTCTAGCAATTACAGTAAAATTCTATACTAATTCTCCAGGCTTTTGGAATTAGGAAAAGGGAAAGCTTTCGGAATTGAGGAAACCCTTTTCTTCTGGAATGACTAGGTCTTACAATTGAAAAACCAGCCTTCAAAACTACTATCTCAGTATGGTTTATTAAATTCAAATTTAATCAGTGACCTCATCATTCTCTCCAGTCTTACTTCTTCACATATAAATGAATGGATTTTTATAAAAAAAAATCATAAGACAACAAGAATAGTTGAGTAAAGGAGAATGGGAAACCTCAGTTTAAAATCTCCATACAGGATACCATTGCTTATATTAAAGTAAATATTTGAAAAATGTTAGTCTCTCTCACCACCCAGCAAGTGTCCTTTTGAGAGGGACTATGTCTATTTCCCTACCCAGTGTGCCTCAGTTAATTAAGTCATGGTCCTTGCCCTCACACTATACAAATGCTCAGACAATTAAACAAATAATTGCAACACAATGTGTTCTGGTCTATGACAAGAAACTACAGTCTTAGAAGAAGGCTTGCAGGTGACTTAATGCAGAATTGGGCACCAAAGAATGATCCCCAGGGGAAGTGGCAGATAAGCCAGAACCCAAAGGGTAAAGAGAAGTTAGCCAAATAAGGCACTTGTGAAGGACTATATATTGTGATCCAGAGTTTATCTCTATTACTAAAGGCAAGAGAAAGCCTTGAAAGGTATAATTGGGGGCTGGGGTTGTTTTTAAGTCACATATTGGATAAAGATTGAGCAAAGAAGAATGTTTGGAGGTGAGGAGGGCTGTTGGGAAAGGGTGGTGGTATTCCTGTCAAGTCTGTAGCATTGCAGGTGGCCTGGACCAGGAGATGACAGCAGGAATGGAGATAGACATTTGCACTGGAGACAAAGCAGGAGAAGAGCAAGTGGCGTTTAGGACATAAATTGGGTTTGTGGCTTGAGCAACTGGGTGGTGTCACCAACTGATATGAAAAACAGTAGAGATTTTTTTTAAAGATTTATTTGAAAGACAGAGTTACAGAGAGAGGTAGAAACACAGAGAGAGGTCTTCCACCCACTGGTTCACTTCCCAGATGACCACAATGGCCAGAGCTGCGCCAGTGCGAAGCCAGGAGCCAGGAGCTCCTTCCAGGTCTCCTACGTGGGTGAAGAGGCCCAAGGATTTGGGCCATCTTCCACTGCTCTCCCAGGCCATAGCAGAGAGCTGGATCAGAAGAAGAGCAGCCAGGACTAGAATCAGCGCCCATATGGGATGCCAGCGCTTCAGGACAGGGCTTTAACCCGCTGCGCCACAGCACCAGCCCCTAGATGGTTTTATGAACAATTTCTAAATGGCATTTGAAACAGTTGTACTTAAATGTTCCGTACTCATTTATTCCTCAATAAATATTTTCATCCTCAGAGAGTTCATTTTTACAAATTTCTCCTCAATAGCAATAATCACTTTAACTTTCTGAGATTTAGGGAAGTTTGAAAACATTCTTCTTTGGCCTTGATCCTATTTCTCATTTAAGAAAGGCAACAAACGTTCTTGCTGAAGGGCCAGATAGTAAATATCACTTACTTTTGGAGTTTCTGTCACAATTACCCAACTCTGCCACTCTAACAAAAAGCTGTCAGAGAGGATATGAAAACAAATAATCATGGTTGTGTTCTAATAAGCATTTGTTTACAAAAATAAAGGATTGGGGGACAGCTTTGTGATTCAGTGGGTAAAGCAGCTATTTGCAATGCCGGCATCCTATATAGGCACTGGTTCAAGTCCCTGCTGTCCACTTCTGATCCAGCTTCCTGCTGATGCACGTTTGAAAGCTGCACAAGATGGCCTAAGTGCTTGGGCCCCTGAATGCATGTAGGAGACCCAGAAGCAACTCCTGGATCCTGGCTTGTACCTGGCCCAGGCCCAAGCCATTGTGGCCATTTGGGGAATGAACCAGCAGATGAAATACCTCTCTGTCTCTCTCCCCCACCCCCATCCCATAACTCTGCCTTTCAAATAAATGGAATTAAAAGTGAATAAATAAATAAATAAATAAATAAAAGGCAATATTTGGCCCATGGGTTTAAGTTCAGTAAATCCTAATCTAGAGTTGTATCTCCTAATACATCTCAATTTGGTGTAATCTGTCAACACCCCTGGACATATTTTCACTTGGGAATTTTAAAAATCATTTTTCATTATCGTTAATATTTAGAACTAATTTTATATCTAATTATTAAAACTAGTATGCTGACTTTATAACCATGGCACCATTATTAAAAATATTGATGAATGGATAAAGAAAATGTGATACATATACAAAATGGGATACTATTCAGCCATAAAAAGAATGAAATTCTGCCATGTGCAGCAAAATGAATGGAACTAGAGGACATCAAGTTAAATGAAATAAGACACAGAAAGATAAACACCACATGTTGTTCCTCATGTGTGGGAGCTTAAAACAAAACTTCAATTTGAACATAGAATGTTGATTACTAGAGTCTGGGGCTGTGAGAGGGATAGAGGGATCTGAATTTTTAAAACTAAAGAATGTTGATTGTGGTTTATGGACTAGTTAAAAATATAAGATGCTAAAAACAGGAGGCTGGGTGTGGGGTATATGGGAACTCTACACAACTCTACAATTTTTATTTTTATTTTTTGACAGGCAGAGTTAGAGAGTGAGTGAGAGAGATACAGAGAGAAAGGTCTTCCTTTCCGTTGGTTCAGCCCCCTAATGGCCACTACGGTCGGTGTGCAGCACCAATCCGAAGCCAGGAGCCAGATACTTCCTCCTGGTCTCCCATGCAGGTGCAGGGCCCAAGGACTTGAGCCATCCTCCACTGCCTTCCCGGGCCACAGCAGAGAGCTGGACTGGAAGAGGAGCAACCAGGAGAGAATCCGGTGCCCCAGCTAGGACTAGAACCCAGGGTGCCAGCGCCACAAGTGGAGGATTAGCCTAGTGATTGAGCCGCAGTGCCGGCCTACAATTTTTATTTTGTAAGTTTAAAACTATTCTAAAACACAAAGTTTAAAAAATCACAATACATATAACTAAATTTTATTTTCTCCTAGTTACCAAGTGACATCTTATTTTCTATTATTCACATCTAGTGTTATTTTATAAATGAAAAGACAATACAGAGAGTTTCAGTTTCCTATTTGAAGGTGTGGACTATCATTATTGCTCCCAAATTTAAAAATGTTATTTGAACAGTACCATCATCATGAAGTTTTTTTCTTTTCACAGAGGTATTTGAAATACTAGATATATAATGACATACAATATAAGCAAATTAAATTATGCAACTTCTGTATTTTTGAAAATAAAGTTGATACAAAATTAAATAATTATCATCTTCCAGATGTCGAGCCAACTCCCACTCACACACTGTCACATCTCCTTGCTACATCTCAAAATCATCTACACTTTATTTTGAAGGATGATATAGAAGCTGGAGGCTGAATTCACTTTCGAGCTGAGATCCTGCAGGAGTCTGATCATGCCAATCTTTGTATAATGCTCCACGGCTTGCCCTTTCACTCGGGGCAAATATCAAAGTCCTTACACTGGCTTGCTTCTAAGGCCCTGATTTCAACTTCTACCTTCCTCCCCTTTAAACACTGCACTCCAGCTTCCCTGCAGTTCTCAAACAACACTAAGCCCTCATCTGCCTTTGCCTGCCTTCTTCCTGAGTACATTTCCCCAATATGAGTGGATGGGTGTTTTCTTATTTCTTTCAGATCTCTCCAGAAATCCTGAAGTGATATTAACCCTGAGCTGTAGCCTGTCTAAACTATCACCAGTTGTATCACTCCCTAACTCCCTTCTCTTCATTTTTCTTCATAGAACTTATCACCATCTTAAGAGGTATATATCCATTTGATTATTTATTCTGATACTGAACAAGAGTAAGAATTTTGTACAGTTTCCTGTTCTATATCCACCTTTTAAAGCAATGCCCAGCCAATAATAACTGTTAGTGACTCTTTGCTAAAAAACAAATGGATAGCTATATTTTAGTTTGATTTGTTGTGTGATTAGATTGAAGTTTATACTAGTCAAAACCACAAACTTTCTTTTTTTATTTATTTGACAGGTAGAGTTATAGACAGTAAGAGAGAGAGAGAGACAGAGAGAAAGGTCTTCCTTCCGTTGGTTCACCCCCCAAGTGGTCGCTACAGCTGGTGCTGCACTGATCCAAAGCTAGGAACCAGGTGCTTCTCCCATGTGGGTGCAGGGGCCCAAGTACTTGGGCCATCCTCCACTGCCTTCCAGGACCACAACAGAGAGCTGGACTGGAAGAGGAGCAACTGGGACTAGAACCTGGTACCTATATGGGATGCGGCGCTGCAGTCAGAGGATTAACTAAGTGAACCAAGGCGCCGGCCCCAACCATAAACTTTCTGAGGACAAATTCCACGTATATTTTTAGACATTCACCTATTTATTTAGTATATATGTGTAGTACCTGTTCTGTTAGCAATGTTCTAGCACCAGACAAAATTTTATTTCACGGAGCCTACATTCTAAAGGTCAACAATAAATCACCTACATAGCCAAGAGACTCCATTTTTTTGTTTTGTTTTTGAGAGGTGGAGAGACAGCT
This sequence comes from Sylvilagus floridanus, assembly GCA_949820135.1. Lineage (NCBI taxonomy): Eukaryota > Metazoa > Chordata > Mammalia > Lagomorpha > Leporidae > Sylvilagus > Sylvilagus floridanus. The sequence goes on along the minus strand of OX463238.1, from coordinate 31,758,162 downwards.
AGAGACAGAGTTCCCATCTGCTGGTTCCCTAAATGTCTGCAATGGCCCCCAACTGGAGCAAAAGCCAGGCTCTGAGAACGCAGTCCAGGTCTCTTGAATGGCAAGAAACCAACTACTTGAGCCATAAGTGCTGCCTCCCAGGGTCTGCAGTCTGCATTAGCAGAAAGCTGGAGTCAGGAGCAGAGTCAGGTGTGGAACCCAAGCCCTTCAATGTGGAGCATGGGTGTCCCAAACAATAGTTTAGCCACTTGGCCAAATACCTTCATACAATGCAGAAAATTGCATTTTCCAAAAAAAAGACAAAAAAATTCCTTATCTAATACGAGTTGAAGTGTGCCCCAACAAAAGGAATGGGGAAGTCCTAACCCCTAGTTCTTCAAAATATCATCTTTTTGGAAATAGGGTCATCACTAATGTAATCAGTTTAACATGAGGCCATACTTGATTTAGGTGGACCAATGTGACTGGTGTCCCCATAAGGAGAGAGACAGACAAGGAGAGAAGGCCATGTGGCCAAGGAGGCAAAGACTGCAGTTACATAGCTGCAAGCCAAGGAATGATAAGTATTGCCAACAGAACAAGAAGATAAAATAAAAGCATCAGTTTCTCTCCTTGAGTGTGCAAGTGGGCCCTGCCAAAACCTTGATCTCAGACTTCCAGCCTCTCTGTGAGACAATAAATTTCTGTTTCTTTAAATGATTCAGTATGTGGTACTTAGTTATGGCAACCTTAAAAACAATGCAACTTAGCATTTGTTCTTCCTCAAATGGCACTCATGTCATCACTGTGAGGGAGGTTCTCAGTCCCCTCCATTTGAACTTCACTGCATTTTTTTTTGACAGGAACAGTTAGACAGTGAGAGAGACACAGAAAGAAAGCTCTTCCTTCCATTGGTTCACTCCCCAAATGGCCACCACCGCTGGCTCATTGTGCCTATCTGAAGCCAGGAGCCAGGTGCCCCACCCTGGTCTCCCATGCAGGTACAGGGCCCAAGCACCTGGGCCATCCTTCACTTCCTTCCTGGGCCACAGCAGAGAGCTGGACTGGAAGAGGAGCAACCAGGACAGAACCAGCGTGAACTTCAGTGAATTTTGTACGGATTGACCGACATTTGAAAAGCAGAGCATGGGGCAGAAACAGAGAAGGAGAGACAGACGAGGGGATAGAGAGAGAGAGAGAGAGACAGACGGAGGGGGGAGAGAGAGAGAGATTGTGATTCATCTGCTAGTACACTCTGAATACCTGCAACAGTCAAGGCTAGGTCGAGCCTCAACCAGTAGATAGGAACTCCATCTGGGTCTCTACAGTGAGTGGCAGGGGCCCAAGCACTGGAGCCATTTTCTACTGTTCCTCATGCACATTAGCATGAAGCTGGATCAGAAAGAGAGTAGCCAGAATTTGAACCAGCATTCCAATATTCCAATACAGGATGCCAGTGTCACAAGCAGAGATTTAAGTATTGCATCACAACAGTAGCCCCATACATGAATTTTTCATCATTGCCTTAACCAATACAGAGCAAGTGATGCCATGCGACTTCTGAAGCTACTATATAAAAACATCAGCTAATTCTGCCTTGTTCTTTCAGGTTTCTTCTCTTGAAATCCATATACCATGCTGTGGGGAATCCACATATTTCATGGAGCAGCCAGTGTGAACAGGTATCAGAATCACTGGTCCAGACCCCTGACTAAGCTCCCAGGCAGCAGCTAGTACCAACTTGCCAGCGTGAGGAAGGTGACCCATAGTGAATGAGAATTTTCCAGCTCTTAATGAAGCCATCCCTATTAAGATTGGGGAAGCATTGTGAACCATTCCCATGGAGTAAATTATAGATTCATGAGAAAAATATTGGTTTTGTTAGTTTAGTTGTCATTAAATTTTAGGATATTTTGTTAAACAGTAATAGAAAACTGATACATACATTCTTATTAAATATTTGTTGAATGAATCCATGTTTCATGCTGTTAAAGTTCCATGGGAAAGCTGAGTAGATCCTTCAAAATTGGTCTAATTTAAACCTGGTAGTATTTTTTGACATTTTATTTAAATATAGTATACATACCAATAAATGAACACAAGTATGTAGATAAGTAAATTTTTGGTCCTCTAATTACACTCATAACCAACACCCAAAATAAGCATAAAACATTACTAGTACCCCAAGAGTCCTCAGTATCCCTCCCCATTTCTTTTCTTAACATGAGAAAAAAGAAATCATACCATATGATACATTGTCATTTACATGGTATGATTCAGTTTAGCAATATTTATAACCATATAACAAATGATAGATATGACATCCAAATAATTTTTATACTCCCTGTATATATGGACTGCCAAAAATAAGAGAAAGCAAAATATTGATATTTTCCAGCCCACTTTATTTCACTTGGTATAATGATCTTTAATTGCATCTATTTTTGTTGCCAAAATGAGGATATCATTCTTTTTTATGGCTAAATAATATTCCATCATATATGTGTGCCACATTTTCTTTATCCAATCATTAGTTGATGGACATCTAGGTTGATTCATGTAAATGAATATATATATATATATATATATATATATAAAATGAATATTCCAACACCGTAAATGCACACACTGGTATTAAAAACAAAATGCAGTTTATCTGCTCTGAAGGGAATTAGATGAATGAGTCTCTGAGACAGAAGTCGCACTAGTATAGATTACATTTGACAATGCAGAGCTTGTGCTTATCCTAAGTAGTATGAACACATATTCATGAGTGTAAATAGATTTTGCAGAGGCCTGAACTTTATACAATCTGAGGGAATCGCTTTAGAAAAATAATACAAAAATTCAAAGTAGAAATTATAATCATATCATATGATACAGTAATCCCACTTCAACAGAACTGAAATCAAAGTCAAAGAAATATCTGCATTCCATGTTCATTGAAGCATTTTTCAAAGTAGCTAAAATATAGAAATGTAAGCGTTAATTACAGATGGATGGATAAATAAGGTGTGGTTCAAATACACAATAGAATTCTATTCAGCCTTCCCTGTCAATTGCAACAGCATGGATGAATCTGGAGGACATTATGCTAAATGAAATAATTCAGGCACAGAAAGATAAATACTGCATGATATCACTTATATGTGGAATCTTAAAAAGTTAGACTCACGAAAGAATAGAGTAGAATGATAATTCTAAGAAGCTGAGGGTGGGAGATGGGGAAAAAGAAAATAGGGAGTTGTTAATCAAAGGGTGCAATGTGTCAGAAAGGATGAACAGGAATTTTGGAATTTATTGCACAGCAGGATTATTTTAGTCAAGAATAATGTATTATATACTTCATTCAGAACAACTAGTGCTAAATTTCAAATGTGTCACCATAAAACATGGTAGCAATGTAAAATTTAGGATATGTTAATTATATTGATTTAATAACACCAAGGGGCCAGTGCTGTGGCATAGTGGATAAAGCTTCTCCCTGCAGTGCCAGCATCCCATAAGGGCATCAGTTCAAGTCCCAGCTGATCCACTTCTGATCAAGCTCTCTTCTATATAATCTTCTGGGATTGTAGTTTTTTTTCTCTTAGTACTTGGGATATGTCTCGCCATTCCCTCCTAGCTTGTAGAGTTTCTGATGAGAAGGCCGCTGTGAGTCTAATTGGAGATCCTCTGAGAGTAATCTAACATTTCTCTCTTGCACATTTTAGGATCTTTTCTTGCGTTTCACTGTGGTGAGTTTGATTACAATGTGTCATAGTGAGGATCTCTTTTAGTCATGTTTATTGGGAGTTCTATGTGCTACCTCCACTTGGGTGTCTCTTTCTTTCTCCAAACTCATGAAGTTTTCTGCTAGTATCTCACTAAAAAGGCCTTCTAATCATTTCTCTCTCTCCATGCCTTCAGGAACTCCTAGAACCCAAATGTTGGGTTTTTAAATAGTATCCTATAGATTCCCGACAATATTTTTTAGATTTCTAATTTCCTCTTCTTTTCTTTGGTTTGACTGTATACTTTCCTGTGCTCTGTCTTCTGAGTCCAATATTTCTCTTCTGCCTCACTGATTCGGTTTTTAAGGCTCTCAAATGTGTTTTTTATTTGTTCTATTGAATTCTTCATTTCATTTTGATTCCCCCTTAAGATTTAATTTTCATGAGAGAAATTTTCTGTCCTGTCCTGTATGGATTTCTGTAGTTCATATATTTGTTTTTGATAACTTCTAAATGTTCTTATCATAAATTTTTTGAGTTCCTTTTCTTGCATTTCTTCCTTCTCATCATCTTCATAATCTTGTATTGAAGTGTCATGTTCATTTGGGAGTGGCATGATGTCTTCCTTGTTCTTGTTTCCTCAATTTTTGCATTTGTTTTTTGGCATTGTGGAGATATTTTTTGGTTTCTTCTTTCTATTTTTTATTTTTATTTACTTTATTTTTTTGCTGTGGTGACTTTTCTTGTTATAGTATGACTCTAGATTAAGTGGATTGTCTGCTTTTGGTGAATCCCTGGAGGCTTTTTCACCCAGTTACTTTTAATCACTTATTTCTTTTATCCCTGGTTCCATTGGACACATTCATAATATAAAATATCCTTCATCTTCATAGCACAATAATGAGATAACTGACATTGAACTTGGTAAGGATAATTCCTTACCCATTTCTACAGTAGGATAGTTAGTAATACCCATTAAAAATGACTAAAATCCATAAAAATAATATACACTAATCTAAATTAATTATATTTCTTACTCTACTCCCAATTATCTTCACACTATTTCTGTCTCTTCCTCTACCCATTCCATCTCCTCTCTCTTCTTTGCCCCTTCACATTATCAAACACTGCCCACACCCACACATACACAATTGTGACAGTTTAAATCTTTTTTTGTCTTTGTAGAAGCTGTTAAAGGAATGAAAGTGTGTTAGAGTTCATTTTATGGTAAGACTTCTTTAACATTTTTTTTAAATGGGAATAGTATCTCCCAATATAAACAGACTTAATATGAAGCTCAGTTTAAAGAAAAGCATAACTGATTCAAATAATAAATACTTTAAAAAAATAATTGAGGGATGAAAATTAATTTTGTCCAATTTCAGCATTACTTGATTTCCTAATATTTTCCACAGGGATACATTAAATTAATGCCTAATTTGTCATCAATAGAGAGTTGAACAAGGTTCAATTTAATGAGTGACTAGGGAAATGAAGAAGAATTAAAAGTGGAGAATGAATAGAAGCCTACCTGTATAGGTGCTTCATGGGAAGGGAGCTGATTGTAAGTATTTGTGTATGTGAGTGTGATATTATTTTGGTTTTGCCTCTGCATTTATTACTTTTAATTGGGATATTCTTCTAGGAAAAAAAGAGAATAAAAAATGTTTAGGATGACCATGTAAAATAGTCAAAATTCCAAGCCCATAGTAGTCTGAGTAATATATTTTAAGAACAATCTTATTTTTCTGGCAAAAAGTCTTCCAAATTTCCAAATATCTGCCCCCTATATACAACCCTGACCCTTATAATTGCATGTGTATTACAATTCTGTGTGTGTTATTTGACAACATAAATGTATGAATACTTTCTGAGTAAATAAATGTGAAATAAAGATCATCATGGCTATTAACCATGCTGTATTATTTCACTTTTCCTCCTGGATCTGCTGCTAATAAGCTGTGGGGTCTTAGACAAGAAATTTGGCCAACCTGTGATTCCAAGAGATACTTCCAGCATTTAATGGTACCATGTTCTGTTCTAAGCCACTACCTAGAACTTCTGAAAATTGGTTATATATTCTTATTAAAATTCTCTGGGTAACTTTGTTGGCTATGTACCTCTAGCAATTGGTGTACACATCAAGAAATTGGAAAGGTACCAAATAAATGAGCTATCAATTCCCCTCAGGGACCTAGAAAAATAAAACCAAACCCATAATTGTAGGAGGAAACAAAGAATTAAATCAGATAAGAAATAAAACTGAAACAAAAAAATCAACAAAACAAAGAGCTGATTTTTTGAAAAAATAAACAAAATTTATAAATCATTGGCCAAACTAACCTGAAAAAAAAAATAAAAAGATTCAAATCAATAAAATCAGAGATGAAAAACAATGTAACAACAGATATCACAGAAATAAAATAAATTATCAGGAATAACTACAAATAATTCTATTTCAACAAATTTGGAGACCTATAAGAAATGGATAGATTCCTGGACATATACAATCCACCAAAATTGAGCCATGAGGACACAGAAAACCTAAACAGACCAATAACCAAGACAGAAAATTGAATCAGAGGGGCGGAGCCAAGATGGCGGAATAGTGAGGACGCGCACTAGCAGTCCGCAAAAAGATAGTTTAATAAAAACAGAGTTACTGTAGCCTCAGGAAAAATCTCACGGAAAAAAATGCAGTGGAAATTCTTCCGGACCCAGTGAATAAGACGCAGAGGACCTAGGGGAAAGTAAGTTTGCGAACGGCAAATCGTGCCTTAGTGGCACGGGAGCTGCCGGGAGGGACGGGAACCGGACGGAACACAGTCGCCATTGGAATCGAGCGCTTAAACGGGAGCCGATACAGGGATCCCGAGACACTGGCGGGGGGAAGCAGACGCCACGGGGGAAACAGCACAATTGAGGCGAGCCCACACGGACACTAGCCTCTTTCGTTGCCCACCCTGCTCACTCGAGCTAGACTGAACACAGTGGGACGGCGCGCGCCCGCCGGCTGAACCGGAAGCCAGGCGGAACACAGTCGCCATTGGAACTGAGCGCTTGAACGGGGGCCGATACAGGGATCCCGAGACAGTGGGGGGGGGGAAGCAGACCCCCCACGGGGGAAACAGCACAATTGAGGCGAGCCTGCACGGACACTAGCCTCTCTCGTCACCCACCCTGCTAATTCGAGCTAGATTAAACGCAGTGGGACAAGGCGCGCCCGCCCGCCCGCCTGCCAGCCCATCACTGAGGCAGACGGAACCAAAAACCCGAGGCTGTAGAAACCTGAAGGGGATCCAAAAACTGGGAACACACCGCGCACACAAACTCCGTTGCCTTGACAACCCAGAGAAAGAGTGTGGGGAAAAAAAAAATGCCAAATAAAAACAGATTCCGAGGGAGCAAGATCAAGGAAGACGCTATGATGACCCCAAACGGAAAAGACACCCCAAGTCAGGATTATGAAGATAATGAGATAGAAGAAATGCAAGAAGCAGATCTCAAAGAATTGATAAGAACATTAAGAAGTTCTCAAACACAAATTCTTGAACTACAGAAATCCTTAATGGATAAGATAGAAAATCTCTCTCGCGAGAATGAAGTACTACAGAGAAATCAAAACGAAATGAAACAACTAGTAGAACAAGAAGCTACGAAAGTGACAAAAAATCTTAATGAATTGAAGAATTCAATAGATCAAGTGACAAGCAATCTTGAGGGCCTTAAAACCAGAATGGGTGAAGCAGAAGAGAGAATATCGGACCTAGAAGACAGAGAACAGGAGAGGAAACAGTCAAACCAAAGACAAGAAGAGGAAATTAGAAAACTAAAAGATATCGTCGGGAATTTACAGGATACTATTAAAAAACCCAACATTCGGGTTCTAGGTGTTCCTGAAGGTATGGAGAGGGAGAAAGGATTAGAAGGCCTTTTTAGGGAGATACTAGCAGAAAACTTTCCAGGCTTGGAGAAAGACAGAGAAATCCTAATCCAGGAAGCTCATAGAACCCCTAATAAACATGACCAAAAGAGATCCTCTGCACGACATATTGTAATTAAACTCACCACAGTGAAGCAAAAAGAAAAGATCCTAAAATGTGCAAGAGAGAAACGTCAGATTACTCTCAGAGGATCTCCAATTAGACTTACAGCTGACTTCTCAACAGAAACCCTACAAGCTAGAAGGGAATGGCGAGACATAGCCCAGGTACTTAGAGAGAAAAACTGCCAGCCCAGAATATTATACCCTGCAAAGCTCTCATTTGTGAATGAAGGTGAAATAAAGACCTTTCATAACAAACAAAAATTGAAAGAATTTGTTGCCACTCGTCCAGCCCTGCAAAAGATACTTAAAGACGTGTTACACACAGAAACACAGAAACACGACCATCAACATGAAAGAAGGTAAACGAAGGGAACCTCACGGCAAAAGATCACAGGGAATTCGAAGCATACATTAGAAAATATCTGGCAAATGGCAGGGCAAACTTACCACTTATCAATAGTCACATTGAACGTTAAAGGTCTAAACTGTCCTGTTAAAAGACAGAGATTGGCTGATTGGGTTAAGAAACAAAAACCATCTATTTGCTGCCTACAAGAAACACATCTTTCCAATGAAGATCCATACAGACTGAAAATAAAAGGATGGAACAAGATATACCACGCCAACAGAAATGAAAAAAGAGCGGGTGTAACCATCTTAATATCGGACTACATAAACTTTAACACAAAAACTGTTAAGAGAGACAAAGAGGGGCACTATATAATGATTAAGGGATCAATACTATAGGAAGATATAACAATTCTCAATGTATATGCACCTAATTACAGGCCACAGGTTTATTTAAAAAATTTGTTAAGAAACTTAAAGGGAGACTTAGACCCCAACACAATAGTACTGGGGGACTTCAATACTTCACTCACAGATATTGACAGATCGACAGGACAGAATATCAACAAGGAGACAGTAGATTTAAACAACACTATAGCCCAAATGGATCTAACAGATATCTACAGAACTTTTCATCCTACACGTAAAGCATTCACATTCTTCTCAGCAGTACATGGAACCTACTCTAGGATTGATCACATATTAGGCCATAAAGCAAGTCTCAGCAAATTCAAAAGAATTAGAATCATACCATGTAACTTCTCAGACCATGAGGGAGTGAAGTTGGAAATTAGCAACTCAGGAATCTCTAGAGCATATGCAAACACATGGAGATTGAACAACATGCTCCTGAATGAACAATGGGTCACTGAAGAAATCAAAAGAGAAATCAAAAATTTTCTGGAAGTAAATGAGGATAACAGCACAACATACCAAAACTTATGGGATACAGCAAAAGCAGTGTTAAGAGGAAAGTTTATATCAATAGGTGCCTACATCAAGAAACTGGAAAGGCACCAAATAGATGAGCTTTCAATGCATCTCAAGGATCTAGAAAATTTGCAGCAAACTAGACCCAAATCTAGTAGAAAAAGAGAAATAATCAAAATCAGAGAAGAAATCAACAGGATTGAATCCAAAAAAACATTACAAAAAATCAGCCAAACGAGGAGCTGGTTTTTTGAAAAAATAAACAAGATTGACACCCCATTGGCCCAACTAACTAAAAAAAGAAGAGAAAAGACCCAAATCAGTAAAATCAGAGATGAAAAAGGAAATATAACAACAGACACCACAGAAATCAAAAGAATCATCAGAAATTACTACAAGGACTTGTATGCCAGCAAACAGGGAAACCTATCAGAAATGGATAGATTCCTGGACACATGCAACCTTCCTAAATTGAACCAGGAAGACATAGAAAACCTAAACAGACCCATAAGTGAGTCAGAAATTGAATCAGTAATAAAGGCCCTCCCAACAAAGAAAAGCCCAGGACCAGATGGATTCACTGCTGAATTTTACCAGACATTTAAAGAAGAACTAACCCCAATTCTTCTCAAACTATTCAGAACAATCGAAAAAGAGGGAATTCTCCCAAATTCCTTCTATGAAGCCAGCATCACCTTAATTCCTAAGCCAGAAAAAGATGCAGCATTGAAAGAGAATTACAGACCAATATCCCTCATGAACATAGATGCAAAAATCCTCAACAAAATTCTGGCCAATAGACTGCAACAACACATCAGAAAGATCATCCACCCAGACCAAGTGGGATTCATCCCTGGTATGCAGGGATGGTTCAATATTCGCAAAACAATCAACGTGATACACCACATTAACAGACTGCAGAAGAAAAACCATATGATTATCTCACTAGACGCAGAGAAAGCATTCGATAAAATTCAACACCCTTTCATGATGAAAACCCTAAGCAAACTTGGTATAGAAGGCACATTCCTCAATACAATCAAAGCAATTTATGAAAAACCCACGGCCAATATCCTATTGAATGGGGAAAAGTTGGAAGCATTTCCACTGAGATCTGGTACCAGACAGGGATGCCCACTCTCACCACTGCTATTCAATATAGTGCTGGAAGTTTTAGCCAGAGCTATTAGGCAAGAAAAAGAAATTAAAGGGATACAAGTTGGGAAGGAAGAACTCAAACTATCCCTCTTTGCAGACGACATGATTCTTTATTTAGGGGACCCAAAGAACTCTACTAAGAGACTATTGGAACTCATAGAAGAGTTTGGCAAAGTAGCAGGATATAAAATCAATGCACAAAAATCAACAGCCTTTGTATACACAGACAATGCCACGGCTGAGGAAGAACTGCTAAGATCAATCCCATTCACAATAGCTACAAAAACAATCAAATACCTTGGAATAAATTTAACTAAGGACATTAAAGATCTCTACAATGAAAATTACAAAACCTTAAAGAAAGAAATAGAAGAGGATACCAAAAAATGGAGAAATCTTCCATGCTCATGGATTGGAAGAATCAATATCATCAAAATGTCCATTCTCCCAAAAGCAATTTACAGATTCAACGCAATACCAATCAAGATACCGAGGACATTCTTCTCAGATCTGGAAAAAATGATGGTGAAATTCATATGGAGACACAGGAGACCTCGAATAGCTAAAGCAATCTTGTACAACAAAAACAAAGCCGGAGGCATCACAATACCAGATTTCAGGACATACTACAGGGCAGTTGTTATCAAAACAGCATGGTACTGGTACAGAAACAGATGGATAGACCAATGGAACAGAATAGAAACTCCAGAAATCAATCCAAACACCTACAGACAACTTATATTTGATCAACAATCCAAAACCAGTCCCTGGAGTAAGGTCAGTCTGTTTAATAAATGGTGGTGGGAAAACTGGATTTCCACGTGCAGAACCATGAAGCAAGACCCCTACCTTTCACCTTACACAAAAATCCATTCAACATGGATTAAAAATTTAAACCTACGACCCGACACCATCAAATTACTAGAGAGCATAGGAGAAACCCTGCAAGACATAGGTACTGGCAAAGACTTCTTGGAAAAGACCCCAGAAGCACAGGCACTGAAAACCAAAATTAACTACTGGGATTGCATCAAATTGAAAAGTTTCTGTACTGCAAAAGAAACAGTCAGGAAAGTGAATAGGAAACCGACAGAATGGGAAAATATATTTGCAAACTATGCAACAGATAAAGGGTTGATAACCAGAATCTACAAAGAAATTAAGAAACTCCACAACATCAAAACAAACAACCCACTTAAGAGATGGGCCAAGGACCTCAATAGACATTTTTCAAAAGAGGAAATCCAAATGGCCAACAGACACATGAAAAAATGTTCAAGATCCCTAGCAATCAGGGAAATGCAAATCAAAACCACAATGAGGTTTCACCTCACCCCGGTGAGAATGGCTCACATTCAGAAATCCACCAACAATAGATGCTGGAGAGGATGTGGGGAAAAAGGGACACTAATCCACTGTTGGTGGGAATGCAAACTGGTGAAGCCACTATGGAAGTCAGTCTGGAGATTCCTCAGAAACCTGAATATAACCCTACCATTCAACCCAGCCATCCCACTCCTTGGAATTTACCCAAAGGAAATTAAATGGGCAAACAAAAAAGCCGTCTGCACAGCAATGTTTATTGCAGCTCAATTCACAATAGCTAAGACTTGGAACCAACCCAAATGCCCATCAACAGTAGACTGGATTAGGAAATTATGGGACATGTACTCTACAGAATACTATACAGCAGTCAAAAACAATGAAATCCAGTCACTTGCAACAAAATGGAGGAATCTGGAAAACATCATGCTGAGTGAATTAAGTCAGTCCCAAAGAGACAAATATCATTTGTTTCCCCTGATTGGCGATGACTAACTGAGCACCAAAGGGGAAACCTGTAGAAGTGAAATGGACACTATGAGAAACAGTGACTCGATCAGCTCTTGTGCTCACTGTTGTTGTACAATGTGATACTTTATCCATGGTAGTATTTTTTTTTCTTTATCCTAGTACTAGTGGTTGAACTCTGTAATTAACACACAATTATTCTTAGGTGTTTAAATTTTAACTGAAAAGTGATCTCTGTGAAATATAAGAGTGGGAATAAGAGAGGGAGGAGATGTAAAACTTGGGACATGCTCAATCGGAACGGCCCCAAATGATGGAGTTAGAATTGTGCCAGGGGATTCCAATACAATCCCATCAAGGTGGCATGTACCAAGGCCATCTCATTAGTCCAAGTGATCAATTTCAGCTCACAATTGATCACACTGATAGGTCTAAGAGTCAAAGGGATCACACAAACAAGACTAGTGTCTGCTAATACTAACTGATAGAATCAAAAAGGGAGAGAATGATCCAACATGGGAAGCAGGATACACAGCAGACTCATAGAATGGCAGATGTCCTAAATAGCACTCTGGCCTCAGAATCAGCCCTTAAGGCATTTGGATCTGGCTCAAGAGCCCATGAGAATATTTTAGGCATGGAAAGCTAAGACACTCTGGAAAAAACAGAAGACCTAAATGAAAGATCTCTGCGAGTGAGATCCCAGTGGAAAGAACGGGGCCATCAAAGAAGGAGGTACCTTTCTCTGAAGGGAGGAGAGAACTTCCACTTTGACTATGGCCCTGTGGGAATAAGATCGAAGTCGGCTAACCCTAAAGGCTTCCATAGCCTAGGCAACTCATGACCAGAGCCTAGGGAGATTACTGACGCCATAAACAAGAGTGTCAAATTGTTAAATCAACATCAGGAGTCACTGTGTACTTACGTCTCATGAGGGATCTGTCCTTAATGTGTTATCCAATGTGAAGTGATGCTATTACTAGTACTGAAACAGTATTTTTACACTTTGTGTTTCTGAGTGGGTGCAAACTGATGAAATCATTACATAGTATATATTGAATCGATCTTCTTTATATAAAGATAATTGCAAATGATTAAAAAATCTTGGTGTTAAACTGGAAATTGCATAGACAATTAATCAATTTTTTAAAACAAAAAAATCATGTAGGATCTCTGTCCTTAATGTGCTGTACATTGTGAATTAATACTATAACTAGTACTCCAACAGTAGTATCATTTTGTGTCTCTATGTGAGGGCAAACCATTGAAATCTTTACATAATATGTACTAAATTGATCTTCTGTGTATAAAGAGAATTGAAAATGAATCTTGATGTGAACAGAAGGGGAGAGGGAGCGGGAAAGGGGAGGGTGGGGGGAGGGAGGGAAGTTGTGGGGGGAGGGGAGCCATTGTGGTCCATGAGCTGTTCTTTGGAAATTTATATTCTTTAAATAAAAGCTTTATATAAAAAAAATAAAAATAAAAATAAAATAAAATAAAATACAAAACAAAAAAAAAAGAAAGAAAATTGAATCAGAAAGATCCTCCCAACCAAAAAAAAAAAAAAAGAAAACACCCCAGGACCAAATGATTTCACTGTTGAATTCTGCCACATATTTAAAGAAAAAATTCCAATTGTTATCAAGCTATTCAAAACAATTGAAAGGGAGGGAATCCACTCAAATTCTTTCTGTCAGCCAGAATCACCTTAATTCCTAAGCCAGAAAAAGATACAACAAAGAAAGAGAACTATACAACAATATCCCTGACGAACATAGATGCAAAAATCCTCAACAAAATATTAGTTAATTGAATCCAACAACACATCAGAAAGATCATTTACCAAAACCAAATAATTTATCCCTGGTATGCAGGGATGGCTCAGCATTCACAAAGCAATAAATGTGATATATCACATTAACATATTGAAAAACAAAACCATATAATTGTCTCAATAGATGCAGAGAAAGCATTTGATAAAATACAAAATCCACTCATGATGAAAATCTTAAGCAAATTGAGTATATAAGGAACATTCCTCAACACAATCAATGCATACTATTGAATGGAGAAAACATGGAAGCATTCCTCCTAAGATTCAGAACCAGACAAGGATGCCACTCTCACCAGTGCTATTCAATATAGTCTTGGAAGTTTTAGATAGAGCCAATAGGCAAGGCAAAGAAACCAAAGGAAAAAAATTAAAAGGAAGAAGTCAAACTATCACTATTTAGATGACATGATTCTATATACAAAGGAACCAAAACATTCCACTGAGAGACTATTGAAAATCATAAAAGATTTTGGTAAGTGGCAAGATAAAATCAACACACAAACATCAATGGCCTTTGTATATACATAAAATGCCATGGCTGAGAAAGAACTTTTAAGATAAATACCAATTACAATAGCTACAAAAAGAATTAAATACCTTGGAATAAATTTAACCAAGGATGTCAAAGATCTCTACATTGAAAATTAGCAAAGATTAAAGAAAGAAATAGAAGACAACATTAAAAATTGAAAAATCTCCCATATTCTTGGATTGGAAAAATCAATATCAAATATTCATACTACTGAGAGCAATGCAATCTCAATGAAAATACCAACAACATTCTTCTCAGATCTAGAAAAAAATGATGCTAAAATTCATATGGAAACACAAGAGACCCTAAATAGTTAAAGCAATCGTAAACAACAAAAACAAAGCCAGAAGCATCACAATACCAAATTTCAAGATAGACTACAGAGCAGTTATAATTAAAACAGCCTGGTACTGACACAAAAATAGATGTGTAGGCCAATGGAACAGAATAGAAATTCCAGAAATGAATCCACACATCTACAACCAATTTATTTTTGATGAAGGAACTAAAATTAATCGCTGGAGCAAGAACAGTCTCTGCAACAAATAGCACAGGGAAAACTGAATCTCCACATGCAGAAGTATAAAACTAGATCTCTACCTTACACTTTACACAAAAACCCACTCAAAATAGATCAAAGACCTAAATAATGACCTGCTACAATCAAATTACTAGAGAACACTGGGAAAATCCTGTAAGACAGTGGCATAGGCAAAGACTTCTTAGAAAAGACCCCAGAGGCATAGGCAATCAAAGCTCAAATTGACAAATGGGATTACATCAAGCTAAAAAGCTTCTGCACTGCAAAAGAAACACTTGGCAAGTTGAAGAGGCAACCAACGTAATGGGAGAATATATTTGGAAACAACAGAACTCATAAAGAGTTAATAAATCTATAAGGAGCTCCAGAAATTCAACAACAGAAAAAACAACCCTTTTAAGAAATGGGCAAAGGACTTACATAGACATTTTTCAAAAGAGGAATTTCAAATGACCTACAGACACTTGAAAAAATGCTCAGGATAACTAGCCATCAGGGAAATGCAAATCAAAACCACAATGAACTTTCACTTCACCCCTGTTTGAATGATTCTCATAGAGAAATCAACAAATAACAAATGCTGACTGGCAAGGATGGGAAAACTGGCAACGGGGAAAAGGTACCCTAATCCACTGTTGATGGGAATGTAGATGGGTGCAGCCACTGTGGAAGACAGTATGGAGAATTCTCAGAAATCTGAATATATACCTACCATATAATCCAGGCACCCCACTCTTGGGTATTTACCCAAAGGAAATGAAACTAGCATATGAAAAAGTTATCTGTACCCCATAGTCTTTGCAGCTCAAGTCACAGTAGCTAAGATATGGAATCAACCCAAGACGTCCATCAACTGAAGACTGGGTAAAGAAATTATGGTATATACACTATGGAGTACAACTCAGCTGTAAAAAAAAAAAGAAATCCTGTCTTTTCCAACAAAATGCATGCAACTTGAAACCATTATAGTTAATGAGGTGAGGTAAGCCAATCCCAAAAAGACAGATATCATATGCTTTCCCTAACCAGGGGTAACTAACAGAGTACCCAAAAGGTAATCTATAGAAGTGAAATTGATACTTTGGGATGTGATGATTTTACAGCCCCTGTCTTGACTGCTGAGGAACAGTTATCTTTTTCATACCACTTGTTGAATTCTTTACTTGCTATAGGGTAAACTTGTGAGTATAAATTAATTAAAAATAAATCTGTTGAAAATAAGAACAGGCAGAAAGAAAACTAGAAAAATAACGCAAACTTCTCTGGCATCTGAGCAACAAAATTTTGGAGGACAAAAGACAAGAAGATATGTTTAGATTGTGTGATGCCAGAAAACAAGTCTTCCATGGACACTGTCACTATCCTATCCATTCAATGACTCAAAAACATTGATCTATTCACTCACTTTAAATTTATTAACAGAGCCGACTGCATGCCAACTACTTTCTCAGGACTGAAAATATACATACAAGTAAACAAAATAATACTAATAATACTACTCTACTATTAATGGAATTCAATGACTTAAATTTCTTTCAAAGCTCACAATATCTACTCTAGCTTTCCAATTGCCCAGCTTAGACTAGACTTTTTGAAGAAAAAAGAGAGAGAAAGCTGTCAATATTCAGTAACTAACATTCCAAAACAAGACTATGCACTAGACACTTAGATTTAGAAGCAAAACCATAAAGGTTTCCCAAAATCCTTTATCTCCCCTTTGAGTATATGAAAAGCCGATCATGGAAAGCTTTTCTCCCAGCACCCTCCAAAAGTGCAATCACACCTTTCAACTGCAAATAATCAGGACAGCTATGAGTAAGGAGGAGGAACTTCAGAGACACAGGAGAA